>CATQJL010000001.1:52310987-53006158 GCA_958299035.1 Cylicocyclus nassatus
CACACTCTTTCTATCCCCAGAAAAGATTTTGCGGACAGGACTTGAGCTAGTTCAGTAAGGTGTTCGCCTGTTTTTTTTTGTTGCTAGTTGTTTAGTGTGTTGCTTCGTTTCTGTGTAAATGGGCAAGCCTTGTGCGTATCAAATAAATAAGTAAATAATTGATGATGATCATGCCTTGGGTATACATGTTTGCAGGATAAATTTCATTGTAGCGTTCATTTGCTTGGTAGTGGCGTGATCTGCAATTTCCAGTGAAACCTCAGACAATCGCCGGGGGCAGGCGGGCACCGGAAAAATAGTTCGCTGATTTCCTGCGGCCCGCTTGCAGATATTTGGAAGAGTTTTAACGAAAGTTTAGACAAATGCTTGGAGAACAATCGCGGTTTTCTTATGTATTGCTCAGACAATCGCCGGGGGCAGGCGGGCACCGGAAAAATACATTGCTGATTTCTCGCACCCCGCTCGCGGATTTTTTGGAAAGCAATCAGGTCTTTTTGGAAGACCGCTTGCTGAGTTTTCGAATCCTCAGAGATTCAGCAATATATCTGCAAAAGATAAGAGCGAAAAAAATTCAACAGGCGGTCTCTCAAAAACCCGCTGACTCAGCAAGCGGTCTCCCGAAAAGTCCTGATTGCTTTCCAAAAAATCCGCGAGCGGGGTGCGAGAAATCAGCAATCTATTTTTCCGGTGCCCGCCTGCTCAGATAATCGCCGGGGGCAAGCGGCCATGCGAATTTTGAGCAAGCGGGCACCGGAAAAAATAGTTCGCTGATTTTTTGTGGTCCGCTTGCAGAAATTTGGAATAATCTTGGCCAATTTTTAGACGAACGCTCGAAGATCTATCGCGGTTTTTCTATACATAAGTTGCGGCACAGTGGCCGCATTCTCGCGGATTTTCCGCGAGAACATGCAAAATTATTGAGAGCCGCACGGTCCTTTTTGAAGGACCGCACAGCCCTCAGGTACTTTCCGCTGCAAAGAAAGTACCCCAAACTTGGGTAATAAAACCATCGATGGCACCTCTGCCACATAGAGTCTCATCTTTTCTCGGCGTACGCCCCGAAACTGCGTAAAAAGAGTCTGAGCGCCTGCTGAAAGTTTGGCCAGCGCTCGCTGATAAGAGATTGTTTGACGAGCGCTTGCAGAAAATTTTGTATTGATGCCCGCTTGCAGAAAACGCAAATACCGCCCGCTGAAGATTTGGCCACGCCCCGAAATCCTGCTGACCGCCTGCAGAAAAGCGCGAGTTTGCGGACGCCTGCCCCCGGCGATTACCTGAGTGCCCCCGGTGATTGTCTGAGTGGTTGCGGCGCAATGGCCGCATTCTCCGCGGACTTTCCGCGAGAATATGGAAAATTGTTGAGGGCCGCACGGTCCTTTGTGGAGGACCGCACAGTCCTCAGGTATTTTTCGCCAAGAGAAAGTACCTCAAACTTGAGTAATTAAACCACCGATGACACCTCTGCAGCACAGAGTCTCACATTTGCTCGACGTACGCCCGAAACTGCTCAAAAAGAGTCCGAGCGCCTGCTTGAATGTTCGGCAGCGTTTGTTGAAAAAGATTATTTGACGAGCGCCTGCAGAAAATTCTGTGTTGCTGCCCGCTGGCAGAACATCACACAATAAAGGAAGTACCGCTCGCTGAAGGTTTGGCCACGCGCCCAAAATTCTGCTGACCGCTTGCAAAAGCGCGAGTTTGCAGACCGCCTGCCCTCGGCGATTATCTAAGTAGGTGAGTGAAAATGTCGTGCCTTCTTAGCAGCTGAAAATTTCTCTCAACATTTCGTGTCGAGCCTAGCGTTTATTGAAAAATAGCACAAAGCGATTCTTCTAGTATACTTATGCATGTTGTTTCAGGCCTCGGACAGAGTTCACGCGATTTGATCGTCGCGATTCAATCAGGGTGACGCCCTTGTTGTAGGAGAAAGGCTTAGAATGTATGACTTGGGCACTCGTTAATTCGCCATAAGGTAAGACAGCCGAATGATGGCTAGAGAAGTGATATTGCCGTTTGTGCTCCACAAAAGTTTGGTTTTCGGGTTTTGAAAATTTTGTCAATATAGCAGGCGTAGAGGAAGATCAATTAGGCTTTTAAGTTTGAAACAAAACAAGGGGGGCTTCTCTTATCGTTAGTAACAATACGCGCTTTGGACCGTTTTTCTCAAATATAGTGAGCAATGCAGGTGTAGCAGTTTAAAGGCACCGTCCACTTTGAGTTGAGGGTGTTGAGGTTTTGGCGGCATATAATAGTAGGCCCCCCTATCAATCCAAAGCCTAAGTGGCGGCGCAAAATGCCACTTCGGAAGCGAAAAAATCGCTTCGGAACAGCGAAGATGCACGAAGACCCCCATTAATGCCCGCCCTCCCACATCCATGCCCGCCCATTTGTGCGCGCCCATCCAATCACCGTTCCAGAAAGCCTGCCTGTAGCTTTTCCGGAACGGGGATTGTCGAGTTTTAATGCATTCTCAACTTCATATTCGGAATCAGGGACATGGGAAGGCCCTGAAACGACAAAAATGGGAGTCCTTGGTGGACGGTGCCTTTAAAGCCTTCCGAGGTCAAAGTGAGTACAAAGGCCGCAATAAGGTTGTACATGAAGGCCCTACGCTTTCACTAATATTGCTTTATCTAGAAACTGCTAACGTTATCTCTATTATGTGACAGTACGATATTGTCACCGTTACGCAGAAAGTTACGATCTTTGCTGTAACCGTTTAACATGACATCATCAAAAAAATCCTTTATTGCTATTGGGCGGATCAAACCCGAAATGTTGGAGCAATCATAACAATAACAAAACAGCAATGGAAAATCAGTTCAGAAATCGAACTTAGTACTGAAAAAAGAGAAATTCAAACATTTATGGCCATTGACTACTGTATCGGTAAATTCACTGGAAGAAAAGATACTGATATGTTTCTTTCGAAATCAACCACCTGACAACATCTTCTTAATAGAGTGCGAGGTAGTGGAGTTAAAAATCTCTAGGTCAGAAAATCGAAATAAAGGGCCGTACAAGGCCTATAAGTTCTTGTCACAGTTTGGATAGCATTTCCCAACGTCCGGCATAGTGATATACATAAGACGTCTTGCTGCATTTGGGAATGTATCGCCAGCGTATTTCTCGTAAGGAGCGAGCTCGTTTCTGTTAAAATAAATATCTCTCGGACGTTGCTCTTTGCAGGCTGCTTACTTGATTACAGTGGCATTGACATGCTTTGTGAGTATCCAGTCCCAGCCTTCTGTGCCCTCTCCACATTTTGAGGGATCAAGATTCTTCCTGAAGGGACTCTCCCATCCTTCATCACCTACGGTCTGAAGTTTCCATCCGTGTAACATGAAATCATAGTCGCACCACCTGGAAATTGCAGTAGGCTTGAAGAAAATCCTCAAGGATTACTTACTTATCGGTCGTGTAGAATCCGTCGCGTACCCAACCATGTGTCCTCCCAGAAGCGAAGCAAGAAGCTGAAAATTGCGACAAAATTTGGCGCAATGCCACAGACTACGATACCTACATGGCGTATGTGTCGTGCGTAAAGCAAGCACTTGGTGCGACGAGAATATGGCCAGGAAAGCTCAGAATCTATAGGAGGGCACATGGTTGGGTACGCGACGGATTCTACACGACCGATAAGTAAGTAATCCTTGAGGATTTTCTTCAAGCCTACTGCAATTTCCAGGTGGTGCGACTATGATTTCATGTTACACGGATGGAAACTTCAGACCGTAGGTGATGAAGGATGGGAGAGTCCCTTCAGGAAGAATCTTGATCCCTCAAAATGTGGAGAGGGCACAGAAGGCTGGGACTGGATACTCACAAAGCATGTCAATGCCACTGTAATCAAGTAAGCAGCCTGCAAAGAGCAACGTCCGAGAGATATTTATTTTAACAGAAACGAGCTCGCTCCTTACGAGAAATACGCTGGCGATACATTCCCAAATGCAGCAAGACGTCTTATGTATATCACTATGCCGGACGTTGGGAAATGCTATCCAAACTGTGACAAGAACTTATAGGCCTTGTACGGCCCTTTATTTCGATTTTCTGACCTAGAGATTTTTAACTCCACTACCTCGCACTCTATTAAGAAGATGTTGTCAGGTGGTTGATTTCGAAAGAAACATATCAGTATCTTTTCTTCCAGTGAATTTACCGATACAGTAGTCAATGGCCATAAATGTTTGAATTTCTCTTTTTTCAGTACTAAGTTCGATTTCTGAACTGATTTTCCATTGCTGTTTTGTTATTGTTATGATTGCTCCAACATTTCGGGTTTGATCCGCCCAATAGCAATAAAGGATTTTTTTGATGATGTCATGTTAAACGGTTACAGCAAAGATCGTAACTTTCTGCGTAACGGTGACAATATCGTACTGTCACATAATAGAGATAACGTTAGCAGTTTCTAGATAAAGCAATATTAGTGAAAGCGTAGGGCCTTCATGTACAACCTTATTGCGGCCTTTGTACTCACTTTGACCTCGGAAGGCTTTAAAGGCACCGTCCACCAAGGACTCCCATTTTTGTCGTTTCAGGGCCTTCCCATGTCCCTGATTCCGAATATGAAGTTGAGAATGCATTAAAACTCGACAATCCCCGTTCCGGAAAAGCTACAGGCAGGCTTTCTGGAACGGTGATTGGATGGGCGCGCACAAATGGGCGGGCATGGATGTGGGAGGGCGGGCATTAATGGGGGTCTTCGTGCATCTTCGCTGTTCCGAAGCGATTTTTTCGCTTCCGAAGTGGCATTTTGCGCCGCCACTTAGGCTTTGGATTGATAGGGGGGCCTACTATTATATGCCGCCAAAACCTCAACACCCTCAACTCAAAGTGGACGGTGCCTTTAAACTGCTACACCTGCATTGCTCACTATATTTGAGAAAAACGGTCCAAAGCGCGTATTGTTACTAACGATAAGAGAAGCCCCCCTTGTTTTGTTTCAAACTTAAAAGCCTAATTGATCTTCCTCTACGCCTGCTATATTGACAAAATTTTCAAAACCCGAAAACCAAACTTTTGTGGAGCACAAACGGCAATATCACTTCTCTAGCCATCATTCGGCTGTCTTACCTTATGGCGAATTAACGAGTGCCCAAGTCATACATTCTAAGCCTTTCTCCTACAACAAGGGCGTCACCCTGATTGAATCGCGACGATCAAATCGCGTGAACTCTGTCCGAGGCCTGAAACAACATGCATAAGTATACTAGAAGAATCGCTTTGTGCTATTTTTCAATAAACGCTAGGCTCGACACGAAATGTTGAGAGAAATTTTCAGCTGCTAAGAAGGCACGACATTTTCACTCACCTACTTAGATAATCGCCGAGGGCAGGCGGTCTGCAAACTCGCGCTTTTGCAAGCGGTCAGCAGAATTTTGGCGCGTGGCCAAACCTTCAGCGAGCGGTACTTCCTTTATTGTGTGATGTTCTGCCAGCGGGCAGCAACACAGAATTTTCTGCAGGCGCTCGTCAAATAATCTTTTTCAACAAACGCTGCCGAACATTCAGCAGGCGCTCGGACTCTTTTTGAGCAGTTTCGGGCGTACGTCGAGCAAATGTGAGACTCTGTGCTGCAGAGGTGTCATCGGTGGTTTAATTACTCAAGTTTGAGGTACTTTCTCTTGGCGAAAAATACCTGAGGACTGTGCGGTCCTCCACAAAGGACCGTGCGGCCCTCAACAATTTTCCATATTCTCGCGGAAAGTCCGCGGAGAATGCGGCCATTGCGCCGCAACCACTCAGACAATCACCGGGGGCACTCAGGTAATCGCCGGGGGCAGGCGGTCCGCAAACTCGCGCTTTTCTGCAGGCGGTCAGCAGGATTTCGGGGCGTGGCCAAATCTTCAGCGGGCGGTATTTGCGTTTTCTGCAAGCGGGCATCAATACAAAATTTTCTGCAAGCGCTCGTCAAACAATCTCTTTCAGCGAGCGCTGGCCAAACTTTCAGCAGGCGCTCAGACTCTTTTTACGCAGTTTCGGGCGTACGCCGAGAAAAGATGAGACTCTATGTGGCAGAGGTGCCATCGATGGTTTTATTACCCAAGTTTGGGGTACTTTCTTTCAGCGGAAAGTACCTGAGGGCTGTGCGGTCCTTCAAAAAGGACCGTGCGGCTCTCAATAATTTTGCATGTTCTCGCGGAAAATCCGCGAGAATGCGGCCACTGTGCCGCAACTTATGTATAGAAAAACCGCGATAGATCTTCGAGCGTTCGTCTAAAAATTGGCCAAGATTATTCCAAATTTCTGCAAGCGGACCACAAAAAATCAGCGAACTATTTTTCCGGTGCCCGCTTGCTCAAAATTCGCATGGCCGCTTGCCCCCGGCGATTATCTGAGCAGGCGGGCACCGGAAAAATAGATTGCTGATTTCTCGCACCCCGCTCGCGGATTTTTTGGAAAGCAATCAGGACTTTTCGGGAGACCGCTTGCTGAGTCAGCGGGTTTTTGAGAGACCGCCTGTTGAATTTTTTTCGCTCTTATCTTTTGCAGATATATTGCTGAATCTCTGAGGATTCGAAAACTCAGCAAGCGGTCTTCCAAAAAGACCTGATTGCTTTCCAAAAAATCCGCGAGCGGGGTGCGAGAAATCAGCAATGTATTTTTCCGGTGCCCGCCTGCCCCCGGCGATTGTCTGAGCAATACATAAGAAAACCGCGATTGTTCTCCAAGCATTTGTCTAAACTTTCGTTAAAACTCTTCCAAATATCTGCAAGCGGGCCGCAGGAAATCAGCGAACTATTTTTCCGGTGCCCGCCTGCCCCCGGCGATTGTCTGAGGTTTCACTGGAAATTGCAGATCACGCCACTACCAAGCAAATGAACGCTACAATGAAATTTATCCTGCAAACATGTATACCCAAGGCATGATCATCATCAATTATTTACTTATTTATTTGATACGCACAAGGCTTGCCCATTTACACAGAAACGAAGCAACACACTAAACAACTAGCAACAAAAAAAAACAGGCGAACACCTTACTGAACTAGCTCAAGTCCTGTCCGCAAAATCTTTTCTGGGGATAGAAAGAGTGTGGCTTGTTTAGACGAATATGAAGTCATCACAGGTACAGAGGTTCGATGTCTGTTTCATGCCCTCTGTCTTCAGCAAAAATGCTCTTATTTAAATATAAGCAACTGTATATGTTGGAAACAGTGTATTGGTAGTAATGTTGGTAGAACCCGCCCAACCAAACTCTGGGGAGAGAACAGAACTCCGAGAGAAGAGGTTGCACAGTGCAAAAGTTTTAAGCCCAAACAAGCTAACCCAAGCATCAATGGAAGTGATGAGATGGAACCAGACCCAAACTAACGCGTGAGGTATCGTCGATTCCCCATAGTATAGCGGGCGGAGCTTTGCCGACGTTTGCCAACGTATACGCGTCTCAGTTTTCGATAGCTAAAGAGTACAAAAATTAATGGTTCATAATGGAAGTTCAACAAGTTCTTTAACGTGTTTAAACGTCTGCAGGGCCATGCCCGCTACATGCATGCAAATCGCCTATATAAATGTGTTAAAAAAAGCCAATCCACAAATGGCAATGATGTGAACCAATCCAATGAAGTAGTAGAATCTGATCTAACATAAACTACAATCCAACGAAACATTCGTTTTTTGCATTCCCTCGACCACAGCCAGTCCAGAGTAAACACCAACATGAGACAGGCCGAAGTCGCTTGCCACAGAACCGTCAAACGAAAAAGATAGTGAAGCGCATGGACAAAAGCGAGGGTCTAGAAGGAGGATCATTGAGAGATGAAAAATAAAATAGCAGCAAAAGAAAGAAAAAACGAAGTGCAAAGAAAATCAAGCCTCAGACAGCCTTATTACACCTCCTCCTGCGCAGATGGCCTTCATACAGATATTAAGTGCTCCCATTTTCTGTACAGTGGTGACTTTAGCGATTCCAAACTTGAATATAACATAGAGTTAAACTTGCTCTCTAAGACTAATCATAATGAATCAAAAGAATCACCCTGCCAACAACTGTAAGCCATAGAATCGGGCAGAATTTATTGACCAATCTTGTACCGGCTTTTTTTACAAACTGGCGCAGATGTTTAATGCACCTACACACTCTATGAGCTTTCCTGTATTACTTCTAGTGCGTGAAGAATTTGATATGCGGTCGTTTTGTAATTTGACCAGCGATTCAACAATTATCAGGTGCATAAAGAATGATTACCACGTAACTTCTTGTATAATTTTAGCGAAATCCGAATAAAGTCATCATTGCGCTTTTGCACCAGCAAGATTTCAGAAAAAATAACTTCACTGACTGAAAACACTGAGTACCCTGCAAGGTAAACAACGATTTTGGGGAGACAAGTACAACATCCGGCAGGCCTGTAAGAAAAAAGCTGTGGTAGTCCCTATGACTGACTGAAAATAGGTCCCTCATCAATAGATACCCAATCAATGAGGAAAACTGCACAAGAGCGCTCAGGCAACGGACCGATCCATGGGCCAATTCGGTACCCGAGCTTTCCCAGCGGCGGTACGGAACTTGTGCCCCGAATCCTATCAAACTTTGTGTACCGAAAGCTCTAAACCCGAATTATGCCCTCAAACCTCACTCAAATTAGCTTCAAACATTGAATCACTCAAAAATAGATTTTTTAGGTTCAGTGTTCTACACTACTGAAATTATTTATTTATTTATTTATTTATAGCAGGATAACAAACAACAAAGTAATTATGTTTGATTACGTCAATGGTAAGAGTTCGGTGATCTTTGGTCAGATCCGTCACTCTCTGTGATTTTTAAACAAAATTCTCATTTTGGGCAGATAAAGACGTTATCAGCATTTAGGATTCCAACAAACTCATTTCGTTGAAGCCTACAAGAGAATTGGTTACACACTCGCCTTCTGCATCTGCCAAAAAACCTATTACTCATATTCATATTCTTTCCCGCAAACTATTTTCCGCAACCATGTTGGCACATACTTATAAATGCTCTAAAATGAATTAGACGTCTGAAATTAAAAAAATCAGCTTTCTGCTAGAACAGTCACGAATGATCATACATGTGCGTAACATGAAAGACGTTCGAAATAGGCACAACAAAAAGTCGAACTTTAACGGCAAGGATAGATGGCCGTATCAAGCGGAAGTTGAATTATAATGAGCGAAATACTGCAAAGTATCAATTGCTGTCATCAACAGAAGCGAATGCTACAAGCCTTTACGTAAGAATCAATGCGCTTTACATACTTTGAAAGGAATGAAAAATAACATGAACGTTCATTAACATGATTTTTTGTTATTCGAATGAATTTCTTTGGTTGAATGGTCCTTAAAGACAGTGGGTCGGCAAAACTCAAAAGCTCAGTATTTCAACGCAGTGGGTTCCTTATCGCCCAAGTTTGAAAACAGTGCAATCCCGGTTGCACAGCATGCCTTCCCAGCCGAGAAAATTGCTCTCAAACTTACAAGCGCAGACTCATCTTACACGCATCCGGACGAGTTGACAAATTCCTTCTCATCATTGGAGGTTGCCCGCCGCAATGTTATAACCATTGGGTCCTGTAACAATTCAGCGTCATCAGCCTTGCTCCACTCGTCCAATTCCAAAAAGAAGGGCATTGAAAAACGCTTGCTTTCGCCGTTTTCAAGCTCTTAAAAGTGCATTTTCGGGATGAGCGTATCGAATAACCCCAGGTAAAAATTTCACTAGGTTGAGGTTTGCCGAGCCACTGCTTTTAACCGCAGTGCAGAGGAAAATGGCCAAAGAATTGTCCTCACTCAACAGAAGGTATTTGAGGGCTAACTTCCATATTATGTTTTAAACCGTTGACAACCGAGCCATTTACCACATTAAAGGGACCGAATATTCAATCCACTCCCCAGCAGCTACCGCGGTGCCTTGTGTTCATATGACTATCTGACCACCGGTATTATTACTGCATAGAAGTTACCTCAAATCCTTTACATATGAAAACCTGATGCATGAAAGTGCCAAAAGGGAGTCAGGGCGTGCATACGCGCACATGCACACGGGCTTCAACGTGTTAAGGGTTCTTCTACCTCTCTCAAAGAAAAAAAACAACATGATGGCCTAGAATGTTTTTAATGAAGATTATCATTATCGGCATCCTTACAATATTGCGGAGGTTGAATTTATCATAAAGAAATACACAAGGCGCTGCTTGCGTCGATTACTTGCTCTTTCGCATATGTTCCCGTATTTATGTAAAACAATTAAGACAATCAGCCACCGCTGCGGCATCCTTCTGCGGTATTTGTCCCTCTGCTTCTTGATCGACGATGTTGAACGTGTGCTTTGCTGCATTTCGCAATTCAAGACTAATGAGTGTGCATCCGCAGAAACTCTCTTGAGCATCTGCCCCTCACAAAAAGTGACGGTTGTCTATAGGAGAAAGAGAAGAAAAAGGGTGCAAAACAGATATCAAAAACAAAAGAAACTGCTAAAAGCGGAGAAAACGCAAATCTTTCATTTGGCGGCTTAATGCGGGTTTTCGCTTCAGGACCAGTAATTCGCAACACGGGGAAAAACGAGAAAAAGCTAACTTTTTTATGATTGTTTTTAAAAAAACCGTGTTTTGGAAGTAGTGGTTATCAAGAAGAAGATAAACAAGGAAGAAAACAGTTATGATTACACAGTTTCTTTTTCGCTAAGTCGAGATGAATTCTGTTTTTTTATTCTAAGTTCAAGGTTGTGTCCTCTCATGACCCTCAAAGTGAATGTTACCAGAGTGCATGGCTTTATGTATCAAAAGCATGTCGTAATCAGCATGCCCTCTTACCCTCCTGTGCCAACCCCTTCCCGTAGCATGAACTTTGCAAAGAAATCGAAAAAAAGAACAAAATTGATCTTCGCGCTCGCAGCGCATTGGGCTTGCGCTACGCTTGCGAGTGCAGGCCCGGGCATTTTGCCAGGTGCCAATCAATACCGCGGTTATCGGCTTCGACGTCGTATTTTTGGTGTTTCCGGTGGTTTTCTCGCTTTCTTATCAACGTTCATCTGATTTCATCATCCATTCTTATTGTTAGATGCTTGTATGGTTTCACTTTAGGTTTGCAAAATTCTCTTTGTTCTTTAACAAACACTCAAAACTTTTCATTTTTTCACATTTCTTCCAAAATTTAGCCTTCATTACAACCATTGGCAGAAACTATCTGCAACGTTATGGGCGCCGTTGGCTAATACTAGATGACACTTTTAACGTCACGAAGTATTCCTTCCGCTTAGCGACAATCGCTGCTGCGGATGACGCAGGCAACGGATTTCCCTGTGGGAACTTTTTTTCCTTTAGGATGACTACAGCAGAAGTTCGACTTCTTTTTGAACTGGTGAAGGTTTGCACTTCAGCTAAGTGGTTTTCCTCTACAATGCGCAGTGTAGGAGTGTGTGCCGAATCTGGAATCGCGATACGTTATGACGGATGATACATGTCTTCTACAATGCTAAAAAGGATGTGTTTCCAAATACCGGAGCAGAGAAGATAATTTGTTCATTTCATGTAAGCCAAACATTTCAAAGGAAACACAAGGAAATTTCAAGGGTGAGCGTGCCTTTCATTGTTACGCGTCTCTTCATTTTTCCTGCTGTATAGTGGGCAGATGTGGACATAGCGAACCGAATTTTCAACGCTGTTTTGTTTTAAAATGGGGTGACAAAGTTCGAAAGCAAATTTGCTGCATACATAACATGGCTATCATCTGTCGGAGCGGCTGATATGATATTGCTATGCTTGCTCCGAGATCTGTAGCACCTCAACAAATTATTTTCAGTACGTGGGGCGAAATTACTCGAAGACGGAAAGAATAGATAGGCGATTTGCTGTCGCCCCAACAGTCATTTTACCACATCGAATCACGTCAATTCTTGGCATCGGGTTGTAAAGCACGCCCTACTTTTGAATAAATAGAATGGGAGACTGGACAACCTAACGTACACGTTGCTAAGACATTCCAAAGATAGAAATTCACAGCTAATCATTTCGGTCAGAATTGTTGAGTTGTCAAAAGCTTCCTTATTCTACTGTTTAGAGCGTACGGACCTGACGCCTCCGGGCGCAATGATCGGAACGTATAGCGTCACAAAAAAGCGCTGAAGTTTTATCGCGAGAAGCCGGTAAATCTTACATCTTGCTCCACTCGTGATTACAAAAGCAAGACTGTACAGAACGCATACGCAATAACCGGAGACAATCGCTGGGCTGTCGTGTGCGAGTGCCGCACTGATCAAGTTTACAAGATCAGAACAGTAGAAGCTCGCGATTGCAGAGCCGAGGTAGGTCGTGCTTTTAGGATGCTCATTATACTTTAGCCTGCTTCAGCGAAACTCCCACTGCGAAAGATGCAACATTTGCGCATGTCGTGTGTGTTGTAACTGTTACGTAGCATATCAGGCTGGCGTTTGTTGTATACATGCACATGCTTTAGCCACGTTTTGTGAGAAAGGTAAGCTACAGCCGCTACCTTCTATCGCACATACCTTTATGCATATTCTGTCCGTCAAATGTTTTGCCCCATTCGCGTCAACACAAAAGAGGAGACCCCTTTGTGCAGCGTTTCGGACGCAGGGCTCTTCAGATGTACGTGGATAGACCAGAGGAAGATTCCCAAGTTATATCGTAAGGCGCTCTGTTGCAAGATAAAGTGGAAAACGCCTACCAATACAGCGAGGGAGTAAGTCAACCCGTAAAATATTCCTGCAGGTCATAAATAATGCTTTAGAAATTGTCGCAAGTCGGAGAGCTACGACACAAATTGAGAAAAGGGAACAATCGAACTGCTGAATCAAAATCAATGTGAAGAAGAGCTTGAAGCTCTGTTCAATCAGTCGCTTCCAAACTCTCTCCGACAAACACATTCACACGCGTAGGGCCGAAACCAGTCAAAATACAGACGCTAAAAACTGTATGTTACTTTTTTGGCTTTGTAGCGATGCAAATATTTCAATTTCAGAGATTTGCGCTGAATCGAGAAAAATCCTGCCGACGAAAGTTGGCTGACAGAAACGTAATTGAGGAGACGCGCCGTATTTTAGCAGTGGATAGGACTTTACTACAGACATATTTCATATGCGGCAAAAGATTTCCAGAAGAAAATTCCGAAAATGTTTTTAGGGTGTGCTACACCAACCACACAACTTGCAAAGCTTGGGGTCAGCTTGTATGCACTTCTGGGGTGGATACAACGTGTGCAGTCTGTAAAGAAGGGATGGCAGTACGAGGATGTTCCTTAGCCACTGTCCTTCTTTACAGACTGCACATCTTATGGTGCTTATTTTGTGCTTACGGTTCCCTTCTCTTTTCGTTACTAGTTTGTCACTATCCTTTTTTTGCTGTTTTCGCCTTTTTATGGTGATAACTCTGAATGTTTTTTCTGCTGATTGCGTTTGCTTTTTTACATTCTCGGTTAGCTTGTGCCTTGATACTTAGTGACTTGATAACCTCGTCTACTGTAGGGGTCATCGACTTCATGAAGCTGCTTTAGGGAGGGGGGGGGGGAGCTCATGCTGTATATATACGATCTACATCGAAATAGGGTACATCGAAATAGGGTTGCGCAAATGCTCATTTAGTTTTCGCGCAGTTGACAAAAATTGTTGGTACTTTGACTGCAAAGTCAGCCCTTCAAGTTCAATACCATAATAAAGATTCGAAGTTTAAATGTGCTCGCCCGCCCACCCAAGTTTTTTTATGCTCACTTTCATTACTTCGATCACATCATGACCAAGTCCTAATCTCACACTCTTTGATCTCCGCACTTCCTAAATGAATGGTTTTCGATATTCTAAATGTGCTGGTATCTGATGTGATAATGGTGTCTTTGTTGTGGCCCATCTTGATTGGATTTTCTGCCAGTTGTTCGTATCGGGTTTTTTGTTATTTGTAGGAATCCTGAATGACTTAATGACGAATCACTTGTTGCACACAAAATAAAGAGTTTTCTCTATTTGGTTCGTTAATTTCTCTTCTTCGGGGCTACGATGTTATTTTTGAATGAACAGTCTAGCGTACATCTAAATGTATAAGGAGGTGCCATGAAATGCAAACCTAATAAAATTTGGCCAGTATGATATAAGAATCACACGCTTTCTTCAAATTAAAGTTAACGGCGGGTACTACCCTTCGAAAGTTCAAGCTTTCTGAACTTTTACTGACAACATGCGTCTGGAATCCGTGAGTCGCTTCGTTTTTTTACAAGTCGTAAGCCCACAACTCACTCTTGACGAAGTAAGAATCTAATCCCGATCCCTTTAGATCGCACCCTCCTAGACAAATTGTTGGAATACATTCTCTAGACACTGTGGGAGTGTTTGATGAGTTTCAGTCAGATAGCCAAACTACTCCAAATATGATCAAAAAATAGTGCTGTGTCCTGAGTGCAAAACGGATAGCTAATTCACCTTTGAAACAAACTTAATCATGTTGGAAAATGACCATTTCACTTAGGTAGCCTAAAACCTTGAATCTTCAGAATTCGCTCAAACTTTGTCTACAGGGTTAATTGACAGGCAAATTATGGATATGATACGAATATCATGTTATCACTATTATCAAATCACCCAGCTACGACAACTCCCCTTTTGACTCCTCAATACGACCCCCCAGTTGTGGCGTGCCACATCCCACGCTTGACCCTGGTCAGGAGTCACATTCTGGCGAAACGAAAGCAGTGCAAGGGTCAGCTCCCGTCATTATTCCTGTTACTTCGCATCGTGTCATGTACCTGCGGCCACTCCCCCCCCCCCCCTCTTACACTGCCGCCGTGCTATTTCACCTTTTTAGCTTTCCCCGATTTCGCTACAACTGTCGTTGCTCTCTGGGTCATTGAGGTTGAAGCTTTTGCTTCTTGTGGAATTCTGTTTTCTGTACGTGGTTTTCCAATGTCTCTTCATTTACTAGAAGTATTATATTTTCACTTTAAGGCATCATACGCAGTTGATAATAAAGCTGTAAGTCATTGCCGAGAAAATCCTTGACTTCCTATTTACTTATAAGTCGGCATTTTCCTCTAACTTGCAATTGCCCTCTGTTTATATTGGTTTTTTCAGGGATGATCAAAACAAGTTCGCTTTGCGATAATTCTGGCTGCTCGTAAGGAGATACGGGCCTGTGATACGTATCAAAAACCGCCTCTAGTGCCACAACCCCTCCCCCTCCCCCGCCCCCATGAGGACGAGTGCTCAAGCAAGTGGCGCAAGGTTTTTGATGCTACTGGAGTTCGATCGATAATGGAGTGCAACTGAACCCATGCAGTTGGAGCTCTTCCCCGTTGGCAAGCCGAGGGGATGAACATTCCGAAACTCGTCCGCGCCCTTAAAGGCAGATTGACCTACCTCAGATTTTGACACAGATGGATAGGAGGCTCTCCAAGTGAACCAAAACTCCGCGCCGAAAATGTGAACTCTGCAAGCCAGGGAGCGGCCCAAGCGCCGCTCCCCTTCCTCCTTTCGCTCCCCTAACACCTTGTTCGGACGAGTGCTCTCCGCTAAACGGCGTGGGACCCCCAACCACTTTCCCGCATTGTGTATGCTATACAAGATTACAGGCAGCAGGGTCTTCGTGCCAGGGCCTCCCAACTTTCCTTTGAAAATTCTCGTCCGATTTGCCTTTTGGAAATTGAGAAAACGCCTCGAAAAAGGCCTTTTCACCCCTTTTAAAGCTCAGATTCGAGATCTAAGGGTCGAGAAGGCCTAAAACATGCAAAGAGATGGAAATGCAAAATCTGCCGGCACGCTGCCTTCAAAGGCAGCGTCTAGGCAGATCTGGACCTATGTGGTTTTTACGTGGAAAGTACTTTTAGGCCCTTAACTAGGGCGCTGCCCAAGCGGCAGCGCAGATAGTGCTCTAACGGCTGAGATATTACCCTCGAAACTGGACCCCGCGATCGTATTTGCATGGATTCATGGCAGTTTCGCGCCAGGATCCACGCTTTGCGCCATAAATCCATGCGAAATACGATCGCGGGGTCCTCGAGGAGGATATCTCAGCCGTTAGAGCGCTACCTGAGCTGCCAGTTGGGCAGCGGCTTAGTTAAAGCCCCAAAATTACTATCCACGTGAGATCCCCATGTGTCCAGACTTGCCTGGACGCTGCCTTTAAGACAGAGTCTCCGATATTGGATATTTTGATGGGTTTTGGACAATTTGAATTTTATGACTGTAGTCAGGGTCACGGAAAGACCGCAGAATGACAAAAACATGGGAGGCGAAATTTTGGATGGACGCTGCCTTTGAGGAATAACAGAAAGGAGCAATACGAATGTTAGCGGAGAATGACTTGTATGTTTGCTACTTATGGTATGTATCTAAGGTCAATTTTTGCACACAACCGGTTTTGGAGCTAAGAAGTATACCGGTGATGTAGTTTTTTGCTGTGCTGTCCCTCATCAGCACTTTGCAAGAAATTTTTCAAAAAATTCAGGCCGGAGGAGCGACAACTGTATGCCAGTCTTGAATGTCAGCCCAGGCTAAAAAAGTACGAGTCGTAGGCGAAAGTAAAAGCCTTGCGACTGTAGTAAGAGCTATGTGACTGGTATGACAACGACGGTTACATTTTTTGACAATTTATGATAATCTGCGGTACCTTCACTTTCTAGAATAGGAAATACAGGCATCATTTTCAACTTGTGCGAGAAACCTGGCGCTGTTGCCAGCACCAGTGAAATGCTACGAATTTCTTTGCAGAACGCGTGATGGAAAAAGATTCTTCTTTCAAGTGATCAAGTGTCGCCAACCATTTTATCCTTTGAAGTCGACATGTACGCCATGACTACAAGCTGAGAACGACTCCTCTACATCGAAACCTGTCAGCGAAAATTGAGTGCAGGTAATTATATCCGCGCTGTCTGCTCGAAAATGAAAAGTCACGGATTTGGACAAATGTAACTATCATCCTTTCATATTCATTCCACGCCACATATACGAGTACACTCAGGACGCCATGGCCTATGTCAGGGGTACATTTTAAATTTCAACTAGGCACTAGAAGTACAAAACAGAAGAACGATTATCGCTCAAAAATAGGGAAGTTTGAAATATAGAGCACAACAGTTACATTCATGAAATTGAGGGACCCTGCAAGTTTTTCTGAAATGCCGCATGTTTTGAGAATAGCTTCAAATGAAGGAAAAGCTTTATGTTCTATGAGGTTTGGATGAACAAAGGTGAGCTTGGTCAATTCAAAAAATATTAGGTTGTAACATAAGTTTTGAGACACTCTCATTAAGGCGATAATCATACAGTTCAAATTTCCCACAAGGGACCAGGACACCATTCGATAGAGCAAAGAAAGCTCTACAAAAACATATGCGAAAGTTCGCACCAACTTCGACTCACTGTAAATTTGCATCGAAAATCTGAGTCGTACTAAGGCTCAAAAAATCGCAAAATCATATCTTTGTTCAAAAAAATTCTACGAAGTTCCAACTTGCGCAAAAAAAATTGCACACTACATCAGATACTCATATATGCCGTTTCTAAATTTTTTTCCTCATTTAGAAATTGAGAAAACGAACATTTTCATGTTCGTACAAAAATGAATCTATGTTGTTTCCGCCCATGTAATTGTATACCACGATCCCTTAGAAGTAAAACCGTAGGTTTTTCAGCTTTCTATTAGGTCGTTCCATAAGTTCGTAGCGTTTTCATTTTCGTCGTCGTTTTCTAGGGAAGCAGTTGGTTTACGGCAGATTATCTGGTATCAATCGAAACCGCCAAGTTTTTTTCACAAAACCTGCTTGTTGTTTTTGAAGGAATCCTGATGATCTCTGATTCATAATTTCTCAAAGCAAAGTTTTTTGAGTGGCAGAAAATGGCCATTTCGGCACCTGTGCTTTTCGCATTTCGTCCATATCCCACAAATATTTCTCTGTATGTGTAGTCGGAGTAGCAAGTAGCAAGCAACGCTGATGTGATGACACAATGGTGTCCAGCCAATATGCTAAGAACTGCTTAAACGAAGTCTCAGAAGTTGCTGTCTTTGACTGCTGCAGCTTGAGTTTTACGCGTCGTTTCGTAACAGAATGTTCTCGTCCTGCTATCAAGCCTTGAGCGATGAACAGCTTTGTCCAGGTGGTGCAGAAGTTTGAATGCGTGACCAGCGATTTGACGCTTTCCCGGAAACTTTTGGCTTAGAAAATTTCCTCATTCCGGCCAAACGCAAAACATCTACACATACCGTAAAAGTGCGCTCTATCATTCTCTATAGCGTCTCCCTTGACAAGGATTCTTGTTCTATGTGCATCATAGTCCGGTAAGCAGTATTCTTCATCACTCATAACAATTGCGAATAGAAATTCTCCTCTCGTAATTTCCGCATATAGCGCCGAAAATGGAGATGCCGAAAGCGCTATTTTTTGCAACACAAAAAACTCTGCTTTGAGCAGTTACAAAACAAGGGTCATCAGGTTTACTTTGAAAATAAAACGCAGTTCTTGTAGAGTAGAGTTGGCTCTTTCGGAGAGCCCACATATTTTGCGGTAAACCTACCGCTTTACAAGAAAACAACGACAAGAATAAAAACGCTACGAACTTATGGAACGACCTAATGCAAGCCCTAGTTTTTGGGAAATATTGATTTTAGCATGGAACGAGGAGAGTAAATTCGGTAATTTTGGAAAATTAGGGCCTGTGGAAAACTGAAAATTTACAGTTATACTCCTAAGGGCTTGTAGTGTACAATTACATGAGTGAATAAAACATAGCTTCGTTTTTGTATAAACACAAAAATTTTAGTTTGCTCGATTACTAAATGAGGAAAAATCCAGGAAAGGTACATATAGTGATGTAGTCTGATGTAGTGTGCAATTTTTATGTGCAAGTTGGAAGTTTGTAGGATTATTTGAACAAAGATATGAATTTTTTGCGATTTTTTGAGCCTTCAGCACGACTCAGATTTCGGATGCAAACTTAAAGTGAGTCGATGTTGGTGCAAGCTTTTGCATGTTATCTTGTAGAGCTTGCTTTGCTCTATCGAATGGTGTCCTGTACCTATGTCGTAAATGTGAACCTAAAACTTATCGCCTTGAGAAGTGAGAGTGTCTCAAGACTTATGTTACAGCCTAATATCTCACAAGGAAACGATACTTGTCCGTGGCCTTTTGAGATGAAACGTATATCATCAATTCGTCTTGGGACGCTGATTCCGAATCTGACTTCCGCTTCTGTTAATCGTTTCTCTAGAAGAAGTTATGAAGGATTTTTGCGTCAATAGTTGCCTAAAAGAAATACGGTCGAAGATACCTAATTTTTGAAAAGAAGCTTGATTGAGGCAGTGCAAAGCTTAAAAACACGAAAGGACTCGAACCTAAACGTGCATTAACTCGCGAGGCTATCGCACTAGCCACTACACCACATCTTAGCGGCGTTTTTAGCATTTCGACCACATCTCCTCCGGCGCGATAATCCTTCATAACTTTTTTCCGAGAAACGATTAGCAAAAACAGAAGTCAGGTTCGGAATCAGCGCTCCAAGACGAGTCTAATGGTATGCATCTCATCTCAAAAGGCCACGGACACCAAGTATCGTTCCCTTGTCAGAGTAAACTCTTAAAAAACAATCTACAAAAATTGCACCATCAGCTGGCTACCAGGGCTCATTCAGAAGTCTCAAACGAATACAACATATATGCCAGAAGTCAAAATTAGACAAAGCACAAAGGAATTTGTAGTGTCCTCCACTTCGGACACTCTTCGACGTCTTCGTCTGTTGGACGACACAGGAGCAGAAATGAATATTTACTAGAGAATAATAGAACAGCAAGAATGTGAGAGGCGAATGAATGACTGAACTGACTGAGGCGAAGAGTGAGCGCTTTTATAGCGCTCATTTCCCGCGCACTCTGAGGTTCGATCGACTACGCGAGGAGATCGCTATGAGGAATAACTGATTAGTTACTAACACAACAGAGTTAGAGAAAAGCTTATGGTAAACACATTCCTCTAGGTAAACATAGGAGTGAGTCGCACGGTGAAAACGAGTTTAGGGTAAAATGCTTGATTTCAAGGCCTGAGCAATATATCATGGCTCGAAAAGCACTGAAAGCTTTTGAATTTCCGAAAAGACCCCAGAAATGAACACTTAGAACTAGTCATTGTCCAATACTGCCGATCATTTATGCCAAGAATTTCTGCGAAAAGAAAATAGAGGAAGTCCGAAGTTAGCTGGGCTACGTAGAGGAGACATCTGGTGGTCTGGTGTTGCAAATAAAGCCTCGAGCCATATTCAGGCCTCCGGGGAGACGAAGTAGTGGAAACGTTTGTCTAATTCGAAATAAATAAAGATACCACACAACAAACCCTGTACGGCACAAAAGTGAAAAGTGTACCCAAAAACGAAGAGCTCTCTGTCGATCGTCTCTGCGTTCTGTGGAGGAATGGTTCACTTTGCAATTATCTTATATATAAAGCTGAATGTCTGTTTGTATGTCTGTATGTCTGCATGTATCTGTCTGTATGTCTGTATGTACTTATGTTCCGAATAGGAAATTCTATTTCTGAACCGATCCGGACGAAACTTGGCACACATACACTTCGGGCCCCGGCGGGTGTCATAGGCTACTTTTTGTCATCGATCGATATCAAATTTATCGATTTTTTGCAAAATTTAGGCTACCGGGCTGGGAGTTGGCACAGGGGAGTAATCGAGCATGCTGATTACGAATATAATAATTACAGGGCCGGGCGGAGCCGGGTAAGTCAACTAGTATATGATAAGGAAGAAATTCTGCATCGCATACTGCTTAAAGTGTAATACTTGTTCATCTTTACTTACGCATCTGCGAGCTGATCAGAACGGAAAGATTTTGCACTTTGAACTAAGTGTAAGTTCTGCCCTCAAACTTCACATGGATCACCTACGCTGGTATACGATAAATTTGTAGAGTTGCTTTGAATTTCAAAGTATGCTGATTTCCAATTGACAACGTAAAAAAAGCAAGATTTACTCCAAATTATTCCAAACATATGTCTATTCTACTTTCTGATTCTATATGATTATATTCAAAAATACAGATATTCAAAAGAATAAATGTTTGAAGTGTACTGTATACTGGTGTTTAGAGTATTTGCCCAATTACCACTATCTAATTCCCATGCAGAACTTCAGCAAATTCTTGTCACGTGCTTTATAACTGATTCAAAAAGGTCCGCTGCACAAAGATTGTATTTAAAAAAATCACCTAGTCTTTGATTAGGCTATCATTCAAGCGGCAGCTCAAATATTAATGTAACCGAGAACTTTAACTTCGACCCGCTTCCGAGCTGCTCTCCGGGAGCGGATCTCAGCTTCTTCGAGTACGTAGAAGTGCGATCTGCTGGAGTTCAAAGCTAGATTATTCGGCCACGAGTGAAACGAATCAGCAACTGCTTGGAAGGCCCAGTGAAGGTAAGTCGCTAGGTAATCAATCACAATTACTTGTAAGTAGATGACCAAATTCGCTTGCGCGCTGCAACCAAGCAAATCGCATACGGCAACAAGTCCACGACAACTATTTGTTTGCTCTCACTGATTTCCGTATGAATTTTTGACCGCAGTCCTTTGGCTCTCCTATTAGTACACTGCTGCATAATTAGCGAACATCCTGTTGTTTCTCGGAAACAACTCACAAAAACAACACACACATCCGAGCTTACATGAACAGTCATAGTAAATACTCCCTTTGAGACTACATGTTTTATGATAATGACGCATCTACTAAAAATCAGGTAAGGCCTTTTACGTGCTACGAACAGGTCCGTGAAAAAGTGAAGCGTTAGAAACCCTCAAACCTCCAAAAAAAAACTTGCCAAGTTCCATACAAACTGTTCTACCCCCCCCCCCCTCTACCGCTCTCGTGGCTGCCGCCACGCCCCCTTTTCTGAAAATTCGGTTTAATGGCCCGCAAAAGTTTTGAGAAGCACCCCTAAGAATTTTTCGGAGTCAGCGTTGGCCACGCACCTTCGTCAGAAAAAAAATTGACGTCAGTGACTGACGTCACGCATCTTCCTATAATAACTCAAAAACATGCAACTGTCGTCACATACTTCAAATGGCGACCTCAAAAGGACACTCTAAGACGCATGTGAATGGTGTACGTTATCAATCAATGCGCGTGTCTAAACTATTTTTGGACAAAAAAAGAGGAGGTCGGCCCGTTCCGCTCTTTTCACTATTTTTCAGCGTTCTTGTCCAAATCAAATTAAAACTTATACGAACTCTTCGATATTTATAACCCAAATTAACCCAGCTGGTTTGGTGTTGTAGAAACCAACAAACTAGAAAACGGGATTAGGGCACACTAGCTTTTGGACTTTCTATATAATGTAGTTTGATGTAATATTGCACACAAACACCCCAAATAAGATGCATGTTATTGTTTGTGCGCTGTAGACAAGCCATTTATTTATTGGCTCTTGCGTTTGGAATTCGCGCGCCTGCGAAAGATTACATTAAGCGTAAATCTGACATGTTTGTCGACTTTCTTCCGGAACTCTGTCCCGGATCCTGCAAAAACGATAGCCGCTGTGCTTTTCGGCCAAGAACAAATCCACTTTAACCCCGGACAACTGTGCCGAGCCCTACTCATGCATACGAACTTCAGTCAATGCACTCTACGGCAAAGGTTCTCACTGTACTATTTTAGCGTATTTCCTCTTACAAGGGAAGGTTACTTGGTGACCGTGGACTTTTAAAATGAGATGTATATCAATAAAAGAATCTTGAGCGCTAATTTCAAATCTGCTTTCGATAACTGCTGTGCACACTACCGAAAAAGTTAGTGCCAGGTACCCTCCAAAGTGTCTGGGCTGCTTTTACTCCGCAAAAGTGAAAGGTGTTCAAAAAGCACCCTCGTCGGCCGCGGGGGGGGGGAAAGAGAAGGGAGGGGGATTCTGACGACACGCGCAATTGCACACTTATATATACACCAGTGCGTCACCTCCGCTTCGCGGAGGTTCGCACTGGCTCCCTATCCGTATGCCTTTCTCATGTTCGCATGAGAATGGCTTTGAAACTCACCACGCGATGCTGAGCATCACAAATGAATCGTAAACAACTGTTCATTCATGAAGTATCTCCATGTAAGATCGGTAATTTCGACAAAAAAAACTTTGTTGCAAGGAAACAAATGCGAATTTGAACGGATTACTGAATTTATTTTAATTCCATAATCGTCATAAGGATAATAGTCACCTTGGGCTACATTTCAGTGCAAGAATCTTTTCAGTTTTTTCAAATAAAACCTTGCCAAATCGACTATCTACGCGATCATCACTTTTTGGCCCTGTTTTCGCAAAAAAGCACACTTTTTGAGCACTTTTTGGGCTAGAATTCATGGCGCGCAGAGTTACTTGTCAGGCAAATCATAACTTTGCAAAAAGTCGAATTAGAGGCCCAGTTTTGCGTGCCAAAGGGCGCGCGGACCCGTTTGACGCGCAAATTTTGAGGGACCCGCTTATCGAACCGGTTCGTCCTTGTGCATGGTGAGCCTACACGCTGGCACGGTATGTTATGCAAAATTGCAGCCCGATAGCTTAGTTGCAGCTTGCTCTATGAATTTCGTGACAGACAGATTTACAGACAGACACACACACAAAAAAACAGACGGGTTTAGCGCGTTATTATCTTATATATAAAGCTGAATGTCTGTTTGTATGTATGTATGTCTGTATGTATGTATGTGTGTACGTATGTTCCGAATAGAAAATTCCATTTCTGAACCGATCCGGACCAAACTTGGCACACATACACTACGGGCCCCGGCGGGTGTCATAGGCTACTTTTCGTCATCGATCGATATCGATTTTATCGATTTTTATCGATTTTTTTGCTGAGTTCACCTACGGGGCTGGGAGTTGGCACAGGGGGGTAATCGAGCATGGGGATTCCGAATACAATATTGGTTTTCAGGATTATCGATTACTTTTATTGATTTTATCGATTTTTTGCAAAGTTTGAGCTACGGGGCTGGGAGTTCGCACAGGGGGGTAATCGAGCATGGGGATTCCGAATACAATATTGGTTTTCGGGATTATCGATTACTTTTATCGATTTTATCGATTTTTTGCAAAGTTTGAGCTAGGGGGCTGGGAGTTGGCACAGGGGGGGTAATCGAGCATGCTGATCATCCCCAAGGGGGGTGATCAGCATGCTCGATTACACCCCTGTGCCAAATTCCAGCCCCCTAGCTTAAACTTTGCAAAAAATCGATAAAATCGATAAAAGTAATGGACGATCTTGAAAACTAATATTGTATTCGTAATCTGCATGCTCGATTACCCCCTGTGCAAACTCCCAGCCCCGCAGGTCAAACTTTACAAAAAAAATCGATAAAATCGATAAAAGTAATGGACGATCCTGAAAACTAATATTGTGTTCGTAATCAGCATGCTCGATTACCCCCCTGTGCAAAATCCCAGCCTCGCATGTCAAAATTTACAAAAAATCGAGAAAATCAACAAAAGTAACCGATAATTCTGAAAACTAATATTGTATTCGGAATTCCCATGCTCACTTCCCCCCTGTGCCAACTCCTAGCCCTGTAGGTGAACTCTGCGAAAAAATCGATAAAAATCGGTAAAATCGACATCGATCGATAACGAAAAGTGGACTGTGACACCCGCCGGAGCCCGAAGTGTATGTGTGCCAAGTTTGGTCCGGATACGGCGGAGCCGGGTAAGCCAGCTAGTAGTAGGATAAGCAAACAGTGGCTACTGAGGGGGGAAGGCGGGGGTGGGGGAGGGGGCGCCTATCCCCCCCCCCCGAGACTGGGTAGCGAAATTTTTGAAAGTTACTTAAACATGTTATAAAAATGTGCAGAGGACTTGTTTCTACTTGTAAATAATTGAAATAATCCTTAAAAATTTTTAAAAATTAAAATTAGCCTTGTAAAAAAAATTTTGGGGGCGTGGCTGCCGCCACGCCCCCTTTTTCTGAAATTTTGGGGTCAGGGGCCCGAAAAAATTTTGGGAAGCATCCCAGAAAATTTTTCGGAGTGCGTGGCTAACGTCACGCACCTTCATCGGAAAAAATTTTTGTCGTCCCCCCCCCCCCCCGAACGGAAATCCTGGGTACGCCACTGAAGAAAACCTATCCTTAGGACGTTCATTATACGGTGAAATAGCAGAAATACAATTTTGACAAAAAACTTCATGGACGATGTTCACTGGCACATACTCATGGTCGGCATTGATGATCTTATAGGACTCATGGATGTGGATGATATCTGAAGAGGTACAATTCCTTCCAATGACAATGGAATTACTGCTGGAAATAAAATGCGTGTTAGTATTTGAATAAAATGCCGTGTTAGTATTTGACGCAGGCAATAAAAGAACATGTTGTCAAACAACATGTTGTCACAGTTGCCCAGTTCAAGCAAAGAATGTGCCACAGAAACTTTACTTATATTACAGGAGATTTAGGAAAGATCTATTTGTTAGTTAAGATGACGTCAGCAAGAATATTACAGGCGATGAGATTTGAGCAGTTTTCAAGGTGTTCAACACCCTCCCACCTGCAGTACAAACTCGCATATTTCTGCGGTGGGGCATTTCATTGTTTACTTTCTCTTACATCTCATAGAGGAAGGTTCATTCAGTATTATCTACACCCTCGCAAAGAGATTCGCGCAACCGGCTGACTCCAAATTTACGTATGTTTTCCACGTCTCCACCTTGATATAAGTCTCCTTCATTACAGCCAATCCCTTTGTTAGAGTACAGATAATACTGAGTAAGCCTTCTTTTATACAATGCCCAAAAAAAGTAGGTCATGAAATGCTTCCATCACGGACTCAGACAATCGGTGCCGTAGCTCCGGAGGGCCAGATTGACCACTGAGAGCGGGGCGAGGGGGCGGTCCCTTCTTGTAGGTCACGGTGACGTCACAAGCAGGCGAATGGGACCCCTCTCCGGGACGCGCAAATCTCTGCTCCGGAGGAACGCCAGATTTGGGAAAGCCCCGGAGCAGAGAGCGCTCCGGAGGGCCAGATTGACCATTGAGAGCGGGGCGAGGGGGCGGTCCCTTCTTGTAGGTCACGGTGACGTCACAAGCAGGCGAATGGGACCCCTCTCCGGGACGCGCAAATCTCTGCTCCGGAGGAACGCCAGATTTGGGAGAGCCCCGGAGCAGAGAGCGCTCCGGAGGGCCAGATTTGGGACGCCTCCGGAGCACAAATGGGAGGTCTGAGCACAAATGGGAAGTCTCCGGGACACAGAATGGGAGGGCTCCGGAGCACAGATTTGTGCTTCGGAGGTACGCCAGATTTGGGACATCTCCGGAGCACAATAGGTACGCAGCCAATTTGCTGTGATACGCAGCTTACAAGGGAAGTCACTTAACTTAGGTCGGGCTTTTGAAATGAGACACATATGGTTGGAATCAGCTTGAAACGCTGTTTTCAAATCTGCTTTCCTTAGCTGCGAAGCATTCCTCTGAAGCAAGTTATGAGCTTCTGAGCAAATTTTGCGGGTTGACCGATTTGGGCATGCTACGGTATCATCATCTAGGTAGTGGTTCAAATGCATATTATACCCTATCAAAGCCAAATGACTCAATTTGATGTTATTCTGATTTTCCACCACTTTTTGGGCAGATTTTCTTCTAAAGACCTTCTTTCCATATTCAGTTGTATGTCAATGACACATACTAAAAAAGCTCATAACTCGCTTCAGAGAAACGCTTTGCAGCTAGGAATAGCATATTTGGAATCAGCGTTCCGAGCTGATTCTAGATATATGTGTCTCATTTCAAAAGCCCGACCTAAGTTAAGTGACTTTTCTTGTTAGCATTTTCGAAAATAAGCTGCCTTCGCTCTCGACTTACCTTTTTTTGTTCTTTCGCGCTCGCTTTTCTTTTTTTTTGGTTTTTCGTGTTTTCGTCGGCGCGTAGGCGTTTATGTTGTTTTAACGCTAGCTTTTCTTTTTTTTTTGGTTTTTCGTGTTTTCGTCGGCGCGTAGGCGTTTATGTTGTTTTAACGCTCGCTTTTCTTTTTTTTTGGTTTTTCGTGTTTTCGTCGGCGCGTAGGCGTTTATGTTGTTTGAAGTTATTCGTTTTCAGGTTTATCTCGGATTTTCGTGCGGATGCACTCAATTTCTTTTGGTGTTCGGCTCTCGTTTTCGACTTGCTGTCGTTTTTCCGCGTTCTTTTCCGTTCTTTTTCTTTTTCGTGTTGCCCTTCGGCGCTTTTGGCGTTTATTTGTTCGGTTCCTTCTTTTCAGGTTTCAGGTTTTAGGTTTTCGTGCGGATGCACTTAGTCACTTTTATGTTTGGCTCTTTTTGACTTGCTGAGACATCGTTGACTATTGATGGAGTGTTTTTGTGATAGATCCGGATGTTCGAAACAAAAAGTTTATAAACAATTCGTGTTGAGTCACTATTAGTATGACCGATATCTAAAGCTAGTGCTATGCAACGTGCTGGTCGCGCTGGTCGTGATAAGCCTGGTTAGCTTTTCGGTCCTAATCGTTCTCACATTGGGAAATTTTGCATTTTAGGAAAGTGTTTGCGGAGATCCCTGTTTCTCTACATGCTCACGAGCTTTCTGATATACCCATGCTTCCAGAATCTCGTGTACGAAAAAGTCTGCCTTGCATGACTGGTATGACCAGGTATTGTAATGCTTGCTCAGGTTATCCTAAACTTTCGTTTCTAGGACTTGTCTTTTTGTTCGAATGTATCAGCCTATTACTCTGACCAAGTCATACAAGCCGGAGCGAATCACTTTTATTTTTTTATCATCCATCGCACTGCTTCCGTCACTCCTTTCAACTCTAGCATTAGAAGCAGGTGAGGTGGGGATTGCTATGATTTTGGTAGGTTATACATGACGTTGGAACAAAGTCATTTTAGCTGCGGATATGTGGAGCATCAAAGTCCCACTCTAATTCGTTTCTTGGCTTGATCCTTTGCCCAACAAACAACATCGTTCAAACTGTTTACATGACCTTGTCAGTTTATATGCTGCTCATAAGCGACGCTCGTTTGGCATCTGTCGCGGATATATTTCAGTTCTTTGTGAGTGTTTTTTTTCTGTTGGAGGCTCAATGCACGCGAAAGGCACTCGCCTCTGTAGACTCTACTCGTCATACGATATGTTATCATTCATTCTTTGATTAAGAGACGCGAGCGCGCTCTGCGTACATTTCACTAACAAGTTCATGAATGAGTTTGATTACTACCGCGTTTGATTGATTTACTATTAAATTTCGTGGATGAACATGTTTGAGCTCGTTGAACCACACTGGCTTGAACACTTTCTTTTACGTATTCCTGATATTAAATAATCAAAACGCGGTAGAATCATCCATGAACTTGTTGATCAAACGTACGCAGAGCGTGCTCGCGTCTCTTAGTCAGAGGATGAATGATATATGTTGTATATGTTGTAGCATATGAAAAAAAACCAGTAGTAGCAGAAGCGGTATTGCTTGCTTCCTCAAATGAAGTATAGTACTTCCTCAAATGAATCCTCTAGTCACAATCCTCAGTTATGGCGTGACACATCCACTGCTCTTTGCAGTATTAGAATAGCTGGTCTCGAAGGTGCTACTCAGACAATCGCTGGGGGCAGGCGGGCACCAGAAAAATAGATTGCTGATTTCTCTCACCCCGCTCGCGAATTTTTTGGAAAGCAATCAGGACTTTTCGGAAGACCGCTCGCTGAGTCAGCGGATTTTTGAGAGACCGCCTGTTGAATTTTTTTCGCTCTTATCTTTTGCAGATATATTGCTGAATCTCTGAGGAATCGAGAACTCAGCAAGAGGTCTTCCGAAAAGTCCTGATTGCTTTCCAAAAAATCGGCGAGCGGGGTGCGAGAGATCAGCAATCTATTTTTTCGGTGCCCGCCTGCCCCTGGCGATTGTCTGAGTATTGGCCTTGGAGGACTATAGCATATGCCGTTTCTGGCACAATCTATTCTGAACTTCGCCTCTTAGCTTTTTTATCTCTGGCACTAATACGGATTATCATGGTATAATGGACTTCTTAAGTAGTTCACGTGATCCTTTTATGACTCGTAAAAAGCTAAAACGCATCGATTAAGAGTTTACAGCATCAGCTCAAAATGTTCCTGTTTTCAATCCTACAAAAAAGCGGAGACACGGGGTCAGATAGGGGAGAGTGAAGGAGGAAAGGGCAGGTAGCCGGTTTTCGGCACTCGCTGATTTCTCATATAATCGTTTTCGTAGGAAAATGTAAAAGCAGAGCGACAGTTATGGCGTGATTACTATGCGCTCAACTGCATCTATTCGATACTTGTAGCCGTCGTGGAGCAAACGTGATGATACCTATGGACAGAAGCGAACTCAAGCTCAACGCAATGTACAACAACTTTGTTTTGCGATTTGCAGTAGATTGTTTGCAGTTAACTCGAAATAAATGTCTTGTCTCTTCATTCTTCTATCTGCAAACGCTAGGGGCGAGAGGGAGGGGGTAAAGAACGGGGTTGAGGGTCGCGCTGAACTCCTACCCGGGCGGTGGGGGTCGTATTCAGAGGTGGTATGCCATGCTCGACGCTGGTCTAGAGCTAATTTGGGTGGGGTTTAGAGACATAATTGGGGTTTGGAGCTTAATTAGGGCTACAGTATGCCGCGGCAGACTTCCGGAGCACAAAATGGGAGGACTCCGGAGCACAAATTGGGAGGTCTCCGGAGCACAAAATGGGAGGGCTCCGGAGCATAGGTGCGATAGGGGGAGCCGGGATCTCCCCAGGTGAAGGGGGTCTCGGCTGTTCCCGACCTTCCAGGGTGAAGGGAGTATGTGAGTCTAGGGGGGGGGAGGAGGAAGAGAGAAAGGTAAAAAAGCGTGGTATGAAAAGCTCTAATTTGTACCTTATTCAGGCACAAATTGAAAAAAAATTTAAAAATTTTCAAAAGAAATTTAAAAATTTTAAGAAAATTTATTATGAAGATCTGTGCTCCTGTTTCACTGCATCAACAAAAAAAAGCAATAAGGTTTATCCCAAAAGATGTACAAGTTAGGAACAACTTCATTTCCTGCGCATTATCATCAACAATATCACTATCGCTAACGTCAGAGACAACAAATTCGGTGCCTGAAAAATCTTCTTCTTCCTCCAAAAGGTCTCGGAGTGGGAGTAGAATTGAGTGCAAAGCGTTCTAAGTCAAAAATGGATTTGAAACTTTCTTCTTCTTCTAAGCACTTTTGTGATTTTTTTCCTGGCCCTCTGGTAGCATCAGGAAGTCAGCAGGTAGGTGACCAGTTTCTTCATACCATCTTTTAGGATGTTTCAAAAAGTTATACGGTAACAGCCTGTCTGGACCACTTATACCAATCCTTTAAATGAAGTTTTTAGATAACAATGCGTTTAGTAGAAGGTTGACAAATCTTCAGTATTTGCTTAGATGCTTTATCGTTGTACGACTTCTGCGTTGTGTTCTGATAACAGAGTAGATAGAAAATTTCTTTCTTCACCTCTGCCGTGCTAGTCGGAATGGAAATTAGCTTTGCTAGTAAGTCCATCAGATTTTTGCGGTAAGTAATGGGAAAAGAGCCAGATTGCATATGCTTTCGCAACACGAGAAGGAAATAGTGCATACTTTTTTGGGCCTTTTCGAACTCTGGCTTCACCTCCTCTGGCATACTTCCTGTTAACTGACGAGAAAGCTGCTCAACTTCTTCTTCAACAGCATCTGCGGAATAGCCGAAAAAAAGTAGATACTATGCTGCGCGTTGGTTTTTTTTCAATATCATAGGTCATAATGTCACAAGGCGAATAACTTCCAAAAGCATAAAGCACAGAGTTGGGTTCGCACCCCAGCCGGGATCTAAGTGCGGTAACTATGCTTTGTACTAACACCTTCCTTTTGTTCATATCCATGTTTGTGAATTTAGCAGCCTTGAATTCTTCAGCAACCTGAAGATCAGCAATGGACTTCCTGGACATTTCCTCATTGAAACTAGACAATCTGCTTGGATTCCTTATGCAGGAAATCAGAGAGTTTCGCTCAATTGTCAACTCTGTGTCAATGTCGACAACATTTTCGTCGGCGTAAGATTCTCCTTCTGCCTCGCTACTGAACTGGAACACATGCGAGTCATCTGCGATTTTGTAAAGTATTCTGCCTGCCGTTTCCTCTTTAAACTGCCAACCTTTCCAAAACATTGAGGGATAATTTAATAACATGTTATTCTTCTGAATGTCTTAAAGTTTTTGATTCATTGAACCCAACCACCTTCTCTACAAATTAGGTAAGGTGAGTCTAGAGCGTTTTCATGAAAGTGACCTTCTTCAGCACTAGGTTTACAGAGTATAGATTCCAGAAATGGGCAGGTTTTTGTGTGAAGGTGTGGAAATTTACCAATCTCCCATAGTTTTTTGAGTGTGCGCTAATAATGATGGCATAACTGTCAATCAAAAGCGCATTTTTTACCAAAAAAAAACATAAACATATAACAACGATAAGGACGCTCGAATAGACGCGTTCGCCCACGTTCCCGTTAGTGCTGATAACGATGTCAATCCACAGCACATTTTTTACTATTAACTTGCTCCACCTCGCTCTTATTAGGTCGTCCAGAAAGTTTTTGCGCATGAATTTCAAAATTCATAACTTCTGATTTTTCCAACCGATTTGACTGCTTTCACTTTTATGTGAAAGGGTAAGTCATGCTCTTTATAATGACTTCTCAGCTGCTTAGTAATGGTCATCTGTTGCATAGATAGGAGCGATAGAAGAAAAATGGTAAAAATTTTAATTTTCTGTGTAGGGTCATAAAAAATCGAAGACTTGCAACAAAAATCGGAGCAGTCAGTACTGTAGGATCTTTCACCAGCTCTTTCTAACAGTGCAAAGTTAGCGCCGATTGAGCGTCTCCATGAAAAGTTATGACTTCCCTGAAAAATGCCAAAATAAATCAAATTCGCCTTTTTGTATTGCTTGCTCGGAAATCATAACTTTTCATGGAGACGCTCAATCGGAGCAAACTTTGCACTGTTAGAAAGAGCTGGTGAAAGAACCTACAATACCGTCTGCTCCGATTTTTGTTGCAAGTTTCTGATTTTTTATGACCCTACACAAAAATTCAAATTTTGAGTGATTTTGGTTTTGAGCTTCTATCTATGTAACAGATGACCATTACTAAGCAGCTGAGATGTCATTATGAAGAGCATGACTTACCCTTTCAAATAAAAATGAAAGCAGTCAAATCGGTACGGAAAAATCAAAAGTTATGAATTTTTGCAAAACCGTGCGCAAAAACTTTCGGGACGATCTATACAATGTGTTGGCTTTTACGGGTCACCGAAGCAAATGCTTTTTGGAGCCGGAAAGCAAAGAAGCCCTGACATGCTGTATACCATTCGAAAGCTGAGATCATGGAGAATCGAAGTAGACCGTCGACTTTTTTCTAGGTCTTCTGTGCCGCGAGATATGAGGGATTTTATGTGCTTCAATAATTAACTGATTTTGTGCCCTCACTTTCTGCTGTCCAAATGAATGCTACGAGAAAGTCGACGGTCTACGTTTGTTAATGAAGGCTTGCTCTTTAACACAGATAGATAATCATCAGTGATTATGTCTTCATTTGGCAGAAATCTGTTGTTGAAAATGACTATGTTTTCAGATAAAATGCGGTGTATCTCTCGGTAGAGGGGGGCTAGAAAGAAATCGATGGTCTAGATCGAATCCCCTTTTCCTGAGCTTTCGAATGGTCTATAGGTTGCTGGGCGAAAAAACAGACCAGTTTTCAGAAATGGGGTGGAGATATTTACTATTAGCTTGCTCCAATCCGGCTCCACCAATGTATTGGCTTTTATCGGTTACCGGAGCAAATGATTTTTAGAGCCGGAAAGCAAAGAGGCCCTGACAAGCTGTATACCATTCGAAAGCTGAGATCATGGAGAATCGACGTAGACCGTCGTCTTTTTTCTAGGTCTTCTGTGTCGCGAGATATGAGGGATTTTATGTGCTTCAAAAATTAACTGATTTTGTGCCCTCACTTTCTGCTCTCCAAAATGCTACGAGGATAAGTAAATAATATAAATGATTATAAATACCGTTTCTTTAGTAAATTTATGAGTGTGCTTGTTGTTTGAGGTACTTAGCCTGCAAAACCTTTTGATAACGATTTTTATCATATTCTCAGAGTACAATACCAATCTCAGCCCAGGTGAAGGGGGTCATCGGGAGTTTGGCCTCAAAGTGAAGGGGGTAAGATCCATCACTCCCCCTATCGCAACTATGCTCCGGAGCACGAGTGGCAATCCCCAGCTGGGGAAACCCCGCGGCTCTGCCATTTCTGCTCCGGAGGTATGCCGTCGACTATCTGAGGAGATATGAGGCTTCAAAAAACCCATCCAAAGTCGATTTTCCCAACGTAACTTTTGTATAAGCGAGTAAAATTTGCAGACAAGGGTATATGGTGGTGTAGGGAATTTCTTTCCCCGAGAGCTATCGATTAATACACAACATGTAAGGACTTGATGCCCCCGGGCTGCCGAAAGAGGGCGTGAGCATGCGCAGTTATGCGTTCTCAGTCCCGCCCACTGCAATGCATTGGATAGACGCGAGAGGATGAGCACGCTGAACTGCGTAGGCTCACCCACTCTCGCAGGGAAAGAACATAGGACCCCCACATATTATATTCAATCAAGAGCTCTGATGAAAGAATTTAACTGTATCCTTTCTTCCAAATTTCATTCACGTACACAGAAGTTACCTGTAAAAATCGATTTTAGTATCGTGGTTTTTGATCCTTTTGCAGTAACAATAATCCCATTCATCGCCAAAACATTGTCTCTTCCCTTTTGATATTATCTAAGTGTCAAATCAAAGTTATCATCGCCTCATAACTCGACGATGAATTTATTTTAGGATCTGCTTCTTTCGCATCTCATAGAGGAGAGCTTAGCTGGTAATGCCTATACTCCTGCAAAAGGATCTGCTAACTCAGACAATCGGTGCCATAGTCGCGGCGGACAGTCGAAATCTGGCAGAGCCGCGGCGGATCCAATTGACCATTGAGAACGGAGCGAGGGGGCGGTCCCTTCTTGTAGGTCACGGTGACGTCACAAGCAGGCGAGTGGGACCCTTCTCCGGGACGCGCAAATCTCTGCTCCGGGGGTACGCCGGATTTGCGAGAGCCCCGGAGCAGAGATTTGTGCTCCGGAGGTATGCCAGATTTGGGACACCCCCGGAGCAGAAAATGGCAGAGCTCTGGAGCACAAATGGGAGGTCTCCGGAGCACAAATGGGAGGGCCCCGGAGCAGAAAATGGGAGGTCTCCGGAGCACAAAATGGGAGGTCTCCAGAGCACAAATGGGAGGTCTCCGGAGCACAAATGGGAGGGCCCCGGAGCACAATATGGGAGGGCTCCGGAGCACGAGTGGCAATCCCCAGCTGGGGAAACCCCGCGGCTCGGCCATTTCTGCTCCGGAGGTATGCCGTCGACTGTCTGAGAAAGTAATTCAAGTGCACCAAGTGAAAATCTCATCTTGCTTAAATTGCCATCAATGTCGTAATTTCTACTTCCTGCCTTAGGAGTTTCTCCTAAAATAGATTACGCTAACCTTATCACTAAGCTAGACCTATATGTGTACACTGCTTGAAAGCGAAACACATCTAAATAGTTCTTTTGATGATCTCAGTCGCTGACATACGAATTTATTCCCAACAATATCCCATTCATCGCCAAAACATTGTCTCTTCCCTATTGATATTATCTAAGGGTCAAGTCAAAATCATCATCGCCGTTCAAGCTTTTGAGTATCTGCCAATGTCCACTGCCAATTTTTCGGTCGAAATTGTCTACAACATTTTAGGTGCAACATTCCTAAAAATGTATTTTCTTGCCACATTTCATAATTTCTCGTGCACTACTCTCCCACCTCAAAAAAAATTTTTTTGTTCCGTTCCAGGTGAAGGGGGAGGTGGTCCAGGCTCCCAAAATAAAGTTGTAAATTAGCTTAGACTCGGTCTGTGGGGATTATTCGACATGCTGATCAGAACACCACACTCTTTTTAGGTTTTGAAACCCTCGCAGAGCTACGGTAGATACAAAGGAGTCGAAGTCGTGGAAGGGCTCGAAATTGTGTACAGGGGAAAAATCTGGTCATAGACGAACAGCGCGCTCACTTCGCAAAAACGCAGAAGGAGGTTGGTATGCTGCAAATTACCGTAGCTCAACAATAAGGCGTTAATTCAGTGAGCAAGCACGATATTGATCAGCATGCTCGAATCCTGTATGCAAAGGAACAAATCTGCAGGTTCGACCCATCCCATCAATAACCAACATCTATCAAGCAGGTGCACGCTTAAGAGACGTTACATTAGAAAATAATCATATTTATGTTAGGCCTCGGGCAGAGTTCACGCGAAAGACAACTGTAACAATAATTGTGATAGTTTTCCAACACGACTAATCGTGACTAATTATCGCAACCGAAATACGAAAAGATCGGCATGCAGTGAACTCGTAACACTTGTATTGTAGCGATGAATCGCGACGATCAAATCGCGTGAACTCTTGAAGCGTAGCAGATAATCCCCTGGACAACTATTAACAAATCCGTGGTTTCGACTTTATACCGTACCTTTAGATAACTCCATGTCCCACCATGCGAAGAGAATAAGGTATTTGTGACCAGCAGCCAGAAAACCCTCGGTCAAATTTTAGCCAACTCAGTGATTTCGACCAGCACAGTAATCAAATGAATTTGTGCAAAAAGAGTATGATGCCGCACACAGTAGTGAGAGGGCCCATATCAAGTGCGCGACCCCAACCTTGGCGAGCACTGCCCAACACGTCCAAATTTCAAACTCAAATTAGAGGCACCGTCCACCCAAATCGAGGATGATGAGACTTTCATGCTATATAAAAAATCGCCCAAGTTTAGCCGCAAAAGATGTTTTACGGAGCGAGAAAACCGCTCCAAAAAGTCGCCATGACCCCCCCCCCCCCCACCCCATCACCGTGGCCTGTAGATGAAAAGCTCCAAACTTGGGCTATAATGTATATTTTTCATAAACCCTTTCTTCTTATGATCAACGATTTTGCGATATTTATGTCTACCTTGAAGCCCAAATTCGCACCTGGATATTCAGACCACCCACGTTGATTGGAGAAGTCATCGTGGCCGCTTCTGCTTCTGAAGCATTCTCGCTTCGGATTTCATGTTTTGCGCGAAACTCTGGCGTTTGTATAGGGGCATGGGCTTCCAGATTCGTGTGGAGGCGGAGTTTTGCTAACTCAAAGCGTTGCTGTTTTTGATAAGGAGAGAGTTCGAAAAACACTGCTATAACGTCGAGGTTTGGCAAGTTTATTATCAAGATCAGCGGGAGTCCGCAACCCGCCTTTACATGAATTTGGAAGCCGATCACACATAATTTGAATCAGAGATATTTTTATTAGGCAGGGAAACAGAATTTTGTAACTTTGGGGCAGTTCTTACAATTGACCTTAGGTGGGGCAGGTAGGTAATCTGAGAATATATTGTGAGTATACTCAATTTCACTGGCTTTTCTTGAGAGTCAAAGGCAGTTTTTCTTATGAATACGTTCACTGAGGGGCACCTAGGGCACTTTCGTCCAAACAGACATCGCTCTGTAAGCGGCAGGCGGGGGGGGGGGGCATTTTGATTGGGCAAAGAAACAGATTTTTGTACGTTTGGGGTAGTTCTTATAATTTCCAGTCCTTAGGCGCCTAAGACAATTTGAAAATACGTCGTGAGTAAATGCTCGACTTTTTTTTCAGTGAGGGCAGTAAGATATTTTCTTTATAATCTGTTCTTTGAAGGCGGTGTTCCGGAAAAATTTCGCTTTTCATTTTTTCCATCTTTTCGGAGCCTTATCGTCATGCTGTAACCATATCTGGGCTTTTTCAGTGCATGAAAATGACTAAAATGAGCTCTTTTAGAAGCTCTCCAAATCCGCGTTTGCTTAGAACTACGTGTAAGTGGGAGGGTTCGGAAGAGTTCTGGAATGGATTTTAGGTCTTCCAGATGTGGTTTTTCGCTCCAAACTTCATTGATAGGTTATTTGGAGGGTCTACTATTGCACACTTTAACTCACTCCATGGCTTAACGATGCATTTAAGCGGCATGTAGAGCATGTGTACATTGCCGAAAATTTTGTGCTCAAAAAACATTATTTGATTACATTTGCCTAAACCACACCAATATTGCGACAAAATAGCGCAAGAGTACTCGGTAGTCATGGTTTTTGGGGGTGGGGTCTCTTTTCATAGTAAGATTCCATATTCAATTTGACGAAATCCTAACTTGGAGGACTTTTTGACAGAGGCAGCTGATCTTTTGCTGTCGAGATTGATACGAGAGGAAAGCTATATGGTATACATGTTGTGGACGTCCTCCCTGCTACCAAAATGACGTGCATTCTATTGTAATAATTTCCTAACGATCCTCTATGAAATGTGTTGACAGAAACTGGATGAAGCAAAGTTTTCGAGAGGGTAGTAGGGTGAAGTCTTTTTATTATACGAATGAGTGTCCGTAAGAGGTGGGGGGGGGTGTTGTTGTTGAACAAAATGTTCTCAGAAAGGAGTAGGAAGTTTATGTAAAGATATTCTCAGTCGCAACTAAACCTAATATTGCATCTGCCCCGAGCCACTTGCTAGCGACCCGTAGGGTACAAATAAGCGTGTGCAAAAATCTTCCCATTGAGTTTACGTTGCGTTTTGCATTTTAAAGATAGAATACATTTTCATAAACAGCTTCAAGTAACTCTTGCGAAAACTCTAACGAAATGTGAGATTTAGGACTAAGCCGTCGTTTTCGATAGCGCCACTGTACCCGCTAACAATTATCAGAATTATCTGGCTGCCACTGAAAACAGATCAATAACCATCTGCAATTAGAACCAAGCACCACTCTTCGTCATCAAGCCGTCAAAGGAAGATCAAACTGCTATTTGAACACATATTCGGGAGCATGCCACGCTGTCACCAAGCAGCTTCACGGCAAGAGTCACTGCATATCGCCCACGATCTAATCTGCTGACCTAAAAGCCGCCGTCGCTACACGCAGGAGTGTCCGTCACCCGATCGATGCCGCTTTTATAGCGGACGCATGTCGCGCCACCGTATCGCGGCCACCTGCGAATCCACGATTTTCAAAGTATATATACGCGGCGAATCGGCCAGTGCGCCGAATCCTTCAGCGCTCCGTTCTCATGCCCAGCTCTTCGCCTCCTTCCTCCTTTCTAGGCTCTACCTGACAGATGACCTCATGGGTAATCAGGGCTCCGCCTTGGCCGCTACGCTGTTGAGCTATTTTTTCGTTTACTTGGCTGAATTTGGATTTTATCACAGTGTTACCGTCATAGCATTTCAGTATGATTCCACTTGAGCCAAGTGAGAAGTTTCCTCATCTTTTGTTTACACTCTCAATCGCTGCTGTGCAGAAGCATGTCATCTTCCTTCCGATTATTTTCCGTGTGGTGACTATTCACTATCGAATAGGGACTCGTGCTCCTTCCTTACCTCGCTGCTAGCCACAGTTGTACTTTACAATCGATTTTTTCCAGCGATTAACATGCGGTCCGTGTGTGTGCACAACATAGTTTTTCAGATGCTTTAGTGTGATATATAGTTGACTTCGAAATACGCAATCGTGTCTGCTGTCCCTATATTGATACCCTTGTACACAATCCTGTCTCTCTTCGATCTTCAATCATGAGTGATCTCAATCCGCTTCAACACGACGATAATCCAGGTATGATGTTTTGCTTTCGTTTTCGTTTTCTTCCTTAAGTACATTTGTGAAGCTACTTATACTGGGATTGATTGATGCTTGACTACGTAGTTTTCTTAGTGTTCTATGCTGTTTTTTGATCGTGTATGCCAGTTCTCACAAACGATATTCTTGAGCCTAACTGTCTAAAACGCGGAAATTCAAAGTTCTGTGCTTTTACAGATAATCCCAGTGTTGATTCTGATAAATGCCTGCTGTGGCATTTATCAGAATCAACACTGGGATTATTTGTAAAAGCCTTTGTGCCTGCCGTTTTTAGACTGTAGGAACACACTAGTTTTCAGGTCACAGAACAATTCATATCGTTTATTAGTTCAAGCTCTATATTGCTGATGATTATGAAAGTACTATAACAATTACAGATAAAATCAGCACGTAGTTATACGCTTGAAGCTGTTAATGGCTTGACATACTTTTCTTTACATAGAGGAGCTATTTCAATAAAGATTTGAAGATATCAGAAGATAGCTTGTGTCCGACACAGCAAAACTTTAACCAAAACAAAGCTCAAATCTTTTCTTGAGGTAGATAGTAATCATAAGATGTAGACAGTCAAGATGTTAGGTGTGAATGGCTCGCTTTTTGTTCAAAACCCAGTCATGTTCTACTTTTGAGCACTGGCTAAATCCAGGGTGCTCATGCCAATCATTCGTCAAATGTTGTAAGATTACGTTAGTTATACTGTCAAGATCTCAAGGTTTGCGTATTCTCTTAGTGGGCTGATTACCAAATGGATTCCAGGCCTTATTTTTGGTTCACGGTGTTGGACTGATGCACGGTGTCGTGTTACCAATTTAACTTTATCAAAGGTTCGGTGTGAATACTGATTATGGTCCGGTCGCATTGAAACAGCAATTTTTTGTGAAGCTTACTAATTCTAAGCTTCTCATCCGTTATCGTGCATATTACGTAGGGCACCATACTATGAGAAGCACCATTTTCGTGGTTAGCGTCAAAGCACTCTAGTACACGAAGCTTCAGCAAACTTTACCTTTGTTTAGTTGTCGATGGATTAGCTCACTAACATTTCGCCTTTAGCAAACTATATTTGAACGTTCGAGCGGTGCGTTCGGAAGTCCAGTGCCGTGTCCCTGTGTATTGTTCCTTTGTCGGAACTCACTCATGCGCTTATTTCTGGCGACAGGCTATGCTTGAGACAGTCTGGCTCAGGGTTTTTATTGAGAAAAAAACAGTTTTTTGATTTCGATTTCGCCACATCACCATTCTGTAAGATTTCTAGTCTGCGAGACTTTTCAACGAGGTGTGCTGAAGCCGACAAATTCACCGTACTCTCTGCTTGGAACATGATTCTTCGTACACCACAAAAGGCCCTTCATTCAAACTCAAGGTGATGGGATTCTCATGTTAGATGTTGGCAGATCCTAAGTAAGCAATCGCTTTAGTCTCGCAGCAAAAGATGAATTCGGAAGCGAGAAAACCGCTCCAGAAGGTAGCAACGGTCCCCACTACCAACTGGGTGGTCTGAAGAAAAAGTCCAGGGGCGGTGTGCTTATCCTGAGACCCATTCGGACATGTATCTTTAGGCCACAATGATGCCGAGCCAGCGTGGCCGCTTTTACACTCTGGAGCGTGTCTCGCTTCGGAATCATTTTGCAGGGAGGAGCGATTTTACTTACGAGGCCCCGCCATTATAGCAGATAAAATTTTTCACCCTTAAAGGCAGTGTCCCGGCAGATTCGTGCTCTGGAGGATATTGCTATGTTGGGGTTCCTGGTCATCCCACTGACCTCCAGGCGCAGTGCGGCTGGTTGATGTTCCCTTTGGGTCGAGAAAATAGCCCTTGAACTGGCGCGCGCTCGGACGGCTTTGCTTACCTTTCGGCGCGGGACCCACAACCGCTCTCCCGCATTGTGCGTGCTATCCAAAGCAAAAAGTACAGGCAGCAGGGTCTTCGTGCCAGGGACTCCCAAATTTCCATAGAAATTCTCGTTCGAGCTGCCTTTTGAAATTGGGTAAAACGCCCCGAAAAAGGTCTTTTCACCCGTTCCAAAGCTCAGATTCGGGATCTGCGGGTCGAAAAGGCCCAAAGCATGTAAAAAGATGGAAATACAAAATCTGCCGGGACACTGCATTCAATATGAATGGGCAATTTGTGCATTATCTACAGCTGAAGTTTTATTTCACATGCCAACAACTCGACATGATTATGGATGGGGCGTATGTGTCCGTGTAGCGCCTTTACTGCTTGTTTAAAGGTGCCCTTGCTTGCTCGGACTTGCTCGGACACAAACATAATTTCGCTTCGCGGGGATTTTTGTATGCTTGGTTTAAACTGCATGTTGAACCTCAAACCCATCTTTCGTCGTTTTCCGCAAATATACGCGCTAACTTTGGCCCCAGCCAGACCGCGCAAAAGCGGCCAGAAGCGCTCAAATTTTTCTAATGTCTGTACTTTTTCGTGTGAGGAGAGATGAGAGAATTAGAGAAATTGAGCACTTAGCCGGAGCCGTTGAGGACAAAGATGCACTTTTAAGAGTTTGACAGTTAATGAATATGATTGGACAGCGTCATTCTCACCGTGGTTTAGTGCTAATTCAAGATTTTGGTTTGACTTGACTGTTGGAAGCAGTTCTGCAGTCACTTTATCCACTGCTTATCATTTTGCACATTCATCATTCTTTTTTCTTTCTGATTTGCTGCGCATTCATTCACATATCAGTTTTTTTAGGACCTTCGAGTTCAATGGGTCCTCCACTATATATACCCTCATCAGGAGCAGGTCCAATACGGCGTCGTCGTTTCAGCACAGCCAAAATTCAGCCGGTACTTAACCTTATTTTGCCAAACATATCGCGCATGTGCCAGTGTATTCTCGATTTTTTGTTTCAAAAAACGCTAGACAAACAATTATGTATACAGTCGAGTATATTTTGCGTTTAATATAATGTGCTCTCACTGCAGGTAAAATGCGGTAAAATTTGGCCAGTAAGGCTGGCATTTTGCGCGCGCAGTTGGCCAGCGTCACAGGTATAGCTATTTTTCTACACGCAGATATTGCCCATTTTACCTGCAGTGCAAGCACACTATATTATCACATTCACGACAATACGACCCACCGTTGGGACGCTTCCTGAAGTTTTTGATTTTGCTAGTTGACGGTGAAATTTTTCAGGTAAAACGAGTAAATTTCTGCATACACATCTTGGAGTACTTTCTAAAAGATTAGCACTTCAGAACGCAGGACGCACCAGTGACCTGAGAATATTACGCAAACTCAATTTTGCGAAATAGTTCAGGTCCAAAATGGCAGTCATCGAAAAATCGGCCCTGTCGTGAATGTGTTAAGCGGAAAATCTACTCGACTGTATAAGATGCACTCAGGTTAAACTTGAGCAGGTTTCTCCCAGATCAGAATCGGAACAAATTCTGTGGTTGTTTTCTTGAGCACTGTTTGCCATGGTGATATTCTAACAGCGAACGAAATTCATAGCAGCATATTTGTTTCTCGTTTTGAGTATTATCATTCAGACACGGATCAAAAAAGTCATGCAGTCTGATGAAGAAATTGGTCGTATGGTTGCTTCTGTTCCAGTGGCTATCGGGCGGGCCATGGAGCATTTTGCAGAGAAATTTTTACAGGTATCTTATTCTTTTTTGAAAGCCATTCTGATATTTTGATAATCACCAGTCTTATTAGGCAGCTGCTCAGGCTACTCAAATGAGCAATTCACGGACATTAACACCTGCGCATATGTGAGTTTCTGATAGAGGCAATTTTCTGTTCCATCATGTTTAAGAACATTCTTGTTTTTTTTCTTCCAAGATAAAGCCTCGGTTTTCTAAGGAAGCAAGCAATGATGGCGAATCCACACTTCCACTTTCTCGCAGACATCTTCAAAGAGGTTGCAGTCCCCGGTCGTATGGGGACGGAATTTGATCCCTCGCTTGCACGACAACAAATGCAGTTGCTGCAGGTTTGTTTTCTTATTGGGGTATATCGGTGTGCAAAGACCAGGATGTAAGCCATTTTTATTTGTTCAGAAAAGGTAGGAGCAACAACCTTGTCAATATACCAGATCACACCGTGCTCTGGTTCATTTTTACCATTTACAAAATGTGCCTGGGTTTTTTATAGTTTTGCCAGACTTCAGTGTTGGTTACTGAAGTTTCTCTTGCGATTACATTGCTAACAATCATGCAGAACGAATGAAGCGGGCATCCACTTGGTCGCTATTTATTGTACTGTATATGCTCCGTAGCTTTTGCTTTCGATAGGATTCGATCCAGCGCCGAAACTATAGAGCAAGGAGGGGGCGGGACAATTTGGGATTGCGAAATATTCTTTTAGCTAGCTATTGTTGAATATAAAAATGTTACTATTCATCCATTATGCATGTAAGCTCCTGATTATTTGGGACCAGTCTAGCACTATTTTCGCACTCTTACGCTGATCGACCGCACCACCGCTGTTCTGGTACAACCACCGCTGTTCTGGTACATAGTATGTAAATATTCAACAGACTAAACAGACTTGCGACTCCCGTCTATCACATCAACCTAGCAAGCTAGCATGACTTCGATATGCTTTAGTTTCAGCGTAAAATCCACATCAGAGTTCTATCGCTCTGTGTGATCCATTGCGATGCAATTAATAATTCTCATCAAACCACATGTGAACATGGTGTGGTTTATTTACATTGTTGTGACCTCTAAGCACTTTCATAATGGTGGCAAACATTCATCTGATATTGGGAAGCGCTCATGTGGGAGTACGGCTGTATAAAGTAGATGCAGCAGTCGACTGCATGAACGGCTAGGTATCTTGATTCACCTATGATGTTACTGCTTGTTCATCGTGTTTACCAAATAGATTTATGTTTTTGTTGAAAACATGATCTTACCTCTATCGCTAAGCACAACTAGTCAGAAGTTTTCTGAAAACGTCTTCAGCTCTTCGTATCACTTCACGTGAGTTCGCGCTTAGGCTACCTTCATCTTACAGGATCTATATGTATTGTAAATGCTATATTGTTGGCAACTAGTTGAAGACATACTTTAGCACAAGCAAGATTCAGACTGAAATCAAATGTTGCCGTCTACATGATTATGGCCCACCAGCAACGCATGAGCGGTCCACATGGGCCTACTCTAAAGCTTACCTGCTAACATAATAGTCATCTGCTTTCAAGGACATCGAGGACCGGAAAATTGTTTCTGGATAGCACCACCTTCAAACATTTGATCATGAGCTGGGTCCAAAGCAATTGTCTTAAAACTGTTTTTCCAGATTCATACTATTCATCCTATGTAATCGTTTTATAAATCGAAGAGCTGCGTACCAGAAAATCAGTTTTCCGTGCTATGGAATTTTGTAACGATGAGTGAATTCTGATGTCTCTTTTTTTTTTCAGGCAGGTCTTCCTCCTGTGGCTCCAACCAGCTGTGCAAGTCCGGTATGCAGTCCTTGTACCCCTGTCTCCCCTATGGGTGTAAATGGATCGGCATCGTTTGGAATGCCGCCGCAATCAGCAAATGGCACCTACTCAGTTCCGCTTCCTGCGTCAGTACCCTATACCATACCCTACTCCCCGATGGTACCCACTATGGCTGGGGCGGGACAGACACAAAATGTTCCTCCTATTCAATATGTAAGTACTGCAATCTTTTGAAGACCAAACACTAACGCAAAATGTTCGCAAATTTGTGAAGAAAATATTTGCTTCATGCAAATTAGAAGGTAGAGTGTATCTCTACGATGAACCTCAGAACTGTGCGCAGACAGTGTGTCCTCAGCGCTTCTGCCCTCAAAGGCAATGCCCTTGCAACTACCGGGCTTCAAGTTCTGCTTCTCTTTGGCCTTCTTCGCGTATATTAATTGGTATGGGGATGGTGGACAGCGATCCGCTTTTAGTTCAGCATGGCTTTAGTTTGCGCGGAGCATGTTAAGCCTCGTAGTGCTTCTGGCTATGTTGCAAAGTGCAAAATCACCTTTGGATTGTCTCAGTGAAAGTATCACTGCTCCAGCCCCTCGGTCCTCGCGTGCTGTAACACTGTTTTTGAGATAGCGTGTAGGTTTTCGCTTGCATTCCATATCACAAAGAAACAAAATCTGTAATTGTTCATCCAACCGCAGGGTTTAAATTAGCAGCGGTTTGGAAAGCACTTTTTTCATTATTAAGATGTGTGAGCGGTGCTTTTTTTGCAGCAAGTGCCGCCGTCGGCTATGGCAACAGCAGTTCCACCTTCTCCTCCTGCAGCGCCAGTTTCATCGGCACGTAAAACAACGAATGGGAAGAAAGAACCTCCTGCTGATGGCGAAAAACCTAAAAGAGGGCGTCCACGTAAAATTAAGCGCTCTGAGAAGTGAGTTTCGCCGAGAAGCTTTTTGTGAAGAGAAAAATTGAGATTTGTTTAGATGCCTCGACGAAGAGTTGTGCGAGGAAGTCACTAATGGGATTGAAAAAGTGAGTGCTTGAGAGCATCAGTGATACAATTACTATTCACAATACCTCAAGGTTATTTGAATGTGTTGGTGGAGCTTACGTTATTTTCCTTCATTCTCACATTTTGTTTTTTACCCATTTTTCACCGCTAATTTTTGGTTTTGAGAAACTCGTTAGCACGGGCTTTTGGATGAAGAAACACCCAGATACTTGTGCCTGGCATCAAACACTGGGAGCGGTAATGCGTATATAGTTATGTTTGCAATTGCTCAACTATTCATACATGCTGGCCATGTTTACAGCTCACTTCGTTCCGTATGCGTCTGAAAAACGAAGCTAAACTTTTTTGGCGCAATGAGTTTATACAAAATTTTCGCCTTGTTTTTGGATGTAGACAACATTATTTTGTTCTGTTCTTGTCATTATTTGGGCCACAGTAAACTCCTGCTAATATCATCGGGATATTATGTTCCACAATTGCAGAAGTATGTGTTTGCTTGGCTACTTCTGAAGTTGGTATATAATTTTGCCATTTCCGGATTTGAGGCTATCTGACTTTGTCGAAGTAGTTTCTTGCTAATTCGTTTTTCTTCGGAAAAAAATCTCGCTTACTACAACCTAATGGCATCATGGTTTTGATTCTATTGCAATCAACACTTCGGCTTTGGGAATAGTTCAAAATTTTATAGGCCCTTCTAATTCTAGTCGGTTTATGGTAAAAAATTCCTTCTTTGCCGCGGCCTATCTTTTATTATCATAACGCTGAACTCCAAACTTCGGACTGCAAAGTTAACACTGATGGTCACTCAGTTCAATTACCAAGCCGATGTAGATCCCTCATAATGCACTCAAGAAGCTATTAGGCTCCTAGAAATTGAATGCATCTGTTACAAACAATGGAAGATATTTCCGCTTAAGAAGGTGACATTTACAGGAAGATCAAGATCGAGCTTTGATGCCTCCACCTGCACTTCCGCTGGGACGTGCCAAACCTGTAGCGTGACCCTGTTGTACGGAACGCATTTCATTGTTATACTTCCTTCTCATCGTTCCTCTATTACGAGTTCCTCAGAGAAGAACGGAGAATCACCGTTTCATATGGATCTGATGGTACAGTGTAGCATCGCGATTCGTTTTCCACAAAGACTTTAATTTTCGTGTTTTTCGTGTACTGTATTGAATGTTGATTAGTTTTTCTGATGACATGTACTGTTTTTCGATGTATTCTTTCAAGATTTAGTTGTGTTGTTTGTTATTCGACCGTTGTGTTGTGTAGTCAGTCACGTTTTTATCAACATACAATGCACAATTGTCGAATCTCTTTTGAGATCGAAGAAAATATTTGATTTATTTCATTTTCACATAAAAGAAAATATGCTTGTGCAAACAGATGAAAGTTTGATTGAGATCGTTGGTTGTGATTTAAGTCAAGTATAGTCAAAAAATGAAGCACGATAGCAGCTAATCGAATTGTGAGCAACATCAGTCAAATACGGTATAAATGTATCGCTTCGTACTAGGAGGAACAATCCTATTACCAGCTTCATCGTATTCAACGCCATCTTCGTCTTCTTCACTTTCGTCTTCCTGGATAGTAGTTAACCGTCAGTTGATGAGTTTTTACAGAATTACGTCAGATTTTGAAAAACCCAGCATGTAAACGATGCCAAGTCGCATTGGCAGAATGGGAAGAGATCAAACCATCTTCTGGTACAAATCAATGTTTTTATCCGAAGTTCAAAAGTTTTGGGTTCCTGCAGCTGGTTGCAAATATGCTTTTTCTACCTGCTAAACGTGGCGCTATTGCATTATCCGGGCCCCAAATTTTTTTTATCGTGGATCTAGGCACTCAGAACTGTTCAAATTAGAGCACTATTTGTATTCCGGCCGCAACTTCTGACGATCTGGATTTTGTGCGAATTCGGTCCATAGAGTTTGATACCTCGCTGATTACGAGTATTATTATTTCCGATTTAGATTTATGGCTGCATTTCTCGACGTTACGCTGCGTACACGATTAAGTTTTTTGCTAATTTAGGGTGCTTGTGGTGGGAGAAAATGCGGTAAACGCGCGTGAACAATCAACTACACTTTTAAAGGCCGTGTCTAGGCAAATCTGAGCATACGGGTTTTTTGCCCGGAAATTGATGAGGAAGTTCTAGCTAAGGCACTGCCCAAACCGCAGCGAAAATTGTTCATTCACGGCTGAGAAATTCGTCCTCAAAAACTCCGCAGCTGCGTCGTGATCGTTGTAACACTTAGGATGGGTCCCAGCGCGAACGTAGTGTTGGAGTGAGAGAAGTCGTAACCAGGGTTTCAGAGACGAATTTCTCAGCCGTGAGTGAACAACTTGCGCTATCTCTTGGGTAGTGCCTTAGTTAGGACCCCTCATCAATATCCAGGCAAAAAACCCATGCGCCCCGATTTGCCTGGACACTGCCTCTTAAAGTTGGCCACTTCGATGTTGTTCAAAATTATCTGCAGGCAGAGGAACCACCCAGCATACTGACTACGATTGTAGGACGAGTTTGCGTTGAGTCTTTGCGCTGTACTACACAGGTGTTCGAAAGAATGTGTCTATTGTTTGATTGCTAGTAACTATCTTGCAGTACCATTTTCTACAGCTGGCTTCAACTTACAATTAGATTTACGATATGGAGCAGATCAGCGATCGCTCTTCATTACGTAGGAGTACGGTAGGAATTTCCGGCTTATGGCGTCGCTGTGAAAAAGCGGCCAATTCAAATATTTTCAATAAAGTAAATTGCCTGTAGGGCTTCATGGAAGCTGAGTTCGACAAAACTTTGTGCAAAACTGAAACTTACTAAACGGCGTAACCACATTCTTCAGGAACAACGAAATAACGGACTGCTTACCATAACTTTTCAAGGATGCATTATGATGAGATGCAAAGTTCATGATTAGAATCTGCAACTCTACTTACAGGGGAAGGATACTTGGATGCCGTAGCCATTCATAATGATTTGTATACCAAAAAATGCGCTTTTGAATGCTGGTTCGTAGACTGTCTTTCATATCTGCGAAACGATAATCTGAATGGAGTTATGATTTTTTTCATTAAAAAAATTGCATTCCTGCGGAGGGTCAAAATCATCAATAAAAAAAATTTCTCTCCTTTCCAAATGCTGAGTATGATCCAGATAGTCTAAATAAATATTACTACGACTAAAATTTTCTTCAGTAGCATCAAACGGTAGGCTAGATCAAATTTGGTGATTTTTACTATCCAAAAGTAGGCTAAATTTTCAAGGAAAAAAGTTCATAACTTTCTTCAAAAGATCGTTTCGCAGATTTCGAGCACAGATTCAGAATCTGCATTCGAAGGCGCATTTTTTGGTGTACAAATCTTTAGGAATGGCCGCGGCATCCAACTATCCTTCCCTTGTTAGCCTAGTGTGTGAGTTTTTGGTCGCTTTGTTTCTTTGAGACCAGATACATGGTCCATGGCTCAAAACCTCCTTCAAAAAGTTCCTACCCTAATCCTACAGTAATGAGGAGAGATCGGCGGATATGTAAATCTAACTTGATGCCATCATAATAGTACCTAAAGCTTTTCGAAAGGCTTCATGCGAGTTAATAGAAATCAACCCGTAGGCAGGCACAATTTTTGGACACCCTGATAACCCTCAGCGCAAGATCTCTTTGTGCGCTACCGAAATCATATTAGGTTGTCCCAAAAGTAAACTCCATTTTCAAATAAATTGAGCTGTTTTTGTTTTCATGACAGACTCAGGGTACCACTCGATAGAGCGAGCAAGCTCTACAGAAAGATCACCAAAGATCCACTTAAGTCGTAATTAAGATAACATTTGGGGCCAAAAATCGAAATTTTTCAGTTACCCTAAAAATCGGATCTCCTTCCAGAAAATTCTTACGGATTTCCAACTTCGTCTTTATATAGTAGACACATAGAAGTACCTAAAAATGTATGATGGATTTTTTCCGGGGCTCAAAATTGAGAAAAAATGGTCCAGAAATGCTATAATGCTACTTTTTCGGAGTTTTTATGTAAAACTTGATTTCTCGATTATAAGAGCACATACAGGGGTAAGGTTTTGAAATATACTTAGTAAGGCTTGTAGTATGCAAAGACATACGTGGGACAGGTTAGGGGCGGAGTTTGCCATTTTTCGACAATTTTTATTTCTCGCTTTCCATGCTTGAGTACTACTACAGTCGAGTAGATTTAGCGGTAAATATAGTGTGCTTGCACAGAAGGTGAAATGCGGTGAAATTTGCGCGTGAACAAGTAGCCACGGAGTACCGCGAGTATCTTGCGCGCGCAATTGGCCGGCGTCACAGTCGAATCTATTTCCTCACGCGCCAATTTTACCGCATTTCACCTTCTGTGCAAGCACACTATATTTACCGCTAAATCTACTCGACTGTATATGTCTACTGCATAATGACCAAATTGGTGGTCTTTAGGATTGTTTGTCAAAAATCCAATTTTCAGGTGACAAAATTTTTTTAAATTTTAGCTTCAAACTTTCCATGGAATGCGACTTAAGCGGATCCTTGGCGATGTTTTGTAGAGCTTGATCTACTCTATCAAATCATGTCCTAAGTTTACTGGGAAAACAAAAACAGATTGAATTGTATGAAAAAGGAGTTTACTTTTGGGACAACCCAATAGTTGTAATTAGCATGCTAAAACTCTCCTTCCCTCAAACTTCCTGGACGAAATTTCGGGCAATGTCGGAATCAAAATCCATCTACCCTAGGCAATTCTGGGAAACGGCGCTAGTGTGCGAAGCAGAATGAAATCATGATCAGCGTGCTGAATAAGCCCCGTGAACCAAACGTCATTTTGACCCTCACCGCATATTCACCTTGACCACAGAAGTGAAGACCTTGTTAGAACAGTTTAACGAACGCCGAGAATGTCTAAGGGCCGCATGCGTTAACATCCCCGCCGGGGAGGGGGGATCGCAGCTTCAGAAAAGCTTTACATCCTAAAGCTTCGAACCTCTGGATTTCATGCTATTTACCTATTCGTAAGTATTCCTACCATCCTTCACTGAAAACATATTGATAGCATGAATGGAGCAGAAAATCAGCGTTAGAGGGCACTCTTTGATTAATAACTCTTCTCCTGCCAGTACGACTGTTTTCTGCTTTTGTGAGAGTATCACTTGCAGTGTATGATTAGAGATTTGTCTACACTCACATCATCATATTCATCATCGTCTTCTTGCGTTCCAGGTTGATCGTAGACGCGGTTCCCTGTCTGCACATATTTATCTGCCCTCGATGGGTACGTCTGGGTTATCCTGCAAGGAATGCTTTACTCGCAGAAGAATGGTTGCTTTTGCTTACAAGCGAATCTGCTTGTGTTAATTACGCGAAAAACCGTGAGAGCTTCTCGCAAGTGTGGATTTAGATGCAACTAAAAGGTTGTGCTAGATACAAATCCTTATCAACTGTAGTGTCGGGTGTACCAGCATCTCCACTTCCGCGCAGAACTTTGCACCTCTTCCGCGAACATGCCCTCTAATCACTTGCAATCAATTGAGGCTTCGCCTTTCCACGCTAGTGGTGGGAGAGTGATAAGAAAGCATGTTCGCGAAAGAGGTGCAGAGTCCAGGCGAAGCGGCCGCACCTGAGCGGAGCTGGTGCTCCCGACACTGCGGTTGGTAAGCCCTGTATAAGATATCCTTCTCCAGATATTTGTAAGACCAAAATACAATTAGTCTGTTTTCATAGCTCCAATACTTTGCAAAAAGCCAGGGCAGATAGCATTGGCGGCGATAACTGCATTCATAGTCGTCCGGAGATTAAAGCCTGTTTATAATCGCACACTTTTAAATACGTATTAGAAAATGGGGGTTGCTCATTTTGTTGGGGCGATGCGTACATCTCGCAGATTTGCAGCACGTTATCAGGGTGGTCGCTTTTTCAAACGCCAGCTAGTCCGAAATTGACCGTATGATTGATTCCAGCATGCGTCGTTTGTCCATTCGGCAAAGAGAGTGTTTGCATGGTTTTCGGAGTGTATATTCATCATAATTTTTCGGTGATACGTATATCCGAAAAAAAGGGCGCCCTTTTTGATATATTTGCTTTAAAGCAGGGTTAATCAAATAGACCCGCTACTGCATTCGGCAGTCATCGCATTTTGTGCCACGAAAATGCTGTGGTATGTATTAGAGTGTCTGTACTAGTGTACGAGCCGAGCCCCTTGCGCGCAAAAGCTTGGAAGCATTTTGGACCGACGCCAAAGATAAATTGGAAGGAAGAATGTATTGCGATCTAATGAGTACTCGCCATCAGTCCCTATGTAGATTTTGGTATGAGGTTTATAAATTGAGAAAGAGATATAACCTGAATATATAGCTCTCTGACACATCTCTTCAAGTTATATTTATAAAGCGAGTATCTACACGAACCTTTCCTTTGACTTTCGTACCATTTCGAAATGACTTTCATCTTGGGCTGTCGTTTTATCGTCTAAGGCCTCGGACAGAGTTCACGCGATTTGATCGTCGCGATTCAATCGCTACAGACAAGTGTTACGAGTTCATTGCATGCCGATCTTCTTACATTCGGTTGTGATAGTTTCACAAACGACTAATCGTGAATAACTATCACAACCGAAATACAAGAAGATTGACATGCAATGAACTCGTAACACTTGTCTGTAGCGACTGAAACGCGTCGATCAAATCGCGTGAACTCTGTCCGAGGCCTAAGGGTTTTTACTTATGTTTTCGACTTTGTGGGCTCTGGAGGAGATCTCGTCGAAACATTGGCCGTGAATAAAGAGTATTACTGTCTGGGTTTATCAAGTATTTGACGTCAAGATTAATAAATTGAAGGAAGTTGTTAGACCTTGTGGATATTTGCTCCATCAATATTGTTCTAAAATCATAACTCTAAACTCTCTGGTGTGATGACATACTCACTATCACAAAGTCTAGCAGCAGCTCTTGGTTAGTATAAAATTAATAAGAGTGCCTGCACAACCTATGTTTTAATTTTGTGTAACTGGTGCAAAGCAGATTTTTTGATGTGCTGCAGATGTTCGCGAAGGAGCACCCCTTTCGAGACATATGATCCTCTATCCCGTTACCCGATAGACCTACCTATTTGTCATACCACTGCGCGACTTCCAGCGATCACTCAGCATAGATTTTTTGTGCTCGTCCATGAATATGAACACTATTCGATCTTGAAGGGGCTGAGAGCCAATCAATCTGCAACGAAATAGTTTATCTCTTTTAGCGATTCACAGACTTGAACTAATGCTAAGGTAAGAAAGCATTTTCGCACTTCACAGAAACTCTCATCAAATCCTGCCATTTACTCAGATTATCATTTAGTACCATCTCCATGCATATATACAGGGTGTCCCAAAAAATGTGCCTACTGTTTGAGTGTAAATAACTCTCTTGTAACGAAGTGTTTCAAAAAGCTTCAGGTACCATTTTATAGTGCGAGGTTAAACTTAGATTTACAGTATGGAGCTAATCATCTATCGCCCTTCATTGCTGTGGGATTACGGTACGAACTTCGACAAGGATTTTGGGCCATTGAAGGCTATATTTTGTCTCGGGACAAAACCAAACAAGCCAAACTCATGTACTACGGTAATGAGAGCCGCTGTTTTCGAATTTGAAATTTTCACCTAGCTGTGATGCTTCTTTCCAAAGTTATCCCGGGTAAACCATAATAATTGAATTCCCAGTATTTGTCAGAAATGTGATTACACCGTCAACAAAGCTGAAAACACTCATAAGAAGTTGATAGGTGGAATCAGCGTGCGCGAAAATCCTAGTACGCGCTTTTTCAGATTTTTTGAAAAAAATTATGTTAGGCGGTATATTTCACAATTTTTCCATATGCTGGAAGTTTGTACCGTAATCCTACAGTAATGAAGAGGATAGATGATTCGCTCCATACTTTAAATGTAAGTTCAACTTCGCTCTACAAATAATACCGGGAGTAGGGAAATCGGGAGTAGCGAATTGGCACGTGGAAATGGGCACACAAAGGTTGTAGGGGGGGGAGGGATGGGGCCTTCATCATAGTGTTTTGATAGGGCTGGGCGGAGCCGGGTATGCCAGCTAGTCTTCAATTGAAGAATTTGCAGCATATTTTGTTCCAGTAAGAAACAGAAAAGCCATTTACAGCTAAACAAATTTGATAATTACTGCGATCCTTCCTAAAAATAGTCAGTCTTCCAGTGCATTAGCAAAAAAGTTGTGGCTTCTTCTAAGAGTAATCTGCTGCGATGTAATAAGACATGATCAAAAAACATGATTCAGCGTTTTGAAACAATTAACTAATGTATCCAAAGTAACATGTAGAACAAAGATAAATGTTCAACTCATCGTATTTGCTTATTTATTGCTGTGATTTTCAAATTTTACTTTGGATCCAGCTTACGGAGCAATAGCGCTTACCTTCTTCCGAGCACCTCTATAGTCCGATGAGCTTAAAATTTTCCTGTTTAGAGCTAGATAAAAAAATTGAAAATTTGAGCTAGGGGGCTGGAATTTGGCACAGGGGTGTAATCGAGCATGCTGATCACCCCCCTTGGGGATGATCAGCATGCTCGATTACCCCCCTGTGCCAACTCCCAGCCCCCTAGCTCAAACTTTGCAAAAAAATCGATAAAATCGATAAAAGTAATCGATAATCCCGAAAACCAATATTGTATTCGGAATCCCCATGCTCGATTACCCCTCTGTGCGAACTCCCAGCCCCGTAGCTCAAACTTTGCAAAAAAATCGATAAAATCGATAAAAGTAATCGATAATCCTGAAAACCAATATTGTATTCGGAATCCCCATGCTCGATTACCCCCCTGTGCCAACTCCCAGCCCCGTAGGTGAACTCAGCAAAAAAATCGATAAAAATCGATAAAATCGATATCGATCGATGACGAAAAGTAGCCTATGACACCCGCCGGGGCCCGTAGTGTATGTGTGCCAAGTTTGGTCCGGATCGGTTCAGAAATGGAATTTTCTATTCGGAACATACGTACATACATACATACAGACAGACATACAAACAGACATTCAGCTTTATATATAAGACTAGCGACCCTACGGGTCGCTAGCAAGCGGGTAGGGCACACCCATAAATAAACGCGTTTCATACCTATAATTTTCTTAAGTGAATTTTTAATTCATCAGTATATGTATTGCCACAACCGCTCAAAAGTAATATTTTCAGAGATTTTTTCAATGGGAGGAAAGTGGATCATATCGCGCTAAAATTTTGTTTCGCTCCAGTCATCGCTGTACAGCTTCCTTTCGCAACGTTATCTCGCACTCATGCTTACAATCCGGAAAGGAAAATTGAATTCACCCAGTTCAAAAGCTCCCAAAAGCGAGATTTTCGAAAATTTTCTGAAAATTTGGCGGAAAAGTGGATCATATCGCGCTAAAATTTTGTTTCGCCCCAGTCATCGCTGTACAGCTTCCTTTCGCAATGTCACTCTCGCACTCACGCTTACAATCTGGAGTCAATCAAAAGTCGAATTTACCCAGAGCAAGCTCCCAAAGGCGAGATTTTCGAAGATTTTCTCAAAATTTTGTGAAAAAGTGGATCATATCGTGCTAAAATTTTGTTCTGCTCTAGTCATCGCTGCACAGCTTCCTTTCGCAATGTCACTCTCGCACTCACGCTTACAATCTGGAGTCAATCAAAAGTCGAATTTACCCAGAGCAAGCTCCCAAAGGCGAGATTTTCGAAGATTTTCTCAAAATTTGGCGGAAAAGTGGAAGCACAGTGAATACTGAGACTGGCTGTGAGCGGATAAATGGTAGGCTTCCACAACTAACTTTGCAACAATGACCAGCTCGCAATTCCAACACCCTTGGCACGCGCTTGCGTCTTTCAACACACCCATTGCAGCAGCAGATCGTACCCTGCGTGTCGTGTCCTCTCGTTCGCGCTAGGACCTCTGCGTCCTCTTGACCTCATGATCGCACCGTCGTGTCTCTACACAATAAGGCCCCGTTCGGCAACTGGCGTCTATTCAAAACACCCGTTGAAGGATACATGTGGGCGGACCATCCTCACCGTCTCGTTTTTTGGGATCGGGTTTATATTATAGGAGAGGATGGAAGAGGAAGTTTTGCACTACACTAGTTCAAACTGAATCTGTCCAAATAAAGCTGAATGTCAATTTATCTGTATGTCTGTATGTTTTGTGTGTCTGTATGTCTGCATGCCTATATGTCTGTACGTATGTTGCGAATAGATTTTTATCTGTGAACCAATCCGGACCAACTTGGCACAAATATGTATACTATTAAAACCCATCTCATGAAGTATGGAACGCTGTTTTCAAATCTGCTTCCGCTATCTGCGAAGCGCTTTCTATGAGAAGAGTTATGTGAATTTTTTGATGCAAAAACGTGAACGCGCTGCTGCTATAAAGTTTATGCAGAATTCTAAGCTGGAGCTCCTGTGTGGCCACCATGATTACCTCCAGGGCTCTTTATGCAGTTAATATCTTCAGTCTAATAAACTCATGGCAGTCATCACTCCTTTCAAACGTAAGAACGAAAGACCTCAACACCTGCTTTTACATCAGCCAATTGATTTTTGAACATTCCCACAACTTACTTCCCAGACACGAAAGCAGATTTGGAATCAGCGTTCCATGTTCTATAATAAAGTATGCATTTCATACGGAAACGTCTTTTCGACTAAGTATTCTTCCAAGAGATCTCGTGTTGGCGTTCTATGATTAGTATATAATTCTATGTGCCGTATGTAAAAGTGCTCATCCAGGTGTTAAGTTATTTGAGTCGAATTGCTCTTATAAAGTAACCTTTAACGGAAATCTGTGCTCTGTAGAATGAGGTAAACTGCTAAAAGATCAGGATTGCTACAGCTTTACTGGACAAAGTCATACAAATGGACCAAAACCTTATTTTTTGGAACGGAATTGAGATTATATATTCTCACTTGATATCAAGATAAATTAGAGAGGCAGTACTCTTTCCGCATTCTCTAAAATAGATTATTAATCACCTTTTGATTCCTTCTCTTTCATCCGGTATCAAGGTCATGGTGGCAACATCTGGATCAATTTGGCGGATTCGATACTGAGCGTCTATGGAACGAATCAACCGATCGAACACCAATCTGACTTTTGCCTGAAACTTGCGCATAACGTCATTTACACAATAAGTTATGATTAAACTTGTACATCGCAAATTCCCTTTTTAGCCTGAGGCATAATATAACATAATCACCTGAACTATAGCTAAGCAAAGTCCTACTACAGACAGCCCAATAAGTGTCATAGCCAAGTTGAAGATAATGAAGTTTGGAGTTTTCGTGACTACGTCACCAAGGCCTAAAATCACCGAATTTTACTACTTATTTGCGATCGTATGGAGTATTTGCAAAGCTGAAGTATGCAGAAAAAATTATGTAATTCTTCAGCTTACCGATAGTTGTCAGCGAAGTGAAAAAGAAGTAGAAGGCACTAAAATAAGACCATTCGTATTCCCACAACCTGCAAAGGAGCATTGGCTGAATTCGTTCAAAACGACCACGACACAAACCTTACGATGAACGCTGAGAGGCTGATCCACATGAAAAAGAAGATTATTGCTGCTTTCATGGGTACTGTTTGTGCTTGTTCTTCAGCTGGAAGCACTACGTCCAGCTCTCCCAGTGGTTTATTTGACTCGATCTGAAATGGTGGACTTCTGCGAGTGAATGTGTAAATAGAATTCTTAGGTGTTTGGACCAACTACTAGGTGTCATGAGTTCTTTTTTCTATTGTTTTCTACAATATCCTGACAGCATTTTGCAAAATGTATATGGGCATACGAAACCTCTAAGCCTGCTCTACAAAATATTTATTTACTTCTTTCATACATCGGGAGGTTTGGAAGAGTTTTCGAGCGTTAAATTTGGAAAACCAAAAAAGGAAAAATTCGTCTTTGACAACCACATTACGTCGCCCTCCAAGCAGACCCAAATTGCTAAACAGCTTGAAAAATTTTCAGCGGTTGTAGCAGCGGTTGTAGCAGCGGTTCAGAAACTTAAAAACAATACATTAAAGGTCTTCTTATGAAATTTTCTCAATGTTGACATTATGCAAGCAGTCCTGAGGGAAGACGGCAGACAAGCAATCCAAAAAAGGCAGAAGGGAGGGATGGCCTTTCGCTAACAATTATCAAATATGCTTTACTTATTCAAAAATTCGAAATTTGGCGATTACACAGCTTACGTACGCGAGACGGCGAATATAGTCGCGGCAAAGTTTTGCTTCGCCGACTTTTGAAAATGGCAATCGAAGTCGGAAGAAGGAAAGGAACAAGCACAGACAGTAGCAGTAAAAACATGAAAGGCTAGTAGGTTGTTCTGTTTATTGTCAAACTTGTTAGGTAAATTTTACTTATGGAATACAGCAAAATTTGGCTACAAAAAAGATGTAGAAATTGATTTTTCGCCTCTGCCAAAAAATCTTTTTTACTTTCCTGCCAGGTTGCGGGTGATGCATATGAATTTCCAGAGCAGACTCAGAGCTTTAAAGAGCATTAGTTTATTCCATATAAAGTTGATCTTGTTGAGAAACATATAACAGAACTTATTCACATCGTAATAACTAAAATAATTTGCTTTTTAATGCTAAAAATATTTTTTTCTGAAACCCACTTAAAATCGAAATCAAATTAAGACTAAACCTAATGCGTGTTTCGCATGAGATTGTGCTATTTTTTAACACGGGGCCATCAAAACATCAAAACAGAGGCAACAGAGTATGTCACAACACCTCCTAGAAACAGACAAGCGTTACACCTTCTTACTGTTAAGTAGCCATTATCCTAGCTGCAAAAGTCATATGATATTAGACGAGTGTTACCAACTCAAAGCAGAATCTTGTGCGTTTGTGAGACAATTTACAAATTATTCGCAAGTCCTTGATAGAACTTTGGCTACATTTATGTACCAAAAGTTAGTAGAGTTAGAGGCTGCATACTAGTATATGTAATATGCTCATCTGAAGGATTTCAACCGTAACAGCTAACTTATTTTTCTTTTTTATACTATTTGTACTCTGGGTGTGCCAAATAATAAAAACAAGAAAGGGGCCGTCCCAATACATGATGTTGATTGGCAAGTAGCCTCGGGCATACCTCACGCGATTTGGCAGTACTCCAAATGTTCATAACTCATCGTACGGGGTTTCTGAATATACGGGAGATGGGGCATTTTATCAACCTACGAAAATTATACATGCTGTGCATTTGGGGTCTACCAGCATTAAATTTGAAGACATCTGGCAAATCGCCAGATCGCGTGGCGACTGAAATCGCGTGAGGTATGTCCCTTGCTTTACAGTATAAAGAAGCCAAATGCTGGTTAACCCTTTACCAGATTAACGATGAAGCGTTAATGCGATTTCAAGTAACTTGTTATTTTAACAATTGAAGGACACTAGCTGGAAACCAAATTTCGATGTAGCAGAGTACAACGTTGTTATGGATTAACTAATGGTACTGCTCTTCCCCACGTCCATTGTTATTTTGTTAACTCTCCGAATGACAAATAAAAACAAAGATGGCAATCAAACCTGGTGATCGGTAGTATTCACTAAATTACTCGTTGTTCTATGTACACTCAATAGCGGCACCTGCGCCATGCTGTGCAGTGACAGCTCGCTGCCTACCCGACGAATTCTGCAAGGAAAGTTTTCCCAACAGTGAACTAAATTCAAAAGAAGAATTAGAGTGGCCTGTAAACAGACTCACCTTTCCCTCAAATGTCGCTTCTCCACTTGTCGCTGGAGACTCCTTCAAACACTATCGAATATTTATTGGATTAAGGCTAAAAGCGGACTGACTTTTGACACCATCGCTCGTTTACCCAATTCCACCCGTATTCTATCCAAGTGAAGTAGAGAAATCCCCACTCGCATAAAATGGTAAACACCAACGGAATGCCAACAATCGCATACAACATCGATACGATCCTACCAGCTGTTGTATGTGGGAAGAAATTTCCATAACCTGTAAGTTTGGCCTATTTCATACATTTCCAGCCTTGTAAAAACGCGGCAAATGTACACATAAATGATTTAGGAGCATATGCGTGACCAAGCTGGGGGCCTGCAGGATTTCTGTGGACAGAGATCTGATTCTTGGGCCTTCAATTTTCATGCGAATCTAACTTTTTGCGACTCAGAGCAAGTCTTGTAGACATTGCTTTGCTTAATCAAATGATATGTCTCCCACTTTTTTTGCTCACATGCTGCGATCGCATAAGGAACCTGCATTAATTTTCGGACAAATCAATATTTTGATGAATTGATGCATGGTTCCTTAAACATCTCCAAAGCCACATCTTTCAATACTACAAAAAAGAAGCGCTCATTTGATAAAAGCCCACTTGATTGACTTTTTCTGGGTTTCTTACACACTTCCATTCTAGTTCGTAATCTAATTGGAAGGTTTACATTTTAAAGAATGCCTAAGCAGGAATTTCTTGAGATACTAAGCAAAAGTCAAAATCTGTCAGCTGTTGAATCTCGGTGTTTGAGAAGGAAACCGTACAATTTAACATCCAACATTCTTCTCGCACCGATTTGATTCATGATTGAACAATATTGAATCTAAGGAATCACTACATCTATTCGCTTGCTTATGTAATACCAGTGCTTCACCTCTGCTTCGCAGAGGTTCGCACTGGCCATCAAGAAACGATGGTAAACTTACAATGTGAAGGCTTCCTTTTAGATTATTGCCAGGTTGACTGCGGTGAGAGAGTCCTAATCAAAATTGAACCATACTCACTATCAGAACCTCACATGCTCCAAAGAATTGTAAATCATTCCTCACTGTATTTTCGTAACAGAGAGACTAACAGACCGACAAATAAGCGGCTTATTATAAGTCATGATCTATAGAGATAGCAATCATCCAAGACTCAGTACCACAAAAATGAGAGAGCGTTTTAGCAACAGTTCATTGGAAACGACTTCATTTTTGTTACATGACTTCTGTTCAACAACTTATTGGTTAGCCAGCGTCCCGGCAAAAAGATGGGTGCCGGGTTTTTGTGGCAATGCCAAAGTAGACCTCCTACCGAAGTGATGACTGAAGTTCAGGGCGGAAAAGGGGGTCTACCAAGCCTGAAATTTGCTCCGAAATGGCCTGGGTCTTAGGCCCGAACGCCGCCCACACAGCGATTTCGAACTGAAGGCCAGAACGCATAGCGCACTCGAGTGCGCTATGCGTTCTTTGGGGCTTCTGGGAAAAAACGAATCCCTAATATCTTCCTAGCCCTCAAATAAAGCAACCATGTGTGATAGGCACTTTGGTGGTTACCGCTGCTCCATTAAAATGCTAGAAAAAATCGAAAGTTTTTGTCCTACTTGTACATGTGATTTTTTGCTCCAATAAACGCTCATAACTCCTCATCCATAATGTTCCGCAGGTAAAGAGGGCAGATTTGAAATTAGGGCTTTATGCCCTCCAGTATGGTATCCATCCCATTTAAAAAGGCCACTGCGACTGGACATGCTCCCCTTGTTAGATCAATCGTGGCAAACGAAATAAGAATTTTCTCTACTGAGTCGTATGAGTGTTGTCAATTAGCGCAGCTGTTTTCATTAGCGCATGACTTCCAGAAAGAACTGCCTCTCACTCCCGTCAAGCAACGAATGTAATAACTAATGCGCCTTTGTATTAGGTTGTTGCAAAAATAATGTCGTTTTGCAAATTTTCACTTTGGAAGGCTATAACTTCGTTCACTCTTCATATTTTTAAATGCAGTTAAGACCGTCAGAAACAGCAAACCTTTCGTAATTTAGCGCGCACCTGCCCGTACTGATATCGCAAACGGGAAGAAAACCATGCGTCAAAAAAGTGGAAGTTTTTCTTTTGAAAACCTCTTCTTTGAAAGCTTACAACTCCCTTAAAGTTGTGTTCGTGCGGCTGCCAATCAGCTTATTTTGTAGCCACAGGCCACGCGTTTACGTATGTATAGAAAAGACTCCAAAGAAGGAGTTGTGCGAAAAGAAAAGATAAAAATTCAAAAATGTTCACTTTTTTGAGCCTATTTCTTGTAGGCTTGTGAGTGCCAAATTATGAAATTTTGGAATTCTTCGTGCACTGAATAGCTAAGTTTCTCTTCAGATATTGTAGTTAAGGTGCGCTTATATCAAGCTTACAGAAATGGGCGAAGCTTTGGCGATTGCCTTAATCATGAGAAATTTCTGACCCATAGAATGCCAGCAGCAAGTATCTATTTCGAGGCGTCAATTTCTCAGTCCAGTTATCTCCAAAAATCTAGATGAGCATGCAGTAGGTAAACAATCTTCATCTAATACAGTTGCTATGTTTTGAGAAGAATTCGTTTATTTGCTCCTGAATTGTGGTCAAGAAACTGAAAGCTATGAAATTTCGATTTTGAGTGCGGATGTGCAAAATGCTGGTGAAATTCTCACAGATGAGGATAACAGCTTATTTCCACCACCGTTAGAAAGTACATGGAGAAAGCTTCCCAATGATATGTGAATTCTATATCGTAATAGAAAGTTTGACTAAAAAAGTTGTTTGGAATCTAGGCCTAGAAAAACGGGCATTATTTTTGCAACAACCTAATAAATACGAATCATCTGCAGAAAAGAAGTGAACTGCAGTAATCTCATAAACTTGATGTATGGATATGCAAAAAGGGATTTGTTGGCCATTTGTTGGCCCAATAGCTCTAAAAAGAAGTGACACGAGAGGGGAATAGCATGTAGCCCATGAAGCCATTCCATCGATGAAGGCCGCTAATCTATGGAAGATCAGAGCGATCATTGGGGAATAGCGGCTGCTGTGACGGAATGATCCATCAGAATGGAATCAATCATATGTTATCAGCATGCTTTGAAACCAAGCATATGAGGCAATAAAACATGATGTTTGCTGTGGTCTATTTCGAGGTATTTTGAATATTTTTGGGCAGCTTTCTGAAGATAGCGAATGAGGTGGGAGCAAGAAGAACGATAGCTGGTGGGTGTCAATAACTCGCGCATACTTCACCGTCATTTTTGTCCATCAGCGCACAGAAATTTAGAACATTTCCTTCTTTTATGCTTTCATCTAGACAAGAGAATCGCATAGATTGTGTTCGCTAGAAAATGGGGATGTCAAAAAAGGTCTCAAATGTGAAACTTCAAGTATTTCAAGCTTATTCCTACAAGAACATCACCGAATTGCACGTACCACCGGGATTTGAGCAAGACTTATTGGGTAAATTGAGTAGAGCATTAATTTCATATATCTACTATTTTTTATAAGTTTGCAATTTGCGAATCGTGAAGACGAATAGTGCATTGGCACCATGGGCTGGCAATTACTATGAATTTTCCGATCAAAATTTATGTTATTTACAACACTGCACATTATATTTCAACCACAAGTGACTCTGAAAGTTGAAAAATGAAAATGAAATGAAAATGAATGAAAATGAAAGTTGAAAAATTACGTCTGCAGGTGCGCGCTCACTATCGGCTGTGAATGGCCTATAGCGCTTCGGAACCCCATGTCTCCAGCAGCTCCGCACTATGCTTTGAAATATTTGAATTTTTCTCGAAAAATAGTCGGCTAATCGAATATATTCGAAAATAATATCGAATAAGCGAACTTCGAACATTTCAAGAACAACAAAGAATATCGAGTATTCGAACATCGAATATTCCAAAGTCGAAAATGTCGAATAGTCGAATATTGAATGGATTTTATTTGAGTACATTATTTGAGTACTGGAATATTTATTCGATTCGGTCCAAAGTATACTCCACCCGTTGGTGTTTAAGGCTAGGCGCAGGCAAAGGCAATTGGATTTTACAAAGCCTATACATGAACAGACTACGAAAAAAAAGTCTGGACCGCACCCGATGCAGTTATTCCTCATTTTCCTTTCGCGATACAATGACTTGCCTCTTTCAGAACTGAATAGCTAACTCTCGCTATCCATTTCTTATTCTGATAAGGCAGGGAATATTGGCTGAAATGGCCTTTAAGATGAGATGTGCATTTTTTGTAGAGCTTGAAACGCTGATTCAAAATTTACCCTTGCTATCTACTGCGATGTTCTGAGCGAGGAATTACGAAGGTTTTTGGGAGTAAAAATTCAAATGCAAGATTAGTATAAAATCAGTCGTAACGTTGTATTAACGTTTACATGAGGAGCATGAGTTGGTATATTTGTATCAAAATTATTTGTTGCACCGAGTGACCCGGCTACCAGTTAAACTAATCTTGCGCTTAACTTTTCACTTACAAAAACCTTCATGACTCCCCCCTCCCCCAAAAGGCCACTTCGACTAACCTTCCTTCCCTTGTAAGTTCTAGAATCATGCTGTTGTCTTTCAAAGCGAATCAAGGTCATATTAAACAGAAAAATTATCTCTTTGAATGATCTCGGGCTCATTTTTCGGGGATTATTCATGGAAATTTTGCCTATCGAGTCATAACAAGGTAAATCACAACTAAGAATCTATGTTAAGCGTTGAAATTTCCGTTCAAAGCATCTGAAAACTGGGAAACATTCTTGATGATCTGAGAACACCGAACCTTTTGGAATTTGAAAAGAAAATCTAGGTTTTGCATATGGTAGGCGAACTAACCAAAGCCGTAGTTCAAAATAATAATTTCATTGGAGTTTTACTGGTGTAATACGGAAATGTGGGAAGCTGAAGTTAGCTTTGATAGTTTTATCACTCAATTTTTTTTGCTGAGGTACAACCTATGTTTCACACGTTAACTGGCTGAGAGAAGATGAATGACCAAGCTGTGACGAATCAAAAAAAATTAGCCAAGAAAATTGCTACTAAACAAAAAAGAAAAGGAATCAACAAAAAGCTGCGCCAGGGGAGATCTAGCTTGTTTTGATCGTTATTTTTTGAGGCAAAACTCCATTCAAAATATGCATCAAATAATTGTCATACAACAACTATTATCCCTACGGCAAAAAAATGCAGATTAAACCAAAATTACACAGTTATGTCTCTAAACTCTTACCTATTGTAGTATAAAGACTTGCAGCGTAGTAGACCCCTCCCCATAAGGTCCACTTGGTATCCACCATGGTTGGCTCCTCCACCACGACACCCAATTTACGTTCGTACCTTCAATATCTGTAGTTTACAAGGAGTCCTAATATGGGCTGATGAGAAATTACCATGCCAGAGCGTGCCGTGCCAACTCCAGTTTGTACTTATCGATGCTGACTCCTGTGCGGTTGACGGCAATGGAATTGTCCGAGTCTATGTCTCGGAATCTAAGAGTAGAATTATTTTTAGTGTGACCTAATTTCAGTGCAAATACACTGGGCTAGAATTACAGCTAGTGCTTCATGTACTTTGTGTAAATATTAAATTCTGTAAATCTAATATTCATTTATTACTCAACACATCTAGGCGTGCCATCAGGAATAAAATCGAAACCGTAGTGAAAGGTCAATTTTTCGAAATTATAGTTCGGGGAGTTTGATTCTCCATTATTTGAAACAAAAGTATCAAGATAAGGTGAAAACAACCATATTAGATCAAAGAAAAGAAGAAAAGAATGTTTTGTCTTTTTTGCTCAACGCAAATAGCATGATTCTAGCTATAATTTTTTTTCTAATTTGATACTTTGAATAGCACTAAAAGACAGAGCATGGTCCCTAATTGCACTCGTTTGTCCTCCACCTTGATGCTTTTATCTCGCTTCAGTCTTTTCAATATTATAAAAGAGTGTCATGATTCCTGACCCCACATTGTTAACTCGATCCCTCAGCTTTTTGTCTTCCACAGGGACTTAACAACGACCAGTCCTACACTTACTAATGCCATCTCAGAACCCCTCCAACTATTTGGTTTCTTATGTTTACTGGATACTTCCAGCAAAGGTTTTTGAAATAGGGCAATCCATGAGTGTAACCGGGCTGAAGATCAACAACAAACGTTGTTCACTTTGAATTTTGGAAGCTCGAAATAGTGTGCTTATATATTTTTGTACTACTACAGGCTGTGGATTAAATTAAATACATAAAATCTGATGAAAATGAAACCAGGGTTCAGCACGAGGTGGCTTTTTCATTCTTCCGAAAACGAAGTCCCCACTGACTTTGCAGCTAACATACGACATCCCCTATGACCACTAATGTTTGAAACAAACAAAACGAGCAAAGAAGAATACAAGTGGAAAACGAAAGAACACGAAATTGACGGTAAGAACAAGTAACAGCTTTCGTATTCATCGAATTGGCGGCATACTTTGTCCATCGCGCACTATCGCGTGCCTGGAGCAGCATTGCCGCCGCTACACAAAATTTTTCGAGGGCTGTGACTAGGCGAGGAGTAGAGCGTTTGAGGAGCTTCAAAAACTGGTTTGTAGAGATTTGAATTTAGAACAAAACTATGTAGAAAATTTGGAAAAATTATGTAAATGGAGTGAAATTTATGATTTATCTTTTTACAGTCACCTCAGGTGGCTGTCCAGGTGGCTGTAAAGCCGCCTAACTCCTAAAAAAGTTTGCCACTACTTTAGTTCACATAAGTTTTTCATAATTTTTTACATATAGTTCCACCTCCCCATTGCCCATCTACACACCAGTTTTGGTGTCATATCATTTCTTCTCCGCTGTAAACATGGCTTTTGTCTACCTCGGGGCGTACTTTTGAATTCCCGTACTTTTCACGGATAGCATATTGGAGCGGGAAATTGTTGGTTTTGCAAAGAATGGAGTTCTACAGACAGTGCTGAGCACTTGTGACGTCTCCAGAAGATGGGTAGGTGGATTAGAAGGGAAAGGGGGGGGGGGGGGAAGCAGTTGTGTGCTCAGCCAAGGACCCCGCAAAAACGATATCCCCTTTGCTTCCTACTCCAAAACGATATCCAGCCTGCCCGGTAAGCCATCTGTGCTGAGCCCTGATTGAAACTTCTCAAGGGTTGCTTTAGTTCGCCCGTTTGACAATGACCGTATAAAACAAAAAAGTCCAATAAGTACGAGTAAAATGAGAAGAATGGGATCATTTACATGCGGATCAAAGAGATCAACGAGGAAATGTGATTCCTAGAATGAGCAAGACAAGCTGTATTGAATTTATTCTGTGGTTTTTGATCTCGTTTGAAAAAAAAAGAGAAAGATCTGAGCGACACCTTCTTGCAAATAATTTTTGCTTTTATCAAACCTATACTTTACATGATGTAAAAAGCACAAAATTTGATGGTCAACGTAATCGTAATGTACCTCTTGAATAGTTGTTCCTGATAAGAACGGCGTCTTTTGAAAAGGTCCATATTCCTTTCGTACTCCATCACCAAGATAGATCGGTCATTACCTCCTGTCAAACAAATTGTTCAAAGAAACAAGTGAACTATAGATTACAGAGTACCAACCTTCAATGGCACTAAAAATTAGTCCTCCTAGTAGCGAATATGCGAACAAAACGATAAGCCACATGATATGTCTCCATAGTGTTTTATTTCTCTTATCCTCCTTTGTTATGACGATTTTTGGTTTTGGAGGCTCTGGTGGCACAAATTGCTCCTCAAAAGTTATAACCTTCTATTGTTTGAATTTCGTAAATGCCTACCTCCTCTGGCTTCTTCTTTCTTCGACGTTTTTTCTTCTCTGTAACAATAGTTGTTCCTTTCCCAGTTGACCCATTGACTTCCTAGAAGCATGTTTGTGGGATTATGGAGACAAAATATGATTTTACCACAACAATTTTTTTCATTCATTTGATGTACTCATCGCCTACCGCACACAAACGGCTGTCGAATTTTGGCAAACAAAAAAAAACTCTGGAAAAACTTGCAAACATTTGATAATTTTTCTAAGCCTACTCGGGTTTAATCGGAGAGCAGAAAAATAGAAGGTTGTCTGGGGATAACACAATAAAATTTCAGAACAAGAGCTTGTACTATGTCTCCCGCGTTCGCTAATATTAGGTTGGTGCAAAAGTAATGCGCGTTTTGCGAGTTCTCACTTTGACGTGCTATAACCTTCTAAAAAATCCATATTTTTCAGTGCGGCAAAGTTCATCAGAGGCACCAAACCTCTCTCTATACAGCGCACATTAACCTATGTTAACATCTTAAATCGGTGCAAAAATATGGATTGATAAGCAAAAAAAAATTTTTTTTTGCTTATCAATCCAAACCTCGTATTCAACTGATCATAACTTCCTTCAAGACTTGTCGGTATAAATGACAAGTTGACTGTCTTGTAGCCGCAAGCCAGTAGTACAAAAAAAGTACAAAAGGGCTCAAATAAAGATTAGTTGCGAAAAGGAAAAAAATAATATTCAAAATTGTCCACTTTTTTCGACATTTTTTCGTAGCCCTCAAAATCCCAAAATATGGAGATTTTTGATTTTTTGTGTTCTGAACAGCTTCCACATTTCTGCAAAAACTGTCAACAGGAGGCCCACCCTTACGCTTTCAGAAATGAGCAAAACTTTGGCGATTGCTCTCTTCAAAGGAAAGCTATGGGCCGCGGAATGGCTAAAACCATTACTCATGTTGAGGCGCCGAGATTTCAGCCTAAGTAATTTTTAGGAAAACAGTAAAGCGTGCATAGCGTAGAAAATTTCCACTACATACAGTAGTTAAATTTTCAAAAGAATGCCTTTACTCGCGCTTGAATTCTGGCCGAAAAAGTAAGTGCAATGAAATTCTGGTTTTGAGTGCAGTTGTATGAAGCTCTATAAATTTTCAATGAATGAGGCTAGAAGCTTAAAGGAGCTTCTTGATAGTATGCTAAGCTTCTTTCAAAGGAGCAAATTTGATAGAAAAGTTGTTCTGAAAGAAGGGCTAGAAAAACGCGCATTACTTTTGCACCAACCTAATAAAAGCGCCTCTCGACTCTATTTTTAGATGTTAAGAGTGCAGAAACAATGGAACCCCCGTTTTTCAGTTATAATTGCTAATTTTTCAAATTCTTGATTTTGTCTGCCCAAACCATATCTGTTCATCATTTTCGAGGAGCATTGAAAGTTTGTGCTCCTCGAAAATGACTGACTCTTACGTTTTGGACGTACCTGGCACCTTACTTTTAAATGAATTTTCGACTAGCGCGACATGTACAGGGCTTATCAATTGCAGTGTCGGGTATCATCAACATCTCAACTCCGGCGCGGGACTCTGCACCTCTTCCACGAACATGTTTCCTAATCATATCCAAATCAAATGAGGCTCCGCTTTTCCCACGCTCGCGGTGGGACAGTGATCAGAGAGCGCGTTCGCGAATGAGGTGCAGAGTCCAGGCTAAGCTGCGGCGCGGGAGCGGTGCTCCCGACACTGCTGTTGATAAGACCTGTAGGTCTCCTGACTAGCCGCTTTGTGTGATTACACCCTTTTAGGATTTGCCGTGAAGACACTGACGGCGGTAGAACCACAAACATGACAAGCAGCAGGACAAAAATCCCACAAAAAATAAACAAAAACCTTATTCTCTGAGACATCTATTTAGATTAAATCAGTAATGGTTACAAAACACTGCGATTAAACAGAGTTGGAAAGTTGAAAACTATGGTTTGATTCTATTGTATTTGCTGCTCATGCTTTTTAAGACTAATCCACCTCTCAAAGGAAGCTGCGTAAAGTCAATAACTGCTTTTCCAGAGGGAATCATTGTGCATAGGGAAACCTTGAAAACCTTGCTTTGAAAGAGATACTAGCTGAAAAGTGTGCAACGTAATGAGATAGCTTCGAAGTGCATTCATCGCGTCTGCACCAACATAAATAGCCATTCATCTTTGCACAACATTCATAGAGAACTACTTTCAAAAGCTGAGACTCTGGTTTAGTGCGGGGACATGCGCTTGCGTTGCCACAAACAATCGGTCATTTTTGATTTATAAAACAGTTGCTATCGATCAAATAGTAAAGCTCTTTTGTAGATTCAATAAATCACATTTGTTATAGGGCCACTCTGCGAAAAACGAGTGAAAATGGAGTGAAAAGGAGTAAAAATGGCCAAAGCGAGCTTATTTTCAAATTTTGCGCACCACACCTATTTATTAATGCAAATGTCGCAGGCGAAAGAGGACACTACACTAATACAGCGCCAAGAAAATTGTGAAAAAAATTATTGGGAGAAAATCTTGGTGATATAGCGTTCAAACCATGCAAAAGATCAGAACTCCTCTGCTTTAATTTTCAAACCTTTTTGGTCAAATGAACCCCTTAGCACGTCTCTACGTTGTTTCAAAGTTTAACCTTGAGTTCGTCAATGTGCTGATCCCGCCCACCTGCCACCCAAAAAATGAATCGCGAAAAATTCAGTGTAGCTTACATGTATATTAAAGTTGTGCGAGCAACTTAATTTTACTTATAATTAACTGAAATAATTTTCGAGAAATAAATACAATAGACTTCGTACGGAGGTAGCTGCCGTCTTCTCTTCTACAATTACGGGTAAAGGGCCGCGTCTCCATTTTTTCCGGGCGTAGGTAACGCACACCTATTCATTTAGGAAAAATTCTTCCCCCCCCCTCTTCGACGAACGAAAATTTTGCTATTCTATACTCAGGAAATATATAATAAATTCGCTTCACCTTTTTATTCATTTGTGGAAGACTTTTCGAGACAGCGTTGGTGAGGCCTTTGCCGACGGCATTCCAGTGGCTGTCAGCTGACTTGCTACGAAGTTGTTCCTCGCGTGTCAACTTTTTCTTCGCTTCATCTTTCGGCGGCATCGTCAATGCGCCTTCGCATTAGTTCGCCGTTCGGAAAAACGAGCAATTTTTTCGCGTGAAAGGGAGAGAATGATTGAGAGCCAGCAGCTGGCTCACATTCATGTCATAAAAACATTGCTTGAATGAAGAAGGATTCTAGGAATTGGCCATGACACTGCTCAAATGACAGAGACAAGAAATAATGTAGTACACAGGAATGAACAAGAACGAAGCAAGAATTGAAAATATTAGAGAGGGCCAGATATGTATCACGATGCACAAAAAAGAAAAACTAAAAAACCAAGACGCGAAAGGACCCAAGAAGTTTTACTTGGAAAGAAAACCATGGCGAAAGTTATTTGACTTTTTGCGTAATGCAAAAATATTGTGAGCTTGAATCTATAGGAATCATCATTCAACTCAACTGAAATAAGCTCATTTTTCAGTGAGTTCGAATAAATTAGGTATTTGTGGCTCACTGAAAGCAATCATGTGAGGAAACTCTTCCAAATGACTGACTTATATTGGGTTGCATTTCGCGTAGAAATATGCAACGCTTCGAAAAATTTATGAAAACGTTCAAAAATTAGAATACGTTCGATTATGACACGAAATCGTAACCAGTGTATCATATTAATGAAAATCTTGTGAAAAAAATTTGTAAATTTCTAGAAATGTTCGAAACTTTCGAAATCATAGCCATACTTCTTATAACGTATTGGTTGTTCTACTATTTATATCAGATATATTTCTATTTGAATTAAAAAGCATTTGTGACACTTTGATATTCATAAATACTCGTAGAGGCATCCGATCAAAGAAAAGTTTCCGTATTTGGAAAGTGGAGCTCACGGAACCATCAGAGATAAATTTGAATTCCAGTAAACTTTTAAAAATCTTAACTACTATGATTCGAAAGCTAGTTGGACTGCTCCTCTGACCACCTTGTATTGCTGCGATGTGCCAACAAGATTTTGAAACACTCCACGAACAGCAAAATTTTTTTCTGATTTCCTTCAAATCAGACAATTTTGCATAATTCAGGGGAGAAAATTTTCAATAAACTTGGTACAAGATTTTCATCAATTAATTCAGTAATACTAAAATGTGCTCAGCATGTGATAGTGTTTGAAGTGAAAAAAGGTACCATGTATGAAAATGCAACTATACAATGTATAATTTGAGATGATGATTACGATGAAAGTGAGCATTGGTAAATGAAACAGTAATACCAATAGTTATGACGAGAACGTCCAAAATTTTGAGACTTCCTGTGGAATAATTGATTTCGAAGCAGTTGTATGGTGTGAACAGTCATCAAGACAGAAGAGGCGGAAGAAAATCATCACCTTTTTGGTTTTTATGGAGTCCATTGGTCAAACTCTGAAAATTCGGCACCTGACACCATCATTTTCGCATTATCCAAGTGAGAATTTGCCATGAATCCGAAAATGTTTTCGTAAATTGATGCTCAAAGAACTTAGCGCACTGCGACGGTTTTGTTGCGACAATCTCGAGACAATCAGCTCAAACAAAAACATTTTCGATATTTTGACAAATATTCTGAACCGCTAGATTTCGGAAATACAATGTTTAGTTTTTTCCGAAAACTACTCTAGGAAAAGCTACATCATTCCAACGGTTTGGCGACGATAAATATATCGCGACCGAAAAATTTGTCGCAATCCGTTTTTTTTCCAAGGTTAAAGGCAGTGTCCGGGCAAGAACTCGATTTTGAGATTTTGTGCTTACCCGGCCTATTCACTATGCTGAATCCGAAAATCCACACTGAAGAGCGCGGAAACGGCGAAAAAGGGCTTTAACGCAGGCGGAAAGTAGCAGGTGGGCGGGGTCTTCCCCCACTGTGAATTCACGCTTCCAGCTTCCAGAGCAATTTTCTCGAATCCGTTAGCCGCCCTGACATCACTACCGATTAAGTGCAAACGAATGACTCGAAACCGGAATCAAAAAGATCGCCCCCGAAGCTGGAAGCGTGAATTCACAGTGGGGAAGACCCTGCCCACTTGCTGATTTTCCTCCAATATTAGAGCCCTTTTTCGTTGTTTTCGCGCTCTCCAATGTGGATTTTCGGATTCAGCATAGCGAATAGGCCCGGGTAAGCACAAAATCTCAATATCGAGTTTTTGCCCGGACACTGCCTTTAAGAGCGCAATCGTAGGTTTTCGCAGTTTTATGCAAAGTTTTTCTTGAGGAACCTCCGCCTCGAATTCCTCTAGAAGGACCTATGTTTTTCAACTACGACCAAATAGGTTTTCTTTGAAAATGACCTTGACATTCGACATGCTAAATTTCATAGGAAGAGCAGGTCATAATTTTACATTAGTAACGTTTTCGCATTCACCACAACAACATTTCCTGTCGACTAGAACTAGAAAAATCAGGATAGAGTAACCGCTTCTTCGGTTTTTGTTGCTCCTGTCCTAGAATATATACGCCAAATGCTTCTATGAAGCAAAACCTCAATTCAAAAATCACATTGAGATTGCCGCGATAGCCAGAAGTAGTGAATTCAGGGACGTGCGCACAAAAGTCAAAATAAAAATAGATTCAATACTAAAATAATAGCGTTGATGATAACGACAACAACAATAGTAATAGATATCAATCGTGTTCAGGATAACGAATACTGATTGTAACAATAATAACAAGCATTGTAAAATATACGTACTTTAGTAAAAATAACAAAATTTGTTGAAAGCGGTAAAAAAAATTTTTCCACCAATGAAAGTAGTGAAATTTATAGGCAATGCTCATAATTATTGGGTCGGCCCGGAAGTTCGTGCCGTTTTTCAGGCGTCCTCAAACGTTTGCAATAATGATGAGCAAAAGATTTGACTAGTGCTCATTTCAGAGAATCTTCCTTTTTTCCAGCATTATGTTTTTGTTTCGAGTCCTTCAATGGTCGCCCGAATTCGCCAGAACCTCCACAACTCATATTTCTAACCTACCGGCTTTGCCTATTTTTCAAGATTTTGTTTTAGGTTTTCATAAGAGCTTTGATAACGCTTGGATAGATTGAACAACAATACAATAAATTATTTCAGCGTCTCCGCCCGAATTTTCATTACTTTTCTAAAAGTTTTTTTTGTGAAACTCTTCACCTTGCAAAGTCATGAAATACGTAAGCGCTTCAAACACTATTGAATCTCTGAAATCTGAAATTTTCAAAATCAGCTGAAGTACCGCTTCGAAACAACATATTGAGAACTTTGCATGTATAGCCTGAGACGCGTTCAAAATCAAGTGTTATGGTGAATTCATCCCCCGAGCCTTTACGAAACGGAAAGAAGAAACCCACATCAGAAAGAGGAGAAGAAGATGCATCGAATGACATTGTGGTAGCTAGCTGCTTGGAATGACCGGTTACAAAACTTGATAGCATCAAAAAACTATTTTGAAAAGCCCCCTATAGGTGCCAAAAAATGCGCTTATTGCGATTTTTATACTCTATCTAAAGCTTATCCAAGCTCTTTCAGAAAACTAAATTGCAAGAGTAGGTAAAAAGTAAGGGTAGAAGTCCTGATAATCATTAGTTCAATGTCAACCTCGTGATAACAACCAGCCTAACTGTTAAAAAAGGAAAAATATGCGTCCAAAATAGTTTATAGCATTTGCCTATAATTTGCGTATCTAAACGAGTTCACGATAAGCCTGGAGAAAGGCAAGAACTTTAGGACCATCTAATATATTGAGTATCGACGACGATGAAATAATAAAAATCAGTAAAGGTAGAATGTTATGCCAAGGCAAAGAGTAAGAGTCTGAAGAAAACTTTTTGTTGCGCGAAAAAATATCGAAAACTTATACGTAACGTGGCGAAGTACTCAGATTTGAAATTGTTAGGTAAATGGCAAGCAAATGACAATTGACAATCGAAATTCAATATAAGACAAAGTTGCTTAGTATGTCTTGCATGACAGCCCAGCTAACTGCTCAGCGAACTTTTGCATGGTATGAATTTTCATCTTTTTGTTGTTGCTCAAGGATGAGTACATAGCGAAGGTAAAAAGCAAATATTGATGCATCAGATCAATTTCAAAAACCCGAATCCTTCTCCAGTGAGGACTCAAATCATGCACCTTCATAGATACGGCTTGGGGGCAGCTAACATGAAGATAGTTTGCATGCCAGAGTGCCAGCCGTATGCCTCGCGTAGGTGAAATTTTTTCCAAATTTTATATTCACGCTGTGATAAGTAGAAAATTTTTGAAGAGAACACAAGCTTAGTGGGCCCTATTCGATTTTTGGCACCATTTTCGATTCAGAGAAGAACATATTGCTCCAAAGAGCGACTATATACCCGGCATATTGGCAACAGTAGGGCTACAGTATGCTTATTTGCAGCTATCGTTCATCTTGACATATCTTGGCATACGGTTTTTGTGAGGCTTCTATTGGACTAAACACCATGTAATAGTTTAGTTGAGGACTAGTAAAAAGCTCCAAAAAATAAGCGAAATTTGGTTTTTGCATCCCCACAGATGTGCTCAGTAAATCACTATTGAAGTTTTTTATGTGGACCCTCACACCCGTAGGTATCTTCAAAAACCATGTCCACGCGGCACCTCATAAACCCTACCGAGAAATCAATCCTAACCTCTCGCCCAGATCTTGCTCTTGGACCCGGGGTACCGTACCCGAGGGGTACTATGTGGGCGAGTGTTTGCGTTTGAATTACCCTTTCAACTAAGAATGAACATGTAAGTGCCTCTCATGCAGAAGCATACTTATAGCCTCCCAATCAATATTAGGAGAAGGTCAAGTGCAGTATTTTCAAGGACTAGAATATATAAAAATAATCGAGGTTCTAGATTTGAATATCAAGCAGATCGGCGAAATTGGCAGGAAAACATGGACATGGTTCGAAGAATTGATGATTGAGGCAGCTGTTCGTCACCCAATCAACAAGTGAGTGCGGCAGACTTCGGCTGTACTGAAACTACTTTATGGTTCTAAGCATGGATCCGCCTTGATCGTTGGAGCAATTGATTGAAAATGACAATGTCAGAACAGCGGTTGAGTGCGCTTTGACTGACATACGTTCGACATCGTGTCATGTGGCAAACGAGAGCGATTGAACGAGACGCATGACGTATCGGATTTGAGGAAGTGCGGGTTGAGCTTGCGTGAAAGTGCATTTCAAAAGCGTGATTGGAAAGAACAAAGCTGAGGAGAAAACAACAGTTATCGATCTTTGTCAGTGGCTTCGACAAAGTGTGAAGCTGCTGTTGAATCTACGTTCCATGCATCATAAATGCTAGACAGGACAGCAGGAGTGTGAAGTCTAGCTCGAGATGATCATCTTCTCAGCAAATTTCGTCATGTGAAAAAACCGTCAAAGCCTCATGTAAATGAAGTAGCAATAAAAAGAGCTCAAAAATGATGAATTGTATAGAATTGCATAGAATAAAGCTTCTACAGTCTGTGTCAATGAGCACTTCCTTTTCCGTAGAGGCTACGCATCCGCAACGCGAGAACCCGTGGCAGAGGATCAATGAGGTTTGATTGACCAAGTCATAGACACGCGAAGTGTCACTAGCCTTCACCGTGGCGGTTTCGAGGGTAGTGAAAGGAGTTCAGTAATGACACAGGCTGTATAGGCCATTTATAAAATCGTGATGACCGTCTTGGTTGCGGTCTTGAACACTCATACAGAAGGGCCACGTTTATGCTCAGCTCAGTGAAATCCAATGTCTAAATACTATATTATGTAGGCAGAAAAACTATATGAGTAGAATTGGAAACCAAAAAAATGCGGTTGCCAGGAGGGCGTGCGTGTCGCGCGCGGCTGCGTTATCGTCACAATCCCTTGGATGCCCTATGAATTAGTATGTTCCATCAATGTGTGCAAATGACCTTTTTCAGAACGAACTTGACGTGGCCGAAGAATTTTTGTCTTTCGCTCTCTTCGTTTTTCAGACGGAAATATGTTGGATTAGGTGAGTGACTATACTTCGTGGAATTTCTAACAGAGCGTTTCGCGGTCCGAATCCAGAAAAAGTGCAATTTCACACATTGGCATAGGAACCTATTGGGCTTATGCAAGTAGTCTCGTAGCTGTATCAGTCTCACTCAGATATTCGTGGTTAAGTCCTGCGAGTCCGCTTGCAAAAAGAAAACTGCGAAAAAAAATAGTCTTCCTAGGAACGCGATTTTGTCCCAACCAACCTAAGAGGGTACGATGAATTCGCATGATATATGCCCAGCTCTAAGGTGGGGAAAAATCGAATTCCTGAGCAAGACTACCTCTTTTTCGCGATTTTCATTTTGTGAGCTGGCTATTGCGGGATTAACCACAAATGTCTGAGTAGCCTCGAGGTTCACAGAGTTAGAAAAAATTTACAAAAAAGCTAGACAACAAAAGTTTGCGTTGCCAACAAGGACAGAATATAACCGCCTTGCATGCATGAGGAAGAGAAGTGCGGAATGTGAGGTATCATTCCTGGGCAGCAGTGACAAACAACTGGGGCCCGTGAGCAGCATCGATCTCACAGTCAGACAAAAAATGATCAGACAGCTAGAAAAGTAAGAAGAAAAACGAGAAGAACAAAAGAAGGGTGCCTGCACGTTGCACGTAGTCCTCTTCGGTCAGTAGCACCTGTGATGGTCACGGAAAGGCGTTCTCGGCTCAGGTGTAACGAGAAGCTCGGCTCGATTATGAGTGTTACAAAGCGAGTCCGAGCGAGGGTGTCATCTTGCGGCAGACATCCCGCTCACCTGCTTGACGACTTGCCTTTGCATGACACCTGCATGCTCTTCGCTGTTCAGCGCCAAGCTGCTAGCAGCGAAGTGTAGGCAAAATGGCGAGCAGAGCCGAAATTCGTTGGTGTTAGCAAACCAGACCATCCGCAACACCCAAGTCAACTGCCGAAGTTCTTTCTGCACTGAACCATATGTTATTGGCAGATTTCTCTCAGCTGAGGTAGCCGTTGAAGACTGCCACTTGCTTCCTACTTTTCCGATCCTCAGCAGCTGGAAGAGGTTATATTACCTTATTTTCAGGTGCATAAGCCGCGCGGGATTTTTTTCTATGAATTACCAGCCCAAACGTCAAATGACTTCGTGACCACAGGACCACATATCGTGCTGCACATTGCCTAAGAGAATCGTGCGGTATAAGGATCGCTTTCCGAAACACTATGAAGGCTGAGCTGCTTGTTTGAAAATTCGAAAAAGTGCGGCTTATGCACTTGATAATAGGGTAAGTGAACACATATGAGATGCTCGACAGCTAAAGTCTGGTGCTTTGCTATGTCTTGATTTTGAGTTTATACATTTCATAAGAAGAAAAAGGAGATAATAATTCACCTTACTATTGAAAAGTATCACACTGATCGATCAGCTATACCCTTCGGTAGGATTACTGCACTGCACTAGAAATAGGTAGCAATGAGCCTTTCATAGACTGCGAGAAAAAAAAAACTCCATATTATGAAGGGAGACCGTTTGACTGATCAGCATTTCCCAACTCAAAGATCTTTCATAATTTTTTCCTACATGAATCAAATTTCGATTATTTCTTCAACTGTGTTCATTACTGGCCAAAACTATAGGTCCACCCGAAGATTTTATTCATTAAAGGCAGTGTCCGGGCAAAAAAGTCGATTTTGAGATGTTGTGCTTACCAATGGCCAATTCACTATGCTGAGTCCGAGAATCCACACTGGAGGCGCGAAAACGGCGAAAAAGGGTTCTAACGCAGGGCGGAAATCAGCAGGTGGGCGGGGTCCTCCCAATGTGAATTCACGCTCCCAGCTTCCGTAGCGATCTTCTCGATTCCGTTAGTCGTCCTGACATTGCCACTGTCCAAGTGCGAACATGTGACATGAAATGGGAACCGAGAAGGTTGCTCAGAAGCTACGTGGATTCGCCTTTGGGAAGACCCCGCCACCTGCTGATTTCCGCCCTTCGTTAGAACCAGGGTCAAGCGTAGGGTGTGGCATGCCACACTTGGGAGGTCGTATCGAGGGGTCAGGGACTGGCGGTTGTTATCAAGTTGATTCGGGTTAGCGATAACATGATATCCGTTAACAATGTCAGATAGGCCCAACATGCAAACTCCTAGCACGCTGATATTTTGGCTCACCGTACGTACAGTAAGCACAAGAAGATCTGTAAAAACGTAAGAGTATCTTTTCGTATTGGTTGTCAGTAACCCCTGTGGGCCAAGTTTAAGCGATTTCCGAGGTTTCCAAATATGGGCCACTCAAAAGTGGTCATTTCTAAACATGTTACTTCTTTTTTGAAGATGAGTTAACTACTTTTCATGCACTTAAAGGCAGTGTCCGGGCAAAAACTCGATTTTGAGATTTTGTGCTTATACGGGCTTATTCGCCAGGCTGAATCCGAAAATCCACATTGGAAAGCGCGAAAACGGCGAAAAAGGGCCCTAACACAGGAGGGAAATCAGCAGGTGGGCGGGGCTTTCCCCAGTGCGACTTCATGCTCCCGGCTCCCAGAGCGATTTTCTCGATTCCGCTAGCCGTCGTAACATTGCTACCGGTTAAGTACGAATGATTGACTTGAAACAGGAAGCGAGAAGGTCGCTTTGGAAGCCGGGAACGTGAATTCGCAGTGGGGAGGGCCCCGCCCACCTGCTCATTTCCCTCCTGTGTTAGAGCCGTTTTTCGCCATTTTCGCGCTCTACAATGTGCATTTTCGGATTCAGCGTAGCGAATAGGCTCAAGTAAGCACAAAATCTCAAAATCGAGTTTTTGCCCGGACACTGCCTTTAATACAAAGAACTACCACTTCTTTGCCCACATTAGGAACTCTACTTCACATAACAGTTAAAGGCAGTGTCCGGGCAAAACTCGATCTTGAGATTTTGTGCTTACCAGGGCCTATTCGCTACGCTGAATCCGAAAATGCACATTGGAGAGCGCGAAAACAGCGAAAAACGGCTCTAACACGAGAGGGAAATCAGCAGGTGGGCGGGGTCCTCCCCACTGTGAACTTACGCTCCCAGCTTCCGGAGCGATCTTCTCGGTTCCGACTTCAAGTCATGCATTCGCCTGGCCAGTGGAGATCTCAGGGAGCTAGAGGAACTGGGAAGATGGCTTCAGAAGCTGGAGCTGCGATATCCACAGTGGGGAGGACCCCGCTCACTTCCGATTTCCCTCCTGCGTCAGAGTCCTTTTGCCGTATTCGCGCTTTGCAATGTGGATTTTCGGATTCAGCAGTGAATAGGCCCGGGTAAGCACAAAATCTCAAAATCGTCTTTTTACCCGGACACTGCCTTTAAGAGCAAGCTAAAATCTCGTTTGTTCCATTTTTCGCTTTCGACATCTCAGACTAGAGAAGACCAATCATGTTCGAATCACTTTTGAAGATTACGAGGGTTAGGCTGTCGAGTATATGCATTCTTGTCGTCTTCCCTCGCAATCAACGTAGTAGCGCAGACTTAACATGCTACCGTTACCCAATATCTTTGCAGTATATTCCATATGCTTAGGTAAGGAAAAACGACTATATCTTGCCCTAAAAGAAACCATTTCAACCGAAAATTTCTGCTGTGTAAAGAAAAATATAAGCAGTAGCAACGATTTAAAAAAAAGCATTTACTTGAATGGTTTGAAGGTAAATTAATGGAGTATGACATGACCTCTGAAAAGGGTGACAGCCACAGCTTTTCTGGGGTAATGTCATACCCCATCAACTTAATTAAGGAACAAATTATAAACATTTCGATAGCCAAATATCCTAGCTACTGGGAAAATTATTGGAGCTAAATTCGTCTTCTTCCCTTGAGCAATAGTTGCTCTAAACACAACCACTGCGAGCGAAAAATGAAACAAACGAGACTGATAGCTCCTAATGCCATAGTTTGATAGCCATTAAAGGACTCATGGTATAGACGACGAAGCAGTGCTTTGTCTAATTCGCTTTTGAAATGTAGTTAACCATGAAAATGGCCACTCATTTGAGTGGCCCAATATCACAAACCGTCAGAATTCGCTAAAACTTGGCTCACATAGGTTAGCTGACATGATAATTACGAATATGTTACTAATAATGCTTGGAAGAACCTTTGAATCACGACGGTAGGCAATGCAAATGGGCTGAGGGGTGGGGTGTACAGAACTTAAAGGCAGTGTCCCGGCAGATTTCGCATTTCCATCTTTATGCATGTCTTGGGCTTTTTCGGCCCGTAGACCCCGAATTTGAGCTTTAAAACTGGTGAAAAGACTTTTTTTGGGGCATTTACCCAATTTTTTAAAAAGCAGCTTGGACGAGAATTTTGATAGAAAGTTGGGAGGTCCTGGCACGAAGACCCTGCGCCTGTAATTTTTGGGTAGGGGAACGAAAGCCGCTAGTTTGGGCCGCCTCCGCGGACTGCTGGTCCTGGAACGACATGCAACAACGCTGCAAAAAGAGCAGTTGGCCGCGAAGGACGTCTCAAACTGGCGGCTTTCCTCAGACACTCGCGGTTGACTCGCGCAGGGGATCCGCCCACAAAATGGACGTTCGCGGCAAAATCCGGTGGACCGGCGCGAGTCATCATTTTAGTTTCGTCCGGATTTTGGTGCGATTTTGTCGCGACGGGCGAGGAGGTTTCGAATTAACGCACCTATACGTCGACGTATTGATCAATTCTTCCCTGCATTTGTTGCATTTGTTTTTTTTTCTTAGATAAATCTATACTTAGCAAAGCATGTCTTTCCAGAGACGTTCCATGCCGATAAAAACCAGGCTTAGACCAAAGAGAATCAGCTTGAGACGCTTATTTCGAACGCGTCCTTCTGATCACACGGCCATTATCTGCGTTGATCATCATTCGGAAGTAAAGGTGAACCCTTTTTCTCTCTTTTTAGAAGTTTTCATTCTTAGATTGTTTTGCTTGCTTACTTTAGCTGATTACTGAACTTTGAGTATTTATGCTAACGTGTACTATTTTGGTTTTCAAGCGCTTTTACGAAAACGAATGGGATGACGATTTTGCGTTGCGATCCCCGAAGCCAAGAAGGGAACGCCGACCTAAGCATAATCCTGTTCTTGAGGAGGTCGGAAGTCCGCATTATGATTACCATGATTCACCTATGATATAAGCTCATTCCAGGATTTTATAGAAGAGGAAGAAGAGAATGTTAATGACAATGATGAAAGCCGCGAGAATGTCGATTCACAAGTGGATAGTGATCTTCCGGCCGTGCAAGAGCTGAATGAGAAGGCATGTTTTTATTTATGAAACTGAGAAAGTAATGTTCTTCTTTTGCGGTTGCTCATTTCTTGAAATGGTATGAGCTTACAAGACAGTCATTTTCGAAATTTTGGAGGTTATGCGATTTTTGAACTGCGGTTGCTTGTAATGCTTTTTCTGAACTTCTTAAAGCAGATTTTTCATCACATGAAGAATGTCATCTACGGTTCAACTCTGTGCAAAAACTGGCATCAATATTGCCGGTTCCAGTTCCATATTATTTAGAGTACACAATTCCAGTTCAAAATTTACCTGGCATAGCTCACATTTATCGTACCGCATCTCACGAGTTTAGAAAAATCACTCATTTGACTCTCGCCTTTTTTTCAGTGATTTGTACTCAATTCGGAAGATGAAAGAGTTTATGCACATTGTTCATCCCGCACGTCATCATTTCTGACAGTTGGCTTAGCTGGAATTCGGAATTTACTTACAAGGGAAGGATCATCCATCGAAGTGGGGTTTCCACACATGATGCATATCATTCTGCTGCTCTTGGGGCCCTAATGCCAAATTCGTGATCCTTAGCTGCTCAATGATTTTCTGGGCGAAGTTATGAGCGATGGTTTACCCAAGATGCGGCTAAGGCTCGCATTGAGCTTGCGGCGCCAAGGGCATGCAGATGTGGACGGGTGGTCGAGTGGATACCTGCGGAGACTATGGAGCAAGTGGTAAAGAGTTCGGACCACTTTTGCAGCCACAATCTTTGCAAGTTGTTTAAGGTTATATTAGAAGGTCCCTAAGGCAAGGAAACCCTCATTGCAACTTAATTACATCAAATCTCGGAGATAATGGAAAAGTCGTGCAAAGTTCTGAATTGGGCAATGTTGGTAGATCAGTTGGATCAAAAACATGTAAAACAGGTACAATCAACATGGATACTTAATGGGAAGCTTATTCATCATCTGCAATTATGTTTTCGCCGCAGGTGGTAGTGGGGTAGCTAGCTAGAAAGTTCGGTCCATGCGAAGTTCTGCGCAAACCACTCGAAAGGAGCAAAGGCTTTGAGCAAGCTCAGAGCAATTTTTTGAATCACGTTATTGTGTTTTGAGCATGGACCTTCAGAAAGACCTTCATGTGCACTAGAATTTAGGTGGTGGTTGGACTTAGCCGAAAATGACGACGCTTGCGAAAATCATTCGACGTCCTCTCAGAGGAAAGAGTAGTATGGAGCGGTAAGGCGAGGATAGCAAATGGGAGAGCTTTGTGAGTTTTCTCATAAGGAAAGCGATACTTCTGAACTATATTTTTGCAGGGAAGACATCGGGAGGTATCATTTTGACCCTGATAGGTCCATGCTCCTTCCATCAAAGGTAATTCGTTTGTTTTATACGATCCTGGTAACAATAATTTTTTATTTTCAGAAAAAGCGCGTCATGGTCGAAGGCAGCAGTGTTACCAAAGAAGGCGTAACGATCCAGAAGACTGAAAACGTTGAAGATGAAGATGAAGTAGTCGTAAAAAATTAATACTGTTGTCATTCTTAACCGTAGTTCTTTCGTAACCTTGTGTCGTGATTGCGGTGCTTTGATTCCTGTCTCATTTCGATGTTATTGTAAACGCTACTCGAGAAGATCATGTGGTATTTGCTAATAAATTTTATGACGTAAGACTGGGTTTATCAGCAGAAAAAAAAACAAGCGTGGGAAACGGGACCCAACGTGACCAAGGACTCAAGGTAAGTCAAAAGGAAGGCGTGAGAGAGGGCTTAGAGGACGCAAAAAGCTGTCAGTAAGGGCGTAGGCCGCGTGCTCTGAACGCGATCGCGACATTTTGGTGTCTCGCGCAGGTCTCCCCATTTTGCCCCGATTTTGCCGCGCACTTTTGCCGCGACACAAAATCAGGTGTCCTGATTTTGCCGCGACACCGATTTCGCGAGTCGCCCACGCATTCAATGGCTACACATCGTTTTGCCCTGCGCGAGTCAACCGCGAGTGTCTGAGTCGTTCCCCTACTCGCAATTTTTGCTTTGGATAGCATGCAAAGTGCGAGAGAGCGGGCGTGAGGTCCCGCGCCGAATGGTAAGCGAAGTCGTCCAGCGCGCGCCGGTTCATGGGCTATTTTCTCGGCCCAGAGGGAACATCAACCAGCCGGACTGCGCCGGTAGGTCAGTGGAATGACTACGAACCCCACCATGGCAATATCCCCCAGGGCGCGAATCTGCCGGGACACTGCCTTTAAGGGGGATCGTATCCAGCGGTTGTGTCACACCTCTTGCTCGACACCGATAGCGGTCAAAGAAATTTTTTCAGTGTTGAGAAAAGAACAAACTCAGGCGATAGAATCAACTTTTAAGAGAAGTTAATGAAGCTGGTTTTGGAGTATTTTTTGTTTTCAACTGCTTGCACGTCACTCAAATGATTCAGTATATCACCAAATCGAAGCTCTGGCAGACTGCAAATTAAAGCACGAATTTTGCGACGACATTTGTCTAACTGTGGAACAGGCTGTTGCCCTTAAAGGCACCGTCCACCCTTTGTTGAGAGTACTCAGCTTTTGGCAGCATATAATAGTAGGGCCCCTTATCAATCTAATGCCCAAGTCCTGGCGCAAAATGCCGCTTTGGAAGCAAGAAAATCGCTTCGGAATAGCGAAGATGCACGAGGACCCCCATTCATGCCCGCCCTCCCTCATCCATGCCCGCCCATTTGTGCGCGCCCGTCCAATCACCGTCCCAGAAGGCCGGCCTGTGGATTCTCCGGAACGGGGATTGTTGGGGTTTTGGTGCATTTTCCACTTCATATTCGGAATCAGGGACATGAGAAGGCCCTGAAACGGCAAAAACGTGGAAGTCAAAAATCTGGGTGGACGGTGCCTTTAAAGGCAGTGTCCGGGCAAGAACTCGGATTTGAGATTTTGTGCTTACCCGACCCTATTCGCTATGCTAAATCCGGAAACCGCAATCCACAGTGGAAAGCGCAAAAATGGCGAAAAACGGCTTTAGCGTGAGAGGGAAATTAGCAGTAGGGGTCTTCCCCGCTGTGAATTCACGCTCCCAACTTCCGGAGCGATCTTCTCGCTTCCGGGTTAAGTGAATTATTTGCACTTGGCCGACGATGTCAGGACGGTTAACGGAATTGACAGGACCGCTCCTGAAGCTGGAAGCCTGAATTCACAGCGGGGGGGGGGGGGACCCCGCCCACTTGCTGTTTCCCTCTTGCGTTAGAGCCCCTTTTCGCCGTTTTCGCGCTCAGGAAAACTCTATGGCTTTTTTGACGATGGCCATCAGTTTAAGAACATTTGTGAACCTTCTACAGCTCATCAGCACAGCGCAAAACAACTTGACTTCCCATCATCGATATTTCATGCAATCATTTGTTTTCTTGCCATTTGTCGATTTGTTATAGTAAAGTGATGTTTGTATGACCTATTGTCCTCTAGTCTTGGTTGACGTTCCGGCAATTTCGCCTTCGTCAGAGCCTGTAAGGTCCAAGTTTGACGAGTCTTTCCTCCCAAATGTTAACAAAAGTGTCAGATTGACATTCGCGAAAAAGAGTAGCATCGAGGACTAAGTACATAGGTTGATATGAATCTCGGACAACTCAAAGGCCGCATTGGACCGGTTCTAAAAAGACCATGGCACTGTTGAGTTTGTTTTGATAGATTGATAACACGATAATGCTCGCGTGATAGCAATGTGCTTTATGAGCGTTCAGTTCTTGGGTTTTCGTGAATATCCAAAACGCCGCCTCTTCTGCGCGCTAGGACACCAGGCTCTCAAACGATAAGATTTTGACTCCATGCAACCCATACCGCATCATGCGGCAGCTCCAGGAAGCCTCTTTAACTTGGACTTTCGCAGTCCATCTAGATGTTCTTTCACACGGCAACAACGAGGGCAGTCAGTTTCGATATGTAATGTGGTGAGTAGTTTGTATGCCAGCACGAGGTTAGTAGATTTATTATTAGTAGTGGCGGCCTAACGTTTCGACGATTTCGTCTTCTTTAGAGGCCTAAAGTGGTAGGAGATTTAGATTTATGCTCGACCCCACCACAAACCTCCTCCACCCCTGGCCAGCCTCGATTCCACCCCCGAATATTACAAAGAAAAATACGCAGGTACGCAAAAGGCGAACTGACCTCCTCCGCCGCTGCGGCTCAGGTGGATGTTGAATGCGGCCGTCCACGAGTGCCACTAGTATGGAATACAGTATATACCATATTGATATTAATCAGTGGCATTCTTCAACTCACGTAATGCCATAAAAGGCATAAATACACTCGTGATTGACGCGCATTCATTTCGGTTGTTCATGCATGGATTTCTTGCAAAAATCCAGAATGCCTCGAGAGCTTTTCTATTAGCAGTATCAGACTCGTATGCCAGTATAGTGCACGTAATTTCGAAGTCTTTACCACAATGGAATTCAAACCTATGTTTACTAAGCGGTGTGGTAAGACTTCTCCGTCTCTTGCTGGCAAGATGTTCTTTTATTCATACCCAAAGCGGTCTCCCAGTCTCCTGCACAGGAGAAGAAGAACGGAAGGAATCACAAAGAAATCACAAAGTAGGGCGCTGGAGATTGCTCGAATCAATGGTACGCGCCCCAAAAAGGACGCAGAAGACCTTTCCACTCATAGCAAACAGCACCAACAGAATGTACTTCTTTGCCTTCCTTTCGTTTCTGACGAGACTAGTGCTACAGTGCGGCGATGCATTGATCGTGCGAACTTGAAAGACGAGGTCATTTTAGTTGATATTCCTAGTGATAACATCAAAAAGCGGCTGGTTCGTAACAGACTATACGACAACTACTGCAGAGTCCGAGACTGCGTAGTTTGACCATCCAAAGTTGGTGACTGCGGTAAAACTGGTGTTATATATGAGATTGAATGTGTCGAGTGCAGCGCACTTATATCGGAGAGAATGGGAGACCGCTTTAGATAAGAATAAAAGGACATCTTGCCAGCAAGAGACGGGGAAGTTTTACAACCAGGGTCAAGCGTGTTGATGCGATCCGTGACCCTCAGTTACGACCCCCCCCCTTAAGGGTATCCATCCGTACAACCCCCCCCCCACCCTCCCCATTTATCCTCCTTACCTCCCCTGCCCACATTCCTCGCGGTAACCTGCGTAAACGAATGTCAATCTCAAAAAACACCTGCGTGAAAACTTCAGTGAGGTTTCTGAAGCAGAATTTCTAGGCCAGTAGGTGCGTCCAGCATCTGTAGCACACATACACACCTTCAATAATGTTTGAGAATCTGCAAGTTTTTTTTTGAATTTTCAGGCATACTTCAGACCAGCAAATTCGATTCCCGTAGGCGACACAAATTTTTGCACGGATAAAAAAATGACATTCTTGAATTACAAAAGACGTTTTCGACTAAGAAGCTTACTTCCTACCTCTTTCACAGTTTCTCCCGCGAAAAAAACGCTTGAGCGCCGTCCAGAAACGACGTCAAAAACGTGCATGAGCACGGTAGTTTGAAAATTCGTAACTAAGGCCAGGAAAAAACTGAGAAGCTGCAAAACACAGGTTCTGTAGTATAGTGCCCAGACTATCCATAGAAAAAGTTTCAGCTTTTGAGGAGCAGTAAGCTCGAAAAAATTCAGATGCGACTCTCGCAAATTTAGATGCGATCCTAAAAAGCAAAAACTGGGATTTTTGAGCTTAAAATTTTGTAACTTACCAGAAAAGTTATAAAACAGCCTGCAATTTTTATGAGGGAAAATAGAAGGATGGCCTCATATTACAGCAGAATTGCAGCCAACAAGCTTCAATAGCTCCGAAGAAATTTAGATGCGACTCAGATACGACCCCCCTTTCCTGATTTTTTGCTACCATACATAAAATTATAAGAAAATCCACAGTTGACAAAATAACACCAAATTTTGCATTGATGTAGCGGAGCATCTCCAAAGTACAGATTAATCATATGTGCCCGTAAAAAACATTACAAAAAGATTTGGAAATTTATGATAGTCACAGCTGGTATAGATATTCGCTTTTGTCGAGTGTGTGAGACTTCAGGAGGGCTTCAGAAGCAAGATTTCTAGGGCAATCGGTACATCTAGCATTTCTATCAAATCATACATTCTTCAAAAGTGTTTTGAGCTCTTGTAAATGTTTTTTTTTGAGAATTTTTACAGATTTTTTATCTTTTTTATTCTGATTTCCACTTTTTTATAGATTTATTGTGAAGTACATAATCAATTATCTGCTTTTCGATTCCCTTTCAAGCTTAGGGTATTTTAGCCTAACTGCCTTCTCTTACGACCCCCCCCCCCCCCCACCTTAGGTAGCCTCTTTACGACCCCCCGTTGCGACAGTCGCATCACAAGCTTGACCCTGTTTACAACACCGCTTGGTAAACATAGAGGGTTGAATTCCATTGTGGTAAAGACTTCGAAATTACGTGCACTATACTGGCATACGAGTCTGACATTGCTAGTAGAAAAGCTCTCGAGGCATTCTGGATTTTTGCAGGAAATCCATGCATGAACAACCGAAATGGGTGCGCGTCAATCACGAGTGACTTTATGCCTCTTATGGCATTATGTGAGTTGAAGAATGCCACTGATTAATATCAATATGGTATACACTGTATTCCATACTAGTGGCACTCGAGGACGGCCGCATTCAACATCCACCTAAGCGGCAGCGGCGGAGGAGGTCAGTTCGTAGGCCTTTGAAGAAGACGAAATCGTCGAGACGTTAGGCCGCCACTACTAATAGTAAGTCTACTAACCTCGCGCCTGGCATACTAACTACTCACCACATTACAACTAACTATGCTGAGGTTAAAAAAGGAGGAAACATGGAAGTTTCGATAGTGTTAATCTCCACATGATAGGCATGTAGTGAGGTAAACTACTCTAAAATCATACAGTCACCCTCCTTGTTGAAGGGGCAAAGGAACCTGAGGTCAAGCACTTGGGATCGCATATGCGACGTATCAATACCCGTATAAGGTCATTTATGTAGAATGCTGTAATACGAAATCATTCACTTCTGTTCATAATGAACTTTAACCACCTAAGACCATTGCGGCGATGGGCGAGGGGATAATCAGCAAACCTACAGTGGCTTGGTGCTACCACTGCTTAAAAGCAGCGTCCACCCAAAATTGGGTCGATGAGATTTTGATGCCTAACAGTAGTGGGGCTCCCAACTGCACACTTATCCAACTCGCGCTAGCAAAAGTTGCTTCCGAAGCGAGAAAATTGCTATAAAAATTGCTCAGATGACAGATTCGCCACGATGACTCCTCCCTTTTGGGCGGGCGTGACGTTCGTTTTCACCATTCCGAAGAAATCGCCCTGCGGGTTCTGAAAACGGGAGTTTCTTCGTGGTTTCGCGGATTTCCGACTTGATAGTCGGAATCAATGGTATGAGAAGGCACTGGAACGGCAAGAACATGGAGATCGAAATTTTGGGTTGACGATGCCTTTAAAGGCACCGTCCACCCAAATCTCGACTTCCATTGTGTTGTCACTTCCGGGCCTTCTGAAGGCCCTGATTTCGAATATGAAGTCGAGAATCCCAGACCTATTTTAAGCGGGAAGGGTGGAAATGCAGTTTATAGGGCTGCGGCGTGGTTATCGCCCGGCGTATATCAGCGCCGCAGCCCCCGAAGCTGCAAAATGGGCGGAGTGACCAGCTCTGGATCGCGTATTCTACCTTCCAGAGCGGATTTCTCGCTCCGTAAGCAATCTTTTGCGGAGAAACTTGGGGGTTGGCCTATTGTGGGGCCCACATAAATATGTCATTGAATCTCGTAAACCATACTTTGGGTAGACGGTACCTTTAAAGTCGCTAAGTATGGTCATTAGCAGTTTCAAGATTGGAGATGCTTGTTTAGTTCTTTGCATACAAACAAACCTTTTAACTACCATTTCATACAGCCTTCTACACTCTATCCATGTGTGGTTTAATTGAGCTTTCTTCTGTTTTCGGAAAATGTAGACGAATTGTCTTTTATATTTTATTGCGCTAAAGGCACAACTCTTCAAGTTTTAGTAAGAAGAAATTTCGCATAGTTGAAACATCAATCCAAAAAGCATGAAGAGCTGTTTTGAAGAGTATATCTGTTTTATGACTTTGCTGTATAGCAGCGCAAGACAGAGATGTTCGAAAAGCCCTTCGAAGTTTTTTGAGGCGCCACGCCAAGGTTGTAAGAGAGGAGCGCTAAGCTAGAAAATGTTGAATATACACGGAGGCTGTTTATGTAAAGGACGTCCGAGTTCCCCCTCTCGCTATTGATTGCAAGAAAGAATCTCAGAATATAATATGATGCAAAGCCACATTACCTTCTCTTGAGCCAATAACATAGTTATAAGTGTATGGCAAGCACATGTGTATGGCATTAAAGGCAGTTGAAATAGATACACACGCGTACTTGCACACGCACTTCGCCCCCAAAACCTTTAGCATGAGCATCTGCACTGAATTATAGACTGTAAAAGGCACTTCTGACCTACCGTATTCGAAATTAGGCGTGACGGTAATGTTGACTGCAGAAACATGCAAATCTACGTCCAATAAACTATGATGCGATAGAACAAGACTGTAGCATATGTCGTGGGATTGATGTGGGTAGCATATTGCTTGAGAGCGGTGAACAGTCGATGTGCAGCAACGTTACGTATCAATTCCCAGTCGTGCTGTGAGCTGCTCTGATATCACAGCTGTGTGTATATGTAGATAGGTACTTACCTACCAGTCACAGCAGTTTACGTGGATTACGTTTTAAGGAACCGCTGGACCAGCAACAAGCTTGAGTTTTGAGAATTCCATGAATTTCGTAATTTCTCTTCTAACCAGGTTCAAAATAAAGCTAAGCCTCACATTCATATCCTCTCGAGTTAGATTGTTTCTCTTCGAATTTGCTGTCGCTTAACTGAGGATGGATCCTTGATCGAAGTAGCCTTTCGAGATGATATGCATACATATGGTTTTGCAAAGCATCAGCCGCTTCTAGATCTGTCCTCTTTATCTAGGCTAGCGGCTATGTGATCGGAAGGCGTAGAAAGGGAAAAATCGTAAACAGAAGCATCTAATGGGCTAAGATGAAGCAGAAATGCTTGTCAAACCATTCTTTACGAAGAAATTTTTGTCCCAAACCCATACTGTGAGACAGCTTCTGTCACATACCCAGACCCGAATACAACTCTGACTGCGGAATATACAGGCTGTTATACACAAACTTTTTTCCTCGTTGTGCGTTCTCTTTAATTTTTGAAACGGTCTAGCTTCACCCTTAGGTGTTCCGCAGACAAGGAAGACTAATTTGAAATCAACTTCCTTCCTTCAAAAATATGTGCGACTCAATCTTAAGGGGAACTTGGACCAATGATCCTTCCCGTGTAAGTCTTTCAGTCAACAAGGTGATATGCTCGTCTAGTCTGTTTTGACACTCGAAAATGATTAACATGGCAACAAGGACAGGCGATTGACGCCAAATTACTACGCTTTATAGTGACCGTGACCCTAGTCCTTGTAAACTGAAACAAAGCCGTCAAAGAGAGAGGGAAGTTATTGTATTCAATTGACATCAAGACACTGCATAATCAGTTCTGTTTTGCGCTGCTTATCTTCTGAAGATAAACGTCACATAAAGTATGTTGTAGTTCTTCCAATTTGACGAATCCTTTAATGAGTATAGGTATCGTTTTCGTTCATGACCGGTCTTTAAACTTTTTTTTTGTCAACTTTGTGGATGGCTAAGAGCTCAAAAAACGAGATCTTGTCGGTGCACGGGCGAAAAGCTAAGCATTCCTATACGTCGCCTAAATGAAACAGTTCACTTGGAAGTAAAGACAATTAAACTCGTGTATAGCAGTCATATGACATGTCAAAGGACGCGCTCACAGCTAGATCTGTGCGCGTAATTAGTAAATTGTAACTAAAATCTACATTATGAGCGATGTTTTGTTGCTAGAAGTCAGCTTCAGAAAATTCCATTCATGGAGCATTGTTTCTGGTAGCAGTTGCAACAAGCTTGTTTATCTTGGTGCCACACTTAACCATGTATCCAGCAATGAACGATGTCATCGGTGATTGCAGCAAGAAGATACATTCTAATCTCTTCATTCGCAACACTTCTTTCGCAACACTCCCCAGGAGGAAAGACAAGTAACGGGAAAACAGAATAGATATTCGGGATGGACTAGCCAAATCAAAGGAAGCCATTTTCATCCCAATGATGAGGCGGCGTATCGCGCGGCAACAGGCCGAGGCGTGAAGTTACATGTCTGTGCAGCCAACATTACCGTCACCCTAATTCTGATTACGGTAGGCCAAAAGTGCCTTTTACGACCTATAATCCAGTAGCATCTGCAGCTTCGCAGCTGATTTGAATGCAACGGGGATCGTCTAAGTTCCAGATGCACAGCAAGATAAGCACTCAAATTGTCTGAAGTTTCGCTGTCAAAAGAAAACTGACTTTTACTAACCGCAGTACTGCGCTCAAATTTCCGCCTTCACTCTTTTTGCGCTATCGTTGTAAGCTCAAGTTGCACTAAATTCATTCTTCACACAACAAGAAACCTGCATCCTGTACTGCAGATAATCACAGTGTGCACTTTGCTTCGTTTTCAAAGCACAAGTTCAAACACAAAAACCTCTAACCATGGTAAGCAGACTACCGTTCATACAACATTGCCACTCCACGTCATGCTCGTAAGATCATTGCAGATATAATAGAAGGCAGATATTCAAGTTCAGGTCTGCGGATAGATGTTTTTGTTTGGAATGTTCTAAACTGGTAATGAAGTGGCAATTCTGCATGCTATAATTCCATTTCATTTAATGTCAGTTTGATAGTATCTATTTGCCCTCCTAGTAACTGTTGAGCTTATCCGGGCCTATTCGCTATGCTGAATCTGAAAAACCACACTGGGGCGAAAACGGCGAAAAATGGTTCTAACCAGGGTGGAGCAAGAGGCCAGCACAAGTTCCTCCAAAAACGACCCCCCTCCTAGAAAGCCCCCAAACGACACCTCCGTTCCAACACCAGGACCTCTGGCTGTAACATCTCGAAGAAGGTCAGCCTTTACTGAAGGGTTGCTGTTTTCTGAAACAGTAGGCCCGATTTTCTGCGATTGAACGACTGTGCGCACAACCAACTTAAAGGCAAATTTTGGATCTGGGTAGCCCTCTTTTCAAAGCTATAATATTCACAGGGGTGGAGTGTTTGCCTCCAAATAGTAAAAAGAGGCCTTGTACTCGATGGTTATACTAAAAAAGGCGCCATTTTTTGAATACTGAGCAAGTTAAGGGGGTCAGGAGCAAGGCTACAAAAGCTCAGGCAGCTTGACCTGAGGGGCGTTCCTGACCCTATTAACTTTTTTTCGAAGAGCTTTTCCACCCAGGTTATGTGGTTCACTAGCACGAACCTCGAAGATTCTACAGGGTTGGGGGAAAGTCTTTGAACACGGTATTTTTATCGTAATGATGAAGCTAGGCAAGATGGTTACATGAAATAAATAGATAATGTATACTCAACTGTCTGCTATATAAAACTGACTTTACAATTCGAAGATTCCTCTTTTGCCGCGAATACAAGCTCGACATCGCTTGAGAACGCTGTCCACGGTGGCACGTAGGTGCTCCACGTCGACTTCCTCCCACGCATCCTGGAGAGCACGTCGCAGAGACTCCACAGTCTTGCGTGAGTGAGCACAGGCTTCGGCCTAAAGAATTTACCACTTGCGGTAGTCAAGGGTATTCAAATCCGGCCAAAACGGAGGCCATTCCAAAGGAGTAATGAAGTCCTTAACATTGCTTTGGAGCCATGCTTGAACAACCTTCACTTTGTGCGCAGGTGCGCTATCCTGCTGTGAGCACCAATCGCTCTCGGCAAATTAGTATTGGTACAGGTCAACAGTTCCTTCTTCACGGTGCTATTCACATGCGTGGCAGTCTCCATATTAAGCACTGAGACCCTAAAAATCAGCGGCATTTTGCTGTCGGAAGCGATCGCCGCGCAAATTGTCACAAAAACCGGATGAGCTTTCCTTCTGCAAGTCAACCCTTGCTATTGGCTTCCTGAGGCCTTTAGGTGACGACTCTGTTGTTTTGGCGATCAAAAAACCTGCTTCACGGTGAAAAATTTGACGTCAGAAAAGAGTATGTTTGGTGGCGTGCCTTGAAGAGACGTTCAGGCATTCGATGGCATCCGCGCAGTCAAATCAGCTTCGTGTCTTTCCAAAAAGCATGAATTATTAGCATCTCGAAAAGCTTCATCCCAAGGCTTTGTTCCACGATGTCGGAGAATTTTCTACCAGAGATGAAAAGCTTTGAACCCCGCTCAATCAAGCTTCTTCGCGGATCGCGACGATGGCGCTCGCGAACGATCTTCAGAAATCTGTGAGTGTCCGCAGTAGCCAATTTATCACTCGTACAGCAGTTCTGGGTGCTGTTCATATCCTGGAAACGACGCAAGGTGGAACAGACGCTAATTTGTAAAATTTGGGGAGTCCGCGCAATCTGCTGGTTAGCCATCCTTTCCTCGTGCATCTTCGCCATCAACGCTCGCTCCGTTCCAGAAGGCATATCTCCGACAGAATTGAAGCTAGCAGTCCAGTTTTTGGAGGATTTGTAACCAAAGGTATAAGAAGCAAACGTATATAATTAGCATACAAGAATATGTGGAAAATCCGAAGATACAATGACGTCAAAAATTGTTCAAAGACTTTCCCCCAACCCTGTACAGTGAGTGTTTGAGCTTGTTTCAACTTGTTACGGCCTTGTAATCCATGGAGTTGAAGCATTGAAACATTCAAGGTGAAAAACGTGTCGGTTGAAATTTTGGCAGCACTCCTTACTCCATTATTTGAAAGCGATATAAAGCCTAACCTTTAAAATGTCTGGTAAAGAACATTAGTTTGTTATGAGTATAGCTGGCTATCTCATTTTTGTGACCAAGTTAATCATGTACAAATCACGCTTTTCAGCCGTTCGAAAATATAGTGGGTGATGGTTTGTACAGCTCATAGAGGTAATTTGGCATGCTGATTACGGAAATAATACCCATTTTACACGGCAAGCTTCCTTGACGACCTTATGATATGTCAAGTTGAAAAACGGAGATCTGATTTTTTTCTGAAACTTTGACTGTGGAATTAATCAGTATGCTGTTCACGATCGTCATTCTTTCTGTACTGCGATATCGGACTAGCGTTTCCCTCCTTCATTCTAGTCACAGTAAATCCTCAATTTTCTGAGCGAATTTGTTTCTTAATTACGACCCCCACCCTCTCTCAGTCTTAACCCATACGACCCCCGGGACGGGCACGCCTGCTCAGACAATTATGCGACCACCCGCAGAAGGGCGCCGGCCGACGTTTCATCCATGCCGCGGGTGGGTGGTAGAATAAACGCACGCCAACCCCGCGAAATCTACCCGCGGATGCGCCGATAAGTGCCCAAACGAAACCCGCGGTGTCCCGCCAATCAAACGACAAATGCGCGATATGCGTCCGCGGGTGGGCCCCATACGCACCAGCTAATATTTTATTTTTTCGGAAATATTTTTATGGAGATCTATGAACTCGTGTTCTCACCCTTCTAGCCTTCGCAGGGAGGTCAGGATCTACATCAAAATTTGGCAGAGGGCCCTATTGAGGAGACTGACTTCGTTGCTTTGACGACTGACTTCGTTGCTAGTCATAAGCTGAACGTATATAACCAAAGACCAAAGCGTTTATGGTACCTCAAAAACGCGGCGTATCTCACGCGAGCAACGTTTTGGCTTCCAGCGTGTAAGAATTGTGGCGTCCAGCAGGCCGCGGGGCTCGCCAGAATGGTTCTACTGGGCCGTGACCTAAAGGGCCGCGGCTTGTCCGATAACCAAATATGCAGAGCATCCTGTAAGGCCCGGGGCTCGCCCGAGTGTCTTGTCTTGGGCCGCGGGTGTTCGGGTAAAACAGTTATGGCCCGCGGCCTTTTCCTCGCGATAGCATTGAGCCGCAGGTTGCCAAACAAATAAATTTAGGGCCGCGGATGGTCAGTCCAAGAAGTTAGCACCCGCGCACCGCCAAATAACGACGGTAGGGGCTGCGGATGCTCGCAATAATGTCTGAGTGTCCCACGTTCAGTCCTGCGATGGATCATATGGGAACAATTCGGGGAGGGAGGGGATGCACCATAATTCTTGCGCTAACTTTCATAGCGTGACGTCAGCCTTACGTTTGAAGCATAATTGAACAGAGTCTTCAGATACGATCCAAGTCGTATATAGACTTACTCTGTAAAACTAAAGAACTCGAAAACACATAATTCCTCTTGTTTTTCTTTTTTTAGATCAAGCGTAACTCTGTTACTTCTTAGATAGAGTTCGTTCTGATGAAGCACACAATAGCATCTTATCTTGATTGCGAAGGTCTATATATTGAATCAGATCACGGGGACAGCTTCAAACAAGTGCACAATAAATTAGAATGAATAATTTGATGAATAATATCATAACTTCTCCCCACGAGAATCACAACAACGATGCAAGATTTAGCCAATACTAGCAATATCTTTCGTCACTGCCATCGTCGCAGTGTCGCACTCCATCGCACCAATTTTCCCTCGGTATCGATTGTCTTTGATCTTCACAAACCATAACATCCGATTGCAGTGCACCTGAGCAAAAAGTAATGAGTAGACAACTCCAGCGAGACAAGCAAATGAAATTTAATTAAACTCACGGCAGTTCAGCTCATCTTCTCCTGAAGCGCAATTCTTCACGCCATTACAATGTTGCGGCCACTCGACACAGGGAGGCCCTTCCTGGGACAGGTGACACATGAACTTGCCAATGCAGGCTAAAAATTATTTAGATTTTACTAAAAGTGGATATCTGTCTTATTGCATTGTGCGATATCTAAATTATGAATCCTTGGAGAAAATGTGCTTATCGACGACTTATCAGGAAAATTACAAAACGGCCCTTTTCACTTTATTTGGTACTATAAAACGGTCCTCGCCATCACTGTGCCGACCGCCTGAAGCCTGTGCAGCCAGGGCCCAGCACGAGGTGGCATTTGAGAATCTTGGAAACGAGGTCCCATTTGACATTGCAGAAATTTACGAATAAGCTCTTGTGGATTTGTGGAAGTACGGATTATAATCTGCAGCAGTGCATAAAACTGAGAAAAATCCAGACAATTAGGGATAAACAGAAAGCGGAAAAGAAAAAGATTTTTTATGTTTTCAAGTGCCGTAGCAAAGGAGAGGGGTCAAAACTTGGGCTGAGATGAATACTAGTAAATAGAGCTTAAACTGGAGAACAGATTTATGTAAAGCTTTCCGAAAAATTATGTGAAGAAGTGGGTAAATTATGACTTTGTTTGGGCTCGCGCAACCTCAGGGTGCTCCCACGTTGCGCGGGAGCAACCTAGATCAGAAAAACGCTTACAATTCCTTCCAATCACATAATTTTTTCATAATTTTCCATACTTTTCTTTTCAACATCGTCGCAAAGCTACACAGTAAATTTGATTTCTCTATATTGCTTAGTCGTTGTAAACAAACTATTTTCTTATCTTTTTTTGCACAAGCATCATGTTTTGACATGTTGGGAATCGTGCGTACACAAGTTCATGCTGTATCGTGTTTGTAACATGTATTTACCTGTCACTGATAAGATGACGTTGAAGCCCCAAAATCGGCCTTACTAATAGTAAGTTGTGCTTGCTAAAAATTTGCCAGATCCAGTACTTCGCCTCCTGCCTTGAAAAGTTTATTTCACTTTTGCTTCCACCTCAAAAAACGATATCAAATGTGTGAAAGCGCCACCTCTGCTGGGCCCTGTGTGCAGCATACTTTAGACCGAATCGAATGATTATTCGATTATTCGAATAAATCATTTGAATGCGAATGATTTGAAATTCGAATATTTGATCGTCTGAGATTTCGAATGATATTTGATAGTCGAATATTCAAAAATTTTCATTTTAGAATACTATCATTTTTCTCCAAAATCTCAATTTTCGAATATAATTCGATAGCCGAATGTTCGATCGTCGTTGATCCGATCATTCGATTTCTCTCGAATATTCGAATATTCGATGGGCACCGAATATTCGAAAATTCGATAAAAACTGACTAATTGTAAATTCGAGGTGCATCGAATATTCGGAAATTCGATATCCACAACATCATATACGGGGTGTCGCAAGCATATCTACACAATATTCGATCGCTACTAACTCTCAAGAAATCATTAGCCAACCTTTGGGTAGCATCCTGTAGGGATGGCTTCAGCCTAGAAATGTAGCAATCACCCATTTTTTCTTGTAGTGTTATCACGGTAAAAATTTGCAGCATGTAGAGCAAATGCGAAATAAGACAGAAAAATCCCCCACCCCACTACAAAAAAATCTACCTAATTGTGTAGCACAAGTCTTCAAGCTTTTCAATGTGCAATCACGTTCTTGAAAGGTGATCAAAATATTTGTTACGGTGTATCTGGCATAAGTTGTAAAGAAAGCATTACGGTTGAGTGCAAGTTCTATATATGATGATCAGAAGTCTAAGACTATGACTGTACGAGTTTCGGCCTTTTTGATCTCCTTTTCTGGGGAAACGGCTCTTAACGTCTCAAAACCCTCAAATTTTCTACGGTAACTTTAATACAGTGAATAGCTATCGATAAATCGCTCCATACTGTAACTCTAAGTTGATGGCAGCACACAGATCTGCATACTGTTGGGTCCTCTGTATATCAATCCACCACTCTCAAGGAAGTTTAATCTTTCCCAGGGTTCGAAAAATCTTTTCACAACCGTCGCAGAAGTTCTTGTTCTAACAGTTTCTTCACGTCACCAGTAAAACGTATCTTCATAGTAAATTTCAACATAAAAAAGTGTCATTTTTTGATACTTGCATGAAACAGTTCATTGTTAGATGTCTTGGTCTTTCATAGGCAGTCTCACTGACATAAATTATTTGAATAGTATTCGAAAATCAAATGATATTTGACATAATTCAGTTCGAAAATGTCCATTCTCGAATAATATTCAATAGTTGAATATTCGAAATTTTCGATTTTCGACTATTATTCGATAGTCGAATATTTGAAGTTTTCAATTTTCGAATAATATTCGATACGAATATTTGAAAATTTCGAATTTCCAATATTACTCGATATTCGAACAATCAAAAAAATTTCGAGTTTCCCTAAGTATACTCTGCAGGCGCTGTGACACCCCCTTCGCCGAGCCAGAACTTACGCGAACGCGCCTACTAATCCATCCACGTTCCAACAATCGCTAACACGACGCTGGCACGGACGACTCGGACGCTTCGATAGACAAAACATTTCACACTTTGACAGTCGTGCTGTACACATCGCTACCTCTTTGAAACCAACTTTTCTGGGACGCAAGCCAGCTGATTGTTCTTATTTCAGTCTAGAAAAGTGTCAACAAACTTCGACTTCTTCGCACAATGTTCATGTGATCTAATCGCGCAATTATGCCACAAAAGACACTTAACACTTGCTGAACCATGCGAGATTGTAAATGCTCTGTTCAAGAGCTTCTAATTCACTAAATCAATTGAACTTACTGTTATTCACATTGCAGCCTAGTTCATCCAGATTGCTGTAGTCTCCGCAATCGTCCGGGATGCCATCACATCGCTTTTCGGCGGAAATGCACCTGCTGCTTTTGACACACGCAAATTCGTAGCGCGTGCAGGATGCTGGAAATACGGATATGTCTAAGGCGGTGTGAGTTGCCCGTGCCAGCACCGTGCTATCGTGTCAGAAAGTTGATCAATCACGCGTCCGCGTGCGGTAGACTGCGCTGGCACGGTGCTGGCATACCGGACTTTGAAAGCCCTCTATGGTGTACCAAATAAAGCTCTGTTCTTTACCCACGTGTTACTTCCCTTATATGCAATTTACAAAAAAATCGAGAGCAAGGACGTGTACAGGATCACACCAAACTATTTTAGAGATCGAAATTGCTCAATCTACTAATAATTTTCACAGGTTTCTACGGCTAGAAAGCTAAGGTTTCTAGTCAGCTTTTATGTTGAAAAAAATAATTTCACCACGATATGCCGATTTACTCGACCTTATCGAAATTACAAAACTGTTTCATAGAAACCAGGCCTTTTCGTTTCACTCAATATGATAAGGGAATGTTGCCTTTTCCGTAGAAAGTGAAAGTAAGCTTACTATAATATCTACATCGAGTTTAAGCCGTCGACTTTTGCGCTTTGTATGCTGACATTGAGTATACGATTTTACAAAGCAGTACGAATAAGGTCCTAATCCCGGATGAAGACTGATGCCCATGTAAGGCAAGAACATGCGAACGCAGTGCTTGCAGAACTTACGGCAGTTGTTCTCATCGTCACCATCAGCACAGTCCATATGGCCGTCGCATCTTTTTGATAGCGGAATGCACTTTTGTGGCATCGAGCAGCAAGCAAATTCGCTCTCCGTGCACATTTCTTTGATGGCTGAACTAACAAACTTTTATTCCGCGAAAAAAATTTGTTCAAGGGAAGCTCACAGCAGTAGAGTACGTGGTCGAAGTCGGGACACACTTTTATGGCGTTCCTATAGTTGCAGTTCGTTACCGAACGGTCGAAAGCCTGGTTTTCTGATGGGCATTTTAGGGCGTAAGTTAGTCCGCCGGAGCACTGCAAATGCGATTGCTTTTACATCATGAGTCATGGTTAAATAACTTGATAAACTTTTTGGAGCATAGGTGGAACTAAAATATCAGATCATTATAAACTCCATATTTTTCTCTGATCAATTAAATTTCCGGGCCAGAGGCAGAAACTTTTAGAAAAAAACTAGTCGAACAAGCGACAAAACGCCTTATAATTTCTACGAAAAAAAAAACAGGGGAACACTATAAGAACACCTAAGAGACATCAATCAGTATTAAGAAAGTTCATATTTTCCTCTCACTACTGCCAGCTTGAAGTGGAATTGTGCAACTATAGATTTTCGAAGGCCTTCACTAAGCTGAAAGAGTACGTATGTGGTGTTTGAGGCGGTTCAGAGACTGGCTAGGGATTTGAGTAGCAAATAAATATCCTGTAAAAACGGTCAAAAATTGTTAGGGTATCCCATAATTCATTACCGTTTTCTATATAAATCACATTTCTCGAGAGCTGGAACACCTACAAAGAGTACAAATACATGATTGTACTTCTGCATGTATGAGCTAAATGATCACGTAAGTGAGAGGGGCTCAGGGTCTGGGGGAGGAGTTTGCCATTTTACCGCATTCATTTTTTTTATTTCTAGCAATGGAAAAAATAGGCAAAGTGTACAACTGAATGTTCGATGTGTCACATATGCTAGGATAAATGAGGGATTTGTAAGATTTCTTGGAGCGGAGTTATAATTTCTGACGGTAAAGTTGGTTTTTGAGTGCCATTAGATCCCTGCATAAAACTTAACGCGGAATACAATTTGGGCGCACTCTTAATTGCGAGCTTGCTTTGCCCTGTCGAACGATTACTCAAGAATTGAAGGAAAGATATAAAAAGACGACGGTTGTATTAAAAACGGTAAAAAATTGTGGGACACCCGAATATGTGAGCAAAAAAGAGAATCATGACTTTCTTTTCCTTGGCCCACCTTAGTGGGTCACCTGGATTACCTCTTTTTCTCCCGGCTCTTTAAATACTATACCTATCGCCCAAATGCCCAGGAAATTTAGTGTCATACATCAGGTCTGTATTGCAAACGAGTCGTTTTCTCAGCATCAGCAAAAAGAAGATTCAGTTGGACACTTCATCCACACAAGAACCTCTGTTATATTTCCGCACTACTGATTTTTTTTTTGTAATTGAAATCTGCAAAAAGTTGCAATCTTAACATTTGGAACAACATAGACAAGTTATCCACAAATGTGAATTTCAGAAAGTGAAACCCGTTTGTTAACTAGCGACAAGCTCTTGAAACACGTGGCTGCTTCGACATCGAGACGGAGACCGGACGAACATTGTGAAATGCAAATAATGTGCTTTGAACCAACATGACAGATAACTCTTTCAAAGTTGCCGCGACTTCCAGTTCTTACTTGATACGTCTACTTTAGTTTCTATGAAAACTCCGGTTTATGCAGTTTCCAGCTCTCATAGGCTCCTGCGCAACTCAAACTTTTTCCGGTTTAGGAAAGAACAGTCAAAAATTAGCTCTTATGATTTGATTAATTCTCAGATCTGTCCCCGTAACATCTTGTAATCGCATCGTTCAAATACGCATTTGCTCGGTCCGTGGTGCAAAATTTATGTTTTAGTAGTTTGGAAGCAGCAGTATTACGAAGACAGCTCGGAGGCTCAAGCTCTTCAATAGCGCCGTTAGAGTTTTGCATTTGAGTATTTCTGAAAAGCTCCAAAATCTAATTCTTTGTGTGGAACATCTAAGCTGTACGGCCCTACGGTAATTGTTACTGAAGGAACGTTTTTGATCAAAAAACATACCAGTCAAAAGATCGGATAGCTACAGCTTTGTACGTGTCTTGCTCACATATACTTTTTGCGTTAATCTTGAGGTCCCCATCAGAGAATGTAATAGTTTGCATTATCGTAGTTTCGATAGCAATCGCCAAGAATGTTTGCACTGCTGCGTACAACACTGATGAAGTTTATTTACTTAGAAATACTCGAAGGCAAAAAAGAGTTTTGCATTCGAGTATTTCTTAAAAAGCTCGATCTAATTCTTTGACAAAGAACCTTCACAAATTTGTCAGGTATCAAAATTAAATAATAGAATTAGAAGCAATTTGCTCAGTTTTCTTAGGCCCCGGTCAGACTTCACGCGACTTAATCGTCGCGACCAAATCGCCAAGATTTCCATTCATTTTCATTTCACATTCAAAAATTTCGGTCTGGAAAAGTATCACAACCGAATGCAAGTTGATCTGCATGGAATGATGTTGTAACAGTTGTCTCCTCGCGATTCAGTCGCGACGATCAAATCGCGTGAAGTCTGCCCGGGGCCTTAGACCACTTGAATGGTTGATTGTGATAAGCGATATATCAAGATCTAGAAAAACAGAACGGAACACCTGGTTACCTGAAAGAAGCTGGAAGAGCACGAGATATTCCAAATAAAATTTTCTACTCTTTCGAGACTATACATGGCCAGCAATTCATCGGGAAATTCATTCTGAAAACTCGCTCAAGATCTTTAAAACTGAACTCACAAATAACAATATCGAAGTCCTACCTCATCGCAAAAGTTGATTTCGTATGCTTTGTTGTTTTTGGCATTTGTGGTAGTTGTAGTTGTAGCCTCCGTCGTCGTTTTTTGGAGTTTCATCAAGTCTATCTTAATACAATTGCTCTTTTTAGAGAGCAAGAGATAATCGCAAAGTGACAAATTAGATAGTGCTTAATCCCTTCTTTAAGCCATTATATTGCCCCATAACTCCTCAACAATTTTTAAAAAATAAATCTCCTCCTTGTATTTTCTAAATTTATAGAATTCAAAAATATCAAATAGCTGTCTATCAACGCTCAAAGTTGAAGTTATTGCTCCCAAATCGCTGATTCAAGCTGAAAAAGACTCTTACTGTTTGTTTGTGAAAATTGTTCGAAGTGAAATAAAATCCAATATCAATTTTTTGGAGTTCATTCAATCTATTTTTGTAAGTGAGAAATATATCCTCCTGATCATATGTTTCTGCTAAATGTTAATCAAGCAATTTGCTTTACTTTTGATTTTGCATCATCTCTTGTATGTAATAAAATGCAACAGCTAGTTAGAAACTACGTAAAAATTAACTGCATTTGGGTGCACGTTTTCGGCAAAATGTTTATAACTTTTTTGACGCAAGACTTATGGGCTAAAGCAAACGAACTTGTTTTTGAATGTCGAGCTTTGTTGCTTGAATGGGAGGTGGTTCAGGCTTGACAATCACTGGTAATGCAACTGTTGGCTGAGGAGCCTTTGGAATGTGATTCCTTGGAAGTGCTGGGGTGAAATCCCACTCGTCCTGGAACAGCTTGGTGCAAATAAAATAGTTCTATTTCTATGAAATCTGAAACACTGCAAGTAACATTATGGCCAAAGGTCTAATGCTACAGTATTTATATTAGGTCGTCCCAAAAGTATTTTCGCTTTTTTTGAACAAGCGCCACAGTCTGCAGAACAAAGGTGTACGAGCTCTTAGTAGCATTCGATGCAGTTTTTCATGCTTCTGATGGTCATCTCTATAATGCAGATGATGCAACGAGCTCTCAAAAAATTGCTGCAACTCATGCTCTTTACCAAGATTAGGTTCAGCTATTTTTCTAAATTCTTGTACTGATCCCCCGAAGAAGTCCAAGTGACCTGTCGATAGAGCAAACAAAGTAGGATGCTATGCAATTTTTGTCCGTTCCATGGCTTCGAAAATTTTTTAAAATTAGTTTTTCGATGCTACCAAATTCCATATTTGGTCAACTTAAACCTCATAGAACAACAGCCGGCAAGCAACTCGGGTGTTATTCGACGCAGCACTTTCTCCTCTTTCTTAGACATGTTTTTGTCCCTGATTCGAGAAGTCTTGGAGGATAAAATCGACAAAATTCATGTTTTTCAAGAAACCCCAGGCTGTACGCTAAATTAGAAATTCGATATCTTGAACCCCGGAACGCTCAATTGTTTCAAATTAGTGAATCCTAATCCACTTTAGAAGTATCAAAAATCGAGAGTTTAGTGAAGTTTGACGAGTCTTCGTCTGATATGGAATTTCTAAAATTCGACGGTGTTGTTCAGAATTCTGTCAAAAAGTTATGGGGAGCCCTGGGAAGGAGATTGAAACTGTTTTGTATCCTACTTTCTTTGCTCTATCCGCTGGTTACTTGGACTTCTTCGGGGGATCAGTATATTTAGAAAAATAGTGGAACTTGACCTTGGTAAAAAGCATGGGTCGCAGTTTATCGCAATTTTCTGATAGCACATTGTTTCAACTGCTAAATAAAGATGACCACTTGAAAGAGAATAAAAAACTGCATCGAATTCTCCCAAGAACTTCTGTTAACCTTTGTTCTGCGGATTGTGGCGCTTGCTCAAAAAAAGCGAAAATACTTTTGGGACGACCTAATAAAAAGCAAAATAGAAAGTCTTGCAAGAGACTCACCTCATAGCTGTCTTCATCGGTAGGCGATGGAGGTCTTCTTACAACTCCGTTGGGTACTACACCTGGTCTATGATTCTGAATAACAATGGAACAATTTGAACATACATATAAGTATCAATCAATTCGTGATAAGTTTTGTGTTCGAGAAAGCATCAAATTCATATCCAGATTATTAAATTTTGTACAACTTTCTTGAGACATGGTTTATAAACGTATATTTACTATGTGTTCGTAAATGCGCAACTCCCTGAAAGCTATTCTTGCTCCGCTTAGAAAACTTTTATGTTCGTGAAATAGGAAAAATTAATGCTTGTTTCGATTTCCTAGGCAGGGCTCGGCTTGAAGTGGCTTTTCAAAATGCAAAAAACGAGTCCCTACGGACTTTCGCAAAATTTTACCAAGTCCCTTTCAACCCTTATCCGAAATTTCCGAATGGACTAAAACAACGAATCGTCGACTTAACAAAACCTAATTTCGGATCCACAGAAACGATATTTCTTTGCTCTTTGTCCCAAAAACGATATCCAGCTTGCTTGTATGCCGCATGTGCCGAGCCCTGTTCCTAGGTGAAATTTTCCGAAAAGCAAAACCCGCAGCATTGGCCTCTGCGTATGCTTTAAGCAGGCAACAAAAACAATTTTTTACGTGAAACCTTATGAATTATCAAAAATCATGGATACATGGTGGTACGTCGAGACATGCTCAAGTAGTATTACTTTTCCTTATACAAAGTCGCGGAAGAGAATGAATCGGTCGATCATTACTAGAAAGGCTTTGCATGGTATTGACTCTACACATAAAATAAAAACTTCTCGCAGAAAGAGAGAAGTATGTGTCGGAAACATTATTTTTGAGAGTGGAAAAAACTACTACACCTTCTTTGTAGTATCAAAAATAGTTTTGCAAAAAAACGGTTCTCCGAATAGTATAAGCTTATAGGTTCGTTGCCGTTGACAAATCTCTGATAAATTAGCGATGATAAAAGTGAGAAACTCTACAGTTTCAACTACAGTTACAAGTACCGGGTCGGTTCGAAAGTTCGTGCCGTTTTCCAGACCTATTCTCCATAGTTCAGTGTAGTGTTAGATGAAACGCTCCAGCAGTGTTCAATGCAGAAAATCTTTTACTTTCTAGCAGTATTGTTTTTGTTCCATGTCCTTCGATGATCATTCAAATAATCGTCAAATCCTCCAATCCATGGTTGAGCAGGGCTCGGCACAGATGGGTTGTAAGCAAGCTGGATATCGTTTTTGGGACAAAAAGCAAAGGGGATTTCGTTTGAGGCCGAAAAGACACAAATATTGTGAAGTTTTTTTAGCCGACGTTTCGTTTTTTGAAAGGTTTTTTCACGTTTAGAGTTTAGGGTAAAGGGGACCTCGTAAAAATCCGCGGAAGTCAAGTGGGACCTCGTTTTTTGCAGTTTCAAAAAGCCACCTCGTGCCGAGCTCTATTTTCGATTTTCAGTTCCAGCTTTTGGAAGAGTTCTGGTCACTTTTGGATAGAGTGAACAATGCAAAACATAAATTTTTTGGGCTTTAAAACTGGTTTTCCATAGAATTCTCTTGAAAATCTTCATTTTTGTAGTCATAGAATACCTAAGTACTTCAAGCACTAATAAACCTTCAGAGAAGCTTTCAAAAGTCGATTATGACTAAACAGTAATCACACAAAACAATGTGCTTTTCGGAATATTGGATTTCGAATTTTTCGGGCACAGCAAGGAATGCTTTTAGAAACGAGAATTATGAGATGTGAGATGATTTTACCCTCACCCTCCGAATCAGGGAGAAAGAACGTTTGTCACAACAAGCAGAACAATCTGCATAGAAAGACACCCTATTTGCCTGCTAACTGATGTTCGACGAGGTCTGGGATGATATTGAATCTGGTAACACCAAAAAAAAAATCATTTTAAATGAACGCTAAGCATTGTCTTCCAAATTCTATTCTGTAAATCTTGGCATTTCAATAAATCTTGGCATTCTGACGTACAATTATGTATGTGTAGTTGCTGAGTTTAGTCTTTTCATTGCTTTAGCCTTCCAAAACTAAGCCTAACAAAGAATTTTTAACAACCTTGGCTATATGCCTCAGCAACTGCACATAATTGTACGCTAAGCATTGCTTGCATTTTGCTCTTCCCATCCGATAATGACTTAGAGCTTTTCTAAAAGTAAGAAATAAGAATGCGAAAAAGGTGGATTGGAGATTTTGACGATTATTGAGCGAGCATCAAAGGAATTACAACAAAAGCCCCATTACTGCTTGAAGGAAGAATTTATTGAATACCTTTCAGAACGTTTGTCTATCTTCATCAGGAAAGAAGATCTCAAAAATGGCAAGAAGTTTCGGACAAACACAATACCCTCTCGGAATTCGTTTACTAGACATGTGCACCTCGATTAACTTAACTTTGCATTTTTTGAGAACGACGTGTCTACAAATTTTGGTACATTTTAGAAATTTGCTCTCAACAACACTCACATAACCGATATGGCGTGGCGGAACCGATCGCTGAGCTTCTACATGAACCAGCATCAAAAGCAGCGGTATCAACATCCCTGGAATATGCAGCAAAAAAACTCGGGTTGAATATGGGTCAGAAGAAATTCTTTGAGTGAATAACATGTTTCACGATTATTCAAGCTGCACAAAATGACCAACTAATAGAGAGAAAACGGAGTGGGTTTGTTTACTATGCGAAATTTATGGTGTGAATAGCAAACCACTCGACTGAGGTTTCGAATCAAGCAGGAACTCAGTACGGCCAAACGCAAAGACCGGTCCGCTAAAAGGACTGTGCCAGAGCCTTTGTAATAACAGCTCTGTAACTCACAACAGGAACAGTTTGTGGTACGGGTGGAATGTAGGAAGTGGCCAGTTCTTGAAAAAAAATGTGTGTGATGAAATGGACGGGGAAACTGGATATCGAAAGTAAAAATATCTTCACAGATGCTCCAAATCGTCCAAAAAGTGGAATTTGAGACAGGGTCAGAGTGTTTGTTCACGCTTCTTCCGAACATAGCGAATTGCGTAGATGTGCGGCGAGCACAAACGCAAACGCTTGACCTTCACATTAAACTTTTGCCCTAAGTCTCCCTTACTCTCGAAGCTCCGGTCTTGCATGAACTTCACTTGCTCAGAGGTATTGAAACTATAAGGAAAGAGTGTCCCCAAAAAATGTAGGACAAGGGAACTCTGGTAAAGGAAAAGATATTCATCTTTATCCTTTCTCTTTTTTAATTCGGTGCGAAAATAATGCACGTTTTGCAAAGTTCCATTTAAGCTGTATTTGTTGAAATTCCATATACTCGTATGCAGTCAAAATCAACAAAAGCAGCAAACATTCGAGCCAAGTCAGCGGAAACCCAGTTTAGTGATAGAAAACCACTGCTTGGAAAACAAAGCAAAACCCTTCTGGAACTGTTCACTTATGAGTACTGCTTTCTGGGTGCAACCAAACCTAAATGCTTTTACATGGATTGTTAGTAAGATGCCCCACCTTCCTGCTTACAAAAAGTGCGCGGAGCGTTGACGATTATATTGGGCTGTTAAAAAATGATGTTCGTTTTTCTAGGCTTACTTTCCGAACAACTTTTTTCCTTCAAAAATTCTTTTCGATATAGCTTCTGTACATCTTTAGAAAGCTTTCTTTATGTACTTTCTAACAGTGGTAAACTTAGCTTCCATTTTATCTGTGAGAATTACACCAGCATTCCGTACAGCGCTATCAAAATCGAAATTTTGTTGCGTTAAGTTCCTTGGCCACAATTCAGGCGCAAATGAACGAATTCTTTTGAATATATAGAGCTACTGTATGGGATGAATATTGTTTACCTAGTGCATGTTTGAAAAAAAATTTTAATGAAGGTGCGTGGCGTCAGCCACGCACTCCGAAAAATTCTTCCGGGCCCTTGACCCCCCCCTCCTCCCTGAAAAATTTTTTTACAAGGCTAATTTGAATTTTTAAAAATTTTTAAAAATTATTTTAATTATTTACAAGTAAAAACAGGCCCTCTGCACATTTTTATACCTAATATTCTGAATGAAAACAAGTCCTCTGCACAGTTTTATACCTAATATTTTAATAGAAATTTTTAGAGTGTAAAATAGCATTTACAACTCTCCGTTTTTTGGGGTGTCATTTCATAGTCTAAACATTTTCGATAAATATGATTGACTGGGCAGATGATAACAATTTCTATTGTATATTATAGCTATGACTGAAATGCACTCATTTTTGGCTGAAACAGGAAAGTAAAAGTAGTAATATTTCGAATCTGAGTGCAGCTATCTGTAATTATCTAAAATCTCATTAGATGATGCTCCACCATTGTTTGAAAGAGCATGGGAGGAGTTTTAAATGTTATGCAAGATTTTTTTTAAGTTTCCAACGGAAACAGTGCTTCACAAAAGAAGGTTAGAAAAACGCATCAATCTTCAATCAACGCACCGATTGAAAAGCGATCTTTTGGCTAATTGCTCTACCTCCTTGATATCTACAGAAGTTTTCGATCCTGCGCTGAAATTATGTGTGTGGGTAACCGATGAAAATCTTCGCATGACGACTTTTTGGAAGACTCAACGATAGTAAAGCTAAGAAGGTGTTCTAGTTAGACACATTATGCAGTCCACTTATGTTCACATGTGAGTTTAGATAAAGGGGAGATCGCCCATTTATCGAATTTGCAGCCCATAATCTTTTCCCTTGATTTTTAACTCAAATATTTCAACTGGTAGCATAGCGTCTTTATTATTTATTGGAGAAATATCATCAATAAGAATATCACAAAGTTGTAAATGGAATGCAATCTTTTTTCAATGAGGTAATGACTGATGGAGTAGGCGAAGGAGTAAGCACCCAATGGAAAGAGCGGATTGAGCCTCCCATTTATAACGGTCGGTGCTCGTAGCCAGTTCTGAGGCCCTGAAAAACACTGAGCTCATTGGCGGAGATTGCTTGTTCATGTAATCCATTCCAAAGCGGTCAAAGTCAGACTGATCCTGAACAGCCAGACTGCTCAGAGAGAAATTTCTTCTTACCATGTCGTCGAGTGTCCTCATCCAAGCTTGCCATTCGAGTTCGCCTAGCGACCAGTGCTTGTCGATGACACCGTTTCTTCGAAGTACACCTCCACCTAAGAGATTTCCATTTATAACATTACTTTCATGACTTTTATATTTTTTATGAAGGGAAAGCTTACCTCCATTGGCAGCAGTCTCGAAGGCTTTTCGTGCAGCCTTTTCCTTCGGCAGATTTAATGCATCTACTCCGCCACATCTCATTGCTTGCACCTAAGCTCAGAATTTTTGATTTTGCAAGTCATGGACCAAGCAATTAGCCATAAAAAATTAGATCGAGCAAGGATGACGCTACAAAAATGTCAGACACCTGTTTTAAGGTTTGCGTAGCAAATGAAAACTGGTCCAAATCAGTTCTGATGCTTTTTCGATAGAGCTTTCTCATCAAAGGCTTAGCAACGCAAACACTCTAACACAAGTGGTTATGCAATTTCTTGCGTTGCCAGATCAAGGAAGAAGCGATAAAGAATTTGAGATAGAAATTTCTAGCCTTTACCAGTTTCGCAGGCAAGCGGAAGGAGTGAGACCGTTTTTCGCTTCTCCTTGCATCCCCGTCTCTCAAATATGAGCGAAGAGATTTTTCGAATTGATTCATATAAGTTTTGGAGTTTTCAAATTTTTTTTTCATTTGAATGTAATCAAAATAGTCTACAAATTTCGTACTTTCAAAGGATGGGATCGGAGTAGTCAATGCAAAAGAGAATTTGCGAGACGGCGAGATGTACTGCGCAACACAATTCTTCTAAAATCTCAAGTTTATAGACTACCAAACTTAAAAACTTCCCAAAAACATTTTTTAACCCCTAACTCCTCTCTCAAAAGAAAGATTTTCTGTACTATTTTACTCTTAATAGCGATCCGAGATGGTTTTTTTCGAAATGGTGGGGGAAAATTTTTGAATTAAGGGTTCCGAAGTTAAGATGCTTAAAATTTTTACGGGCCTATACTGGAGGACGGCGTTGCAACAGACACGTCAAAAAAATTTACACGAATTTCAGTTTTAGATTTGAAAGCTGTTTCAATGATTTACGAGCAGTAACAAATCATTCAAGCAATTTTACAGCCAATCTATTACGTGGGACCAAAAGTAAATTCCTTTTTTAAATAACTTAATTGTTTTTGTTTTTCTAGCAGACTTAGGGTATCAATCGATAGAGCAGATCAAGCTCTACAAAGCAACCAGCAAGGATCCGCCTAAGTCGCATTATATGTAAAGTTCGAAAAAAAATCGAAAAATATTTTGTCATGAAATTTGGATTTTTGCGAGAGAAATCCTGCGGACCTCCAAACTGGTCATTGTATGGCAGGCGCATAGCATAATAGTACTCATTGCCAGATATGTCTTTACTGGATTTTTTCGGCGCATAGAAAGCAAGAAAAAAGATAGAAAAATGGCAAACCCCACCCTCAGCCCCACGCACATGTGTCATTTCATACTACAAGCCCTACTAAGTATGATGTTGAAACTTTACCCTTATATGTGCTTTTATAATCGAGAAATACAAGTTTTACATAAAAAAGCAGAAAAAGTGGCATTTTGGCATGGTGGGCAACAGGAAAATCCAATAAATACATTTTTGGGTACTAATATTTGTCTACTATGTAACGACCAATTCGGAAGTCCGTAGGAATTTTTCGGAAGGAGATCTGATTTTAGGTTAGCTGAAAAATTATGATTATGGCTCCGAATTTCGCTTGGATTACGACTTAGGTGGACCTTTGGTGGTTTTTTAGTAAAGCCTGCTCCGCTCTATCGAATGGTACCCTAAGTCTGTTAGGAAAATAAAAATGGGTCCATTTATTTGAGAATGGAGTTTACTTTTGGGACAACCTAATATATTCAACTTTGCAAATTCGAGATAGCCTGGCTAGCTCTAAATATATAATATAAATTCGACACAGTGATAACCAACTCTAATCTAGTTAAATGACATTCAAAATCGCATTTCTAAAACATCGATGAATTAAGTTGCATTTTCTTGCGGCTATAGGCTACTGCACGACGAAGGTGATATATGTTTGAGCGCGAACGCGGCTTAATTAGGCGCAGAGCGCATGAGGCGCCGGATTTACAACGCTGAAGGTACGCGCGCCACATTCGCGCCCGCTCAACTAATACTGCCTCCGCGCCTTTGTCATGCAGCAGCCTTTATTTGTTTGCTTGAGTCTTGTGTTTGAAATTCGCGCGCTTGCAAAAGAACATGTTCAACTCTGAAAATTTAAAATGTTTGTCGGTTTTCTTCTGGGTTTCTCCAGGACCCTAAAAACTATCTCCATTGCTTGATACTGCTTCTGCGCCTTCGTCATGCAGTAGCCTTTACTATTTACTTTTGACCCACGATTTTGTCCATGATGTTTATTATTTTTAATTAATTTAGCCGAAATGAGATTACCTGTGTTTGACACGCTAAGATGAGGTGGTAAGTCAGGTGGAAAGCTTCTTCGATTGTCGCTCCACCAACAACAAACCCGTGATTCTTGAGAATCATAACGTTGTGTGAGCCCATATCTTGCACCAGCGACTCTTTTTCGTCCAGGTCCACGATTCCCTTCAAAGTACATTTTAAAGCCACCCTTGGCTCTCATCGTTGGCTCACCTCATATTCATGGTACGCCACTGGGCCAACGATCATGGCCTCTTGACATAAGGGAAGAAGACCACATTTCATAGCCGACACAGCAGCGACCGCAGGTGTGTGTAGGTGTATTACACATTTCAAATCTTCGCGAGCACCATGAATGGCCGAATGGAGGGTGTAGCCGGCCTGTAGAGGGAATTGACGTCAGTTGTAAATTGATATACATGCCGCACATCACGTGCGCTACTTCACGACTTGTAGGGTAAAAAGGTCAGAAATTTCTCAATTTCTCCTTTTTCTTCTTCACTTTTTTAATCTGGCTTGATATGTATCAGGTAGTAACACAAATTTTCAGTTTGTTCCGCTAGAAAAGTACTACTAACCAATTACTAGTAAGGTGTTGACGTTGCCGCGCGAGTGTGCAGGCCCACATATTGAGTTACAAACGATTCGCGCATTATGATTGGGAGGAGTTACTAGCCCACTGCCCCCAAGCAGCAGCTCATATGCTATTTGTGACCGAAATGTTCATCTTCAAACTCTCTCTCGCTACAGTACTCGAATACGCTCCACTCACTCCGATTACGGATTGGGCGAGAGTTCAGTTTATAATTTCAGGACGACGGATGAATCAAATCGGCTACCGCCTGCGCAATGACTTAGCTAAGGCTCGCCCACCAGTCTCCTTCTGACTTACCCATTACATGGAAACTGCCTTCAAACAAATTAGTTTCACCTGGTTGATTCCGAGTTTTGTGCTTCCTGGGTGCAGTGTTTTTCCTTCAAGATTCACCTTCACAAGTGTACTTGCAGTCTGCTCATGATAGAGCAAGCCGAAAGGATTGATCAGAATCTCCACATCATTGCCAGGAAGTCGCACCTAACACGGGCCATCTTATCGACAGAGAGTGTTTCTAGACTCTGAATCTTTAAAAGGATTCCCTTACCGTCATGTGGTTGAAAATGCCTTGACTCCAATGAAAAAGGTCTACTAGACGATAGAGGGATGCCAGCTGACAGCGAAGTCTAGCTTCTTCAGGTGAGAAATCACCTTTGCGAAGGTCGTCTATCGGTTTCCCGTATGATTTGTCTAGATTACCCAATCTCAATAGTTTTTTGTCAGGCTTCAGGTACACGCTGATTAGTAAGTGATAAGGAGAACCTACCGAAATTCGGTAGCATAGTTCCATTTTGCGTTACACCGCCGGGAAACATCTGCGGGTTATCAAATAATTCTGCAAAAAAATGATTATATTGATACTATTATATTATAGATAAGAAAAGAGTAGTCGAAACAAGGGTAATATGACCTGGTTGAACGATACTGAGTGACCCAGACAGATAGAAACTTCTTTGTTCACCCCACGAAGTGAGAGAAATGCTCCTAGCATGCACTTTATGAGGTCATTTCGACAGTCTCTTTTTTCCCAACTTTCCAAATTTAGAGGAGAAACAGGAAAATCTGGGAAGCCTTTGGGTTTTTCTTACAGCTAAAATTGGGAGAAAAATTTTACTAGCGTGCATATAATGCAGAAGCTTGCTATGTGTCATTTTCATCTTTGTCTAAGTTTTCCCATTCTCATTCAAAGAAATTTGCGAAGTCAGCAAACAACCATCATAAAGCAGATAGGCTTTGCGGGCAAATTTTCAAAGCTTACGATATCTCCATTTGAAATTCAATGACTTCTCTAAAAGAGTCTCGGTTTTCGATGTCGGGTAAAGAATTTTTTTCACCTACTCAAAAATATGCGAAGTTTGATCGTCTCCAGCAAGTCATGCTGATTTTTGTAGATGCGCTGCATTATTTTAATTCATTTTATTTCCAATCTTATATTCGAAGCCGAATGTGTGTTTGTCTGTTTGTTATGTCTTGAAGTGTCTGTTCCGAAGAGAAGATTCCATTTCTAAACCGATCCGGATCAGACTTGACGCACATACACTTCGGGGCTGGGCGAGTGTCGTAGGCTACTTTTCGTTATCGATTATATCGAATTCTGCCGATTTTTTGCAAAATTTAAGCTACGGGGCTGGGAATTAGCACAGGGGGGGGGGGGGGGGTAAATGAGCATGCTGATTATGAATATTTTATTAACAGGGCCGAAGGAGCCGGGTTTGCAAGCTAGTACACTCATAATTCACCATAAATAATAAAGTGAAAAAAGAAATTCTAAACAAACATGAGAAACTAGCCAGTCTCAATCGCAGAGAGCTAGCTATGACAGGAGCATAGGGAAAAGCCGAAGACTCCTCAACCTTGAGATGTGCAGACAATTATAAGTATAGACAAGAAGGATAGGCCGTGAATCTTGCCTACTCTAAAATTATGATGACCTCGTACTTGGGTGTCAGCTGGCTCGCGTGGTAAATTAGCTGGCTTGTCCCGATAAGCCTTATATCAGAAGAGAGACTATAATCCAATCACAATGACTCGGAAAAGTAAATTTAAATCGTCGAATCAAAGAGAATTTTTGTAGGAAACCGGCAGTTTTGGAAGCTATTTGGAACACTTGATTGCATTGGCAGTCGTCAAGTCCGGACTGGATTTTTATTCTACTACAACTATAATTTCAGGCACCGAATGTTTTATTCAAACATCGGCAAGTATGGCTCAAGACCACATAACCTTTGATATCGAAAAAGAAAGTTGTTCTTAGCTGGGCAATCGCGCATTTCGATTCTCCTGGAATATAGATGAAATTCGCGCAACCTCCTCCTTCAAAGCATATCAAATTATCTAACTGAGGGAAGCAATAAAAGTGGAAAAAGAACCGTCGTTGTGCCCTCTATGTATGCGACTTGATTCGAACGCATTCAAGGGGCAGCATGCACTAACATCACCACCGGGGGTGGGTCACACTTCACATAACCTAAAGCTCCAGATGTCTGGATATTCTGTCTAACTCGTAAGTATCCCTACTAACCTTCATTTAACCGCTGAAAAGGAACGAGAAATTGTATAAGCCGCATTTCCCAGCTTTTTGTATGGTCTCCTGATGACCCCCAGCGGCCGACAGTCTTCTCTTCAGAGCCATTTCTCTTTCTTCGACATTCATGAAGACATGCCAATGTTGCACTGAATATCTAACCTAACAGCGATAAGCCTGCGTTTGATAAGGTCAAATAATGTCTCAGGCCCGTATGCACGTACATCCCCGCGGGGAGGGGAGGGGAGCTGAGAGGGGAAGCGTCATATTTCGCTATTCTGTATGTCTTTCGTCTTCCTTCTTTATCTGTGATATGAAGGTTCTCTTACCCTCATACCTGCGCGTAATGCATGCCAGGTTATTGCCATACAAGATTAGATTTTCACAAGTTTGTGTGATCCCGCGGGGATCCTCAGGGGATCACCTCTTATTTTCAAAGTCATTTATCTTCCTACAAATTCAATGAAAATGTTCTAACTTTGTGCTGAGAGTATAATATGGTTCTGCTTAACATGTTTATAGTAGAAATAAGGAAAATCTCAGGATATCGAAATTTTCGATGAACCGCTGCTCTCGAGCCAGGGATTATCGAAAAATTGATAATGTTCAGATTCCATTTCTTCTGTCAAAAACATGCTTAGCAGTGCCGTAGTATATCCTCAGTACAACTTTACAGCATTTTCATGGAGTTTTCAGAAAGATAAATGACTTCGAAAATGAGAGGTGAATCCCCTGGGGACCCCCAGGGGATCACCAAAACTGGTGAAAATCTAATCTTGTATGGCAGTAACCTGGCATCTATTATGCGTAGGTATCAGGGTATGAGAACCTTCATATCACAGATAAGGAAAGAAGAAGAAAGGTATACAGAGTAGCAAAATATGACGCTTCCCCTCTCAGATCCCTTCCCTACCCGCGGGGATGTATATACGTGCATACGGGCCTTAAAATCATGAAAATGTCGATGAACCACGGGTAGAGAATTGGGGTCATCGAAAATTACGATATTTGAAACTTATTAGTTACCAGAAACATATTTAGCCCTGTTGCATTGGATAATCAATACAACTTTGAATTGTTTTCAACAACTTAAAGGCAGTGTCTCATCAGATTTAGAGTATACCAGATTTTCACGAAGTTTATTGGAGGACCCCCTTACTAGGCCAATACCCAAGTCCCACTTTATAAGGCCTTTCCTACATCGAGAAAATTCGGCTCAAAGTGGCTCGCGGAGCGCATTTCGGCTCGCGCTGGGAATTCTCCGTTCCTCTATCGCGTTTCAACACGTCATTCCAGGCGACGCCATCCTTCTTGACGTGTTCATTCCTGTGGCCAGAACTGGAGTGAAGCGGGAAAACTCGTCCGCGTCGCTTCTAAAGGGGTTTCGAAGAACGGGGTTCCCGGTATTTTTGCGCAAATTAGAGCCCGTTTAGGGTTATACAAGGTCGAGAAGACTTGTAATTTGCAAAAATCCCGAGATCCAAATTCTAGTGAGACACTGCCTTTAAAGAAAATGACTTTGAAGAAAAGACTGTCTGCCGCTGGGGATGATCACGGAATCTATATCCGAATCTCTGTAAATTTGTTCGTTTGTAAGTATGTGGCTCATAGACTCTTTTGTGTGTGGACCGATGGGGCTAAAATTCGTTCCCCTATAAATAAGGCACGGCGCTGAAGATAGGCTACTTTTTGCGAAGATTTGTTAGGCCCTTCAATTGATATATTGATTTGTTTAATTACATCGAGGGTTCACCAACCATTGTTGGATCATTTCCCCATAGTCATGTAAGTTGGGCGGTGAAGTTCATCTACATTTTTCGGCGAAAAGGATCCGGTGTTTCAAGTCAGCAAGGAAGACATCACATTTCGTCGCAGATATGAAGAAGGGCGGTATGTTTCAATGCGTTTGAGATCAAGTAGCCCAAATCCCGTGCGGGACCGGCGGCGTCATCTAGTCATACAAAAAACTGGAAAATGCAGCTTATACAACTTCTCGCTCCTGTTAGCATGTTTTATTGTTAAGGGTAGTACAAACACTTGCTGATAGTTAAATACGTGAAATTCAGAATGCTGCAGCTTCAGGATATAAGGTTTTCTTTTGAGCTGCGCTTCCCCCTCCCCCTCCCTAGCGGGAATGTTGATGTATCTCCTAAGATATGGCCGACTTTCATTTTCTTTAGGCGATCGTGTTAGGTGTATATCTCGCGCACCAAGGCCTAAGGCATACCTCACGCGATTTCAGTCGCTGCGCGATGGTACAGGAACAACTGTTTATAACTGGTCTGAAATGCGCTTTGTTTGAGCAGGACTTGTTCTGGTTGCAACAACTTATAAAAGCTATTCGCCTATGCTTTAGAGTGCACAATAATTCCGTACGAATCTGAAGAATCGCCAAGTTGCGTAAAGGTGGCAATTTGGCCAGATCGCGTGAAGTATGCCTTAGGCCTAAGGATTTCCGCACTAGATTTCCTGTTACTTCCGATTGCTAGGGGACGATGTCATGCATGTCATGCAACATCTCCTAACTCTACCGCAACCACTCATACAGAAAATAAACTCTTGAAAGACGCGAATGTTGTAATCAGCAAAATATTGTCTATGAATATGAGCAGCTCATGACAAAATAACAAGACAACGAACAAGCTTATTGGAGGAACAAGCTGTGTACATTATCTTTATATAAGACGACATGCTCGAAAAATAAATAATCTTAGAAAATTTGCTGTAAGCTAGTTTATGTAGACGCTAATGATAGTTGGTGTGATAGGAGAGCATTGAGACGCTAATAATGTAATGCTGATAGAGACCATCTCTGCAGCAGTAGACCGGTTGACGAAAACAAAATGAAACGGCAAACAAGTCTGCTAGATACGGTCTCTGATCATCTCGTGCAAATAATTTATAGCCAGGTTTACAGCGCCATCGTCAATATCCTTATCAGTCGCGTTCGATCACTACTGAGGCAAGAAAATGCGACGAATGTAACGGCAAGCGCATCAGCGTCAGCACGGTACGGTAATACAGAGTGTCCCAAAAAATGTGAACACTGTTTGATCGTTAATAACTCTCTTGCTTTCACCCCTTTCGCCGTTGAGGTACCATTCCGTAGAGCGAGGTTCAACTTAGATTTACAGTATGAAGCGAATCACCAGTCACCCTTCATTACTCTAGAATTACGGAATAGAACTCGAGGAGTTTAGGAATTTGAAAGTAATTTTTGCCTCAGAGGGAAAATCAAACAACCCATATACTAACCTCCAAGTCCGACCTTCTATGAATCTTGGCATAATTTAGATATCTTTTGATTTGTTGTTGAACGGTGGCCAAGAGTGGTATGGTAACAATTTTTTATTTTGCTAAAGTGTCGGCGCCAACGCCGTCTTCAGAGCCTGTGACCAAAAACGTACAGGCGTACACCACACCTCGTTTTTGTGGTTACAGGCTCTGAAGACGGCGTTGGCGCCGAAACGTTAGCCATATAATAAATTGTTACCATACCACTCTTGGCCACCGTTCAACAACAAATCAAAAAATCCATATACTCTTGTGCTGGACTGATTAAGGTCGCTGATTCTGAATATGATAGTTGCACATTACTGTAATGCTTCTTTTATGAATTAGTTTAGGACTAGGCTAACATTTGTTTTTCCGATGTTCGTCAGAAGTGATTATACCATTTGAAAAGTTCGAGAAATGGTAAAAGTTGGTAGCGAAATCCACGCCTGAAAACCTTGCTGCACGAATTTCCGGATTTTTTGGAATATACAAGAGGCCTATTCCACAGTAGCGCTGTATGCTGATAGTTCATACTGTATTCCTACAGCAACGAAGAATGACTGGTGATTTGCTCCATACTGTAAAATTCAAGAGAACATCGCTTTACGGAATGGTAATTCAAGCTCTGCGAAAGACATGAAAGCAAGGCAGTTATCAACTATCAAACTGTGTTCACATTCTTTGGGACTCCCTGTATAAGTATGATGGGCAGTCGTTGAAAAAAAAGTGAGGGGATGACAGAATTTTTCCAATGGAAGAACACGATGAACGCTAGGCCGTCGACTTTTATCCTGCAAGTCCAAATTTTTCGCAAGCTTTTAGCTCTGGAGTATTAAAAATCCAGTGAAGCCATTAGAAAAGCCGAGTCCGATTCAACTTTCAAAACTGAATAGTTATTTCTCAGATAGACCAAGTACAGAAATTTCTAATCCTCTCTCGGTAGAGTATTGGAAGGGAAGAAGCACACAGGTTTTCCAGCGACATCGTCTAGGTTGCGTCTAGAGTCCCCGGCATCACGCTAGCGCCGATTGTCGATAGATCAGTATGGGGCGCGTTCGCGTAAACGCGACACTGCGCTAGCACGACGCTGGCATGACGCTGGCACACCAGCTACTCTGCCAAGCTAACGTTCTAGTTCATGTCTTCAAGTCCGATCAGAAACACTAAGCAACATGTATGTATCTGATCTGAACGTCGACCTCATGCAATCCGCATGTATTCCAATTCATCTGAAGCGCTGAATTTTGGACTGAGTCAAATGAGCAAATGAGACAAAATTATTCAGATGTGCCCAGTGGGTCATGTTGTATCAGGTCAATAAAACCAGGATACTAATCTAATGAACTCAACACCGTAAAATTTATGTGCTGGGGAACGTAACATCGGTTTTATCTGCGGAGATCCGCGAAATTTCGTTCGAAAGGAGAAAGGATAAAAATTTTGATTGAAGGGGCTTGGCATCAGCCACACCCTTCAAATAATTTTCTGGAATGCTTCCCACCTTTTTAGTGGGCCTATGATCCGACGCAACGTAGCCAGCCACATTCAAAAAATTTCTTTACAAAACTGATTTGAGTTTTGAAAAAAGTTACAAATTGTTTTTATTATTTACAAGTAGGAACAAGTCACTTCTAAATCTACCAACTCAAGTAGGTAACCTCCATGAATTTTACGACTTATTCTCAGGACTGACTCCCTGCATCCTTCCTCAGTCCGCCGCTGCTCTTCGCCAGGCTACGTCCAGGCAGACGCGACCTCGAAGACCACGCCCGCTTCCTCACACGGCCAACCCCCTTACGAAATCTCCTTAGTCCTTGACATGTTTTCACATCGAGCTTGCTTTCGACACGATAGCATCAGAAGCACTCGTCCAGATTCTCAAAATAGCACCAAAAAGGTGGTTTTTTGAGGAATTCACGCTTTTTGAGTGCCATATTTGAATTCAGCACTATGAAAAGTCCTGGACAACGGGAAAAAATGGAAGTCGAGAATCAGCCTGAACGCTGCTTTTAAGAATCTTTCCTTTTTAATAGAAAAGTCAATCTGAAAGATGCACTGCCACTACTCTGAAAACTACACTGCGGTAGAAAGTCAGCCACTCGATGGTTTTGGAATCTCTTGGATTTGGGTGTTCTTACTGTTTACAGTTCATAAAAGATATATGCTGCATTACTCTTTCCATAGTACCTACTGTTGTACTCACAATTGTTCCCATATGAACCATCAACGTTGCTGTTTTTTGATTATTTTAACATGTCAATTTCGAATAAGCGCCTTAAATTTGCTGGAGTTAACGTGTTACAAAGACTGAAAGGCAGCCATGTTGATGTTTCATATGGGAACAAATCTGGGGGATGCATTATAAGTAGGTACCATGGAAAATCGCTGTTTTTAGACTCGTTTGAAACTTTCTTTGCAGTAAATTCAATCTTAATAATAAGTACATTCACTCCTTGAGCAAGTGCATAAAGCTTACAAAAATTGAGCGCCTTAATAGTAGAATTTTTCGTACCCTTTTAACATAGCTCACAAAATTTGGTTTTTTTAAAGTTCTTCCCTTCTTAGAAAGTTTAGAGAAACGCAAACGTCAGTCAAAACAAAAATTATTCCTAAAAAGTTGAATTGGATTTACAACAATTTTTAAAAATTATCTTGATTATTTACAGGTATAGAGGTTATTTGTATATTTTTATGACTAGTGTAAGCAACTTCCAAAATCTTGCGACTCATTCTCGGGGGGGCGTCTTTCACACTTCTCGAGCTACTCGCCATGTACCGTTAATCCCGGAGTTACTGCCTAACGCAAGGACTCACTTCTCTTGATTTTTAGAAATTATTGTTTTGGAAATGCCACATCAAATCTTCTCGACGCTCCAATAATATGGGATATGTTTGTAGGCAGTTCCAAATGTTCGGTCAAAGGTGCCTACCTTACTGTGGCAGTGCTTTCAATCGACACAGCTCATGGCAAATTTCATGAGCAAGCATAAACGAACCTGAACGAACAAACGCTGCGACTCTGGAAGAGAGTGTCTAAAGAAGTACTAAACCCATTCTGCACCGCTCCGTCTTGGAGCTAGAATGTGCTGCCGAGTTAACTGTGCGCGCGCTTGTGTTCCTCATCAAATCATGTGAATTCTTTGCAGTGATATTAATATGTAGCCGTTACACAAGTCATAAAGTTCTGAGCACTGCAAAGCGTGCGAGTGCACTTTTTTGAACATCACACTTGACTTCAGATTATGAATTTATATTCAAAGCTGAATGTCTGTTCTATGATGTCTGTATATGTGTGTACATATGTGCGAAATAGAATTTTTTATTTCTGCACCAATTTGGACCAAACCTGGCACACATATACTTCGCGGGGGTTATAAGCTGTGTCATAAGCTACTTTTCCTATCGATCAATATCGACTTTATCGATCTTTTGCAAAGTTCGAGCCACGGGGCTGGAAGTTGGCAGGGCGGGAGTAAGTGAGCATGCTGATCACTAACACAACGGGAATAGGGCACTAGCATGTAGAAGCGGGCACAGGGAAAGTTGTACAGGATTAGGGATGGGACCTTTATCGTAGTGTTTTGACAGGGCCGGACGGAGTCGGGTGAGCCAGCTAGTTTTTCTCTAATTCCTTCCTATGTGAGGATGCGCTTGCGCGTCTCAGTCTATAAGGCACTCTGCTCCTACTCAACCAATGCTTGCGCAGCGGTGACCAATCAAAGGCGCACCAACCAGGGTGTTATGGCGAGGTGCAGAATGGCCGTCTCCGAAGAAGTACAGTGCAAAGCTGTGTTTGATTTTTAGGAAGATCACAAGATGAAAAAGACAAGAGATCTTTGAATGAGAATGAGTTTACAATTACGATTAGGACCGTACATTATTAGCAAGAACGATAGAGCAAAACTACGATCCTGTCTCAGCGACATACAATAACGGGAACAGATAACCAAGTTCAGAGATGTTCTTCTGCAGGACGAGTCGATAAGTTTCCGTGTTTGAGTCCATTGTGATCTGAACAAAAGCGATAACATATTCGATCGTCTTTCTATGGTAACTGGAAGCAGAAAATTTGCATATGCACTCAACTGCGAGCCGGGACAACTGTGTCAGATCGCCTAAGTTTACTCAAACTTGTACGGAGCCATATGGGCTAAAGCTCGTTGGAGAGCTATTCGAAGCCAAAAACACGATTCTGGCAACTGCTAATCCAACATAAGCGCATGCGATGGCGAACTTTATGTTCGGAAACGTTACTCGATTGATAAGTTTATGTTGACCTTATACCCTAGCTGCGATACATATGAAACTGGCACTCTGATTGTGAACCTTCGCAAATTCAATATGAGGCAAGCTTAATATTGTGCGCATCAGTGAGTTGCTACGGGAACTCTTTATCTTTCCTCGAGCCAAAACTCACATGTAGTCTCGCGTCTTCACCCTTCAGGATAGCACTATGGACAGCGAGTACACTATTGTAAGAAGCACCTCTTCGCTGAAAAAAGTAAAATGGTCTACAAGTCCGAGCTTTTCGGTCCAATACCTGGAAGTGCCTCCATATTTCTAACAACAACAAAAATCCCTCGTAGCACGAAACGTAAGGAAGAATTTCCAAAGTCAACTCAAATCTGAAAACAATCGCTCCAATGATGAGTTTAGAACAGCAGCATCTTACCTTTCTGACAAAATGTCTCCTTTGCGCACTATGTACAACCAGCGGTCAAATCGATCAATCATCTCATCTGTGGGCCGTTTTGATTTGTCAACAACATTCTCATATCTGGTCTAAAAACCCGCCAACATAAACTTGATTAAATGACAGGAACTGTGCTTAACTGATAAACCCTGACTCCGTACTAACCTCACCCTTGCTACAGAAATTTTTCACACTTTTTCCCTTCCACTCGTTCATACTACGGTAATGTTATCTACAACTGCACTGCGACCTAATCCCATTCTTCCACATGTGCAAAAATGGAAAGGTCAAGGTCCCAAGTTTCCAAAACGTGACACTTACCATGATCGTAGCAAGTTCAGCCTTAACCACGGGCAGCATGAACCACAAACAAGGTGGATTTTCTGCCACGATCTCCATCAAGCCCTGACTAATCCAACTTGACTCCAATCGTTTTGAGATCTCAAGAAATCTAGAAGATACAGTACTTCATCTAGTAATCATTCTGAACCGATAGGAAAGGACACCAGTCCAGCATAATCCAAAATATCTGCAGTCCATAGGCCATAAGCAACCAACGCACTTTGATACAAAGTCTCTCTCAATATCCCAGTCTTGAAAAAGGAAGTCTCCACCAAGGGCGTCGTGGCACAACGCCTCTGTCATGATTTCTGCCTAAACCGTTCAATCGTCCTTGTAGAGCATGACTGATGCACAAATGCCCAGGCATGATATTGACCGACCACAAGTTTGCATGTTTCGAGATTGGACTCCCTCGTATGCGAAAGACATGTTGTCCTCATCGCGTCCAAAAACACATGAGCTCGATGAAGAGCATCCTCCTAAAAGTAGCCCGTCGGAAGTACTGAGCATTAGCGCTGAACTAGAGTCGAAAAGTATAGTGAACACGTACCGCCGGTGGTTCAACCTTATGCAAGTGCCTCGCACCCTTGCCGATGGTTCCAGAATGAGCCAGCTGATTTGGACGTCTGTCAAGTGGCATGGATTCGAGTGCTTTCAAAAACGATTCCTCCTTAATTTTGCAAATTTTCACGTGTCTAATCAAATGTAGCCTATACCTGTGCTTGCTCGATTTCTGCTAGCTTACCAGCTCTTTCCTCACTCTCGTACTTCCAAGCCACAAGGTCATCTGAATCGCCAAAAAGCCCTTTTGCATCCTATAACGACTTGTCGTTATCGTTTACGTGTATTGTATTGCCTTGCTAAGCCTGTGCCAACAACTCGAGCTTACCTGAAGACAAGAAGTCAGAAAGGACAGCAGGAACAGGTTATTGTAACCGCGTAATATCGGGTTCAGGTGACGGGTTACAAAAACGAACACTGTAGTTCGATATTCCTCAAATACGGATATCGCCATTTCATGCTCTAAACTGAGCGAATTGGATGAAGGCTAATTTCAAAAACAGATCGCAGCTCACCACGGGAAACCATAGACAAGGCCAAGCGTTGCAATGCAGCTAACTGCAACATGAGTTTGTAAGCGTAACGAATTTGCATCTTAACGGAGCGATTCTGAAAAGAAAACTATGCTTGCATGGAAAGAGTGTCACCACGAAAAAGAGTTAGTTAAAATTTCGTAGAATTCTTGTTGAAAAAGTCTGCTATGTAACGGCAACTCACAGGTGAGCCTTCTCTAACTTGCCCTATAAGCGGCACTGTTACTTCTATAAGACGAGAAACAGCTAATACCAAGTCCATTGCAATTTGTACCTCATTTTCCTAAAAAATAAAATGCTGATCGGAAGGAAAATGGCGGAAATAACTTGACTCACCTCAATGCTTTGCTCTGCTGCATTCAATACCTCATACATTAGGTTGGTGTAGAGTACTCCGAGAGCACCATCTGGATATAGTCTAGAAAAACATTAAGAAAGGGCGGAACTGATTGTGGTAAATTGTTCAAAATGGCACTAGTTCTTTATTTACGTCCGCTGACCAGTACTTTACATGAAAAGTAAGTTTTTTGACTTGCAAAGAGATATCTACCACGACCATTAGAGATGCGGCTATAAGTTTTTTGACATGCAAAGAGATATCTACCACGACCATTAGAGATGCGGCTAAAGTTGCTTACCGAAAATATTTCAACTGCAAAGAATTGTCAGCGGTTTGCTCCCATTCCAGAATAATCCGCATGTTGTTCAAGACTCGAAGGATTGAGCTCCTCACTAAAAATCAATATGAAAAATATGACTATGATTTGAATTATAATGTAAGCGTAAACATGCTCTCACCAGCCTTCTTCTCGTTGTCTACGGTTGACATTACATTTGTCAAATCTTCATACGCAATACTCATCACTTTCGGGTAATACGGAACTATGGTTGTAAGAAAAGCGCAAAGGGCAGAGAGCTGAAAGACGCAATCACTGGCTCTGAAAATACGCAAAACAGAAACAGACCGATTGAGCTTCATTGCATCCAACAATAAAACGGCCAATAATTTCAGCGGCTTTCCTCTCACCATAGCATATGGACACCCCGTGCAAATAGCGAACTACACTCCCGGCCCTATATAGAAACACTAGCTGGCTTGCCCGGCTCCTCCGGGCCTGCCAGCTAGACCCGTGTACGTATGTTCCGAATAGAATTTTTTATTTCTGAACCGATTGGGACCGAACTTTGCACACATATACTTCGGGGCAGGGAGCGTGTCACAGCCCACTTTTCGTTATCGATCGATGTCGATTTTACCGATTTTTTGCAAAATTTGAGCTAGGGGGCTAGGATTTTGCACAGGGGGGTAATCGAGCATGCTGATCACCCCCTTCGGGGTGATCAGCATGCTCGATTACCCCCCTCTGTCAAATCCCAGCCCTCTAGCTCGAATTTTGCAAAAAATCAATAAAATCGATATCGATCGATAACGAAAAGTAGCCTATGACACGCTCCCTGCCCCGAAGTATATGTGTGCCAAGTTTGGTCCCGATCGGTTCAGAAATAAAAATTTCTATTCCGCACATACGTACAGACAGACAGACAGACATTCAGCTTTATATATAAGATGACATTGAATAGTATCACCGAGTTTAGACCAACCATGGTGGGCTTGAGATGGCAGCATCGATAACAAATTGCAACCGTTTTCCAGATGCAAACTCTGCAACAGCTGGATAGTCAACGATGGAGAGATTCTGTTTTGAATGTACTGTTCGAACGATGAGATTAACGATTTCATCCTAAAATCAATAGGGAAACTTCGTCACTTGGTCGCCAGATATCAAACGATCTACCACAACTACAATGATCTTCTCCCTGATAGCGCGGCAGACCCCCGGATCCTGGTGTTCAAATTCTAGAAATCAAATCATTAGGACAATTCAAGATCCAAAAGATACAATGCACACCGCTGAAAATCAAAGGATCTAGCGCCATCTCCATAACACATGAAAAGACGACAGAGAGTGACTGGACGTCCAATGCACGGATCATTTGCTTCGCAAACTCCATGTAAGGCATAGATGAGAGGACGAGACGCTGATCAACAGACAACAACTGACGGATACCACGGAAAAAATTGGATGGCGTGGCTAAAGATGCGCTTTGTAGATATATACAGTATTTGACAATTTACCTGCATCAGCATTTTGTCTAATGAGACATCTTAGTGTTTCGACAGAACAGGTCACCAGCTTGAAGAAGAATACAAAGTCCAAGTTCTCAAAAACACCATCCTTAGGATTAGCATCGAGGCTATCCTGCAACGACATGCTGCAAGTTGGAGAAAGATTGATTCGGAGAAAGGCACCTTGATCATGCGAGAAACAACTTTTTCCAGCTCAGTGTTACTACGTCGAGTAAGGAAGTTAAACACATCAGACAGAGAGCTAAGCTTCATATTGTAGTCCTCATGGATGCTAGCCAAGATTGTAGCAGAGACCTGAAAAAGAGGAGAATACTCATGGGTCTGGTCTAGGCAACAGCATCAATTCCAAAGGCTGAATTTCAGAAGTGAACAAGACCTGGCTCCTTTCTTTGTTCTTGAAATCCTCGACGTACGCTTTGAACTGACTAGCGCCCACGGTAAACAGATGATCAACGATAGACCCAGGAAATGTGATTCTGAAACACCAAATAAAGGCTGCAAAAACGCAAAGCTTTCGCCCTACGCGATATGGAGCCAGATCCAGTTGAAGTGAGTCCCATGTCGCGAAGCCTCGAAAAGCACAGTCATGCATTCGTCAGGGCACTTAGCAAGGCTGTAAATTTACGGATGTAAATGAAGTTGAGAAAGTGACATTACACCGACAGAATGTTGATGGTAGCATCGATGAGCTTGATCAACTGAGCAACAGATCCGACCATCTTGAACATATCGAGAATGGATTCAGCTCCACGGGGTAGATTCATGAGGGTTGAGCGACCAGCATTGTGCTGAGACAGTTCCGAGGATATAGTGCAACACCACTGAAAATAGGCCAACCTTTTTACCAGCCTGAGCAAAGGAGACCAAGGAATAGAGTAGATTACCGAAAGGACATTTATGACCGACTGCTTCAGAAAGGAAGAAGATACCGTGCTCTCGACCATTTTCATCAAAGTTATAGCAGCGTTTTCAACAGAACTGTAGTCCATTGCTGCAACAAAAAAGTCGTATACGCTATAAAAACCATGTGAAAAAATTCAACCTACCACACTGCGGATTCTCCTTACTCAAGAACCACTGGTGCGTGTTTTCGTGAATGAGCAAGCCAACAAAACCGAGTACGGCCTTCCTAAAAGCTGGGATTGATACTCAAACAAATATAAACAGATGGAATACAACAGGCAGATTACTCATCTGGAAGCCGGTATATAGATAAATGCATCCGATGCTGGCAAAACCAACTCCGTGGTTGGCAGTGATACCCATACTGCTCTGCGATATACTGAGGTTACATCACCCATGGAAGAAAGTTTGACAAATGCTTCATAGATTGCAGTGATTTTACGATATCGCTGGAACTATTGTTGTACAAAACAGAACCTTCAAAGTAAGTGTATTCACCTCACACCATTCGGCACTCGAATATGCCTTGCGCTGATATTCCACTCCGCTACTGGCTCGCGGACCCATTTGCACTTCTGCTATGGGCTCTTCTTCCAAGTGTTCCGGCTAGAATCGTTAGAGAAAATGAGAAATTCTAAGAAAACGCGAACCTCTTCTGGGATCTCAGCTACAACAGGTATAACAGGTGCACATGTTGGACTTGCCGGTGACTCAATGCCTGGAGAAGCTGGAGACTCTATATCCATGATTTGTCACCACAGTTTCTTCTCTCCTGAATTTCTGTAACATAGAAAAATTAGCTAAATAGAAAGGGCTCCGCAGAGCAATTGTATCATTCTCTGCGACTAGCGGAGATAGAACCGCTTTGCACGCATTGTCACCAAGTTTATATACTCGTGATATTATCTAGTCCGGGATTATTTGCTTCTTAGAAACAAGAAAGAACAAGTTCAAACTTGTTCTTTCCTGTTTGCAAGAAGACAATACGCAGGCACTAGACTCAAGTATGCAAAGCAATACTGTCTCTTAATCAAAGAATGAATCACAAGCAATATCGTCGCCCATATGTCCAAGTCGATAAGCGATATAACGTTGCAAGTATTGTGCACCACTGGTGGCTTCCGAATCTCCAGAAGGCCACCAAATAGTGGATAAAACGGCTAAGCGGAAAAGTCTCTCCTCCTAACGCCTACGCGGATACCACCGTGCATTCCCGGTTTCGATAACCTGCGGTTACATCGATGTAGAGCAACAACTATTACTATCTTGTCCCTAACTTGCCCTTCGATAATATCTATCATTCACTCTAGGAGTAGAAGATGTAATTACGCGAATACGTCCGTGTAGATATCTTCTGTCCCCCAGAAATGTTATCACAGGTATCACGTCAGCTCGCTGCCTTCCTTTCTTAGGTTTCGGGCAGAATCCACGCGATTTGATCGTCGCGATTCAATCGCGACAAGACATCTGTCACGAGTTCATTGCATGCTGACCAGCTTGCATTTCAGTTGTGATACTTTTCCACCCCGAAATTTTGAATGTAAAATGAAAATGAATGGAAATCGCAGCGATTGAATCGCGGCGACCAAATCGCGTGAACTCTGAGGCCTGACATGTTTACAAATTCAAGGCATCTTCAAAGCTAAGTTGTCAAGACGATCGAAAGGCATGAGCTGATGTGGTACCTACGGGAACTATTCTGGGAGACAAACCATACCTAGTTTTGCACACATTGTCTAAACAAGACAAATCGTGTTCTCAGCAGTTCGCAGTCGTGATCTGTCTCGTCTAGACTATTTACTACTTGAAACCAAGAGAAAAAAAACAAGTTCAAGCTTGTTAGACTATATTGTACAGAGTCACCACCAGGGCCAAGCAAGAGGTGTGGCACAGGACCACTACATAGATCGTCCCCCCCCCCCCCCGTTGCTGTCATAATAAGGCTCCCTGAACTTTAAAGGCCCTTTCAAGCATAACGTGGAATACATTCATAACAAGCGTGTCAAGTAGCCGCTGTGGACGAAGTTTGGGCGAATTCTGAAGTTTCCAGACACTGGCTCACCTGGGTAAAATGGTCATTTTCGAACATGAATAACTTTGTCAAAATAGTAGTTAGCTATCTCATTGGCACTTGGTACAAAGCACTACTCCTTCTTTGCCCACATCAGAAGCTTCAAAAGACCTCCAAACTGTGGAATTGAAAGCCAACCAAAATTTCGTTATTTCCTGTTTCGCTTTTGAAGGCTGTGCTTTCACAGGCTGTTACTCAGAGCGAGAAAGAAGAAGCAGGCTCAGACCATTTCTGTGAAATCTATGAGCTCTAAGCTATCGACTCATTTAATTATTTCGCTAAAGATGTTTTTTGGCATAGTTAATGGGTGGCACACCCCAAAAAAGCTGTGGATGCCCATCTTTTTCGGGGTTGTGCCACACTATGACTGGATAGTTTATAGCTCGCAGATCTCACAGGGGTGATTTGAACCTGATACGACTTCTTTGCTCCAAGTGACAGTTGGTGAAAGCACAACCTTCACACGCGAAAAATGGAAAAAAAAAACGAAATTTCAAATGGCTTCTAATCAGTTTGGAGGTCTGAAGCGAAATTTCTGAGGTGGCAAAGAAGGAGAAGTGCTTTGTAATGAGTGCCAAATGAGGTACAGGCGATTCCCATGCGTATAGCGGACGTGGCCCTGCAGACATCTGAACACGTTTAGAAACTTCTTGAACCTCCATAAAGCATTAGTTTTTTGACACTCTAGCTGCCAAAAGTAGCCACGCGCATACGCGTTGGCAAACGTTGGAAAAGCTCCGCCCGGGAGGGCGTGCAGGATCCTCCCAAGGCTCACACTTCAAAGAGGTGCCGCCCTTCGGATCTGCACGTAGGCGACCCGAGGGGTAAATTGACTTGTCTAAACTTGTTCAATCAGGTATGAGACAAGTGAAGGTCATTTTAGACTAAACTGTAAGGGGATCCAAAAGAGATAGAATGCAAATGTAAGTGGTAAGAAATTGGACCATTTACAAATAAGTGGAGTTACATCTATTCTGGATGAAATCTATCTCCAGATAGCTCTTCACTGGATAGAACTACTTATAAGCGAACTTCAAGAATTTTTTGACTTTATTTGAAGTAGTAATCGATCCAGATAATTAAGCTTCAAGATAATCACAGCTTACTCATTTGAGTAAGTTAGATTTCAATCAAATGAAGACAAGATCAGAATTTCGTAAGTAAGACCAACAAGGGAAATATATTTGGTGTCCGTAACCATCCATGAAGGGTGGTGAAATGCATCTTTGAATTTTTATTCGGAATCTGTTCTTCTTATCTCGAAACGGTTCGTTGAACAAAGTTACGATTCTCATGAAGCTCTTGCGTTATTGCTGAGGGTCTGAGTTATCAATATGGGTTTTTCTTAGACAACTGTCTACCGAAATTCGCTTTAGTACTGCCTTAATAATATTAGATAGCGCGAAGCAGAGGAAAATTGTTAACGCCGATGATTTTGGGTACGTAGAGTTGTGCAATTTTCCGAAAACGCTCATGATTTCCTTCATGAAAGCTCGCAGATAATAAACATAGATTTGCAATTAGCGTTCAGAGAAAAATGGGTACGTCGCTCGTCTGACTTGGGAGAGAGTATGCACCTTCATGGAGGGGATCAATAAGTTCTCTTATTTTCTCCAGCTTTTCAGGTATAAAATCGGAGTTACATGGCTGACACATGTTCATACCTGTTAACCAAATCTGCGCGTCCTACTACTTGGGTGGTCGCCTACGTGCATTTTAGAAAGGCGGCAAGCCTTGGGAGGATGATGACACGCCGCCGCTCCGCCCGCTACATCGTGGGGAAAGAACGATAGCTAACTAACTGTTGTAACAAAGTAATTCATGTTTGAGAATGACCATTCTCACTCAGGTGGCCCAATACCTGGAAATTTCAGAATTCGCCCAAACTTCATCCAAGGGATTATTCAAGGGGTTATTTGACATGCTACCCTAATTTCACGCGTATAAGGCGCACTTTTTCGATTTTTCAAGCGAGCCGCTCAGCCGCTTCACTGTATTCCGGAAAGAGATCTTTATACCGCACGATTCTCTTAAGCAATATACAGCACGTTATAGGGTCTCTTGGTTGTAAAGTCCCTTGACGTGTCTGGGCTGGTCGATTTTGGAAAAAGAATCCCCGCGCCTTATACGCGTGAAATTAGGGTAACTATGAATATATTACGCACTACGCTTGGTAGGGGCCTCTCTATCATGTTAGGGTAGGTATACGATGACGAGTCAAGATTCATGTGCTTGTATTTCGCACAATGGTGTATCTGGCGAAATGTTTACGAAAAAAATGTTGTCACTACCATCAGTATTACTGGATTACGCCCCCTTCCCGTCCTGTCTCCTCTATACGACTCCCAGGTGTGGCGTGCCACACTCCACGCTTGACCCTGGTCACTACTCAAGTCTCCTAGTTTCACATGACTGATACTTGCTCCGCCGCCATCGATACGAGACAGTCAACTAGGAGAAGAACTGAGAATGAATCAATCATAGGGAGCGGCCATACTATTCCAGGAGGTGATTCCTGCGATTCCTGTAATTCCTGCAAGTTCTGTGACTCCTCAATCTCCGATGTACAGCACTACGGAGCGCTTTGCGAATTCTAGAATAAATTGTTTATCCGCAATATATATTGTTGCGGGACCTGCAGGAACCACAGGAATCGCAGGAATTGCAGGAATCACAGGAATAGTATGGCCGGTTCCATAAAATTCGAATCTGAGTTGATGGGAACAAAATTCTGTAATGGCACAGCTGCAGTGAAAGCCGCCGTTAATGGTCGGTCACGGCACGATTTCCGCACTTCCCTGTTTTTCAGTAGGTTTTTGTGGCACTTTTTTATGGAGAGTTTTTACTCAGACAATTCTGCGCGCAAGCGGCGCGCACTCACTGCCAGCAGGGCAGGCGGCGGGCCGTGATCTGTGGGCGTGACCTTGCACCGCACAGGCGGCGCGCACTGATTTCAGTCAACACGCGGCGCGCGATGCATGTTCGCAGGCGGCGCGCAGACACATTGTGCGTGCAGGCGGCGCGCAATGAACTTTCTGTAGCATCACGTAAGCGAAGGAGGACGCTGCTTTCGCGCGCAAATGCAGAATTTTTTGCAGATAATCGTTTCTCCTCGTTCCTCCTTGTTTTTTTTTCATACAGTGTATTGTGTTGTTTATTATCTCACTTTCACTCTGCTGTTTCACCTCTTTTTCTGTTTCTAAATTGTTTTGAAATCAAGTATGCGATTTTTTTTGCCTTTTTGTAGCGTCCTCTTTTATTTAATCCAAATCCACTCTTGTTTCTCAGTCAGTCTTCCATATCTTTTATCATACCTCTGGTTCTTAATCATATTGACCCCGTGACACAGGGACGCTCATTTTCAATCAATAACGCTTTCTTGCGTCGTTGCGCCTCCACAAGATAAAAGCAATGTTTGATTCAGGTCACAACTGCCTTAGTACAATGATGGCTATGTGCGAATGCCGAAAAAAAGTCGACGTCAAAAGAGTAAGTCTTGCTTTTTGAAGCCAAAGTAGGCACTTTGTTTAACATTATTGTGTTTCAGCCACCAATATACAATGACTCCAGATACCAAGAATCAAGACAATTTATGGTCGTGGGACCTCAGCCCTGACTATTTATTTTGGAGAGGTGAAAAAATGCATTTTTTCTGCATTCGTCAAAATTTATTGCTTTTTCTCTTCAGTTTGTTAATAGCGTGTATTTCAGCGCCTAGACCGACTGATGGAATCAACTCTTGATAGAACAAAAAGCATTACGAGAACTAACGAGGACGAGGCTGATCCAGATTATTCATGTCTTAGATTTATTCATGTCTCATCGTTCATCCCAATTTTCATGCGGTATATGAAATCCATGAGCATTTAATTCCGGCTGATCAAGCATGCCCGCGTTTTGTTCATTGCTATCACATTTTCATATTTTATTCCTCTAGAACTGTACATATATTATGCATTCCTATGTATACATGTTCAGTTTATTTATCAAAGTACTTAGTGATTTTATTGGCAGTTATTTCAAATTATCTCGTCATACTGTGGCATTCGTTACTATCAACTTCATTGTATTCATTACTTCATACACACGTCTTGTTGATATCACATTTGAATGTAAATACGTTGTTGATGTTGACTTTGAAACGTCTGTGAATTTTGTATGTACTACCTAAGCTAATAGTATCGAATGCCAGCTGTCAAAGACAGCATTATTCTGTAAATACTGTATTTTTCTTGCAATTTGTGTTACCCTGTCAAATTTGAAAATTGTATACATTATTCGTTAATAAAATAGTTGTGAAACCACATTGTCCAACAAGCATAAGATACTCAGATCGGCAACAAAAATCCAAGCAGATTCCTGCCAAAATTTTTCTCGTAGCGCGCAGGCGGCGGACCTTCAATCCATAGGCGGCGCGCACTGCACACACAGGCGGCGGGAAGGCACATCGCTCGCTGATTCAGTGCGCGCCGCCTGCGCGCAGATTTGTCTGAGTATGTTGTTTCTGCAAAAAATCCACTCCTGTTTGTCGTTAGCTTTGCACGCAATATGAAGAAATTGAGCGATGAACTATCGATTGCCGGGAATCTTCACTTGCATGCTAATGTTACGAAGATCACGAACTTTGTATGAATGGTGTTTCGTACCTGGCCACCACATGCATGTTTGGGGGAAGAATCTTGTCAGTTCGAGTGCACAAACAAGATTTAAACTACTCCAGGCAAATTAAGCGACTGTCACTTGGTCTTATATTTTCGCTTTTATGTATTACTGTTATGCATTTTTCTTTCGACTGTTTGATTCTTTGTAGATTTTTTGAAGCCATTGATTCCATGATTTGAACTTATGGTTTGATGCTGAAACAGTGGTCGTTTCTGATTCGATTTTTACGAATTGTTTCCGTATAATTTACTGTACTCTCAGGCCTCTTCCAGACTTCACTCAAAGCGTCGAAAAGCGTCCAAAGCGCTCAAAAGCGCCGAAATTTCTCTAATGTCTCTTCAATTTCTCGTGTGAGGAGAAATGGGATAGAGGAATTTGGGCGCTTTCGAGCACTTTTGAGCGAAGTCTGGCCGGGGCCTCAGGCCTCACTCGACCCATCCCTGATTCTGACCATGTGTCAACTATGTGGTTGCATTCGCTGTTGTGTGCACGACGTTCTGCAATCTTCATGTTCATTCTCTTTAAAGACAGCGTCCAGGCAAATCTGGACTCATGGGGCTCTCATGTGGAAAGTAATCTTGAGGCCGTAAATAAGACTCAGGCGGCAGCTCAGATAGTGCACTCACGACCAAGATATTGGGCTCCAAACTATGCTTCGTGACCGTACTCGCATGGATTCGTGGCGCTTTCGCACGACACGCGAAATTGATGTGCCGAGCTATGAATCCATGCGAATACAGTCACGGGGCATAGTTTGGAGCCCAATGTCTTAGCCGTGATTGCACTATCTGAGTTGCCACTTGGGCAGACTCTTATTTAGGGCTTCATTACTTTCCACGTGAGAACCCCATAGGTCCAGATTTGCCTGGACGCTGCCTTGAACAGATATTTGCAGAATGCTCGCATTGCGAACTCTCGGAGCTGCTCGATTGACTTCTGTTCGATTCGCCACTACGTACAATCAGATCCCCACCCACGCTGGTAAAGTATGTATTGCCTGTCATTTATGAGCATAGGCTAGGAGCGGTTTCACATCGGCTGACCACAAATTCGAAATTCTTTTGTGATTAAAATTTTTTTTTCTTATTTTTGGCCAGAGGAGCTAAATATTTGGCACAGTGGTTACGTACCCTTCTCTGTATGGAGCGCTGCTGGGCCGGTAGCTATACGGTGATGGGTCAAACCCAAATCTACTCGAACTTCGCCTGCGGGCTTTTTCAGCATATTCAGTACGCTATGGCAAGAATTTTTCTTGCGCAGTTCTCATATGGGTGACATGCCATGCAAATGCAACCTTACAAAAATTTTCTCTCTTCTCAGTTCGCAAGCTTGCCATAAGTGTAAATATCTTGATTATAGGCAACTGAAAATGAATCATTTTGATGTTTTTTACTCATGTAGATCACCTGCTCTTTTGACCCATTCTGGCAAATAAAAGTTTTTCTTTCCAAATTGCCCTAACCAGCCGATGAACATACGCTTTGAGATACACATTCCATGACTAAAATCCTAGGGACCCTCATACTTTGCCGAAAAAAGCCAAAAGTGCCCAAAAAGCTTGAAAAAACCAAAAAAGTCCAAAAGCGCCAGCAAGAGCCGGAACGCCTTTTTCGTGCGCAAGTTTTGGCGCTAAGGTATGTGTGTTTTCGCAACCGAGTCATTTTGCTTCATTTCCTGCTGCACATCAAAATAATGCCAGACTACCGAAGGTCTCGGGGCGTCGGCTTTTTCTGGCGCTTTTGGGCTTTTTCGGCGAAGTATGACGAGTCCCTTACGGTGACAAGCATTCGTGAAAGACTTCTGATTTCATGATTAGGCTGTAATGTTGATTTCAAAACCAAAACATTTTCCATAGCATGGTTTTCAGACTCCTCCCACACTTGAAGAGTTCGATCCATTAAACCCTGGAGAATGGCAGCTTGGAGTAAGTTTTACCATTTGCCGTTTTGTGTCTTTAACATTGTTTTTTTCTTCACTGTACTAATTTAGCGACTAAACCATTTTTCACATTTCCTTATTCATTGTTTGCTTTTGTTGTACTTGTATCAATCATACGAAACTCTTGGTAATTTTTTATTCGTTTTATATATGACTATAGTACACTGTATTATAGATCCCAACTGGTCATCGACTTGGAACAGTAGTCAAAAACAGGCGTAGAGGGATTGCGCAGCTGCTGTGACTGCACAAACTTCGCTAAAAATGTCTCGCTGAGTTTGTCCTTCAGAAAGGATGGATATCAAATGGTGCGCACTTGCATATGCTGGAACTGAGAATTCAAAAAAGTACTCAAAGTTGAAGTTCAGTAATCATAATGAACCAATCACTATCAAAATTGGGATTTCTATGTTTTCGAGGTTGTTCTTCTGCATGGCTATGATTGTTCGCAAAACAAAAAACAAAAAGCACTTTTTTCAAACAACTTTTCAAAAAGTTCAAGTTCAGCAAAATGTTCAAAGTGAATGGTTAGATAACGAGTTCATGCCAGTACACATAGACATTTTATGCGACATCACTAATCATTTATAGATATGTGACTGACAAGGTCGCGCCAACAGGTATATAGCTTGTAGTCAAGTCATTCTTGATAATAAATATGGATGATCATGAGGCGTCTCCGAAACAGTGATAGTCAACTAGTCATGACTACATAAGATGTAGGTTAGAACCTTAATGCGCCTGCGGCATTCTGCTCGAAGGAAACCTTTATGAGGTCATAACCTTGCAACGCGGAAGAGGGAAAACATGTAATCGAGTACATGCACCGTGTTCAAGTACAGGCAAGTCTCTAATTTTACCCCACTGATGTAAGTTTGAGAACAGGCTTCTCCAGTTCAAACCGCGAAATTCTGATGTTTAAAGTTTATTCGTAATTGTGTCGTAATTTTTGAAATCTCAGTTTCAGCATATGCAAGTGCGCACCACTTGATATCCATCCTTTGGTAGGTGCCAGAGTAAGCGAATATTTTGTTCAGGTTGGGGTCCCGCGCAGAATTGACGCCCCTCACCATGCTGGCGTCAATCCAAGTGACGTCAATTCTGCGCGGGACCCCAACCTGAACAAAATATTCGCTTACTCTGGCACCTAACTTTCTGAAGGACAAACTCAGCGAGACATTTTTAGCGAAGTTTGTGCAGTCACAGCAGCTGCGCAATCCCTCTACGCCTGGTTTGACTACTGTTCCAAGTCGATGACCAGTTGGGATCTATAATACAGTGATATCCATCCTTTCTGAAGGACAAACTCAGCGAGACATTTTTAGCGAAGTTTGTGCAGTCACAGCAGCTGCGCAATCCCTCTACGCCTGGTTTGACTACTGTTCCAAGTCGATGACCAGTTGGGATCTATAATACAGTCTATAGTACCCTCCTATTAGGGATGAAAAAAATGAGACAGAATCATAGTACAGGCTGGATTGTTTTTGAGATGCTACCTTTGCTTTTCTTGTCATCATTATTCTTCTTTTCTTATTTGCTTCTGATCATTGCTTGTAGTTTTGTACGTGAGATTGGTGGTTTTACTCTAACTCTTTCGGATCGATGTCCGTCACTCTTGCTAATTCTTTATTTGTTTTATATATGGCTATAGTAAACCCTTCTATTCTTAGGGATGAAAAAAAAGGAGGCAGAATAATAGTACAGGCTGGATTGTTTTTGAGATGCTACCTTTTCACTAAAGGTCATATCAGTCACTGACCATCCTCTTCATTTGATTATTGCATTAAGTTCTAGTCTGATGGTTCGGTGCTCATGCCATATAAGGCAAGCTTTTGCAGTAACTATATGCAGCAAGTTGTTACAAAAATAGTATAGCTGGTGAAAGACAAGTGTCGGACTTTAGGCAGCCGGAAAAATTCTCCCTCGTCTACCTGAAGGGACAAGGGTTGGAAAACTAGTCATGGGCAAATATGGTCTGTATGACCCCAAGCTTCGGAAGCGAGTCGACGCTTATGCCGTATGTTTTCTTGTATCTTCCCATAAATCCAATACATTTGAATGCATTACAGAAAGCTCTCCTAGATGGCAAAAAATCTGAGGAGGCCGCTCCATTCGACAGGGCTTTGACTAGAGTCGTCAAAGCATTAGGTACATATGTAATTTGCAGAGGAAAGTGCAAACTGCACTGACAACACACAAGCAAATTTCAGGTCTTGCTTGCTTCATTCTCGGCATCTACAACTTAGTCGTGCTCACCTATGGCAAGCCTCTACCTCCTTACTCGTACATGATCAAAACCAGGGAATAGTTTATTGGCTAGCAAGATGTAGATAAATGGTTACTGCTACATTATGTTGCATGTTATGCAGGTTGATTCCTCAGCTAATATTTTGTATACGAACTGTCCCAAAAGTTTTTTTTCATAAAAAGGTACCATGCGAAGTCTAACTAGAATCATCAATAAAAACATTTGTAATTAGCCTTTTTCAATCACATATTAAGGGAGTCATCTCCTACCAAAATGCTGTGCCTATCCGAAACTGAATTTTTTGCAGCAAATCTGCAAGTATCGGCATGTATTTCTAGTATTGAGTGTAGAAGAAGGCTAGCACTCAAAAGCGCTGAGAGGAATAAGAACAGGATTTGCATAAGACAAAGTATCTATACATTAATCAAAGAAGATTGAAGCTAAGCAGAGGTATATAGAATTCAACACTTTCAAGATGAAAAGATCCAAATCTTGTCGACGGCTTCTGCAGTTGTGCTCCTTTTGATCATCGTTGGAGCGTACATTCTGTTCTGCACGAGCGGAACTTCTTTCGCACTTGTTTTGTTTCAAATTTCGATTGCAAGTGCATGTGGTCGTTACTATATTGGTCACTGTATTGTCTTTTATAGTAGCGGAAGATGAGGCTGGCGCAGTCGCTAGCAGCTGAAGATGTGAATCATACCTATGAATTCGCAGTTGAAGCTCGAGCGCCCGAACCGCTGAAACTTCTTCCATCACAGTTGTCCAGGCATGCGCTATCGAGTGAATTGTTAGTTTATTCTTTCGATTATATAATACTGGGCAAAAATCTGGGTTCTAGCGCGCGTGTATGTCGCCAGCCTATCGATGGTATGTACGTAATTCCCAGCGCCTGTGATCAGTTCAGTGAGTTCAGTTTTTCTTGGGTCATACTCCATGTTGGACTTTGTGTTCCAGCATGGTTTGGTCTACTCTTCATTCGGCGGGGCATTTATGGAGGCGGTATTTTCCGTTTCAATGTGCGGATACCAAAAGATTTTCCCAATACCATAGCTCTTCCGGTCAGTCACCTTCTTATACATTTTTTGGTGGTTAACCTATCGTAGTTTTGTACTCTTTTTTTCACTTTCTAAGCATTCTGTCCCAATCACTTTCATCTCCTTTTATATTGCTGCAGCTGTGCAGGAACGCAAATTTCTCCTATTCAGATAGGCAGAAAGTTTTCTATTAATCAACCGTTCTTCGTCAGAAACTCACCTTTTTGTTTTGAGGTGGTGAAATTCGATTTATTCATCTTTCATCCAAATATCGACCCGACGAGTCGTCGACCGGATCTCACCCGATACTTCCCTGATGGCTGGAAGAAAGACAAGCATCACATTCAAAATGTTTTGCTTGTCGTTCAGGTATCGTGCGAAGCTTTCAATAATCCATAGTATATGAGTGTTACAGAGACTATTTTTCTCCTTTGATTTTGATCCAGAAACAAGTGCAAATCCTGCAGCGGCGACATTGTGGAGAGAGGACAAGGAGAAATTCAGGTTGCTTGGATTTTAAAGTGTTTTTCAATTTCCCAACTCGAAATTTTTTTTCGTTATTGCTTCTCGCGCTTGTTATCTGCTTGATCGTAGTTTGAACTAGCAACAAATGTCGTTTACCGACAGAGAGTCAGTAGATCTTCGTCGAGTGGCAATTCTGCTTGACCTCTACCATTATTTTGACTTGTTATTGTAGCAAAGTTTCTAGCGAATGATACAGACGAAGAGTCCAATTTAACCATGTGCATTTGTACCAGTACATCGAAGGCGCGGTCTGATGTGTATCTTAACAGCCCTTCAGTGCGTAAAATGCTTGGAACTGTAGGCATGCTATATCGCGATGGTTCTTGAAAGTAGCGACTTCAATTTTACGTAAACGCTGCTCATTTGCTATGACAGTTCAGTCAGATCTAGCAGTCTGATTTTCAAGTTTTGCTTGTTTTTGTAGGTCCGTGGCCAAGAACTGCGTGAACCAGAGTCGAATGGAGGTATATGATGAGCCAGAAGACGCAAATGACCCAAATGTCTTGCGGTAGGTTCTTTCACTGTCGGTCGAACTGTCGGATGTAATTTTTTATGCTAATAGTTTCGCTTCCTCAAAGAAACTTCTGCCATCAGTAACCGATCAATCTACTTATGGTCTCAAAAATATGATTTTTTGAAATAAATTGGCTTTATTTTTAAAAGCAGTTTTTGGGCAAAAAGTCGATATTTTGAGATTCTGTGCTTACCCGCGCCTATTCACTTTGCTGAATCCGAAAATCCACGCTAGAGAGCGCAAGTCGGCGAAAAAGGACTCTGAGGATGATGGAAGTCGTCAAGTGGGCGGGATCTTCCCCACACTATGGTGATGGAAATCGTCAAGAGGGCGGGGTCTTCCGCACACTATGGATTCAGGCTCCCAGCTTCCGGAGCAATCTTGCCGGTCCCGATTTCAAGTCACGCCTTCGCACTTCGCCCGTGCCGATGTCAGGGTTTAGGTAGTCAGGACAAAAAAAACATCAAAGAGGATGGCTTCTAGCCTGTTCTAATTCATAGTAAAATTCTTGCGCAAACAATTCCATCCAAGCTCATTTCTTATGCTCTGGATGAACTCAAGGATATGGAGCGCTATTTGTCAATCTCCCGATTTTCATCAGAAGCTGGTTTACCTCTATATGCAGGCGTCCGATTGGGCAATGGGCGCTTGTCTATAACAATATGATAACCAGGGTCAAGCAAGGGGTGTGACACACGATCGCTGGTCACGACCCCCCCCCCCCTGATTGCTGTCTTAAAGGCAGTGTCCGGGCAGAAACTCGACTTCTAAAAAATCAACTTATCTGGGGTTATCCGCAACGCTGAATCCGAAAATCCACATCAGAAGGCGCGAAAACGGCGAGAACATGCATTTTCCAAGTCCTCACATTTCGAAATTTGGGGATCCCCGCCAAGCTAAGACGCAGAGGTTGCAAAGAGCGCACGGTTTTTAACTGTGGCGGCATACGTACTCTGCCGTCTGGCAGGAATTCAAACAGCTCGGAGGACCCCGCCCCAAGGCGTAAGTTTCCCCAATTTGCAATCGTTTTTCTTGCTTTAGGTCGAACGTTTTATGCTCGCAGTTGCGCGATGTTGTGTCTCAGGGGGGCTACTTTCACGTGGCAGAGAAATCTCAGAACCCCCATTTTGCCCGGACACTGCCTTTAATAAGACCCCCCCCCCTGAACTATACACTTGAGATAGCATTACTTGAAGGCCCTGTAATGGGCAACATATCCATAATTAGCATGTCAAATAACCCCTGTAGACAAAGTGTGAGCGAATTCTGAAGATTCAAGATACTAGGCTACCTAAGTGAAATGGTCAAATTCCAACATGGTTAACTTTGTTTCAAAGGTGAATTAGCTATCCGTTTTTGCACTCAAGACAAAGCACTACTCCTTCTTTGTCCACCTCAGGAATCCCGCTTCAGAAGACCTCCAAACTGTGGAATTAGAAGCCAACCAAAATCTCGTTTTCCCCATTTTTCGCTTTTGATCGCTGTGCTTTCACCAAATATTACTCAGAGCTAAGAAGACGAATCAGGCTCAAATCACTCCTGTGAAATCTACGAGGTCTAGGCTATCTATTCATATAGATACTGTCCGCTAAAATTGTTTTTTTTTTGATATAGTTGATGGGGTGCGGTACACCCCTTTAAAAGCTGCGGCCGCCGCAGCTTCTAAGGGGGTGTGCCGCACCCCATTAACTATATGAAAAAAACATTTTTAGCGAACGCTATATATATGAATCGATAGCCTAGACCTTGTAGATTCCACAGGAGTGATTTGAGCCTGATTCGTCTTCTTAGCTCTGAGTAATATTTGGTGAAAGCACAGCGATCAAAAGCGAAAAATGGGGAAAACGAGATTTTGGTTGGCTTCTAATTCCACAGTTTGGAGGTCTTCTGAAGCGGGATTCCTGAGGTGGACAAAGAAGGAGTAGTGCTTTGTCTTGAGTGCAAAAACGGATAGCTAATTCACCTTTGAAACAAAGTTAACCATGTTGGAATTTGACCATTTCACTTAGGTAGCCTAGTATCTTGAATCTTCAGAATTCGCTCACACTTTGTCTACGGGAATTATTTGACATGCTAATTATGGATGGGATACGAATATCATGTTATCACTATTATCAGATTACCCAACTACGACCCCCTCCCCTTTTGACTCCTCAATACGACCCCCCAGGTGTGGCGTGCCGCACCCCACGCTTGACCCTGATGATAACGCTCGATCAGATATCAGGAGATACATCGCACTTGTTTTTTCAGACCCGTTCTGATTTTCAGCTTTTTTGCAAATCATTCATTTCATTGAACAAACTATGAAGCCGAGACTTGCATCTGCATGGAAATCCGAGATTTGGGGCTAAATTTGCTTAATGTCACTCGGATCTTACAATTAAGACGCTCAGCTAGTGCCGAACTGTATGCTATCCTAACGCACTGTTTTCCCTAATGTTCTTTTTGATTGAGAAGTTTCTTGTTGTGAAAAGATGTAAAAAAATGCAGTCATTTCCAGTTTAGGAAAGCCCTTTGCAGAGAAGGCTGAATGCTCTTTTCTAAAACTTCCAAATTTTGAAATATATTGAACCGGTGGTAGTCGGAGGGTGCTTCTCGTTCATATTCTTAAGACATGATGGTCCAGCAGATTTAATCATGTTTCGTGTCCATTTTTCATCATGTCTGTAGAAATCACTTGTCATTGTGAGAAGTGTTAGAACAGGCGTGAGCTCTAGCATTGATCTCGCACTTACAACGTTATGCGTGTTGGATTTGTCGCACTCAACAAGCCGGTTGAGTTTTGAGAATAAAAGAAAGAGTAGGGGACTAGTCTGAAGGTACATTCACTTTTTTCTTTGGCACAAGTTTGATTGCTCGCTTTTTCACCTTGTAAACCTGCTACCGTAGAGCCAGACAATCATAGAATTGCTGCGTATAAGTAAATCTTGGGAAGCTCAGTCTTTTCTTGTGTATCTGAATTCTGATGTTACAAACGCAAAACTCATGTTGACGTAGACTGTATGTCTCCTTTTTGTAAAACCTTGGCATGCTTTGTAGATATTGTTCAACTGTTTTAAGCCGTAATAGGTTTTTAAAGGAACATGTCGGGCAGTAAATAAAGTGTTCCTTCAAAAACCTGTTACGGCTTAAAACAGTTGAACAATATCTCTGTTGACGGTTTTTTTTTTCAAACGCATTTAGACCCTACGCCATGTGAAAGCGGGATTACCGGTAGCAGGAAATTTCCACATCCACCAAAATAAGCATGTCCTGGTATCTTTTTTGTTAAGTTGCCTAGGTGACTTCGCATTTCCATAGCAGCTTATCTCTTCAAATTGTTTGATTGTTGTTAGGCATAGCTTGTCGGAAAACTAACTGAAGACTAGCAATTATTCAAGCGATTATTTCGTGACTAGCATTTTCGCCATTGCGTGACTGGTCATGCAGAAATCATCCGCTCATGCCATTTGAAGGATTACTTTGCCTGGCGTTCAGCCGCAGATCTGCTTCGTTCTATGCGCTCTGCTCATTCCACGTACCTATCGTATTGTTTTGTTTGAAATACAAAAACACCAAAAATCTAGTCCTAAAAATTCTGTCATGAAAACAATGTTGTAGGTTATCGCAGCAGGTGAACACTTGAATGCTAGCCATCTTTTATTGGAGCAAAGTTAGTTCAGCCAACGTCCTCAATTACTTAGCTTGAACAACATAGGGCCTGAAGACACCAGAAACCATCTAATCCGTTGAGAATTGGAACTTTATTTCAAGAAATCCAGAGTTCCCCAGTCGCTACATGACACAAAACTCCTGGGAATAACTGTATTTTCTCATGCCGCTCCATCTCAAGCGGTCCTGATTTTCTCATACATGTAGTTAACTACTACAAATATTGAAAGTACAAACACTTTCCCGTGTTTCCCGCCAGTACCTGAAAACTTTCAGTTCTAGACAATCCAAGCAAAATTCTTCAAAAGGAGCGCTTTGAGTTTGAAAATCTGTGTTCAAGCTAATTATCTCTTCTCTTTTAGAATGCCGCACAAAGATTATGATAGATGATCTGTATTCATCCTTAAAATTGCCGCTAGAAGTTTGGGTATCTAGAAATCGAATCTAGAAATAGCTAAAAATTCTGAATGCTGCTCAGTAATAGATGCAATTTTACTTGAATCACACAAATTTTAAGAAAACTCGAAAACAGACTGTATGGACCATATCGTACATACTTCATTCTTGTCTTCTATGGTTGTTTTTGTTTTTTTTTCGTCCGATAGAAGATAAAAATTCTTTTCTAGGCTTCTTCTATAGTTGTTTTGGTTTTTCGTTCGATAGAAGGGCATAGAAAAATTCTTTTCTAGGCTAACTCCCTGGGATCCCTCACTTCACGAACAAGTTCGTGATCGTATGATGCTGCTAGGAGGTACGTCTGGAAATGGGGTGCAATGGGAAAAAGCAGGAAAGAATAGCGGCACTCAAGGAGTTGGTGCAGGACTGTCTTGGTTGGACACTGACGCAATGACTTACATGACCGAGTCGGCGAAAGAAGTATGTTGTTCCCGCGGTGAATTTGTAAAGTGTAATTTAATTATATTTCAGTTGGAGTACCCAGAAATCGATCATAGTGGAAGTGCAGAGCGGGATCGTGTCATACATGGAATAGAGCGGCTGGACTTGAGCGGCGTGCAGCCTGAAAATGATACTGGAGAAAGCGAGCGCAGCGAGGTGCTAATGTTGATTCCTCTGCTAAACCTTTTTTCGCGCAATGTTCCTTCCAGCTGTCGTTGGATCCAGTGTCCCTGCCCTCGACAGCTTCGTTCTCATCACCAGGACATCGCAAACTTGAAAGAACGAACGGTCATATGGAATCCGCAAATACACAGTCTTCGTCTGGTGAAGCTGAAGAAGTCACTGATTGCTAGACCGACGTTTGACTAGGCATAAGAAACGCTGTATTTATCCTTCTGTATTTATCCACGCGCTATTTATGTTATTTGGTAAGGGTTTATCTCATGATGTGTGAATGGCTGTGTACTTCTCTGTAGCTTTAGAACGGGTATCAAGGAAATAAAGTCGGTTGATATAACATGATATAAAAGAACAGTGCGGTAGCTTTTCTCATTTCTTAGTACTTGTAGTCTTCAGTCTGGTTGCTGATGCATCACGCTCACCAGTGTGGAATGGAGGAGGCAGGAGATGATGTGAGTGAAAGCATATCTGTCGCTCATATTACAGGAATTGAAGTGGAGAAAATGGCTACAGCAAAGCAGTACAGTGTTCCGTCATTTTCTGCTCTTGATTCACATATTAGACTCTTGCTATAAACACTTTTCAACAGGACAGCACAGGACCGCAATGTCATAATTGTTGGATTGGAGACTAAGCAGTAGTGATGTTTCGGAAGACCGTGTTCTAAAGAGCAATCAGTCTTACGATATCCACATCTGTATTCACGTGTCGTATAGCTCCAGCACAGAATTATCTTTTTGGTCATATTCTCCTCTTAACATCCGCGACTTTTTGATGGTTATTCGTAGATGCTCCGGCTGCGAGTTCTAGGTGCAGAGGTCGGATTCAGCTAATTCTCAGTTGGCCCATCTTCTCCGCAAACGTCTGCCCATCTCGTCGGTGGTTCTTCCAAAAGGGATGTTTGGCAAGGAATCGATTCCGAAGACGGGGCCTTTCGTATGTGTACCACGAAGTCCGACGACCTGTCATGTAACTTTCAGAATACCGCGCTCGAGAGCTCTGTGGGTAATCCGTACAGCTTTCTACGTGGCTTGGGTGTCGGCTCAAGTCTCAGCTGCGTAACAAAGCGCTACGAAAGCTGTCAAGTCTAGCTGATGTGCTCGAACTCAGACAGTCGACGGCATACCTCCGGAGCAGAAATGGCCGAGCCGCGGGGTTTCCCCAGCGGGGGATTGCCACTCGTGCTCCGGAGCCTTCCCATTTGTGCTCCGGGGACCTCGCATTTGTGCGCCGGACCCCTCCGATTTTCTGCTCCGCAAGTCTGCCGCGGCATACTGTAACTAGCCCTAATTGAGCTCCAAACCCCAATTTTGTCTCTAAACCCCACCCAAATTAGCGAATACGACCCCCCCCCCCCCCGGGTAGGACTTCAGCGCGACCCTCACCCCCGTACTTACCCCCTCCCTCTCACTCCTAGCGTTTGTAGATAGAAAATAGAAGAATGAAGACAAAACGAAACATTTATTTTAGATTGACTGCAAAACTGAAAATAACTGTACTGAAAATTGCAGTTGTTTTGATTTGCATCCAATTCTGTTTGTGCCAGATGTGATGAGATGCAGTTCGATCACTACGGGCTTGGTTATCGGGAGAAACAGCTCCGGTCGAGTTCAACGTTGTGTGGTCCTCGAGCGATTCTTCCAGAAAACACATTCTGGATGACATTGGTGGAGTGGCCGTGGAGGTTAATCGGAATTTTTTTAGTGATAGTTGTCGTAATTTGTGGTTTCTCCAGGTTTATAAGTGCAAAAGCTCTTGCATCGAACTGTGGCCGATGTCTTACGCTGAATGCTGAAAAGTATGAATGTGGCTGGTGTGTTATAGACAACAGATGTGCTAGACCAATGGCATGCTTGGCAAGATCACCACAAGATTGGGTGAATAGCACACAGCTGTGTGCAAATCCAGCTAATGAAGACTTCAGTCCTAAAAATGGACCCGTCGGTGGAAAAACGAAGGTTAGGTCTACTGCTGCTGCGTTCACCTGTGGAATTGTCGCTTTTACTAGCGAGAAAGTACTATCAGGTGGGGTGACCATGTGTAATGGGACTAGTGAACCAGTAACTAAACATACCTTGCCAGGCATCTTGCCAAGCATGCCATTGGTCTGACACATGTGTTGTCTATAACACACCAGCCACATTCATACTTTTCAGCATTCAGCGTAAGACATCGGCCACAGTTCGATGCAAGAGCTTCGCACTTATAAACCTGGAAAAACCACAAATTACGACATCTATCACTAAAAAAATTCCGACTAACCTCCACGGCCACTCCACCAATGCTATCCAGAATGTGTTTTCTGGAAGAATCGCTCGAGGACCACACAACGTTGAACTCGACCGGAGCTGTTCCTCCCGATAACCAAGCCCGTAGTGATCGAACTGCATCTCATCACAAGCACAAACAGAATTGGATGCAAAATCAAAACAATTGCAATTTTCCTTATATCACATTGTCGTCGAATGTCCCCCGACAGCAGGTTTTTCGCGTTTAACGTTTCCTACTTTGAAGTGACATCGAAAATCCGTCATGAAGATCGGATCGAGGTTTTGGACCTTACAAATCCAAGCTCAAAAATGAGCACTTCGTAGAATGTACCACTCACCTTCACTGTGATATCTCTCCTTTCACCTGCAGCTACGTAAAGTTTGGTTTGCGGTGCGAGTACGTGGACATTTCTGTGGACCTTTTCTCCTATAGTGACACTCACGCTGGAGTGCAAATTTGAAGGCTTTTCTATCATCAGAAACAAGGACACAGACTTTCCCTGCATATTATGACTTTGTGCAAAGTCTGAGAACTTGGAATCTCGAAAAAAATGTGAATTTCTTGAGCGCCTGTCACAATTTCTAACAGGTAGACGAGACGAGTAGACGATATACTGAAAAATGTGAAAGAGTTGCATGAACTTGCATAGCAGATCTGCATTTAGCAAGAATGCGACAGACTAACCGTATAAGATATTCCCTGAGACAGAGCCAAGCAGTGTACGGATAATTCAGCATCAATCAATCCCGGAAACACGGAAATAATTCAAGAGACACCACATAAGGGTACCGAGGCCGAATCTCGGATTATATACTTTTTGTTTCAAACCAGAATAAATCACAAAAACCACTCCATCAATAGTCAACGATGTCTCAGCAAGTCGAAAAGAGCCAAACACTAAAAGTGACTAAGTGCATCCGCACGAAAACCTAAAACCTGAAACCTGAAAAGAAGGAGATGAACAAATAAACGCCAACGCGCCGACGAGGAACACGAAAAACCAAAAAAAGAAAAAAAAAGAAAAACGAGCGCGAAAGAACGACAAAAAAGAGTAAGACGAGAGTGACGGCAACTTATTTTCGAAAATGCTAAACTGCGTATCACAGCAAATTGACTGCGTACATATATGTGCGCCCGACCCCTCCCATTTTGTGCTCCGGAGGCCTCCCATTTTGTGCTCCGGAGACCCCCCATTTGTGCTCCGGAGACCTCCCATTTTCTGCTCCGTAGGTGCCCCAAATCTGGCGTACCTCCGGAGCAGAAATGGCGTACTTTTGGAGCAGATCCGGAGAAGGGTCCCACTCACCTGCCGGTGACGTCACCGTGACCTACAAGAAGGGACCGCCCCCTCGCCCCGCTCTCATTGGTCAACTGGGTCCGCCGCGGCTCTGCCAGATTTCGACTGTCCGGCGCGACTACGGCACCGATTGTCTGAGAAGCTTCGAATTTGTTAGCTGATCGGTGGCTTCCTTCAAAGGCGAAGGCGGCCCATTCTCCTCTTTTTCGTTTGCTAAATCTTTCCCTCAGATCTTCGTTCATAAAATTTTCTAGATATATGTAAAAAGATGTCTCCATGATGAGTGTGCCTTCCATTTCCCGTTCCGCACCTTCGCAAAGGCGTTCTTCATGAACTGATTCTATTTACTTGCGTCTTCTGCCCTACTTCGTTTAATTCTTTTCATCGTCTCTGCGTCAGTATACTGCTTGAAAGAGGAACGATATTGAAACAAAGCAAGGGGTTCGAATTTCTTTTCAACTCATAGGACTCTCGATTCCCAATTTCACCCACTGTAAGGACGCGGTGGCCAGCTTTGGCTAGATTTTGCCTCCCTGTCGGACTCCTTTCCCAAATGGGATGGTCAGAGGTGATAGTATAACTGCATCGTCGTTGTACAGACTTTGTAGCAGTGCCTGATCTCAAGCTTTCCCAAGTCGGTTCCATACCTTGATCGACTAGCGCTGAAGGATGGCATCGGTTTCGGCGCTGTCAATGGCTTTTCGTAGTTGATAAAGGCTAGAACCAGAGGCAGGCAGTGCTCCTATCATTCTTCTATGACCTTCGAAATGTTTGATCCATGCAGCCGAATTTTGCGAAATCCAGAGTTGTTGGGACTGGGCTTTATCCAGTGTCCTAGAATATTCGTGAAAAACTATAACAACTCAGCGGGCATATTGGACGATAACTTCGAAAGTCTCTTTCGCTCTTCTTGAAGAGAAGGACGGTTCTGGAAGTTCTCCGCTGGTCGGGACTCCTTTCCTTCCGAATGTAAGATGTTAGAATGCGACGTAAAATTCTCGTGTATACATGTCCTCCTGCTCGCAGAATTTCGACGGGAAGTGATCTGCGCTTGGACATCCTCGTGGTCTGAATTGCGTTGCGCACTTTAGCAGATGGTACTTCTCCAGTGACATCAACGGACATCGGCACGGATGTTGATGAGCGCAAGAGATTGGTGTAAAAGCTTTTCGCGATAGATTCCATCTTATATCGAGAAGAAGTCGAATTTCTTTCTTCGTTCAATAGTGCAGCCAGCGGTACGTGATAATCACAGATGTCCCTCGGCACTTTTAAGACTTCGTCTTCCTTCTGCTGCTTCCTCTATCTTGGCTTGCCTGTACTTCCTGGGATCCTACTGCAAAGCTGTTCTACAACTGTCGTTGGCTATCAATCGCTGGAGATGACTTGCACCCGGATCTTGCGGCACTGTGGCAGACCTTCTCTCCTTTCGACTGTCGTACTCTTCGCTCGAAGGAAGCGGTGACGGAGCCACCGGAGACGGGTGGAACTGCTACATCAAGTAACCTCCATTTTTTATGGGAAAATCATGCGGAGGAGAGAAGCTTAACGAAACGGTTGCCATTTTCGTTCCTTAACCCACTCCAAATTTCCAATAACAATATCCTTATTCTCCTTCTAATGACATGTCGACTCATTGGGGTTTCTCGCAACAAACTTGTCGGTGAACTTCTTGTTGCGAACTATTCACGCCATAGTGGAAAGCCCATTTTTCATTCATCAGCTGCTGATATAGAAGTAGCAGTTGAAGATGCTGATGATCTTCTGACGTAGATGGAGGCTTGAGATGACCAGAGGAGAAGGTGAAGTTGAAGCTCGTGACATCCGCACTCCGTGCGCAAACCCACTTTATGACTGAAAGTCGGTTTTGTGGCCATTTTGGTTAATAGAGTGGCTTCTTCCTGGGGGTGCAGATCGCTGTGTAGTCCGTTATATTTTTCGCATCGCTGCGGCGAGATATCCGTCAAGAAAAATAGAGGAAAAAGGAAGATTTTCCGTCTACTTGAAACAATTCATCAAGAGCTGTGGAGACTGCCGTGCCAGAAGGCCGTTTCCCTCTGCTTGATGATGAGCCAGCGACCGGACGAAGTGCTAATTGGACAGGATAGCCCATAGATTTTGAACGGATAGGGGATGGTATAAACATGCGTGCACACGTTCGTCTGATTCGTCCGTGCGCCGTGCTGGCTCGCATTCGCATCCCAACTAGAAAACACTTTCAGATTCCAAAACATTTCCATTTTTTCGGCATCAATTTCTACCCTAAAGAAAGGGAATTTTTTGTGGATTTTTGGATTTTTGACATTCTTTCCATTTTGAGAGGTAGATTTATCATAATAACATCATAGCAAGGATAGTTTTAAACCATTTTGTAAAATTATAGGAAGGGAAAAGCACAAGGAGACGCAGAGAAAAAATTAATGAAGGATACTGGTTTAAGTGTGGTTACAAAGAAATAAACTTGCTGGCTTCATGCATTTGCGGCATAAATTATGTCAATGGTTAGACCCTATCATGCCCTATGAATGAAGCAAATTTGGAAAGCGCAGCAGAAGTTATCCGTAAATCTGACATATTCAAGCGTTCAGTTTTGCTTAGGCGGCACATGTAAAATGAATTCACCTACTACACCACCTCTGTCAACGGGTTTTACTCCGATGCACGTTAACTTTGAAAAATGTTTGAAACTATCATATTCGTTATGTGTAAAAATTAATGCGTCGTTTCAAGATGCTAGAGTTAATGACGGTTGAAGAAAGAAACTCACGTACTTAATCTGTGATTTGAATCGCACAATGTAAAATTCGTTTTTCTTCTTCTTGAATACTGAAGTTTAGATTGTGTCCGAGACAATAGAATCATTGTGTAAGCGGGCGCAAGATTTATGCACACACGCTCGTCATAATCTTCGTCATAATCAACCAGGTTTATTCTTGAATAGCATAAAAATGAAAACAATTACATCTTTATCAAGCTACTTGCGATGAATATGCAAAGAAGCATACGAACGTTTACGCCACAACATTTGGTACTCGCTGTCACTCATGTAAGGAGGATAAGGGGATAACACTCGTAAATGTCTATCCACAGGTGAGTTTACATTGTCGCGCAGAAGAGTTGTTGCAGATCGCGCTTTAGGGACTGTCCGCTGGCACCGCTGAACCATCTTATGGCAGACCAGCATTTTGTGAAGACAAGGTACACATCGTTTGTCTCAGATTTTCTTTGTAAGAATAGTCAGTTAAGAAGTGCTATGGCGATGGGAAAGTCAGTCCGAGAGCCGCTGATGACATTCCAGAGGAGCGGTTGACGTTACCGTACTGGCACATCGCTGAGGCTGCATCGCGAGCTTTGGAGGAGAAGAATATGGTGAATATTTCAAATGAATCAAGTTTGTGTCCTGCTGACTAAAAGGCGGTGACTAATTTCTGAAGCGGTAACAAGATTAATGAATAACCAACGTCGTAAGCATCGCAAGATGTACCTTGGGTATTATTTTCAGTTTTCTTTAAGAATAAACTGTAGGAGATTCGATAAAAACAGCGGGAATCTCTCATGCGGTCATCGTACCTCAAATCTATCTGCCATCCTCCCCTGTATCTTAATTAGGATTTTAAAGTTACCTGCTTATTTATAGAGCATTTGAGAAATCGTGACGATTGCACGACAGCGCGCGACACGGCGCTACTTCCGGAAACCGCATTTTCTTGATTTTCATTTCTAATATGGTTTTTTTGCTTACGTACGATAGTATTCAGACACTGGAAGTGACAGCCAAGCATTGAGGTGATGTCTTCTTGTATGAGCGTTTTGTGCTCTTGTGGGCGCAAAGTCCGCAGTCAGATCCGTCGTCACGACTGTACATATTAATGACCTATACATAGGTCAGAGGACCCATCCTCACTCGTCGTGCGCGTCCTGACTTTGATCATTCGGTTACGGGTTCGAGCAATCCACATCAACCAAGGTCTTGATACGCAGTTGTATGTTGGATGATTCTGAATTATATTTTGATGTCGCGGAAAACGCCTTAGGTGAAGCTCCAAATCAGGCCCGGCACGATTCGATTTCTAGGGTTTCTTAAGACGGAGTATCCCTTACCAAAAATTTTGCGAAGTCTCGTTTGACATCATCGGAAACCTATCGACTTGATAGAAGATAAAAATAGAGAGTTGTTAGTCTGAAAGGAAAGGCGTGAAATGGGAGTGAAAATTTGAAGTGGAGATGAATACTACGCATGCACAAGAGTCTGACATTGGACGCGATTATTAACAAAGCGATTTATGAAGAAATCAAAAAACAGGAAATGCGATATGAAAATGTCTTCATGCTCAAAAACAAATTCTTGACCGGGAATCCGTTCAAGATAAGAAAAATCTACATATGTGAACTTATAAAAAATACCATACGATCTATGATCGCATGGTGACCGTGGAAATAGTGGACTAATTTTTGAAAAGATTTTATCTAACACAAGTTTCAGAATTTTTTACGTAATTCTTCCTTAAGATTCTATGTCTACAGTCCAAATTTGGTGTCATATGCTTTCTGTACGTTATGAACAGGCAATGTGTTGATTTTGGCTTCGCTATAAGATCGCGCACTTTTTGCAAGACACAATAGAGCACGTCCATCATGTGATAACCTGTTTTCAAAGCTGCATTGAGTGGTCGCTTTTGGTACTACCAGAAGTGTGTTAATTGTCTTGCACACTGTACATGTGCAATTTTCCTCCACTTATCCGCTAGTCCCATGTACGCAATTTTTTTCGGGGCTCCTTCCTGGACTCCGCGCAAACGATATCCGTTTGCTTTTTGTCCCAAAAAAACGAAGTCTAGCTATTCGATCTGTGCCGGGCCCTGCTCTGAATCCCTTGACACTATCTGAACTTACTTATCTTCAAAAGTTTCACATCTTCTCAGATAATCGTTGGGGGCAGGCGGTCGTAAACTCGCGCTTTTTTGCAAGCGGTCAGCAAAATTTTGGGGCGTGGCCAAACCTTCAGCGAGCGGTACTTCCGTGTTTTGCCAGCGGGCAGCAATACAAAATTTTCTGCAAGCGCTCGCTGAATAATCTCTTTCAGCTAGAGCTGCATGCACCATTCCAGCGCTACAGTGAACAGCTTTGGCGACGAAATGTCGCGTTGTCATACTCCTGCCCCAATTTAGATGTGGGGCGGATTGTCGGACAGCTGTATCGTGGTGATGCATCCTTTGCTGCAGTCTGCTATGATCCTTATGTTTATAGCGTTCACTCCTTGGTCGGTCCAAGCAGAAACGCCATTGATTACTATCAAAGGCCTTTTCGTAATTAACAAAGGTGAGGAGAGAGGGCAGCTGGCATGATCGACATACCACCACTGTCGTTGAGAGGACGGTTGCGATAAGGGCTGAACGTAAAGTCAGGTGTGCCTAACCTGGGGGAGGGGGAGGAGGAGGGGGGAGAGAAATCGTATTGGCATAAGGCTGAGGGGGGGAGCCGTATTTAAGAACTCAAATTATTCAGTAAATCGTGGAAATATCGCGATCGAGTATTAAAGTCACTTCTCTTTCTTGCAGCTACTGAAAACATTTTAAAGTTGTACCGATTATCTAACCCAACAGCGCTAATCATGTTTCTGGTAAGAACAAGTGATGTTTGAAATTGAAATTTGCGGCGAACAAAGTCAAAAGTTGGGGTTTATCAAAAATCTCGATATTTCAAAACCCATCTGTTCTTATCAGCAACCTGCTTAGCACGTTGAGTTAGACGAACAATACAACTTTGGAGTTTTCGTTGACTACGAAGAAAGAAAAATAATTCTAAGGAAAGACGGTTGGCCACTGGAAGTCATCAGGGATCATACAAGAAGCTGGAAAATGTTTCTAGTATAGCTTCTAGCCCGCTCCAATGTTCATAGTGAAGGATGCTGAGAATACTTACGGACCGGTGATACGGCGTGGAATCCAGATACCTGGAGCTTCAGGATGTGAAGCTTCATTTCAAGCTGCAATTCGCTCCCCGGCGAGAACATGCCTCCCCTAGAACCATTCTGAGGTAATCGGAGGTGAAGAGGAGGAAGGGAGTTTTTTAGGGCTTTCAGGAGAGAAAGATGGGGGGGGGTCGCTTTTGAGATACTTGTGCCTGATCTCCTGCTCAACTCTGGTTGTGATCAAATCTTTCACGGAATCCGGCTTAATTGGATGATTGTACCTTATCGAATGACCTCGAGATACGCACCATGATGATTGGTCGATAGTTCTTGAGGTCCTCTCGTATCTTGTGAAGGAAAATTATGTGGAGTCCTCCACTAATTACGTATCGTCTCCTTCTTCAGATACCTGTCATATGAGTTGCCAGCAGATCAATCAAACCAGCTATCCTACATCTCATTATCCCTGCGAAAGCTAATTTTACGAATAATACTACCCCAACTTCTGTTTGCTATACGAACATAGATTATTACGCTTTTCTCAATGGAATTGAACTTTACTATGGTTCAGTTCTTCTCCCTTGCTAATGAATGTATTTTTGGGTTTCAGTACGATAAGCGACGTGCCGCTGATGCATGGGATAAATACTTTTCCACTTCCCCGTAAGTTTTCTTTTAAGCTTTGGGTAAACTTGGGCAAAAAGGTGCTATTGTCGAAGGAATTGTTATGCTAGCAGATTTCGATGAAAATTACCGCATTTTTCGACTACACTAATACGATTCGCTTTCATTTAAACATTAGTTACGATCTACAAGAGTTCGATGGTACACAAATTGAAAACCATTTCAGCCATGTAAAGATTGATGATGTAATGAAAGAGGGCGAGTTTGTGACCTGCTGTTCCTGCGGTCAGAAGAAAGCCGTTGAGAAATCACCACCAGAGAAACAAAATCAGTACCCATTCATATCGGACGCTGTTTGCTTTCATCAAAAAAAGCAAGGGATAAAGCCTCAAGGCAATTTTGTTAAGGAGAAGAAACACGAGCGCCTATGCGGTGCTCATAAGACGAGAGGAGATGGGTGTGACTATGCGGTTCTTTACGAATGTGAAGGCAGTGTAAACAGTTGTCCACATTTTATTAAGAACAGCGAATCTAAAGATGAGGTATCGGGACGAGCAGAGCGTGTCGGCATGCGCTCTCTTAAAAACGAAGCCGAGATTGTATTGCCGGCTAAGAGGAAAGGTCCGCGTTGCCCAGATGCTGTCTGTCCTTACCTGGTGGATGATACTGGTGCTTATATCCACAGGGATGGTGGGAGTGACTCACACATGAAGAAACGAAATCAGGGGTAGGTGAGACTTTATTATACAAAAACTTTGAGATCAGCGAAGGAGGGTTTGTAGACTAGTTTGCCTCCTAAGTTTTTCAATGTAACGACAACTTCAACTAATTCGAAGGCTTTCCGGTGTCAGTTTTGATCAGCTTACGTTGCTTCACTAGCTAATAGAGCAATGTAAGCCTTATGAGACAGCTTCCGAGCATTCGCAGGTCTGATTTACTTGGAGTTCGAAGTCAATTTATTGAATTTTGGAGTAATCCGATTTTGCTTCGTCTCAAGAAGGTTACAGGCGACGAGTACATAAGCGAGACTGCGCGGCCGCTATGTGCTCGCATTAGAGAGCACCTAGACGGCAGAGACAAATTTGATGTTAAAGTGAAAATCCTGACGCATGAATCACATACATCGGCTCGCAAATGTTTAGAGGCCTTTGGGTTCATGCCAAAAGCCCTAAAATGAATCGTAAGAAAGAATGCCCATCCATCACCTGTGAACTCCTCCGTACCTACGTCAGATCTTCTGACCCCCGGAGACTTTATAAATAGCCATGCCATTAGCGTTCAAAGGCAGTGGATCGGCAAAACTCAACAACGGATTTTAACGCGATAGGTTCCACATCACCCGAGTATGAAAACGGTGCATGCCTAGTTGCACAGCATGCCTTCCCTTCCGAGAAAATGGCTCTCAAACTTACACGCGCAGGCCAATCTTACACGCTTCCGGACAAGTTGACAATTTCTTCCTCAGGGCTGCCCGTCGCAATGCTGTAACCATTGGGTCCCGCAACGTTCCAGCATCATCAGCCTTGCTCCACTCGTCCAATTCCGAAGGGAAGGACATTGAAAAAGGCTCTTTTTCGCCGTTCTGAAGCTCGCAGAAATGGATTTTCAGGACCAGCGTATTGAATAACCCCAGATAAGCGAAAATTTGACTAGATTGAGATTTGCCGAGCCACTGCCTTTAACCATATAGCTCTCGCTCTGGCATCAAAATTCCATCGGCGTTTCAAAAGGTGAGTGTTTGGTCAGGCAGGATTGTCAGTCTACCTAAGCCTTAGAGATTTGTTTGCATAGCTGCAGAGACGTTTTTTCTGGTGGTTTGCAAGTCGTTCTGTCCATGCCAGGCTCTAAAGAAGGCAACTTGCCGAAACGTTATTTTTCCATGGAGGAAAAAATTAGAGCAAGTGGTTATGGCAAATGTCACATGTCTAGCTGAGTATATGCTTGGATAAGGTTGGGAGGACGATCTTCTCAAAGGTATGCTGTGGTTTCAAAGAAGAAATTTTGACGGAAAAAGTTGTCGTGAAAAGGCTTAGAAAAACGACTATTATTTTTGCATCAACCTAAAATGTTATTATGTTTATTAAAGGCTGGCCACTGGTAATTCCAGATTTTTGTGGTCAGAATTGATTATATGCGCGCGAATGGCTCAGCCAATTTCGTTTTCCTGATTTCTAGCCATCAATAAAATACAGCAGTGCATTCTTGCAGTGATTGGTGCATGTATGAGCAGTTGGAAAAAATTTTTCTGAATGAAGATCATTCGGCTAATTTCAAAAATTTATTCTGACTTCAAACTCAATGTGAATCAAATTTTGTGCAAATATTCGGAAGCTATTTTGTGGAGCTTTCATTGCTCTGTCAAATAGTGGCTTAACTGATAGAAAATTGAATTTGAGATGTCCTCAAAAAAACTTACAAGGAAAGCGCGTCTAGTCGAAGTGGCCTTTTCAGACGAGACCCATGTTGCTTTGGAGAGTAATGCACAGTGATTCCAAATCTGCCAAGCGCCACTGGACGCCGAGTTATGGGCGTTTTCGGTTCAAAAATTGAATGCAAAACTGGAACGAAATTGCCCAAATTTGCTCAAATGGTGCAGTCTCGAGTACTAAAGCAGTTCAGTAATGCATACATTGAATAGATACTTAACATTACTTTGTCTGAGCGCTGGAAAGATTGTAACAATTAATTTTACCCAAATGCATCCATTTTTCGTTTCAAAAAACGATCATAACTCGGCAATCAGAAGCGCTTGGTAGACAATGAAGACAGATTTGAAGCCACCGTGCAATGCTCTTCAAAATAGTAAAAAACGCCATTTCGACTAAAAAGGATTCTCTTGTTAGTGTTAGCCCAAAAGATCACGACAAGAACAGGCTCGAGTCCGTAATATGGAGGCGTTATAGTTACCCGTACTCCGGTCCGCATTGAGATCAGATGTGTAGTCATTCTAGATTGATCTAAAGCTGAGAGAGCATGCCCAAAAGTGCATCGAGCAGCGCGGCTGAAGTTGCTTGATTATCAAACACTGAAAATCTAAGAACTTGGCACTTCCAGCTCACCACCGCGCATATGTCGTCCATTTTATGGCACAACGGAGTTAGAGAAGAGCTCTCTAAATGCCATCAACCACCTACTAAAAGCAGAGAAAGAGTTACGTAAAGTGCAGTTCACTGCTGGCACTGTTATACCACAGGCAGAGCAATACGTCGTAAGTTACTTCCATTTGCAGTTTTACCTGGCACTGAATTCAACATTGTTCGGCACAAATCTACCTTTGGGCTCATGAGTCATGCCCGTGTGCACGTACACCTCCGCGGAGGAGGGAGGGGATCTGACTGACAATGAGAGGGACGCGTCGTATTTCACTCCAACTGTATTTTCCTTTCCCTGCCTATGTTTTAAAGTTTTTTGATCCTGATACTTGAGTATAATGGATGACAGAACATTGCCATAAAAGCTGAAATTTCCAATGTTTCGTTTGTCCTCTGGGGATCTGCAGGGGATCACCTCACATTTTCAAAAGTCATTTGTCTTCCTATAAACTCGATGAAAATGCTATAAAACTGTACCGGGGATATTTTGGCAATGCTAAACATGTTCACAGTAGAAATTAGTAAATTATCAAAATATCGAAATTTTCGATGAATTTGCGTTCGCGAGCTGAGGTTCATCGAAAAAATCACAATCCGTTTGTTTACATGTTTAGCATTGCCAAAATATCCCCGGTACAGTTTTATAGCATTTAGTCGAAACCTCTCTAGTAGTGCCATAGTAGATCCTCAGTAACAACTTTACGGCGTTTTTCTCGACTTCCTAGAAAGATAGACTACTTTGAAAACAAGAGGCAATCACCTGAAGATCCCTGCTGATCACAAACAGTGGAAATCTCAGCTTGTATGGTAATGTTCTGCCATCCATCGTACTTAATCGTCTGGTTGTGAAAATCTTTGAAACGTAGACAGAAAAAGAAAAATGCAGACGTTTAGAGTAACGAATTTAACGCTTCCCCTCTCAAATTTTCTCCCCTCCCCAGTGGGGATGTACGTGCATACGGTCCTTAATAGACTTGCTCCGGTTAAACTTCTCACACGCTTTTCTTCAAAGATTGATACGGAATTCTTAAGTGGCACTAAAACGAGAACAATTGATTCCAATCAAGCAAAATAACTTTACCACCTTGCGCAGATATATAAGTAAGGATTCTCATTGCTAATCAATAGAAACACCACTAGCATATTTGCGTTTTCTTGAAACGTTAGCTATTTATTAAATAATTTAGGAACAGGTTAATACTATCCATAATGACCTCAAGCAATTCAATACACTATTCCGTGAAGTTCAGCATCAAACCAACGAAGCTCTTGAACAGAAAGTAGGTGTCCCTTTGTTGACATATCAAGAATTGACCTAACACTTAGGGAGCGCGTCACTTCCACTTCGTAATTCAAGCTTCTCCCACAAAAATGAAGGTATCAGTTTGCATAATTGCCTTGCTTCTGGAAAATGGGCAAATTTTTCAGACCACATCGGGACCGCTCCCACCACGCTGATAAGGAACATTCGAAGGAACAACGCAAGATATGATATAGTTTCATGTAATAAAGTTTGAATGAACCTTACATGCTACTGTTATCTTATGAGCAAAAGATTGTGTTTGTTGATAAATGGAAGTATTGATCACAATTGCGACAGATGTGTTTTACCAGCAATATTCAGTGGTGCTCGAGTCTGTTTTAGGAGTCATCCTCCAAGGCCGCACAATACACGCCCATAGGATGTGGAAGTCTATAGCCAGGACCTGATCGAAGTCATTTTATCTCCGGTCCAACAATTCTAACCCTATAAAGGAAGGATTTGGGCCTGCTTCTTGAAACTAAACCCGTTCGTCTATGGTTGCGCTCCTTTGGTAGAACTAGTTGGGTATCAGAATGGGTGAGAACAGCAACGCGGCAAAAGAAACGATTCCAGAACTTGGCATTCGGACTCTTTTATATAGCCTTCTTCCAGACAGGATACCTTCTGGCCAGCAATGCTAGTATCAATGCAATATGAAGTTCGTTTATTTGTGAGTAGTGGTGTCACCAAGTTCATTATCAAGGGCCATGAGGTACCCGGTGGCTAAAGAGGTGCAACGCGGATAAATTCATGGCAAGAAAAACAAGATACATACATATGTTATGGAATTTAGATTGCTAATACCTATTATTGACCACGGTGGGGCGCGCGGCAAAAGCCGTAAGGAAGGCAAAGAACCACCACCATGTAATTGGTCACATCAAGCATATCCCCGAGAGACAACCAGAAACTGGAAACAAATAACAGAATAACAGAATTGGATATTATACTACGCATGCTTTCGGCGCAAGGCGCGTGTAGAAACGTTTCTTCTTGCAGTCCCCATCGTTCAGAAGGTAGGATCCATTCTTGACCATGCGTTTGTTCCGCCATTTCCGGGCTAGCTTGAGTTCCGATGTTTTGCCGTGACTCGCTCTACTTCTACAGCTGGTACCTTCGGTCCGATAGCTGACTGCGAGCATTTTGTCGAGATCGCTTTCCTCTATCCCGTGGCCGTCCTAAATGTTCAGTACTCATCAGTGCTGCGGTACGTTGTGTCCGTTGCTGTATCAAGCAACTTGGAAGTTATTTACTTTTGGTCCACTTTGAGGATGGTAAGTTAAGCCTCTGACAAAACAGTCTGTTTATCTTACACTAAAATCATCAAAATTATCTTTAGTACTCTCTGAGAAAAGTATGCAGCAAAACAAAAGGTCTGCAACAGGCAGTAGCTGGCTCAAATCTCATTGAGCCAGCTACTGCTTTCTTGCTTCCTTGTTTGTTTCAAGTTCTTCGTGTACTAGCTGGCTTACCCGGCTCCGCCTGGATCTGTCAAAACGCTATGATAAAGCTCTCATTCAAATCCCCGTATAAACTTTCCCTTGCTCAAGTTTACATGCCAATTCCCTATTCCCGCTGTTTTAGAAATCAGTATGCTAGATTTCCTTTCTGTGTCAACTCCCGTCGCTCAAGCTTTGCAAAAAATCGATAAAATCGGTAAAAGAAGCGGATAATTTCGAAAATCAATATTGTATTCGTAATCAGCATGCTCGATTACGCCCCTGTGCCAACTTCCAGCTTCGTAGCTCAAACTTTGCAAAAAATCGATAAAATTGATAAAATCGATATTGATCGATGACGAAAAGTAGCCTATGACACCCGCCCCACCCCGAAGTGTATGTGTGCCGAGTTTGGTCCGGATCGGTTCCGAACATACATACATACAGACAGACATTCAGCTTTATGGATTTGCAGAATTCCAAAAAAGTTACGAAATGAAAAATGAACCTGTACCCATGTCCATTTGAATTTTTTAGGACTTTTGCCAAATACCTTCCGTTTTGGAATAGAACCGAAAAACTGTTTCCGCTTTGGTGCACAGCAGGAAAGCTTTGCCGTCAGAAACAACCTGCAAAGAATATTGCTGACGCATATGACGTTTACTTTATTATATGTCAGTTGCTTATTCGATTGAAAAGTTTTCCACATAATTAGATCGAATTAGGGCCATATTAGGTTGGTTGCTGCTTGCATCGACTTTTCCATCTTCTATACATCTTTTTACCCTTTATTCGGGGCCTGCCTCTTTGTCATTCCTCACATTTCCAGTTTGAAGCTTGTCATTAAGCTCTTTCCAGCAAGTTAGATCTTCTTTGTACTCTCCCTAGTATTCACTAACATGGCAACTTTAGTGATATGGGCCTCTTTTCACCACTTATGTTTTCATATCACCGAAAAGGTTTTCCTGCATTTTTTTTTTACAGTTGGCGCGACATTCATCATCGTACGGTAAATGTAAGTACGGTCCGTCAGTAGCAGTCCCAGGATTTCGGACCGGCGGAGCGGGGCGAGGCAAAAAAAATTTCTAAATGAAGGTGCGTGGCGTTAGTCACGCACTCCGAAAAATTTTTTGGGGTGCTTCTTAAAATTTTTGTGGGTACATAATCCCTAAAATCTTGTTCTTGCTTTCACATCTTTCGCTGAGCTTAAGATATTATTCTGTAGAGCGAGGTTCAGCTTAGACGTACAGCATGAGAGAATTTCCTATCTTTCTTCGTCACTGTAGGATTACGGTATAAACTCTCAGGATTTTGCGCCACTGTGGAATAGGCCTTTTATTGAAAAAAATTCCAAAAAAATCTAAAAATTTGTGTGGTAACATTTTCAAGCGTGCTGATTCCAGTACACAACTTTTCGCCAGTTTTGAGCTCTCTTAATAGTGTAATCAGACTTCTTACAAACTTGAACAGATGTTACCCTAAGCCAGAAATAACTTATGAAGGAACCGTCACAGTGAAGTGCAAATTTCATGTTTAAAATCGGTGACATGGATTAGTCCAGTACAAGAGTTCCTGGTTTAATTGGTTTTCTTTCTGAGGCAAAAATCGCTTTCACTTCCCTAAATTCCTTCTCAAAGTTTATACCGTAATCCTACAGTAACGAAGAAAGTTCGGAAATTTGTTCCATGCTGTAAATCTGAATTGAACCTCGCTCTACAGAATATAATACCTTAAGCTCGGCGAAAGGCGTGAAAGCAAGAGAGTTATTAACGATCAAACAGTGTTCACATTTTTTTGGGACATCTTGTATATAGTATGGACCCCGGCCAGCTTCCCATAGGTACCCCCGCGTCGCATACGCAACGCGGGCTCGACGCTTCTCATCTCACTTATGAACACGAAAGCATTTCCACTTGAAAAAAGAGTTAGATGAGAAGTGGAAACTTCTACACGAAACTTGAGAAAAGCCATAGCATTAAGAGAATGTTCAAAACTTCCTCTAGCGCCCAGATTTTAGTCATCTCATTGATGCTAGTATAATACTACAAGTGATGGGTGATAGAGGTACCAGGAGAAGTCGAGGAACACTTTAAAACGTTGTTCTTCTGTGGCTACAAAAACTAGAAGATTTGAGGTCGAGAGGAAAAGGTTAGAAGCAAAACCCTAACGGCGCATCAAAAAAGCCTAGAAACATCTTCAATAAAATCCAATCGGATATACAGGCTTATCCTGTAATAGCAGCCATTGAAGAGACATCCCCATATACTACATCCAAATCTTCACCGTCGAGAAAAAAAAAGATTTTCGATTGAAAGCACTCAAGACTGTCAAGTCTCTTGAAAACTCATCAGCGGCAATTGTCGTGAGGTCTTTACACCTAAAATAGAGAAATTACAGCAGAGAACAAAGTCACTTAGAAGAGAAAAGCAAAAAAGTCCAGTAGAGTTGAGACGATAAGCGCACTAAAGGCATGCGCTGCGCGCGCGTCGCGGAGGTACCTGTGGGAAGCTGGGCGGGGTCCACACTATATGTCCAACTTCCATAGTGTATTCACATTTTCATGACTTTTTCGCTCCTTACAACTTGCACTTGGCCAGATTAGCTAATGTAGTTGTTGGAGCTGCGGTACATCAGGAAATCCACCGCACCCGAGTTGTCTTCACCAAGTTGGGCAAGGCAATGAATATTAGCCCACTACTCTAACTGTAAGTTCTCTTCGCGGTGGTTTATGTCGTTTTTCAACACTGAGTCGAATTGGTAACAACTAGATAACAACTAGGTGAAACAAAGTAGTTCTATCGCAAACGAGTAGGTGCAGATGAATCGAAATTTGTTTGAATGGACTAAGCTTAGTCATACCAACAATGTAGACATATCCAATGGTAAGGCGTGATTTGCAAGCCAAGAATGATGCCTATCAAGAAAAATTTCTAAGGTTCAGTGCCCATTTGCACGGACTACTACAAGGGAAGGATACTTTATGACCGTGGTCTTTTGTACTGCAACTACAACATCAGAAGCACCATGAAGGGCTGATTCCAAATCTGCCTTCGATACCTGCCGTGCTCTTCCGAAAAAAGTTACGAATATTTTTGCAACCAAAATTTGCACTGTTCTAAGAACAGGATACACCAATATCGTTAGAATGTTCACTTAGGCATTACAAAGTACGACCAAATAATAATAAAGCTTATTGATCTTGGAAAATGTCTCCGATCTATCAGAGTTTAAAAAGGCTGGATACTGTCGACGACGAAGAGGATAGAACACGTAACAATGAGGGACGAAATCGTCAAGATCAACTAATAAACGTTGTCATTTATAGGCCTTTCCATGCACTCGTGAAGGCTACATTGTTGTTTATTGAAAAGTCAGATGACTCCGGAAATTCCTTTCAACATAATTCAATTGATTGCCAAAGCTTTTGAACGAGCTTAAAGATTTTACTGAAAGAAATCAAAAGATTGAACAAAATATTCGAAAATAATGAGACTTCTTAGAGGCGTTCACATGGAACGAATATTTTCCATTTGGGGGAATGGATTATGAAACCAAAACTACATGTAAATTCAACTTTCATTGAGTCTGCCTGCATCTTCAACGGCAGGAAGTATTAGGATGAACAGTAAAAAATGGGACACTTTCGAAATAACTGGAGGTTTCTTAAGAAAGAGAAGTGTTTAGACATTCCAGTTTTGATAGATGTTGAATATGTTATTCTCCTTCAGATAATACCGACATAAGTTCATTTACATAATTGATAATTCTTATACTTGCTGAAATGCAAAGTTAATCACTTTGACAAACTATGAACTTTGAGCAGTATCTGCGCAGTGAAACATGTGAGACCATCCAAAGTACCACTGCTGGAGTGGAGTGAACGCATGTTTTCTAGGTACCATCTGATAGAGCTTTTTACGCTCTGTCCATCCATGTGCAGCTTGCCTCAGATTTTATCTATTTTCGGAAAATATAGGGCAAAACATAATTTTTTGGTTTTTTATTGCGCCAAAACTAGCTATTTTTCAGGTTTTTTCGCATTTTTTCCTGAAACTGAGAAGAAACCTTAGGCATTTAGCATGTAAAAGAGCATGAAAAGCTCTTTCGAATGGTATGTCATTTGCTTTATGACTTTACGGTATAGCAGCGCAAGATTGAGAATTGTTCCAGAAACCCTGTCTGAGTTCTTCACGGCGCCACGCGTACGGTTATAAGAGAGGGGCGGTAAAGCATTGCCAGAATAATAGGCGAAGGTCGGTAATGTAAGCGACGTTTGAGTTGCAGCCTGCTTATTATTGGTGAGGACAAAAAATCTTGAAATGTAATAAAAATCAAGCTGTCCCATTTTTTACCGTTCACCCTAATAGAAACATTTTGAAGTTTACTTTCAGTAGCTTGTATCACTTTCAAATAAGCTACTCAAAGTAGCTCGTATGCCAATGATAGTTCTTATTGGGCTTACTAGAAAGCCGATTTATTTTTTCCAATCAATCTGCCAATATGGTTCTTTAAAAATTGTAGAAGTTACGGATTTCAAGGAGACTTGGCGCAGAACATATGAGACAACCTAATAAGTGGTCCCAAACTGTGAGAGCCCAAATGGTTACAGAGAGTAGTGCGTCATTATTATTTTTGCTCGACTTCTCCTAAGTTTTTTTAACTTTTATGAAACCAGCGATCTGAATAGTATCAGCACTACACATGGTGCATTTTGGATTGTCTTGGAATCTTTGAATCTTTTTAGTTGTTGCGATGAATTTTTAGGAAAATTCAAAGTATTAGAAAAGGTTTTCCGAAACTACAAGCTTACGAAATCTGACGTACTGTAGTAGATCAATTTAGTCATCAAGCCCATTCTGCGTTATGACACCAAGAGTAACCTGAAACATATGAAATTTGCTGGTCAGCTCTGGCTAGACCTTGTTTTGTGAAAACTACTTGGGATGCGTCGAAAAAGTGGAACTTCTTTTTGAATTTTTTGAAATCAAAATTTCTTGATGGCATATCTCAGCGATACAAGATGCTTCGGAGGAACACTAAGAAATTGGCTTTTTAATCTTGGTCGCTAAAATTACTAAATCTGCCATTCAAACCTTTTGTTTGTCACCTGCTTTTAACCAGATTTTCGCGCTAGTCAGAGAATTCCTACAGATGATTATTTTCAGACTTTGCTATACATTTTCCCTTTTAAACCAAATGGAAACTCCATTACAATAAGATACAACATTTACCATACGTAAAAATTATATAATATCAGAAAGATTCTAGACATCTTTCAAACAATTTTCCAAAGTTTCTGGTGCCGAGCTCACGCATCACTCCATTGTGCTAAAAGAGCAATTTACTTCGTTAGTCTGCCACTTTGGAGCTTTTCTAAGCAGTCTAAGCATGCAACATTTGCTGCATACATCGAAAAATGGGTATGAAAAGCATTTTATGTTGATATCCGTTTTCCTTGAACTCCTTAGCGATATGACTGAGCCAGAAGAACCTCAACTGCAGATATTTTTCAAGTGTAATATGACACCAACACTTGAGTCCACGGTTCGCTTAGCTGTGTTTATTCTCGCCAGCTAGCGACTTGGAGATAAGTCGTTAGATTTAGTTTTTGATCTATACACTGCACTTCTCAGGTGAATAATTTTCATCGCAAAGGCTGCAACTAGATGAGTTGTAATGCACAGACTAATAGCCTTGACTGGAAAATTATTACAAATCTATAGATTCAAAGCTTTGATTAAACTCTGGCTTCCACAAGGACTTTATGGCGTCGTTCATAGTGCAGGTAAGGATAGAAAGAAAGTATTGCGAAAGACTTAGAGGCTAAGAGAAATAAGTGCTTTGGACTCTGGTACCATTTTGTCAGTGCAAATTCGAAAACTAGTGCAATCACACAAAGCGGTCTCGTATTACAAAGGCATATGTTTTAGGACCTAAGAGCTTAGAAGTCTAACCAGTAGTTCAGTAGTTTCGGCGGTTTTTATCAATGTCTTTACTTCCACATGCGCTCAAGAGGCCAACGGTATTCCCAAAAATGTGCACTTCAACGGCTGTTCTGTACGCGCAATGTTATCAGCATCCCTAGAACATCAAAATAGCTTCCGAATCCGCTAAACAATCAAAAAGCGTTACGATGAGTAGTGGGAAAATTTTACGTGTATTTACATCACCATTGCCCTAGAAAATTGTCTATACCGCAAATTTGTAAAAAAGGGCACTCTGCGACTGATTTGTACGCGCAAGTGTTGTGGGCACCGCGGAGGCACCATATCAACCATCGACAATACACAATACAAATATTCTTGAAACGGTTACGATATGCAGTGGAAAAGACTTAAATAAGTTTGCAGGTCCTTCAATAAAGTAGCAACACAGCTACTCAAAAACTATAGCAAGATTAACTGATAAAGCTATACCTTACTTTCAGCAAAGAAGGGGCAACAAATCCTCCGGAAGCGTATCATTAAACGGCGGAACGAAAACGCAAGAGCACACTGCAGAGTGGCTGAGACATCTGTTCGCAGTCCGGCGCTTGATGTCCCCCTGAGAGCGCTTATTCTCTCAGCGCTGTGACCAGTGTGGACGCAGCTCAGCTGTTCTACTCATCCCCTCACCTTACAAAGTTCATTAAGGCTTCATTGAGCCCAGTGTTGCCCTCTAGCGTTCCATCCAGGGTCTTCCTCTTCCTCGTCCTCCTCCTCTTCCAGCTCGCTCTTCTCCCTCAGTCGTTGTGGGGCTATTGATCGGCGAGACGAGGTAGCAAGGCGCCCTCCACTAATTCTCTTTCACTTCTGTCTGCTTCAATCAATTTGTGACCGCGTTCTCCGTTGTTTTGTTTAGTTCCTTGCTTTGCTTCTGCTCCCCCCCCCAGGCTCCCCTCAAACGTGAGCTTCGAACTCCCCGTGCTCTATAATTGAATTTGCACTATTACATATCGAATTTGTGCCCTTGCGTGACGTCGAACGTCGACCTGTCACCAGTTGAGAAGCGCTCGTCTTCACACGCTCTTCTCGCTGACGACACTGGCTATTTGTATTACGTCTCTACATCGATCTTCTGGTAGTTTTTACCCGCAAAGAGCGGCTAACTCATTCAGCATGCAAAGGCCACTTTCAACTCGCTGTTGCGTTTTTCATTTACCGAATCGTCGCTTGCTCTTCGCAAAGCTTATGCGCCTCAACACCTAGTCTGGCTCTTTTTCAAAGTTAAACAATGCTCAACTTCCTCTTATCCATCGATCTATGCAAAGGCTTGGGACGCTTTCTTGCTGATGTGTGCAACTGCATAATAATTTTCTGAATGCGCTTATGGAGACCCCAATGTGATTTTTCTCATAATTCTTCTTGTTTTTGTATGAATTAGGCAAGTGTTCAAAGCAGTGAGCGTGTCCCAATCGTCACATCTGGAAAATGTGCAGTTGCACAAATCAGCGAAAAGAATCTATAAAAGCATGGTTTAGTTACTTCATATATTTACATGTGTCACTGCACAATTTTTATCCTTGCCGTCCCATCCTGAAATTTTAGCTGTTGGACAAAAAGGGTAGGCTCATATTGTTAGAATGCGTTGCTTCATTTCATTTCCGCGGTTCCTTGAAAATATAAAAGGCTTTCTTCACGGGCATCTTTCCGAAATTTCAATACAAATAAAGCAAAAAAAAAGAAGAAAAATCAACGAAATCGTTTTAAATGGACATCATTGTTAATATTCGCAAGGTAAATGAGAATTGCTCCTCTTTTCAATTTTTTATTCTATGTGCAAGAGTGATTGTTCTTTGTCATATTTGATGCAAGTCATTATGCTTGTTAGTTATGCGACAGTCGCCAATATTCTAACCCCAAATTTATCCCTTTCAAAAAAGCAGCACGTTGCTTGGATTTTATGTAACTGGATTTTGACAAGTATTCTCATTGGAGAAAGGAAACTCATCCGTATCTGTGTGCTTCATGGAAATTTCCAATAAGAGCGAAAAAAAATAAAGAATAACAAATGCACTCACCCAAAAATAAGCCTGTGGCTGAGTGCATCTGTACTAAACTGTAACTAAATAAAGTGACAAAGTAGATTGAACTGTGATGTGAGATTATACTCAATAAAGTTTTCAGGTTCAATAATGTCTCCAATGAATCTCTTTCCAGAATATTCCCAAATAAAGCTTTTCTGAAACACTTTTCCCTCACAGTCAACCGTACAATTCCTACCTTCCGTTTCATTTTTCTGCCACAGTAAAGTAGCATTCACGGGCTGAGACTCAAGGTTCAATTTGTATTTACGGTCAAGTATTTGATAGATGCATCCAGTGCGCTTCCTTCCAATATGGAGGATGAAAGTTTATTTGAATACTAGCTGGCACACTCCGTTTCATACGGAATTGGGTTGCCGGACCGTTAAGCGGTACACACTCTAGAGCGAAATGGCAGGACTTACTTCTTCGCCGACTTGTGGCTCACTTCCACTTCTGACCACCTCCCTTTTCCTTCTTCTCCTGCACAGAATACAGCTATGAAAGCTCTTTAAAGATAGAGGGCCTTCTAAGCGACTCACGTAGAATCACCGTCTGCTGCTTAACCACCGAGTAAAAATGAGGTCTATTGTTTCTGTTCATGTGACTTCGGTGAAATGAATTGGCAGTGATTGCAAGCTGTCATTTTGGCACAAGTCAATAAACAAATCAATAATTAGGCAGAAGGACCCAACGGATTTCCGTAAAAAGTAACCTAAAACCGCTTCGGGGAGGAAAACATTTGTGTGCAAAGTTTCAGCTCAATCGGTTCAGCCGCGGGCGTTTCTATAACGCACACATACGAAATTCGAAAATTGTCCCTTTAAACGGACAATTTTTGAATTTCGTATATAAAGAGATATAATTTGCAGTTGAGCGAATCGCAGTGGCAGTAGAATCATCATTACTGAAGGTCCACTGAGCGACGTAGAGATACCCAAGATTTTCATAGGACCACATAATCTCTTGGACGTTTTCAGCGATTCAAATAGTACGCTACACGAAGATGTTGTTATGATGACGGTTTTCAATAGATGATAGCAAAAGAGAGTTTTGCATGTGTAACATGAAATTTTTTCGCTACTGCCGCTTCTAGAACTTTCCAAATTTGCACCAGGCAGAAAATGGGAGAGCGGGTGAGGGAGAGGGGAGTGCCGAAGGCGTGAAACAGATGCTCCACCTCCAGCATTTCTGGCGCCAAAAAAAGAAAGGGGTTTTGGTGCGGACGTCGACACAATATGATGACGTGGCGCAGATGTGGGCGGTGCTTCAGTTTGCTCGCATACTGTGTATATTGACCCCACCCCCACCTTCGAAACTGTTTGAAATCCTGATGAAATTCTGTTCTCTCGCATGTGAAGACACTTCTTTCTTGTCTGGGTCGACTTTGTCTCGCATCCATTCATCAAAGCCGCTAATCTTCGCAGACACCACAGACAAAAGCCTGAGTCGACCTGGGCTTTGTGAGAATGCGGTGACGTGCGTTGGTTTCTGCTTCGAACGTGTGCTAGCGCTGCTCACCCCATCGATTCGTGAGCCCTTATGGGTGAACGAAAAACTCGCTCCAACTCGAGCGGAAGTGTATGTATGTGTGTGTTTTGTTGCCGCGAGGCGTTTGGGTTGAAGTCGTCGCTTTTTGCGTGAGCCACATTTTCTTCGAGTCGCTGAATTCGCACAACGCGAACTCGAGTTTCCTCGGCAACCGAAGAAAGTCGGACAGTGGGCTCGCGCGCCCACCTGTCTACTTCGGCTCTGAAAGCAACACTTCTGCAGCTTAAATCCACGCTTTGGCATTTTCTTTTCTCCAAAATTGTTGAGGGGCTTTTTTTGCATTTTGATCTTTTCATGGTCTGCACTTACCAACCACAGCTAAAGTGATCCGTATAAATGCTAGCCTTTTGCGTGCAAGTATTTTTGCGTGCAAGTATATAATCTAGTGAGTTCTACGTTAAAATAGTGTTCTTGCGTTGTCGACAACATTCGTCCGTAAGAAATTGCCATGGGGCGCAAATGTTGGCTCTCAATGGGCATTTCTTACGCGCAAGCATTGTCAGCTTCACAACCAGAAAAGTCATATCGCCTTTACCAGTTACCAAAAAATGGCGCTTTCAATATGTATTTTTTGCATTTTTTCCTACACCAAAATTCCAAAATTAACCGAGTTAGATATAAGTAGGAATATCTTGAAAAAACCTCCATGTTCTTGAGCTCCAATCCAAACAAACGCCTTTTAACCTCATACTGAAAATTCAAAGTAATGAGACTTGGGTTATTTTCGAGTATTACTACTTTGTGTTCTGATCAACAATTAGGCAGAATTTTGATCACTGTTTGTTTGAGTAACCTTGCCTCTCCGATGGCACTTTTAGCTCCTCTCCCACAACTCCCCAAGGGGCGCTTCGTAGAAGTGGGTCAGACCTTTTTCTACGTCCTTTGAATCTGCACTATTATACAGCGAGTTATTAAACATGTGTTTTGGTAAAGAATAGCACCTTCTGAGTTTTTTTTAATGTCCAAACTTTCTTATTTTCGGATAAGAAAGCCAAACAATGCCAAGAATTAGAGTTCTTCGGTCATAGTAAGTCATGAAATGTTCTGAAATGTTTCTTGAAAAAGTTGAGGAATTGGTAGCTGCACATTACTTACTTTGCTAGATCCTTACCAGAAAACTAGATTATTTATTGTGTGGGCTGTCTTCTGAGCTGAATCTGGCAGCGCCAAATTAGCGCCGTGCCAGTGCCGTCGGTCGAACGGTACGGAGCCTTTTGCGTGGGCGCTGGCACGGCGCTAGCACGGTGCTGGCATACAGGCATGGACGCTGTTACATTACTTGACGAAAAAGCAAATCTTTTTCGTTGCTGTTTTTCTACATATTTTGGTAAGCTTTGATATGTCTCTCACATTCATCAAAATCCATGCATCCAATGATTTCTTTTTGGTTTTGCAGCTTCTCTGCAAATGCCCGTTACTTTTTCGACATCACACACTTTTACTTTTTCACGCAACTATGTGCGCAAAATAAGCAGCTTAGCCCCATATTTTCCTCTTCAATAAGTACACGTTTTTACCTTGCCTATCGTCTTACATTTCCTTCTCATCGCTTTCCATAACGCAAAATTATTCATTTGTGTGATGTCATGTTCTCAGAATGAATCCAAAAGTTTCCATTCGTCCCGTACCTCGCAGTTTGCTACCGTAGCCTAACATAGCTTCAAAAAAGATTGGTGCATTTTCAGTTTGCTTAGGAGTTGCGAGAAGGCAAGATTTCGCTAGTGCTCAGATGTGAATCTTTAAATTATAACTACTTGGTATATATTAAAGTCATTGTAAGTCCCATAAGACATTGACTGTTGCTAAAAATTGATTGTATCATTGTATTGAGTTTGAAGAGGTTCTTACAGACTTATGCAGATCCGCAATCCAGATTTGAATTCACTACAAGGGTAAAAGTTGACTAGTTCTTCTCGATGCTCATTTCAATCACACTTACTTTGGTAAAAGCTGCTAGAAGGTTGACCAGCTGCATCGGGCTGCATCTCATCAACATGGAACTTCATTTTTTCTTCGTTTTTTGAAGGGACAAGTCCTATCGATATTATTTTTAGATGGGCTGGGTCATACATAGGTCTTCCTTTTATATGGAGGCCAATCTATACCATCTATGCCATCTTCGTCAATTCTTCTGCATTATTTGAATTGAATACTTGAATGAATACAATCTTTCTTAACTTCGACATACACCTTCGTCCCTTTTTCTACCGCCACCGTAGACATGTACTAATATTACATTGATGTTATTGTACTCTAGAAGAAAGTACTCTAAAGTAATGAAAATGTTATTGATCTGCATATTGCCACCTAGGAACTGGCCTGCCTGGGCACCCCTATATGTCTCTGAGCTTTCGTGTGGAAGAGATCAAAACTGGTTATTTGACTTATTTTTGTAGAAGGAAACACATTATTTCCTCTTTACTTTCTTCTTCTGTTACGTTCATTTCCTTCTTTTAAAAAACTTCAGGCTGCTGTATTCATTCAGTTCGTAAAGTTGACATTTTATTATTGTTTTGATTGATTTGTGAATTGAGCGCACTAGAACGCACTATTTCATACCCTCAAAAGTATTGCTAAAATTTCAAATGTTCATACGATGAGCTAGGCCATGTTTGGAGATTATAAGTTCCTGCAAACCTTTAGGAGGAATATAATATCCTAATTAACATTTTTCAACCTCCTTATCTAATTCGGGATCCCACCTAGTATCCCTCATCTTGTGAATAGAATCATAGAGTATTTTTCCGCTGACAAATTCTTAATGATCTAAATCTATTTATCTTGCGCACATTAGGAGTGGACATTCTAGACTACTTCTCTGATTTACTACGTCTTTGCCATGAGTCGAGTCAAGGACTTGCCAGAGATAAGATTGTGCTCGAAAACCTAGAGAGGTAATGAAGGGAAGAAATGATAATTTGTCCTGCAACAAAATTAAAGTAGATATAAATTCAGTTTTTTGCAAATCCCGAGGACCCCGAGAGATGTGTCGTTCCCTTAATTTACAGCAGCTCTTCAGATTGCGTCAGCGGGTGCAATTACTCTTTTCCTGCATCCTATATTGGACTTCTGGGACAAAATCACACGTTTTTCATGCCTTGGCAAGCACAGATATCCACTGGTTCAAAGATATATGTACAGTGAACGCTTTGCGATGCTTAAGCTGTTGTTAGTTTGAAATCTTATATATAAAGCTGAATGTCTGTCTGTCTGTCTGTATGTCTGTATGTCTGTACGTATGTGCGGAATAGAAATTTTTATTTCTGAACCGATCGGGACCAAACTTGGCACACATATACCTCGGGGCAGGGAGCGTGTCATAGGCTACTTTTCGTTATCGATCGATATCGATTTTATTGATTTTTTGCAAAATTCGAGCTAGAGGGCTGGGATTTGGCAGAGGGGGGTAATCGAGCATGCTGATCACCCCGAAGGGGGTGATCAGCATGCTCGATTACCCCCCTGTGCAAAATCCTAGCCCCCTAGCTCAAATTTTGCAAAAAATCGGTAAAATCGACATCGATCGATAACGAAAAGTGGGCTGTGACACGCTCCCTGCCCCGAAGTGTATGTGTGCAAAGTTCGGTCCCAATCGGTTCAGAAATAAAAATTTCTATTCGGAACATACGTACACGGGTCTAGCTGGCAGGCCCGGCGGAGCCGGGCAAGCCAGCTAGTAAAAATCTGTGCTCACTTCAGAGCTTTCAAATGGAGATCTAATCCGATAACAATAATTTAGATTTTTTCTATAAGTTTCTTCTGGAAGCGACTTCTTGCTCAAAGAGAATGAAGGCGGCTTGCTGGTGTTTGAAGCTTCAAACTTTGAACGCATTTTGCCTAGTCTTTTTGATTCCTTAAGGCTGCGTAAATCGTAAAGATGAAAAATATTCTACATGAGTTACAAAATCTTGCGTGTGTCTTGATATAATCTAAATTATATTATCTGCAAATTCAAAGGTATCCACGATTCACACGCAAAGACTGGGCGTCGTTGCCTCAGGCCAAGATAGTTCGTGAATGGGTGAGACAGCAGATGGTAAGAGAAACGAAAGAGCGCTGGATTAGAGAGACGCCAATACGTCCGTGTCTTTGCGTGGTATGAATCGTCTACACCTCTGTAAAAGGGGTGTAAGTGTCCCCGAAACATAACTATATCAAATGGAATTTTCTGTTATTTTCTTTTTATCCCTTCCCCCCCCCCCCCCAAAAAAAAATCTGTAATCTTGACTCGATCTGATCATCCCTTTTGACTCTCAGGTTTAAGTATGTAGCTTCTTGTATGCCCTCCTCCCCTCTTTCTCTCTCCTCACTCAGCCTCTGAGCGCCCATCTATCAAATATCACATCGACCATGCCCTTAGCTAGTATTCAATTAGACTTCTTGTTTTTCCGTCGTCAAAGCGAATTACAAGTGGCTACGTAATTTGATGTGTACTTAAATATGCAATTAGTTCATATGAGAGCGTTTCAGTATGAACTTGCAACTTCATTTGATGTCCAAAGAGGGAAGTTTTTTGAGCAAAAGCTTAGTATTTGGTCTTCAGCTTTGATTTTAGATCACCACTCGTCTCTGGCGCGGCTTCACTGACAGTATGAAAACTTACAAATCTGAGTATTCTATCATTATTTTGCTTGTGCCAGCATCTAAGTGGTTTTTTTAGACCATCTAAGTGGATTTTTTCTTGTACATGAAACGTTTAGTAAAAATGTTTTCAAATTCAATCGTTTCTTTTCAAAAATAATAGTTGTTTACTATAACCCACATTGGTAAGAACTGAGTGTTAACCTATGTCTATTCCACAAAAAATTTCAAGAAATCAAGGGATTTTGAGACTTTGAGTTTTTTCGCTTCAAACTGGGATAGTGATATCTTTTTAGCTCATGATTTCGTAGAAGCTGAACATCATATTTAGCCAAGACCCTCGATAGTATTTTATATAAAACTGCATGGCTCCTTTGACATGGAAAAGCAAATGCTACCGCAATCTGTTTCTGAGCCTCATTTCATCACCTTTTTCTTTGGAAATTTGTCTTTTTACACTCTACTTGCGAGATTGATGTTAGCACTATAGCTCTTTGCAGCTGGACTTTCTGGTTTGAAGAAATCATCTAATACGAAAATCTCATCATCTGCTCATTTCTCTGTCATCAGCTGAGAACATCAACGACATTCAAAGAAGATTCTTTTCCGATTCCTACAATTGATATGCTATTGTCTGATACTAATTCCTACCTAGAGTTTACTCTTGAATTTTGTTTCTTTTTCGCTCTGGAACCAGGACTTGAGACATGCCATTGCAAAATGTCGTTTGTTATTGGCATTCATAGTCCAGGCTGTTGGCCAATTAGAATAAATTCAAATCTTTCCCATTTAATAGAAAGTTGAAGTAAACAATAGCTCCGAAGAACATATCAAGCCGAATTTACTGCAAGGCGTGAAAATCTTGCGTTTTGGTTATGCTTAAAAACGTGTTGACATATTTCTGTTTACTTTGAGCCTGCGGGAAAGCGCATAATTTTTTCTCCAAAATACATTCATGTAAGTGTATCGAAACTGAACAAGATTGAATTTTCACAGATCCGCGCACTCCGACACAGATGCCAATGTCGGAGTGCGCGTTTCTTCTACTTTACGGAAGAATAGATCTCAACAAAAACTTGTTCCATTTCCAACATTTTCTTCTCTAGACGGTTATGTCAGGTTAAGCTGAGGCAAGAAGGTGTCGGATTTCACATCGTGGCATTTCATATTCATTGGATCGTCTCTCGTCCAATTACATGAATGCTCTCAGATTACGATGTATGAAATTACCCGTCTCTATGGCCTGCTCAGCTTGATCTGGTGGCGCTTCTGTTTGAAAATTTTTTTATTCAAATATTGTGTGAATGATGCGCCAATGACTACTACTTTCAACTTTCTCTTTGACTGGGCCATGGGCTAATCAGATTTGAAGTTACAATTAGCGAGAAATGAGCATGTGAACTAGATGATAACATTTCTTTCGCTTTCATTTCGTAATTATCAAACCTTTAGCTAGTCAAACAGAAGCAAAAGAGAATAAGCCTGTTCGTCTAGATTTGTTTTTTTTTCATAATTATTCTAAACTTTGCACTCTCGCGACTAATCATATCCTTAGTAAGGCTTGAGGACTTCTAAGGAAAAGGAAGAAAGAATCTTGACCAGAAGTCGAGTAACAAATAGTGATTATGCCACTAAAACTGATCATTTTTTTCTGAATTTTCATCATAAATTTGCTTTGAAATTGATTGATGATCGATATACGATAAGTAATCATCACATTACTCTACTTCTTGCTTTCAAATCCATTCAACTTTTGATATAACTTATCTTCCTTCGTAAATGAATACTGGATGCTTGCGTCTGAGTATTGAATATTCAAAGGTTTGATTCTTCAATCCTTGTATGTATGGTTCATTTGTAAAATCGTGACGACGGATTTGACTGCGGACCTTGAGCCCACAGGAGCATAACACCCTCATACAAGAATGCATCACCTCAACATTCAACTCAGTCACTTCCAGTGTCCAAGTACTATCATACCTAAGCAGAAAAACCGGTCGAGTATAGATCAAAATCAAGAAAATGCTGTTTCCAGAAGGTGCGTGCGTGTCGCGCGCGGTCGCGTCATCGTCACGATTTTTCGGGTGCCCTATACTCAACTACCAATCATCGAACGATAGTCAAACAGGAATTAGCACTTGTGCATGTTGTCCTAAAATTACTGTATGGGTGCGGTAAGAATATCCACCGTACAGCACCACTAAGCTGACGTTTGAACATCTAAAAATTAGAAAGCTGTGTAGCAGGGTTCCTGCGCGCCTTGAGAACACCACTGAACTTTCTACGAATCGTAAATTTGTCTAGAGCAATTATATTTTAGAATGTCAAGAGAACAGCTTTTATGATATACCTCGCGCAATTTATAAACAAAGCCATAAGCATTCTGCGACTGTGAGCTTAGTGTAGGAGTCTTTAGATAGATTGGCTTTCTTCCTGACTATGGCTTGAAATACTCTCTAAAGTTCCTACCGCAACCCAGCAAAAAAAATCTAAGTTGGACCCACCCGGTAGTAGCTGACGGCAGGAAAGCATTGCAGCATGGAGACAGCGGTCAAACAATGCATCAAACTTCTGAGACACTCCGTAAGTTCTGTGAGACCTTCTGCATGTTCTGTAGCATAAGCAAATCTTGTTGCCAGAATGTGTGTTCTCGTGGTGCGAGTAAATTGATGCTTGAAAAGATGCAAGATTAGAATAAGCTGCTAGAGTAGGGTGGACCATTTCTCATGTAGCCAAAATGCCTAAAAAATTATAGACCTTGTCCTTACAATTGCTGGTATCCTAGTGACTATGCTGGAAAAAATCTGCAAAAATCCGCTCTGCTTTTTTTAAATCTCATCCAAACTGACAACTCGTCTTGTTAGAATACAGACAGGCACATTGATTCCACTCAAACATATAAATTATCATTTCTGCAAAACCTCAGTCTGAACGCGAATATGAAAGGCAATCTTTTACTTTTCGGTATATTGGTGTATTTCTTTTTCGGGCTTCGGTTTCTTTCCTCTTTCGCCCTCCATATTTCTCGTCATTACAAAACGCCTCCTGCCTTCCATTTTCCATTTGGCACCTATCATAACGCTGTGAATGTGCTGACATAGCCTAAAGCATAGCTCTGGCTTGTCATCGTTGTCTTCTTCAGTTTAGACCAAACATAGGTCTAAGTGGTTTTATTTTTCATTTGTGTGAAAAGCAGCGAAGCGGTATTCTAGCCGAACTCTTTGTAAAATTCATCTTATTCTTCTACTTTCTGAGATCTAGACAGCAATTGTCGGCATGAGTCTTTGCAGAACTTGTGATACACCTTCATACACCTTCATCTTATCAATATTTACCAATCTTCAGTGAACACTCGCCAAACAATCTAGATTCTCAGTTTTGAGCCGGCTAACATGAGCTTCGACCGAGACTGTTTGTGAGAAATGCAGATTACTATATGGGACACTAGCTGGCTTACCCGGCTCCGCCGTATTCGGACCAAACTTGGCACACATACACTTCGGGCCCCGGCGGGTGTCACAGTCCACTTTTCGTTATCGATCGATGTCGATTTTACCGATTTTTATCGATTTTTTTGCAGAGTTCACCTACAGGGCTAGGAGTTGGCACAGGGGGGGGGGGAAGTGAGCATGGGGATTCCGAATACAATATTAGTTTTTAAAATCGTGCATTACTTTTATCGATTTTATCGATTTTTTGCAAAGTTTGAGCTACGGGGCTGGAATTTGGCAGGGGGGTGTAATCGAGCATGCTGATCACCCCCACGGGGGTGATCAGCATGCTCGATTACACCCCCCTGCCAAATTCCAGCCCCGTAGCTCAAACTTTGCAAAAAATCGATAAAATCGATATCGATCGATGACAAAAAGTAGCCTATGACACCCGCCGGGGCCCGTAGTGTATGTGTGCCAAGTTTGGTCCGGATCGGTTCAGAAATGGAATTTTCTATTCGGAACATACGTACAGACAGACAGACAGACAGACATACAGACATACAGACAGACAGACAAACAGACATTCAGCTTTATATATAAGATAAGCAGAAAACCCATTCGAAAAGGGATGAATACCAAGAAAATGCGGTTTTCGTAAGGTGCGTACTTGTCGCGGGCGATCGCGCCATCGTCATAATTTTTCAAATGTCCTATATTTGAATTGGGTTAGGATGTAGTAACAACCGCCCAAATTCTGAGGCTTCTAGCACCAAACAAAGCTATCAGTTGGCGCCTATTTTTGAGGAATATGTCTCCCATAAAAATAAGTTCTCAGACAATTATTGCGAGCACCCGCGGCCCCTAACGGTGTCCTTCGGCGGTGCGCGGGCGTCAAATTCTTGTACTGACCATCCGCGGCCCTAAATTTATTTGCTTGGCGATCCGCGACCCAATTTTACCATTACGGAAAGGCCGTGGGCCTCAATTATTTTATCGGAACACCTGCGGTCCAAGAAAAACCACACGGGCGAGCCTCGGCCCTTACAGGACTCCATGCATCTGTAGTTTTCGGGCAAGCCCCGGCCCTCTAGGCCACGACCCGACAGAACGACTCTGGCGAGCCCCGGGCCTTGCTGGATGCCGCAATTCTTACACGCTGTGCGCAATGACAAGACAAGTTGTGGTCGTCGAAGTCTCTTGGATGACACAACTGGAGCCTCCGATTGTGGTTATAGGGTTGGAGCGTCGATGGGAAGGGGTGTGAACGTCACCATGTATTTTTGTGTAGATTGCGTCCTTTATACTAGAGCGGAAGTGGAAACGGCCTCCCAAAATTTTCCGTAATTCGAATACCGGGTGCGGCCACCCGCGGGTACGAATCGCGCATTTATCGGGCGCTTGTCGGGCCACCCGCTGGAATTAGTCGGGCGCTTATCGGGTCACCCGCGGGCACAGTCGGGCGCTTATCGGGCACTTACCGGCGCGCCCTCGGGATGGGCGTGGCGTCGCCCGTGGGTGGTCGGCGGGTGCTCGCCATAATTGTCTGAGTTAGGCATAAGTTAGGTATAGAGAGCCTTCACGTACATACGTAAATCTAAAGCATATCTTAGTGAGACGTGCCTAAGAAGTGAACTATCACACTTCATGCTGTCATAAAGCTTTCGTAAGGATACTACCTAACGTCAAAAATTTTCATTCGTAGCTATTGTTTTTCACCTAACTTTTATCTGCAGCGAGGAGACGTGACGATCTGTAAGATGATAGCTGAGGCTGTGCTATTATTCATTTCAGACCTCAGTAAGCAAAAACCGTAACTGATTGCTCTCATAACGAATGATTGACATTCGGAAGTGTGATGCAGTCTATCAAAAAGCAATTGGATTTTCTTCGGGTTGGTACTTCGAGATTATTTTTTGTGATAAGATCTTCTGTTGACTGATAAATAAACCTTGTAATGATGGAGTTATCGGAACTAGCCATACAATGCTGTCTTCGTTTTTTGACAATCCCGCTATGAAAGCTCGAATTATCACTCTAAACTCACTGATCCGCAAGATTATTTTATTTCAAAACTGCTTTTTATCGTCTTGTAAAAAACTTGCATATAATCGGAAACTGTCCTTCTACTCGTCTACCTTTGATCATTTTGCAGTTGAGGCGTATGCAATCAAGTTCTTGAAAGGAGCATTAGCCTGATTCAGTTTTCAAAGATGCTTGAATTCAATTTTGTTGAACTCACATTTAGTCTATTACTCACCTGAAAATTCCCACCTTGGTTGCCCCAGCAGTTCTTACAAACACTCGCGTAGAAAAACGTCGGCCATTTTTCCTACTTTCTTACGCGCAAATGTTGTCAACGACGCAAGGACACCATTTTTCACTGCTAGACCAAAATAGACAGGCTAACAATTGATAACTGATCTAGAATTCAGTTTCAGTGCTATTTATATTGTTGCCTATTCTGTTTGGCAGTGCTGGCGTACTTCGTCCGAAAGCAAAGTGCAAAGCCATGTCGACGAAAGTGCCTGCTCATTGTTAGCGCCTCGACTTCGAGTTTTTGCCATCAAAAGCGAGATTTGCTGCAGCTTTCCTTTTTAGGAATGTTCACGTGCGCGCATCTTGCCTGATTTAATGACTTCGTCCAGTCACGACGCGCTTTTGCACAGCGCAACTCTAGGTGCTGGAGCGCTAATTGGATTGACGTCCTGGTCGACAAAGTACACCGCCATGGCTAGGCTCCAACTGCACTTCCGAGCCCATTGTGAGCGGGATTCTCGTCCCGGAACAGGCTTAGTGTGCCAGTACAGGGTCATTTGTGTTCTGCTTCTACGGCATCAGCCATTAAGCATGGCTGCGTTTATCCCTTTATTCCCTAATTAACGCCTGCGGACGTGGTTTGGCACGGCTAAAAGCTAATAAAAACGAGCTCGAACGTAATGGAAGACGAAGCAGAGCCGGAAGATGAGAAACGAGAGTGGTTTGTGGAGGCGTCAGGCGCCACACATTCCCTTTCTGGGCTCTCTGCTTCCTGCGCTCTGCGAAGGTTTTATCTCTTTGTGTTTTACGAATTATTTCCTCCCGAATCAAGATGAAATGTGTACCAGCAATATGCATTGTATGGCATAGAATTAGAACTAGGTATATGATGAAGAATTCTTAAAGAAATTATGAACAGTTAGGCCAACAAATTGAACAAAGCAAATTTTTGCATGAAATTACGTTGAATTCTTTCCTTTGACGAATTCTAGTTTAATGTTTTTAGGAGATGGGCCTATAATGATCGATTGAAAAAAGGGAAGGTGTAGAATATCCTCTACCTTTTTCCACTTTCTTTCCTCAAGGACAATGCTTGCGTTGTTACGCTGATTATTACGGGTACCAATCTCATGAAACTAGTACTTAGTCTGTAGTAGCTTTTTCTTGCATTTTAAATGCTATGTTTAAGTGCTCATGTCTCCTTACTTACAGTTACTTGTGCTCTTCGATATTCTAACTTATAAATCAATCCTACTTTTCCATTGACTTATATTCTGATAGATTCGAATGTATAAAATTTTTCTTGCATACCATAACATTTGCTCGTAAATATTGTCATGGGGCTCAAGAAAGCTGACATAGAAAGTCGCTCTTGTACTGCTAGTCCTTGCTTTTTTGGACTCCGCTTGATTCGGCTATGTGCTATGATATTTCTTTTTGGAGATTCACTCAACAAATAAGAAGGTAGTTTGAGCGTTTTTATTAGATTTTTCATTCGCACTCTTGAGCATGACTAGAAAGTCAGTGCGCATGATCCCTGAAGAAATTTGAAAATACTGTCATTTATGGTAACTTATATTAGCAGAATATGGTAAATAACGTTTGTTTTATCATGCAATATCGCGGCAGGATGAGTTTGAAAATAAGTGAATGGGGTCACAACCGATAGACCAGAGCAAGCTTTACAAACGATTGCGTAAAATCTTCTAACCAAATTTAAAAAGTCACTGAAGGCCCAAAAGACTGAAAAAACCGTATATCCATTCAGTAAAATTCTGGGAACTCCCAAATGCTCAAGCACACTCAGCACAGTTTCGTTGTTTTCCCATAGCTAGAAATCGAGAAAACGAAATTTGGCATATGCCAAAGCAATCCTGAGCTTTTCCCAGTAGGGTGATTCTGTAGTATAAACCTTTAAAAGTATAAACTTGAAATTTCAGCTTTTCGCAAAGTTTAGTTTCCAGGAAAAATTGCTTTTTCGCAAAGAAAAACCGAAAACGCAACATATTCGCTTTTTGACCTATTATTATTTCTAGCGTTCTGGCGATGGGAAAATCCCACAAACTATACATGTGAATATCTGATGTAAAGAGTACATTATGCAAATCGTAGATCTCTAAGACATATACGAGCGGAGATACGATTTTTCGGGTCTGAAACATTTTATATTTTGGGTATGAACTTCAGGTGGAACAAAGTTTCGGCAGTCTCCTACGCCATCTTGTGAAACTTGCCTCGCTCTATCAAATAATATCTTATTCACTGTTTTTCGTGATCACTCTGTCGCGGTAGGATGCAACACGACATTATTTTCCGCATCTTATATATAAAGCTGAATGTCTGTTTGTCTGTATGTCTGTCTGTATGTCTGTCTGTCTGTCTGTATGTCTGTGTGTACGTATGTTCCGAATAGAAAATTCCATTTCTGAACCGATCCGGACCAAACTTGGCACACATACACTTCGGGCCCCGGCGGGTGTCATAGGCTACTTTTCGTCATTGATCGATATCGATTTTATCGATTTTTATCGATTTTTTTGCTGAGTTCACCTACGGGGCTGGGAGTTGGCACAGGGGGGTAATCGAGCATGGGGATTCCGAATACAATATTGGTTTTCAGGATTATAGATTACTTTTATCGATTTTATCGATTTTTTTGCAAAGTTTGAGCTACGGGGCTGGGAGTTGGCACAGGGGGGTAATCGAGCATGGGGATTCCGAATACAATATTGGTTTTCAGGATCGTCCATTACTTTTATCGATTTTATCGATTTTTTTGCAAAGTTTGAGCTACGGGGCTGGGAGTTCGCACAGGGGGGTAATCGAGCATGGGGATTCCGAATACAATATTGGTTTTCGGGATTATCGATTACTTTTATAGATTTTATCGATTTTTTTGCAAAGTTTGAGCTAGGGGGCTGGGAGTTGGCACAGAGGGGTAATCGAGCATGCTGATCATCCCCAAGGGGGGTGATCAGCATGCTCGATTACACCCCTGTGCCAAATTCCAGCCCCCTAGCTCAAATTTTCAAAAAATCGATAAAATCGATAAAAGTAATGGACGATCTTGAAAACTAATATTGTATTCGTAATCTGCATGCTCGATTACCCCCTGTGCAAACTCCCAGCCCCGCAGGTCAAACTTTACAAAAAAATCGATAAAATCGATAAAAGTAATGGACGATCCTGAAAACTAATATTGTGTTCGTAATCAGCATGCTCGATTACCCCCCTGTGCAAAATCCCAGCCTCGCATGTCAAAATTTACAAAAAATCGATAAAATCAATAAAAGTAATCGATAATTCTGAAAACTAATATTGTATTCGGAATCCCCATGCTCACTTCCCCCCCCCCCCTGTGCCAACTCCTAGCTCTGTAGGTGAACTCTGCAAAAAATCGATAAAAATCGGTAAAATCGACATCGATCGATAACGAAAAGTGGACTGTGACACCCGCCGGGGCCCGAAGTGTATGTGTGCCAAGTTTGGTCCGGATACGGCGGAGCCGGGTAAGCCAGCTAGTAGTCAATATAACGATGGACTCACAGCAGTCATGTCCTGATCAAGTAAAACATATTGTCGACATATAGATGCCCGTGAGTACTTTAACACCGTACTTCATTTGTGAAGGCTTCAGTGCTTACGTTATTCCTATCTTGAGAAAATCCGTACGTCGACAACTCATTTTCTTCTAAGCCTGATTAAATACATATTTTTGCCTGAATCACTGCGAAAAAACTCTTTCTCATGATTTCGTATCGCTTTTTGTTTCATGTCAGTCTTACTCAATTACTTGCTTTGCTTTTGCGAATTTTTGAGCGCTCAACTATGTTGCACTTGCGAGTTTCATTTGATTTCAAATGTAGTACTAGGTTATAAAGCAGTAATATTCAATATTTAATAAGAAACGTATGGCCCTTTTCTCTCAGTGATCATCTCAAGCTTGTTGATTTTCTGAAATCGCCAGATTTTCCTTATAACATTGTTGTCATGACTTGTATAGATAGATTGCTCACAATATTTCAATTACTTTTCTGCAGTCAACATGGGTTCGTAATTTGACTGTTGTTCTTCAGTCTCTGCGTGTGGTTCTAGATGTTTATGAGACACAATGAACAATCTCGAACCCTACGTTTTGCTGAAGTTTCTCCTAATATTTCAGAAGAGTAAGAGTAAAAAGGCAAAAAAGAGGGCTTAGCCCAGACCCGAAATTTCGCATGTTTGATGTGGACTTCCAAGAGCTGGAAAGCCTCAAACGTCCCAACTTATGCAAAGACTCACTGGCTCACCTTGGTGACGGTTTAGGCATGCAAGAGCAAAAGTGGAAATCTGCTTGTGCATAAAAGTCTGAAGCGGATAGAGTGGGGTGGAGGGAAGATGGAAGTTCTCAAGATGGAAAGGATCAATTAGGCATTCACTCATTCTAAATTTGGAACGTGGTCAGTTATGTATTTCTCATTTAAATTACCTACTACTTTTGCATAAATGCTGCCTTTAATGACGTAAATCTATTGATCATGTGTACCGAAAAGAATTCCCCATTCTAGGGCATTTTACCCATTCTTGACCTCAGGATTTTTGGGACGCGACAAAATTTTTGCCAGCCACGCGCTTCTTGCCTTGCTTCGCCCTCGCCGCTCCCCCCTCAACAGGCGGATGCTTTCCAAAATTTTCGCGGGCCTAAAATTGCGAGAGCAGCTACTCCCGAATAAATTCATGTAACTAGACTTTGAAGAAACGTTTTGATTATTAGGAAGTAGAAACAGCTTGCTTCGGACGGGACGAAGTGCTATGACCTCAACATTGAAAATTTTGAGTTTTCTGATCTAAAAAGAGACTTGCAGAGAAAGAAAATTTCCATTTCGAGTGTTTCTTCTCAAAAAATGCAGATAGAGCTCATCTTTCTTTTTTGCTTAAAAGTAGAATTTGAGAAAGTAGAATTTGGCTCTCTATCTGATCCCCTTATTCAGCACGAAATTACTTCGTCCTAGAGTAATGTCTCAGCTTTTTGAGAACTGTTTATTTTGAAATATCTCACCGAAGGATGATTCTTGATCTCGCACTGAAATTTGCTATCACAGGGTTGTTTTCTTTTCTCAATTGCTCTGTTCTTTAACATATGTCTCAAATAACGCATGTTGCACTTGCTTTCATGCAAGCCTTCAATTGCGAGCAAGGTTCCCTTCGTTCTTTGTCTACCTCCGTCATTGGAGCTTTATTTCGGGAACAGCTTGATGCAATAGCATATGAGCGTCACGCTGAGCTGTTTGTCTTTCCTCGTCATACACGGGTAATGGCAATTTCTTACGTACGTAGGGACAACGGAACTTTGAGCTCATTAAAACACGTGCTTAAAGTTCTTTTGTTCTTCTATCCTCATTCTTTCATTGCTGAAGCCAAGTTGTACCTTGCTCCTTTCATCTTAGCATTAGCAGTTTCAGCCAGCCAAGTAGTTGATCATTTCAAATTTTTAGTAAACTTTCCTTTTTGATTTATTTTATCGTGCTGGTAGTCCAGATGCAAAGAGAAACCCTCTGGCAAACATGACACAGGCATGCCAGTGGCGTAGCAAGCCTCCCCCCCCCTCCAGTATGGGTCGCGAAATTCTCGAAAATTACTTACATGATTTATAAAAATGTGCAAGTAACCTGAAATAATTTTCGAAATTTTTGAAAAATTCATTTTAGCCTCGGAAAAAATTTTTTCCGGAGCGTGGCTGACGGCACGCCCCCTTCTTCTGAATTGTCGGGGTTATGGGAGAATTTCAGGAAGCATACCAGAAAAATTTTCGGAGTGGGTGGCTAACTCTACGCACCTTCATTAGAAACCCCCCCCCCACTTCCCTGAACGAAAATCCTGGGTACGCCACTGAGCCTTTCCTGTCCTCCGAGAGATGAATATGATTCGAAGGACAAAGCAAAAGCCTTGCTGCCTAAATGTTCAATATATGAAACTGATAAAAATATCCTGAAGGAGCGTCAGAAAAACCCACCTTTTCCATCAACTTCTACTTATCAGATTGGCAAAAAGATGCTTTGCTTTGATAGGAAATTTCTTCGAAAACCTGATTATCAACTATAGCTTTTTTCTCAATGCAATATCAAATTTTTTTAATTCAAACGATTAAGTGAATTTGAAAGCGAATTTTTCTGAGAAGTTCATCGCTAAACGTATTGCCACTGTTCACAATGACAGATTTTCTTGAGGCACCAGTTCCCGTTCAGAATTGAATTGTTTTCTAGAGTTGAAAATTGATTGAAACTACCATTCGACGAAAATCTGTTTGCAACATTTTCATAGACATGAAATAGATTTGGTAATAACAATGACCGAATCTATTCCATGTCTAATCTTTTTCATAAGAATTTGCTGCTAAATTTGGATAATCATTCAGAAAAACTTTGTAGCCTTGCCTTGAGTCGATAATGTCCAATGAAAGTCCTTTTTTTCTGGAGAGGTTTCAGACTTGAATGATCTCCGTGCTTTTTGACTTTCTATTTGTAATGCGATGCGTCAATCTCCCCCCATTCTCTATAACGAGGCTCATTACTTCATGTCATTGTCTGCTGCATGATTACAACCTTTCTGCGCAAGAAACCTACAAATTTTCAGCCTGGATTTTGCCTGAAAAGCTTGACGCTTAGACATCGTTTTAGCATTCGCAACGACATGTAAGTTCATCGACTAGTCGATGCAAGAAGTGATTGCTTCGACAAAGGAGCTCCGGATTTCTTATCGATTAGCTCTGTGTAATCTTCGTTGAATCTTTTATTTTTTATAAATGAAGTCTTTCTTTTCGTAGCTAACATAATATTTCCAAAGAAAGCATGGAGTTCATGCAATTCTTTATATACATACTGGTCCTCGTTTTCCTTTGTGGATCTCCTGTTTCATCCATATATCAATGGTCGTTGTGATGTCCCTACTTGATGAACAACATTTGCGCGTAAAAGTGTCCACAGGACGCATTTTCACAGCCCGTAGCCATCTCGAGCGCGCAAGTGATGTCGGTACCGCAGAGCCACTACTCAGATAATCGCCGGGGGCAGGCGGTCCGCAAACTCGCGCTTTTCTGCAGGCGGTCAGCAGGATTTCGGGGCGTGGCCAAATCTTCAGCGGGCGGTATTTGCGTTTTCTGCAAGCGGGCATCAATACAAAATTTTCTGCAAGCGCTCGTCAAACAATCTCTTTCAGCGAGCGCTGGCCAAACTTTCAGCAGGCGCTCAGACTCTTTTTACGCAGTTTCGGGCGTACGCCGAGAAAAGATGAGACTCTATGTGGCAGAGGTGCCATCGATGGTTTTATTACCCAAGTTTGGGGTACTTTCCCTCAGCGGAAAGTACCTGAGGGCTGTGCGGTCCTTCAAAAAGGACCGTGCCGCTCTCAATAATTTTGCATGTTCTCGCGGAAAATCCGCGAGAATGCGGCCACTGTGCCGCAACTTATGTATAGAAAAACCGCGATAGATCTTCGAGCGTTCGTCTAAAAATTGGCCAAAATTATTCCAAATTTCTGCAAGCGGACCACAAAAAATCAGCGAACTATTTTTCCGGTGCCCGCTTGCTCAAAATTCGCATGGCCGCTTGCCCCCGGCGATTATCTGAGTATATCGGCCTTCGGATTTTCTAGACTGTATATAGTGAATCGTATCACTTATTGCGAGGTGACTTGGTCGTAAATTTCACCCTAATTTCAATTTCCAGCAACGGGGCGTCTTGAGCAGTTCCAACGCCCCCGCGTGGCTGAGCAATCAACAAAATTTCGTGTCCCGCCCGTGCGTCGACACCGAAGCAGCGGGAATATCGATTGGTTCTACGCGCATGGCGCGCGGTGCGGCCACGCCAAACCTTAGCCCCGCCCTCATTCTACTTGTCGCAATTCCAGGTTTGATATCTTTTTCAGTAAGAAAAGCATCTAATTTTGCCGTATACAAATTATAAGAAATGTAAATTTTATATCACAGGACCATGAAATTAAACCAAAAAATCAATCGTATCATTACAGGAGCCGTGGGCATTGGTTGCTTTGTTTGCAGCTCCTTTGATGGTAACAACAGAGCTTGCGAAGACCCATTCAACAGCACCTTGGAAGTATCCAAGGCAAGTTTAATGATTTCTTTGCTGGAAATAATGCTGAACTAGAGCGATCATCATTGCTAATGTAACCCATATCACCACTTTCCGGAAGGTGGATGTCGGGATAGGTTCACTTCGTGATTAAAGCTGCGTCCAGAGTTGGCGGAGTGCTAGGGCGGCCGTGCCAGCTCCGTTCCATCCTCGTCCCATATTTGCACCAGATCTTGCCGCCAATCTCGGCGCTGAACTGGCACGACGCTGGAACGGCACTGGCACAGGCACGCAGTCTGAACAAGTAACGAATCAGTCTTGCAGTATAATTTTTGGTAGATACAGTGACCGCCAGAAAGTTGCGGACAAGTCTCCCTCTCTTTTTCATCGCTCTTTTTCAGAAGGAAAACAAGGATAAAAAAATGTAGTGATTGTTACGAGGTGATAGAGCTCTTCAAGATCTACAATTTACACTTTGCGTTTTTCGAAAAACATGTATACTAAAAAATTTAAAAAAAAATTTCTAAAAAAAGTCCGAAAATGGCCGCGTCACAATGTCGCGGACAATAATCCTTCGAACGCAAAAATTTTCTTTTGAGTCATATTCTGAAGCTGAAACACAAGTAATCCAAACGGGTGAGCACACTACTACACAGAGCTCGTCAAGAGCTACACACTGGTTATGGTTGCTTTCCAAAAAACACAAGCTTGAGTTTTATTTTGCTTTTTTTTCAAAAATAACTTCTAATTCTCCTTTTTAAGCCAAGTTTCTTCACATGGAAACCTATTCACGACATTCCAACAACGCTGTTTGGATAAAGCAGATGCTCTTTACCATCCTCCATGCATCTGACGTTTGCTGATGAGTTTTTTGCTGAAAATGGTTCTTGGCAGTGCTTGCACATGACCCCACCTGCACCTCACCACTGACTGCACCGCTTTGCAAGCTTGTAACTCGGCTTGTAGTCAATGTGTGAGCCTGCAATTAGGCTCATTCGAAAGAACGAGACTTTCTCTACACGGTGGTATGTAAAAGAGGTGGGTATAAGAAACAGCGGAGATTTGGCGGATGGGGTGGAAAAACGCGGCCTCAGTGGTAGGGTGAGGATATCCAGCTAAAGTTGAATAGAGCTTCTTTCGCTACCAGTTCAATCCTGGAAGCTTGAAACTGTCAATGTTCTTGCAATAGATCATTTTGAAGCTCTAGAACTGTTTTGGTGTTGATGCCTTCACTCCAACCACCACTGAGGCCGCGTTTTTCCACCCCATCCGCCAAATCTCCGCTGTTTCTTATACCCATCTCTTTTACATACCACCGTGCAGAGGAAGTCTCGTTCTTTCGAATGAGCCTAATTGCAGGCTCACATATTGACTACAAGCCGAGTTACAAGCCTGCAAAGCGGTGCAAGTCAGTGGTGAGGTGCAGGTGGGGTCATGTGCAAGTACTGCCAAGAGCCATTTTCAGCAAAGAAACTCATCAGCACACGTCAGATGCATGGAGAATGGTAAAGAGCATCTGCTTTATCCGAACAGCGTTGTTGGAATGTCGTGAGTAGGTTTCCATGTGAAGAAACTTGGCTTAAGGGAGAATTAGAAGTTTTTTTTTGAAAAAAAAAGCAAAATAAAACTCAAGCTTGTGTTTTTTGGGAAGCAACCTTAACCATTGTGTAGTTCTTGACGAGCTCTGTATAATAGTATGCTCACCCGTTTGGATTACTTGTGTTTCAGCTTCAGAATATGACTCAAATGAAAATTTTTGCGTTCGAAGAATTATTGTCCGCGACATTGTGACGCGGGCATTTTCGGACTTTTTTTAGAAAAAGTTTTTTAAATTTAGAGTACATGTTTTTCGAAAAACGCAAAGTGTATATTGTAGATCTTGAAGAGCTCTATCACCTCATGCAATCACTACATTTTTTTATCCTTGTTTTCCTTCTGAAAAAGAGCGATGAAAAAAGGAGGGAGGCTTGTCCGCAACTTTTTGGCGGTCACTGTATCTAACAAAAATCCCGTCTCTTCTTCAAATTGGATCAGCAAAATTCTTCTTATGTGTCTACTGTAAAGTATGAAAGTAATTTGTATTGATCCATGAAGGAAAATAAATTGTAAGGAAAAGAAAAGTTTTCGTAAAAAGATTGTATTTAGCAGCGAGAAGCGGCTTCGGTTGCGAATTACCATCACCCGTGCTGGGCGTTCAAGAAAGGCCGACAAGGACTTTTCCCAGCTGATCATTGCATCAAAATCATCGGATATAGAGGTAAAATCTTGTTCTACTTCGTCCTATCCTTTAGTTTTTGTGCTTACAGCCGACAACTCTTCAAAAACGATGATAATACGGACATGTGCCCTCGATTCAGGCACACTGACAGCCGATACTGGTCAGTTTCCCTTCATATCTGGTCTTCAGCCATTATTTTACGTGCAAGACAGCTGGCTACTTCATTCAGAATAGAGGCTTCGATAATTTCTTACTTATTTTTTTATTTGTAATAAACCTGCGTAGAGGGCTTATTCGACAAGCTGACCAATCATACACCTTCGTTAGGGCCTTATAGTGGGGTCACAGTAGGCGGTAATTGTGGGTGCTAACCTCACTTCTACCACCGATGCACTTTGAAGGCAGTGTCCGGGCAAAAGCTCGGTTTCTAGCAAAATCCACTCACCGGGGGTTATCCGCAACGCTGAATCCAAAAATCCACATTAAAAGGCGCGAAAACGGTGAGAACATGCGTTTTTTAAAGCCTTACAATTTGAAATTCGACGGTCCCCGCCAAGGCTGAGATGCAGAGTCCTTGCGGGACCCTACGATTCTGACTTTGGCGGCATTCGTACTCTGCCACATAGCAGGAACTCGAACAGGTTGGAGGACCCCGCCCCAAGGCGTACGTTCTTCCACTTTCCGGCCGTTTTTCTCGCTTTAGGTCGAGCGTTGTGAACCTCGCACTTGCGCAATGTTGTGTCTGAGGAGGGCCACTTTCGCATGACACAGTAATCCCAAAACCCCCATTCTGCCCGGACATCGCCTTTAAAGCAGTGGCTCGGCAAATCCTCGACTTTTGTGTTTTCCCTTACCAGGGGTAAGTCGACGCGTTGATTCCAAAAGGGCACGAAAATGGCGAAAACCAGCATTTTCCAAGCCCCCTCATTTTGAATTTGGACGAGTGAAACCCTCCCCGTCATGGTTAGAGACGCAGAGTCGTTGTCGTTCTAGACCCTCATGTTTATAGCACTGCGGCATGCCGCCTCTGACGACGTGAGGGATATCGCGAGCTCGTCCGAGTGCGTGTAAAAATGGCTTGCGCGCAGGGCTTTAGGGGCAATTTTCTAGGCAGGGGTTGAATGCTGTGCTCTCGGACCTGCTCCATTGTCGTGTTTGGGGTGCAAGCAACATCCCATATGAAAATTTTGAGATGTTCGATTTTGCGAATCACTACCTTTAACAACTGAGTACGATATTCGTGAGCTGATCAAATGACCAACCCAGAAAGTGGCAACTGAGATCTTCTGATACCATATATCCATTTAACGTAAGCTCGCAAAACCTCACCATGAAGAAATGTTTTTTTTTTGCGATCAGCATGTCAAACAACAAGATGAGCACGATCACATATAATACATTTTCTTTCAGAGATAGTGCGGATAAGCCACTGTGGCCACTTCAAGTTCGAAGGATTCCACTACACGGGATGTGTGCAGGCGTGCGACTCCGACGGCTGTAACTCGTCCGTCGAACGTTCGCTTCTCGCCGCCTTATTTACTCCGTTACTGCTCATACTGGTAGATCTGCTACGACCATGACTACCGCTCTCGGCAGTTGCGAGGAACCGTCCACCACGCTCGGGCTGGCCATTCTCAGTGCCCACACAACGGTGCGTCGGTTCCTCAGCCGCCCGCCAAACGCTCTCACACATCCGGGTCGAATCCTTCCTCTGTCATGATTTTTGATGTATCAAATTACGTGCATGAATGTTGTTATTAAACAGCCCTCACTTTGTATGACAGTGTTTCGAAATATGTTTCCTTTCTTTCTTAACGTTATTTCTAGTGAAGAGATAATGTGGGGTCACTTGTCACCCCACTCCTTTCATGATATATTTTCCGTACATTTCTCTTCATTTTCGTTGGTCTACTGATGTGTTCTCATTCTGAGTCAAGCATTTGTATTTCTTATAGCGATATTACGCAAGAAATTACACTCACTAGCCATCATTAAGTCAAATCAAGTGTTTTTTAGTGTGAATGGACGAAACTGTTTTGAGTGGCAGAACACAGAGAGATCCACCTTGAAGTGCCATTTCGAAGACTATGTGGCAAACCAAACGCAATCTCTAGGTTACTGCTGTTGAAAACAAATTTCTCAACAAGTGCACCAACATAAACTTGAGCAACACATAGAAGAGATAGAAAAATTATAGAGGGCATTTATAAACTTTAAGTCACCAAGATAGGCGAAGCCTTATAGTCTATTGTGTCGATTTTATATTCCTCTACCGAAGTTATGAGATGTGAGTAAAGATTTTATGAGTCTTATAACTTTCAAGCAAAACTTAACAAACAAAACATTTATGGTTTGCAATTAACAATAACAATAATCAGTTGTATCCACAGCTCTCAATAATCTTCTGATAAGGAGCGATCTTTGCGGCAGCATTCTTTTTCGCCTAAAATGATCGACTAGGAATGCAAAAACAAGCAATCTCAATGCCATTGAAAAAACCAAAATTTTAGGTCAAAGCCAACATATTATGCCGGTTAGTCTAAACCGATAAGTACACAACTGATCACAAACCTCAAAAGAGTACTTACTTGTTCGTGCAGCTTCTCGAGTTTTCTCTTCTTTTCATGATAAGCTGCTCCTTTGACCTTCCTCTTAGCTTCGAGCTTGGCAACAACATCCTGATACTTCCACCCGACCTCATGGGAGAGTCTTCCGACTAAACATCTATGTTAATAATATCAAAGAAAGCGAAGACAAAATGAGGACGATGATTTGTCATCAAATGAAGCAATAGAGACCGAATGATAAGACGCACCCGAACAGAACTTGCGTCGAGGTCTCAAACATAGATGCCTGTTGGCGATAGGAACATTCATCTTCTTCACGCGATCGTATGTGTTAGGGACACCTTCGTAGACTCTGAGATTCTTCAAGGCCAAGTTGCCATGAGGAGTTTTGTGGGGAAGCATTCCTAAAATAGAAGCTTGGAATGAATGGATGAGACTAATGCCTCGGACAGAGTTCCGCGATTTGATCGTTGCGATTCAATCGCCACAAGACAACTGTTATTCATTGTATGCCGATCAGCTTGCATTTCGGTAGTGATACTTTTCCAAGGCGAAAATTTTGAATGTAAAATGAAAATGAATGAAGATCGCGACGATCAAATCGCGTGAACTTTGTCCGAGGCCTAAGAGAGCAATTTCAGCTGGCTCTTCTATATATTTATGTCAATCTAAAAAAGGGTCAAGTGTGTCAACTTTTGTCTAACTCGAAGACCATTACTAGTCGTAAACTCCAGAAAATTACAGGAATATACGTAAGTACGCTTTTAGACAAAGCAAGTTCGAGTACAGACATACGTAAAAATGCAACAACAATTCCAACAAGAAACATGGATGCTGCTTCAAAGAGAAGCATACTGTTATAGGAAGATGCGACGGGGAACAAAAATTCAATGAGTACGTGTTTGCCCTTTCGGTGATAAAGAATGTACCTATTCCAATGTCCAATTTTGCAATGCAAAGATCAGTGATTTTCGGTTGGTGAATGGCAATTAGCCTACCGTTTCGCAGAAAAATGTAACTATTAGTGTCCTGCGCACAACGAGCAAAAAAAAGCCGTTCACGATGTTCCAGATTAAAATACCTTTTATCACCACTTCAAGTTTTGCTGGTTTGTGTCAACAAGTAAGTTAGCTGAGCTGTAGAAGTTATTCCGTATGATGTTTTTCATGAACATTCATTGTTCTCGGAATATGACATAGCAAAACATGCACTATTTTGCACTTGATGTTAGATTATAGACCGGTGATGACTCTAGCGTTTTGAGTGAGGTTTCTCTCAAGCGATCTAGCGTGACCTTGCCATTCTAATTATGAATGAATGAGACGGAAGCGATCAGACGAATCCATGCTATGTCACTCTGAATCTCTATGGAAAAGTGAATAAAGGTCAAGTCTGTTTCAATTGCGAAGCATGAAGAACCTTAAGCAGAACGCTTTTGGCTGATCTGGTTAATAATTGACAGGAAACTCGTACCGATAGTGTGGGAACAAACTCGCCGTTCCATCGTTTCATCTTGAGATGCAAAACAGAGGTTTTGCCGTAGTTTATCGGAGGCAGAACTCGCCATCTTGGGCCGCCCCGCAGACAAGCGGTAATTTCGCGATATTGTTGCATGTCGACTGAGAAGCAGCAGCCCGCGGAGGCGGCTCAAAGGGCGGAGTCGTTACCCTTCAAATCTTGAAACAGGGGGATTGAAATCTGATGATCGGCATGGCAAAAACTGTGAGTTTGGCGGAAGTTCTTGGTTTTCATGTGATTCAAATGTCGCACATAAAGCACTATTCACAGGCCAATTTTCAGAAGAGCCCTTTCAGAGACTGAATATAGAGAATTGTGCTCGTAGAGAAAGGAAAATTTGCACATGCTTGCAAACTAGATGGAAAAAGGGAAGCGACTGCAGTTAGGACACGAAATTACAACGATATACTGCTGTTTCTGATTCTGATGTACATCATCATACAACGGCGCAAAAGTCTTAGAGCGTGATAAACGTTGACATTTGTGATCATAATTAGTAGAACTATCAATAGCAGCATTTTTTATCAGATAAAAATTAATAGACTTTCTTACCTGACCTTGAAAAAGACCGACTTTGGAGACGTCGGCAGCAGGCAGCAAAGGCTAGCCGCATTTTCTAGAAGTGCCTGAGGAGCTTCAAATCTCGCTCCTATTCTTCATTTTTACAATCAAGAGAACCAAACAAAAATCTTATTGAAGACAAATCCACTCTGAATCAAGTAAGAAGTGTGGCATCAGCATAAAGATATATCGGATCAAGGCAACTTTCCTCACAATTCGTGAAATAGAAAGGAATGATTCTGCCGCAAAATGAAGAACTTGTGCTAGTTGTCATTAGTCTTCGAAGTCCTTCTCTTTTGGAACGATGAGATGTAAAAGATTCATAAGAATGACTAACCCTGCCGAAGATTTGTAGAACAAGTGATACTAACAAATTTAACTGAACAAACCGAATACCGCCTTTGATGTTGAATGGAGCTAATTAGGGAATAGTCCTAACCCAGTCATTCCAAACAAGCTGTATATAACTGTACTCGCCTCGAAATGTTGATTTCAAACATATGTTCATTATCTGCCGAAATCCATCTGGAAGGAGATAGCGTTCAAATGTGAGTACATGTCTGCGTCCTAATGAATACAGCTCGTTGAAAGAGGTTACGGGCGCGTAATGAATTATAAGTAGTGCGATTACAAAGAAGAAGCACATGCATCAACCTAGATAAGTGTTGTTGGAACGTTTTTCTTGGAACTTTGTCTGAGATTCTTGAGGAATTCGCACATTAAATGCCCATATAGTTCCTTCCAGATAGTTGCTCGGCAGATAGCAAACATATACTAGTATTCCGCGTTTTAAGGCGAGTTCGATGATCTATGTTGTTTGAAGTGACTGGGTTAAGTTCTGAGCAGTCCCTTTTGAGTCTTTGAGCGTTATTGTTAGTACCCATTTCATTTGCTTTTTCTTTGAATCTAGCACACAAAACCTATATCTTGCGTTCTGCCACGCTCGAAGAAACTCACAAACATTGGTATGAGTCATATCAATCAGTTTGGGTCGCGAGTAAATGATTAGAAGCGAGAAAGCTGAAGCATCTCAGGTAACTTCACAAGCGAAAGCGGCATGCCTTTGCTGCCTCCTGCCCACCGCCACTTTGAAAGCCTGTTTCAGGCAGATGAACACGTCAACTTGTTCAGTAGAACCACAGAAAAATCATAGAAATATTACAGAAACGAGAAAAATGGAAAACACAGGAATATGAAGTAAGTAAAAAAGCAAAAAGCAGAAGCAATACGGCTCACCTCTTACTGTCCTCCAGAAGATCTTTCCTGGTGATCGATAATGGAAAGCACCTCGAGCAGGGTTGATGTTGCATCTCTTGCGAAGGAAGCTCATGTACTTCAGCTTTGATCGGTGGAAATTTCCAGAGATGTTGATTTCCTCGCATCTCAAGACGACAACTTTCTCGCCTTGAAGCAACTGCTTCGCGACGATCGATGCAAGACGTCCGAGGAGGTGATCTTTACCGTCGATGACGATGGGCTTGTTGAAAAGACCCATGCTACCCTTAATATTAGCAATGATTACATAATAAAAGGCGGCTTAGCCGCAAAAATTTCAACGATAAAAACGAATCATTCAAACTCTCATGTGATCGAAATAATACAGAAAACACAGAAGGGCATTTCTATTAAAATAAACTCGGAACGACTTAGAAAGAAAGGCTACGACTTATTCTCAAACGCAATGAGTGATTGCGGATACAATACATAAGGGAGAACTCTCTCCACAATATTGCCCACTCAACGAAACGCTCTTTGTAAAGAAATGCACAAATTTTGAGAACTATAATCTTACGTGTAGGCCAAAAAGAAATCAAAGCGGAGAGTTTATTCACTTTTATTACTGTAGTTATGAGGTCCTGCGGCGCTTTGCCGTTCCTTTAATTGCCGTGGAGCGCGATAAGCGCCCATAAGCGACATCGCTGCCAACGGAAGCGAACGACAACGGACAGCACAGTGAATGAGCGGCTGTGTACCTATTCTCACCCATAAAGCTTCCCGTTAGCAGACATTTTTTGAGTATTCTACGTGACTATGGTTGTAGTTGTGCGGCGTAGGGGTTGGTATGAGGTGCTACCATACAATCAAGGTTCACCTTCTCTCAGTAAACTGAATTCTCTTTCCTTCGGGGGGTTAAGTGTAATCTCTGGAGGCTCCAAACAGAATAACTTGGTGGGGCCTCGGGTAGAGTTGAGCGATTTGGTCGTCGCGATTCAATCGCTAGATACAAGGCAAGTGTTACGAGTTCATTGCATGAAGATCTTCTTGCATTTCGACTGTGATAGTTCTCCAGTGCGACTAATCGTGACTAACTATCACAACCGAAATACAAGAAGATCGGCATGCAATGGCCTCGTAACACTTGTCTTGTAGCGATTGAATCACGACGATCACATCGCGTGAACTCTGCCCGACGCCTAACAGGCTAATCACTGCGAACCGTTATAGAAGTTGACACGCATGCAGTAGCCGATTCAACACAAATTTTGCCCATGCTGTCCTCTGTTAGTGAGGCGATTATCATTTCTATTCGCACATAGGCAGGACAGTTGTAGGAGTTACAGTAGCAACTGCGGTGTCGGGTGCACCAGCATCTCTGCTCCCGCGCGGCCGCCTAGCCTGGACTTTGCACCTCTTTCGCGAACATGCTCTCTAATCATTTGCAATCGATTGAAGCTCCGCCTTTCCCATGCTCGCAGTGGGAAAGTGACGAGAGAGCATGTTTACGAAAGAGATGCAGAGTCCGGGCGAAGCGGCCGTGCGGGAACAGAGATGCTGGTGCACCCGACTCCACAATTGATAAGCCCTGTACGTGAGTACACTTAGGAAGTTGAAGTTACAGATTTGTTCTGAATTTGGTATAGGGTGTCCTTACAAGGAAACGATACTCGGTGTCCGTGGTCTATTGAGATGAACTGTATATAGTTACATCGTCTTGGAACACTGATTCCGAATCTGACTTCGTTTCTGCTAATCGCTTCTCTGAAAGATTGATTACAAATTAAATGATTACTATTTGCGCTAAATTGTATCCATTGAGCATGGTTCAAGTAAATTTTCTCGAACAAACTTAATTGAGGCGATGCAAAAGTAAAAACACAAAAGGATTTGAACCTACACCTGCATCAACTTAAAAGGCTATCGTACTAACCACTAGACCAGAAGGTGGCCGCGATAGAGGCCGTTCCAATGACCATTTTTCCCTTGAGCAGCCAAACTTGGCTCAAAATTCCCTTTAACTTCTTTCAGAGAAACGATTGGCGGAAACGGAAGGCAGATTCGGAATCAGCGTTCGAAGACGAGTGTAATGGTATGAATCACGGGTACTTTTCCGTTATCCGGACCCATTTTTCAAAGAAGGATATTGCTTCTTTCCTTTCTTTCCATATTTGCTCCTAAATTCGCAGGAAAGGAGTGTCAACCTTCTGCCACGTGTCAAAAAAATTTGACATGTCATACACATGTTTAGCAAGTTTTACCAAGAGTTTGTATTGCCTTACCTACTGACTTAAGTTCAATCGATTTTTTAATCAATAATGACCCCATTTCCGAGTAAACAATTTCAAAAATAGTTATCATTATGATTATGACGCTATCCTATTATTAATGAACGCACTGGACTTGCTCAGAATAGAGAATTGTGATAGATTCTCATCATTTTAGCGGCGAAACAAGCAGTAGCGAGATACTTCAGCCATCATTTACAGTCCTTTTTGGCTAAAATCGCATGGCGGACAACGTTTGGAGAGAGAGTCATTTTTGAATCATTCCCAAAAGCAGTAAAAGTCCTAATATAAATTCTAAATTGTTTTTCTCTTACAGAAACCGTTAAACAGCTTTTAGGTGACCATAAATGCTCTTTTACCTCATCGGGAATACTTTCGAAAAAAAAATATGTCAAATTGGACCAAAACGTGTCATTTTTTTTCTGACACGTGGTAGGGAGGCGGTCCTCGTAGAATCTACAAAAAAAATTGTTCTCAAACCAATTAGCGCATTCATGAGAGCCTTTTGAAAAAATGGGTCCGGATAACGGAAAAGTACCGAATCACGTCTCAAAGGGCCACGACGTTGAGTATCGTTGTCTTGTTAGGTTGTAACAGACTCGTTGCAGGATTTCCGCACCTCTTTTCCATAGTTCTTCACATTGGGGAACCACTTTCTTAGGAACTTTTGCACTTCTGAAGAGTTTGTCAATTGCGCTACAAAATGCCTAGGAGACCATGACCTCTGGAATCTTCTATACTGAAAAATTCAACGCGGTCTTACACGTCGCTGCGTAAGTTTTGCCACCTGTATAGAACGCGCGATCGCAGCACTTGAATGTTTGCAGAAAGTAGATAGTGTATCGGTATCTACATAAGGGTTCCTTCATACTATGTCGCAGGACGAGGCAGGCTGCGGCGCACGTCGCAGGATGCAGCAGCCTGCCGCGGCACGCAGCAGCACGCTGCGTCTTGCGTCTGCGCTGCAGTCGCAGTGAAAATATGCTCAGGCAGTGCGAGTTCGCCGGTCATGGATGTCTCATATTTGCTGCACATTCGTGTTCTCTCCGGAAGTGTTCCTTAACAGCGTGCAATCCTTTTTCTCTTTTAGCATCATCGTTGATCGAAGGTTGATCGAATGATTCTTTATTCGGATTGTTGTGTGCTTCCTTGATTTTTGATTTTGCACAGTTTGAATCATAACTGACTGCAAACTGCATTATCTAGTTTTATGATCTGCTGTTGCTAGAAATCTCTTATACAAATCACTCAATGAAAGAGGTTTCCACACTATTAGACTGCAACGCATTCGCAAAATTGATGTCCAATGCCACCGCAGTTTCATCGTTTCTTTCACTCAGAAAACATCGTTCGTCGGGTTTCCGGCGCTGACTTTAGCTACAGAACTCAGTCAGTCGACGAAAGACGACTCCGTGGTCTTTCACTTCGTCTCATGCATGCATGTATCTAATGCACGTTCTAATGAAGCAATACTGCAAAAAGCTAGAGAGTAAAAATAAGCAAAGTAGCGCGGTGAAGTCGTTGATGAGAACAAACTGGAGGAGCGAAATAAGTTTGGTGGAATCGGGATAGCATACAAATTCAACCTAAATGATGAATCATTTGATGAACCTTCGATCAACGATGAAACTAAAGGAGAGAAAGGATTGCACACTGTGAAGGAACACTCTCGGAGAACACGAACGTGCAGCAAATATAGAAATACATCCTGACCGGCGAAACTGTGCTGTGTTGTATTTCCACTGCACTGAGATAATCGCCGGGGGCAGGCGGCCAAGCGATTTATGGGCGGGCGGGCACCGGGAAAATAGTTCGCTGATTTCTTGCGGTCCGCTTGCAGATATTTTGAAGAATTTTAGCGAAATTTTAGACGAATGCTTCAAGAACAATCGCGGTTTCCTTATAGATTAGATGCGGCGCATTGGCCGCATTCTCAGATAATCGTCGGGGGCAGGCGGTCCGCAAACTCGCGCTTTTCTGCAAGCGGTCAGCAGAATTTTGGGGCGTGGCCAAAGCTTCAGCGAGCGGTACTTCCTTTCTCAGATAATCGCCGGGGGCAGGCGGTCCGCAAACTCGCGCTTTTCTACAGGCGGTCAGCAGAATTTTGGGGGCGTGGCCAAACCTTCAGCGGGCGGCACTTCCTTTACGGTCGCATATTCTGCCAGCGGGCAGCAATACAGCATTTCTTGCAAGCGCTCGGGCAAATAATTTCTTTCAGCGAGCGCTGGCCAAACTTTTAGCAAGCGCTCGGACTCTTTTTAGGCATTTTCGGGCGTACGTCGAGCGCAGGTAAGACTCTGTGTGGCAGAAGTGTCACCGTTGGTTTAATTACTCAAGTTTGAGGTACTTTCTCCCAGCGGAAAGTACTTGGGGGTTGCGCGGTCCTCCACAAAGGACCGTGCGGCCCTCGAAAATTTTGCAAATTCTCGCGGAAAGTCCGCGAGAATGCGGCCACTGCGCCGCAGCTAATCCATAAAGAAACCGCGATTGTTCTTCAAGCATTCGTCTTTAATTTCGCCAATTTTCTTCCAAATTTCTGCAAGCAGGCGGCAAAAAATCAACGAACTATTTTTCCGGTGCGCGTTTGCTCAAAATTCGCATGGCCGCCTGCCCCCGGCGATTATCTGAGTTATTGTTTGATGTTTTGCCAGCGGGAAGCAACACAGAATTTTCTGCAGGCGCTCGTCAAACAGTCTCTTTCAGCGAGCGCTGGTCAAATTTTCAGCTGGCGCTCTGACGGTTTCTAAGCAGTTTTGGGCATACGTCGAGCAAAGGTGAGACTCTACATGGCAGAGGTGCCATCGATGGTTTAATTACTCAAGTTTGAGCTACTTTTTCTCAGCGGAAAGTACCTGGGGGCTGCGCGGTGCTCCAAAAAAGACCGTGCGGCCCTCAAAAATTTTGCATATTCTCGCGGAAAGTCCGCGAGAATGCGGCCACTGCACCGCAGCTAATCTATAAGGAACCGCGCTCGTTCTTCAAGCATTCCTCTAAAATTTCTCTGAAATTCTTCCAAATATCTGCAAGCGGACCGCAAGAAATCAGCGAACTATTTTTCCGGTGCCCGCCCGCCCATAAATCGCATGGCCGCCTATCCCCGGCAATTGTCTGAGTTCTCGCGGATTTTTCGCGAGAATATGCAAAATTTTCGAGGGCCGCACGATCCTTTGTGGAGGACCGCGCAGCCCCCAGGTATTTTCCGCTGAGAGAAAGTACCTTAAACTTGAGTAATTAAACCATCGACTCAGATAATCGCCGGGGGCAGGCGGCCATGCGATTTAAGGGCGGGCGGGCACCGGAAAAATAGTTCGCTGATTTCTTGCGGTCCGCTTGCAGATATTTGGAAGAATTTTAGCGAAATTTTAGACGAATGCTTGGAAAAAAATCGCGGTTTCCTCATAGATTAGCTGCGGCGCAGTGGCCGCATTCTCGCGGACTTTCCGCGAGAATTTGCAAAATTTTCGAGGGCCGCACGGTCCTTTGTGGAGGACCGCGCAGTCCCCAGGTACTTTCCGCTGAAAGAAAGTACCTCAAACTTGAGTACTTAAACCATCGATGACACCTCTGCCATGTAGAGTCTCACCTTTGCTCGACGTATGCCCAAAACTGCTTAAAAACCGTCAGAGCGCCAGCTGAAAATTTGACCAGCGCTCGCTGAAAGAGACTGTTTGACGAGTGCCTGCAGAAAATTCTGTGTTGCTGCCCGCTGTCAGAACAGAGGAAGTACCGCTCGCTGAAGGTTTGGCCACGCCCCAAAATTCTGCTGACCGCTTGCAAAAAAGCGCGAGTTTGCGGACCGCCTGCCCCCGGTGATTATCTGAGGATGACACCTCTGCCATGTAGAGTCTCACCTTTGCTCGACGTACGACCAAAATTGCTTAAAAACCGTCCGAGCGCCAGCTGAAAACTTGACCAGCGCTCGCTGAAAGAGATTATTTGACGAGCGCCTGCAGAAAATTCTGTGTTGCTGCCCGCTGGCAGAACATTAGACACTAAAGGAAGTACCGCTCGCTGAAGGTTTGGCCCCGCCCCAAAATTCTGCTGACCGCTTGCAGAAAAGCGCGAGTTTACGGAGCGCCTGCCTCCAGGGATTATCTGAGCAACTGCAAAGTGCGGCACTCTGCGGCGTGCAGCTACCTACTGCGGCAGGCTGCTGCGTCCAGCGGCGTAGTATGAAGGAACCCTAAGGCATCATACTCAAAAAAGCAAAAACTATTCCTTGTCTAGAGAAAAAAAATCCGAAAAAAATTTGAAAAAGGTTATTTTTCTTGCTTGCGCAACTGAAACAAACTCTGAGAGTTCCGACGAACATGCCAAAATTGTTGAGTTCCCAAGGAGCTTGTTGATTATTGAGGTATTGCGAAATCAAAATCTGGGAACTTTTCGAGAGTAATGACATCAAGCAAACCGCGGACTCGAAGTTCCGGAGAAAGCGCTTGGGAGATTCTGCAAGAGTGAAAAAATCTAGAAAATTATACCGAATAAGATGTTTCCGAGAACAATGTCGTGGTAACCACCGTTCGGCGCGCGAACATGCTTTAAGGACACGGAATAAGCGGTGTCGAAATACACAACGCCGCACTTTGGATCTTCTTGTGGTGTTGCGTTCATGCCTTTTTTATCAGTTGTTTGTAATAGCGTTTTCTCTTTCCTTTCTCTTCCTCTTCTCTCCCTTCTTGTTTCTATTCATTCGTCTTCACTATCACTCAATTTGACAAGCCTCCCCAAAAAAACCTTTACACATTCTTCATTACTTCTATATCTTTCTGTATTGACGTAAAAAAGCGTTTAGGCCTTTTTTGCATAGTATACTGTGACGCCTTATGATTCTTTCAAATTTCCCCTGTCGATCACTTGGTTCGTCACCCTTAGCTCAATGTACTTATGTTTCTTGATTACTGTTGTCTCATTCAATCAATTCATATAACCTGTGTTCATGTCGTAAATTTTTCCTGCGGTCTTGTGAGAATAAAGTAGATTTTTGAGATGGTGTTCTATCAGTGTAAGTTGCATTGTTATTATGAAACACCTTGCCCCTTAGTAATGCCTCTTAACACCTTGCCCCTTAGAGGAATCAGCATTTACAAAGAATTGGAGATTGTTATGATACTTACGAGGGAAGCTAGCTAACTTAGCTCGCGCTTTTGAAATAAGACACATATATTTAGAATCAGCTTCGAACGCTGATGCCAAATATGCTGTTCCCAGGTGCCGCGCATCATTCGCAACGGAGTTAGGAGAACCTCCTCCCCTAGACTCGCTCCACTGGCAAGTCTAGAGGAAACACAACAATGACTGGCAACGGTCGAGTAGTGAAGTGGTAAGTGTCTCGCTCCATAATCTGATGGTCCGCGGTTCGAGTCCTGTTGCGTGTTTTGTCTTTTGCAAAGATAGTCCACAAAAGTTTTCATCAGAATACACTTTTGTTAACAGTGTATTCAGATTCCGGCGTACTAGTTTCGCCATAAGAACTTTACATTTTGGATTTCCCAAATGCTGCCCCGTTTTCGACTGCAAATTTTTGAGCGGATTGAACACTCTAAACATATATATACATTTATTTATAGGCAGTGATGATATATGATAACAAAGTGTTCAAAACACAAGTGCTTTTCTCGCAAGAACCAAAGGTCTTTGACAGATAAGCAACCACCAGCTCGGGGCAGAACATCTTCGATTTATGAACCCCACTCACCAAACATGCACGTAGACATGATCGAACACTTGTGAACCATGTTTGGATTTGTGGACTATCTTTGCAAAAGACAAACCACGCACGAGGACCCGAACCCCGGACCATCAGATTATGGAGCGAGACACTTACCACTTCACCACTCGACCTCTGGCAATCATTGTTGTGTTTCCTCTAGACTTGCCGGTGGAGCGAGTCTAGGGGAGGAGGTCCTCCTAACTCCGTTGCGAATGATGCGCGGCACCTGGGAACAGCATATTTGGCATCAGCGTTCGAAGCTGATTCCAAATATATGTGTCTTATTTCAAAAGCGCGAGCTAAGTTAGCGAGCTTCCCTCGTTAGAGTAATTTTTCGGAGTACATGTGTTGTTGTCACATTTAAGAAAAAAGATGAAAATAATAGATTCTTTACCTAGTGAGGGAAGCTCATATTAACACAACAACATCCAGAAAGAAGAGGGTTTTATTCGCAGACTAGAGAACATCAGAAGAAGATAAGCTGGCATCTTTGAGTCCTTCACTATTACTTTACTTTAGAGCTGTACTTGCACCGCATAGAAGAAGTTGCTGTGGGCAGAGTATTCATCAAGACCGCCTGCATGTGCATACGATTGCGTCTTGAGAGGTCCTTATGTTTTCTTTCAATGCGGAGCTAATATCACGCTTTCTCATATGTCATAAGATGAAGGTACTCTTCTGCAAAGAAGACAGCCTTGAATGAAATGACGATGAGTGACCTCCAGAGCCTACCTTCCCCTCCCTTGCAATAGCATCCCCGGGTTATGAATTCTATTGTCTACAAGATCTTGTCCCTTTTTTATAGTGCTATTGTTATAGTTGCGGCTATTCTAGACGGCGAAAAGACTGCACACTTACGAGCCTTACTTTTACTTTTCCTACCCTTTTGTTTTTTGGGCGTTCGGTCACTGAGAACGGTGGCTTGCTCGCCGTCAGTAGCTTGGATGGATACTTTTTACAATTACGACTGGACAAGAAATAAAGTTAGTTACGATCAATCTTTGTCTACTCTATGATTGCTGCATAATTTCCCTGCAATTTATAATAGTATTGCTTTTTTCCCAACTTCAGGACTAGGCGGTGCCCCACAGTCGCCAGTTTTGCCCATCTTCAGGAGAACTTTTTTCTCAAGATTTGCATGAGTTTGCATGGCATTGGTTTTTCCAAATAAGCACGTGTGTGCATATCTCACTCGTTCTTTCAACACGTTCATTATGTTAAAACACTTTGACTTTCATGGAAGTTACAGGGGATTGGGCCAATTTAGTAGGTCTCTTCAGCGCGAGGCCGAGCATGAGGGCTCAGACGCACTTTATAGACAGTACCACTCTGGGCCTATATCAGTGAATTGTTACTTATTCCTATCCTATAAAATTTCCCATACATTAGCGCTTTGAGAGGTGATGATCGGGGTATCTGCTGGTTGTGAAAGCCAAAGCTCTCTCTTTGAAGGTTTGGTTGTGTAGCGCTTATAATGGTAAAGTTAACCAGGTTCCTTCAAACGGGCAGTTGCTAAAAATCATGAAGACCAAAGAACAATTTCCATTCTGCTCGAACTTCGCCGTTTCACCATCTGAGCTGCTTCTAGCTTGTGACAGTAAAAAGAATCGCATGCTTTCTATCGCTTCGGCGGAGGCCAGGAAGAAGAGCTTTGTGTAACGATTGCATCTGTGGAGGTGAGCAATGAATTTGATGAACCCCACTGCAAGCCGAATAGTAGGCAAATCGAAGCCCAAGTGTAAGATTGAAGAGACTCCACTCTTCGAGTATAAGACTGACTAATCTGAAATATAAGCGGATTATGTTGTTAAGTTCATCTATTTATTTTGATGTATCATATGTATGTCTATATTTTCTTCGATCTCTGCTTTGTACTGCTTGCTCTTAACCCGCTTTTCACCTCGTTTTTATCTCTGCTATATACTTGCAGCCATTCGCTCTCTATTTTGATACTTCCTCCCTTTGACCCACTATTGACGTCTTTTTAAGTGTCATATATTTGCAGTCATGTCTCTGCTTCTGAAATTTCTGCCTTACTTCTCGCTTTTAACATTGCCTTCTAAATGAATCCGTGCTGTTTTGATTCACATTCTTGAGGAATGTTGCTGTGGTAACTGGTTTCGTTCTGTGACCCGAAAATGTAATCTAACAACCTTTACGCGCATATATTTTGAGCTTATTCTTGTTTTAAACCATGTATTCAACTTATGTATTGAAAGCTTTGATGCTTGTGTGCCCAAAAATGTTAGCTTGTCATAGGTGCAGCCGGTAAGTAGTCCGAAGGTATTAGAATGCGCTTTTTTCGATTCATACCCTTTTATATTCATTTTCGGAAATCAAAGGGCTCCCTAGTTGTGCACCAACAAGGAGGCATGCTTGGAGGAAAATATGGGCAGTCAGCTGTGAAAATGGAGTTTTGTTTGTTTGTCGACATTACTCACCATATGCATAGTTGCATTCAATCATTTTGAGAAGTTTTCTTTCTAATAAGGCAGGCGCTATACTCCTCGAGGAGTATAGCATGGCGACGGGCGATCGCCCATCGTATCAGTCGCCAATATTGGCGACTGTGTCTTCTATGCGTATCAATCGCTAACAACTTGCCACATGTCCAATCGATACATATTTAATGTGTAGTCGTCAACACTGGCGACTGGCGATCGCCAATATCGGCGACTACACGTTTGTTACGTCGCTACGACTGGAGATCGCCAATATCGGCGACAAAAATCGCCGGTTTTACACGTATTTGATGCATATCGATCGTCGCCATGCTATACCCCTCGAGGAGTATAGCGCCTGCTTGAGGTTCAGCGTAACTGTAATAAGTTCCCAGGAACGGCTGCAGGAGTTACGGCAAACTACAGTCTTCTTGTAATTTCCCGAGAACTTCAACTGCAGAAATTCTGCATACTACAATCAAGGCCCAACACGTGGGTAGCAAATGGACTTCAGAGAAACGACTTCGCCTTTGCTGTTATCGATTTTTACGATTTCTCACTTGATCCCGGCAGCTGCGTAGGTTGTTCGATTAGAGCGCGCACATAGGACCGATGTCGTTGCTACTCCGGATCTCAACAAGGAGGAGAGGGGAGTTTTGGCAAAATGTTACTGTATACTAAAGTTTGGCTGTAGAAAACAGGTTTATCTAAAAATTCTGGAAAACTTAAGTAAATTGGAAGTTTGCCTACCTTTTCCCAAATTGGGTAGGCAATTGCCCACCAATTTGAAAAAAAGTTGAACACGCTCTCTATTCACATAAGTTTCTCATAAGTCTTCATATTTTGTTTCCTTAGTCCCACTGCGCGCACACACACCAAGTTTCGTGTCATATCGTCATCTGTGCGTTGCAAGCGAGGGAGTTTTTCTTTTTTTAGTAGCGGGAAGTACTTCGAAGTTAACTTCTACAGGCCTGTTTCCATGTACGTACCAAGTTTTGTACCATATGGTCATCTGTGCTTTACAAATGAGCCATTTCAGCTCACATTTTCACTCGCCACTTATGAGCTATTTTGGGGAAAAAGCCTAGTACACCTTCCACATAAGTCTTTCTAATTTCATAGCCTGTCCCTGCTAGCCTATGCTTGTCCACTAAAGCAATTTGGTGCTATAACGTGATGCATACATGGAGAACTGGGGGGGGGGGCAGCTAACATGAACCATAGCTTGTGCCAGCCATAAGCGTTGCGTAGGATATTTTCAAATTCTTTATTTACGCTATGATGATATTTAAGAATTTGGAGAAAACGCTGGGAGCTCGGATGCCCTAAGTCTGTTCCAACCTATCCAACCCAGTGAAGAACATATCGCTCTAAAAAATAAGAATTTATGCGCAGCATATTGACAACTGCAAGAGTACAGTATGCTTATTACTAGCTATCGTCCGCCTTGGCATACACCCGCGAATTAGTCGTATATGTTGTTCTAGTTTGCATTTGAGCCTTGCGCGTGTGACAGCCAGCGACGGCGGAGTTTACCGTGTGCGAAAGTCGAATTCACGGGAAAGATACCAGATTTGTTTGCCATTTCAACGATAAATCTTTTCGGGACAAAGCCCGGCCCCGCAATAATATCATATCCCTTTTTGCTTTTTTTCACCCAAAACGATTTTTAGTTTGTCATTTGCCCACCTCGTGCCGGTCCTGACTACAATCTCCTGAGAAGTTTCCGAGAACTTCAGAACAGAAGTTCCCAAAGGCTTACCACGGAGTTCCCCAGGTGACCCGCCGGAGCTTTTCTCAATGTTCTTGGGAACTTTCCGGCGTTGTCTAAGAAATAATCGAAAAAAACGGCGTTTTTTTCCAAATATGCAATACCCTTTGACGAAATTCTTTTGTGAAGTCCAAGCTCAACGCTGTACTATTTTATCACATTTCAAAGTTGATATTGTGGTCTCTCAGGAAAATAAACATTTTCCAAAAGTTACTGGCGCTCCTTGGAATTTTTCTCAGTGAAGGTACAAAAGCACAACGGCGCAGCTGCAAAATTAAGTTGCTGATTTCAATAGTTTTTACTGCACAGAGAGACTATTCTTATGGTAAATTATGGTGATTGAAACTTAAACTTGAGAAACCCGCATTGATTAAGTGACAACCTAATACTTACAAGAATAAAGCTCATTCCAAATAACAAAGCGCCTTTTGCAGGATTACGGTAGTGGGTACAATAGAACGTGGCCGCAATCTGGTGGCGCACAAGTGCGTCAACTTAACGATTGTGAACAGTGCTGATGCACGTTTTTGGAATATTTTCGCGCAAGAACGATATGCATTGCCTTAAGAGCGATTTCTAGCCTGCCGCCGGGCTAGGTTTGCCAAGTTCGTCTCAGAATAGTTGGTATGTTTAATGCGTTTTCAATCCTTTTCCGATCATAGTGTGATGCTTGTTTAGAGTTTTAGCACAGTTCGACCAGTAGAAGGCAAATTTTTGATTCCAATCGTCACCAGCTCACGCCTGCAATTGCAATTTTATCACATTCTCAGATCTACATTATGTGTAATCTAACAATAAGCTTTACATTCAAGTGATGGGCTCATCGTCTCATCACAATAATCATCATTCCTTTCCCTTTCTCATACTCAGACAATTGACGGGACCCCTCCGCCGGACAGTCCGAAACTGCCAGAGTCGCGCCGGACCCAGTTGACCAATGAGAGAGGGGCAAATGGGCGGTCTATCGCGGTGACATCACTGGCAGGCAAGTGGGAGGCTTCTCCGGCCCTGCTGCAAAGGTCCGCCATTTTTCCGGCGCGACTCTGCCAGATTTGGCGGACTCCGCGCCGGAGAAATTTGCCCGGCGCGAGTCCGCCAAATTTGGAAGAGCCGCGCCGGAGAAAATGGGAGGTATCCGAAGCAGTAAATGGGAGGTATCCGGAGCAGAAATGGGAGGTCTCCGCCGGAGAAATGGGAGGGCTCCGCCGGACAAATGGGAGACCCACCGCTGGGGAAACGCCGCGACCCTGCCATTTCTCCGGCGGAGGGGTCCTATCCGCTGTCTGAGTAGGTAGAAAAGAAAGGAAACATAGTAGGAAACTTTTTTTAAACGAATCTTTATTTTGCAATGAGATCAAAAGACATAAAATGAGATCACAGATGACTAACACAGATAATTCTAGCTACGAAGCCGCTCATTGCAGCAAAGATTCTAGAGTTCCTGACTTCTTCAGCAGTTTGATAAGTTCTTCGGCTACAGCACGATGTCCTTCCTCACTAGGATGAAAAGCTCCGAACGGGTCGCCTTGCAATGCGAGCGATTCTTCTCTCGTTCTGAAGTTTTGACAATGAGCATCAGTCTGAACAAGTGAATAGAACCTTACCTGATGAAACTGTGTGAGGAACAAATGCCAGCACGAGCGAAGAGCCCAGGAATTGTGCTGGCAACTCGCCAACCGTGTTGTGCTCCTTTCTTGAGCAGGAGCTGATTCAGACGACGTAAAATAGCACGCTCGGCAAACATCATGCTGGACGTCGTCATCTGGAATAATACTGATTGGTCAAGTCAGTGGCGTTCCGAAAGTCTTGTTAAGAAAGGAGAACGCGGCAAAAATTTCAAAGAGAGGGGTGGGCGTGAGGCCAGGTTTGAAAAATATTTGGACCCCTTCTTAGATCAAAATTTTTTCTGCAAAGCTTCTTCGAATCTTCAAAAGCTTTCAAAAATCATTTCAGTTTTTTAAAGGTAAACAAGTCATTGCAAGTCTGCTTCATCAAAGAAAATAGTACAATTATCCCAAAATAAAGATATAGACAAACCACCAGTTAGCTAAGTGCTGTTTTGAAAATTTCTTTCGCGCTCTACAGATATCTCCGATTTCACATAGAAATGAATTTTATGAAATCTTTATGCCGCCACACGCGAGATATAACGCAGGAATGGTGTGAACCGTTTGTTTTTTTTACTGGTAGAATTAGGGAACAGTAGAAGGCAGGAACCGATAATTTGGTCTCATACGCAGTTTCTGTTTGGCCTAATCAGAGCACGGAAGCGTTTTTATTTCTAAGGAAAGGGTTACATTGTGAGCACATGCTCACATTGCAGGTTAGTTTCTCAATTGCTCCACCTTTTACTTGCCAAATAGGGCCTAAAACTCAAAATCGCGCAGCATTCAAGGCAGAAATGAAGGGGCACCCAAGGATCAGTGAATCGAAAACGTTGCAAATGTGTGGGTGGAGACTAAAAGGGATTATGAAACGCTTTCAGGTTTTGACCACCTCCGATAGAAAACTTCATACATTAGAGCAGATGGTAGACAAAGGGTAGAAGGCATACCAACTGAAAGCTGTGCGTGTGAAAAAAGTCAGGATCGACCTTGTTCCAAATCCAAGTCTGCGAGATGAATCATTATCTCGATGATAATATAATTCTTACCTCTCCATATGCTAGGCAGCTTGCATCGACCTCACCACGTTCGTTCTTAGTGAAATCGAAGTATTGCGGAACAAAGATGTTTCGAGCACCCAAAGCATTGAAGCGCTCAGCAACATTGTCCAGAAGGTGCGAGACGAAGAAGAACCTAAACTTATTATTCAATGAAGCACCTCCAAATTCTAAAAAATACGCAAAGGTAAAGCTGAATAGACCTCATGTCCAGTAAGCCCACAACGGCTTTAGAACTCTCATGGAGAAGAGAGTTGATGATATCAGAAAAGCCGATATCATTGCCACCTGCAGTAAGAATAGCAATGTCCGGCCCTCGTCCTCTGAAGCAATAAAATTTTGAGAAATGGCTGTAGCCAGCGAAACTTCAGAAGTAAAGAGCATGAACCAAATTCTCTGGAAGGAACTATTAGCTCTCGGTACAAAACTCCCTAAAAATCTAAAGCCCTCATGTACATTTAGTCCTGAAATTGAACTCACTCATACATAAAAGCAATCGAAATTATTTTCTTGACAATTTCTCGATTCTATAAAGTAAATTTCTATATAGCATGTGTAAAGAAGTATATGTTCTATATATATATAGTGTATGTTCTCCTGAAAGCCAGGGTCGGTAGTAAACCTATCGAAACTCAGAGTTATAACTCAGAGTTAACTCTGAGTTATCTCTGAGCTAACGCGCAACTTTTTGACCCCCTTAACAGGTGTTTGAACAGATCATATCCGGAAAGCGATGATATGGCAGGATTCTCCTTAACACGTAGTTTATTCCTAGTAGCGCAACATTGTCCAAATCGTCCTGCACAAGAAACAGCGCCACCAAACGCGCAACTAGTGTCTGCGATAACTCTGAGTTTGGTGCGAGTTCCAGTCTATCGTGGAACTCACAGATAACTCTGAGTTTGGTCAGAGAAAGAGAAATAGTGCGCAAAAGAAGAGGGGCAGCTAAAAAGTCCTCCGGGGTACATTTTGCTCGTAGTTTAAGCAGGCATGATGGGGGTATCGTGGTGCGCAGTAATTTACAAAATTTTGAAATTTTGTAAAAACTTGGCCCAGGGGGTTATTCGGTGCGCTAATCACGCACATGGTACCCATTTTTTACTAAGGGGTCATGTAGAGGTGTTACGGTAGGTTTACGGTAGATGGGAGAAAATCACGAAACTGATCGAAACTTGGTACACTGGGTTTATTCGGGGCACCGATAACGAATATGACATGTAGATTATACTGCAGTGCCATCTGACGAGGTTACGGTAGGTTTACGGTAGATGAATTAAAGCGGCGGAATTAGCCGAAATTTGGTACACTGGAGTTATTCGGGATGCAGATTACGGACAATCTATCTGCTACATACACTGGTGACATATGGAAGGTTACGGTAGGTATACGGTAAGTAAGACGAAATCATGGAAATGCAAACTTTGCCCGGAGGATTTATTCTGTGCGCAAATCCTAATAGTCAATTCTTATCATTGCGTATGCCATCCGCTTTCTCTATTGTTTGAAGCTTTCAGCTGCGCAAAAGACCAATCCTCGTGATGAACCATCATTGCCCGATAGAAATGGAAATGAGTGAGGCTTTGGTATAACTTGTTTTGACCTGCTAAGTGTTAATGGAATGAGTGAGTACATTATGGCAAAGCAATTTTAGGGTTCGTGGGTGTGTCATGGTCTAGCGGTTTAGTGAGAGGATCTTTACGCTAGACCATACAGGTTCGAGTCCCTACTTTAACGTCGCTTTTGCAGCAAAGTGCTCAACAGCTCCTCAAAGCAAAACTCCGAGCTTGAGAGTTGGAATTCGGAATTACGAAAGCGGAACTCAGAGTTTCAATAAGCGTAACTCAGAGTTTCAGAAACGGAACTCAGAGTTATCTCTGAGTTAACGCGGAGCTTCAAACTCGGAGTTTCGACCAGATTACTACCGACCCAGATTTTTTTGAGTTGTAATCTGCAATAACAACATAAACATTGTGGGTAAGGTTCTATAAATCGAAACGCATTTTTGCAGTTTATTTCTTTTACATCGCAGTGGATCTACACAAAAAATTAATGCAAAGATTTGCTCCAGGCCTGCATATATCTTTCACGATTAAATTTGAATTCTAGAAAGCTAAGCTGTTAGTTGCAAATACTGCGTAACACAACATGTATCGCATACCACAACGCTCAGGTGTAAGGAAGGTAGAGATAAAAGTGATTTGTAGTTAAAACACTCAATTGAAACTGTTTGGCAATCAAACTAGCTAAAGATTTATGAGCGGTGACGTTGTCATATCTGCCGTCTTTTGTAGGTTTTTGCGCTTTGCGGTTTCTTGTCGCTCATCCATTTTAGCACAATAGAAAGAGAGACATTTTGAGGAACATTTATTTTCGATCACTTCACTGGCGAGCCACTAGTCACTAACATTTTTTTCCGTTGTTTACGAGTAGATAGATGTCAGACGAGGGAAAGCCTAGGATCATAATTGGCTTCCACAATCTTTTGAAGTGTGTTTGTCGCCAAAAGATAACCGTGACAGTGGCGGTCCCAAAATTTCCGTCCGGGGGAGGCGCGACAAAAAATTTTTTTCAGTGAAGATGCGTGGGGTTAGCCATGCACCCCGAAAAATCTATTGGGGTGCTTCTGAATATTTTTGCGGACCCATAGCCCCTGAAATCTGGAAAAAGGGGGGGGGGGGTGGTGACAGCCGCCACGCCCCCGAAAATTTTTTTTCCAAGGCTTATTTGATTTTGAAAAATTTAAAAAAAATTATATAATTATCTACTAGAATAAGCAAGTCAATTGCACATTTTTATAATGTAAGTGAATTTTAAAAATTTCGCGACTCATTCTCGGGGCGGGGGGCCTCCCCTCTCGGACCGCCACTGCTCTGTGAGTTATTGACCAAGAGGAGAGAAGTCGGGATCATGAAATTTCAAAAGTGGTTCAAAAAAATCTGTTTGCGCAAGCGATTTCTTTGTAAACATTGGTGATTTCTGAAACTTTACAAATCATTTTAGCTTTGTGAATTTTTTTGGGGACGTGGCAGAAGCCCAGATCTTTCTATGGATTTTTGGGGTTATAGGACAGCCAAATTATGAAATAATTCTAAAAACATTCGGAGAGAGTGGCTAAGATCACGTCGCTTCAATTGGAAGAAAATCTGTTGCCGAATAGAATTTATTGGACCGCCAATGGTACCCATATTTTGTTAGCTGCGCTCACCTCATTGTTGAGATGCTTTCGAGTACGTCGAGCTGGCTAAGCTGGCCCTTCACCTTTAGAAGTCCGCTCTCCACAGTGGCTCCTGCGCAAGCCAGGTAGGTTAGATAGAGATCTTGCTTCACGCTCTGGATCTCCCTGAACACCTGTGCGGCGAACGACTTGCCGGAGCGATGGCATCTCCCTGAATTGCCAGTCAAGGATTTTAGGGGCTTTTCAGAGTGGGCAAAGCAGCCTCCTCGATTGCTTTCAACTGTGCCCTGAGGAGAAACACGCGGTGCGGCGAGATGAAAGCAAAGCCTAATTGCCATAACTGCGCCAGATCAAAGGAGCCGCCAGATGCCTCGTGTACGGTAAAGAGTGTGACGATACTTTACGCGGCTGAAGTTTGATGCGATTGAGTGCTTTATGGTTACGCTTTTTCGCAAAAAGCTTGAGCACCCCGAAGAACTGCGAGTGAACGATTGAGCAAACCATGCGCATTTTGCTCACTTTTGCATGTAAAGGTTAAGAGCTAAAGGGATTTCAGCAATGAACTGGCACTTAGAAAGCTATTATAATTCTTACCATCTAACCATTGTGCTCTGTGGTCTTCTCTTTGTTGAACATCAGGATTCCCTTCACCAGAAGCGAACGAGTCACCAACAATAGCCACCCATCTGGGATGAGATTCGAATGTTTTACTTCCTGCGCTGATGATCTCACCTCGCGAGTTTGTTACGGATAGGTGTACGGTATGCGTGCCCTAAAAAGGATAAACTAGACTAGATAGACTTACTGAAGCAAAGTCGTGTCGCAAAGTTTTCGAGGACGCTCAAAAACAAATGGGTTTCGAAACTATTATTTTGTCCCAAAAAACTCCATTTTCAAATAAATTGAGCTGTTTCTGTTTTCCTAACAGATTTAGGATACCATTTGATAGAACGGAGCAAGCTCTAAAAAAGACCACCAAAAATCCATCTATGTCGTAACCCAGATAAAATTTAGAGCCAACAATTAAAATTTTTCAACTATTCCAAAAATCGGATCTCCTCAGAAAATTTTTACGGACTTCCCATTTGGTCTTCACATAGTAGACACACAGTAGTGTCCAAAAATGTAAGTGATGAATTTTTTCCGGGCTCAAATCAAGAAACAAAGATGGTCCGAATATACCAAAATGCCACTTTTTTCGCGTTTTTCATGTAAAACTTGGTATTTCTTGATTTTAACAGCACATACAGTGTAAAGTTTCAACACTATCTAAGGACTGTAGTATACAATGTTCTGGGGGCGGAGTTTGCCATTTTTCGGCTATTTCTCGCTTTCTATGCGCGAAAGAAATCCAGTAAGGCCTTACTTGAGGACTACTATGTTCCTACTGAGTATCGACTAAGTTGCAGGTCCTTAAGATTTTTTCTAAGAATTCAGTTTTCAGATGACAAAATTTTTTTCGATTTTGGTTTTAAACTTTACATGGAATGCGAATTAGGCGAATCCTTGGTGATCTTTGTAGAGCTTGATCTGCTCTACCGAATGATACCCTAAGTATACTAGGAAAATAAAAGCTTGGATTATCAAAGAAAAGAGTTTACTTTTAAGATAACCTAATAAGTGTCGTCACACGAAGCTGAAGTTGGAGAGCATGCTTGCATAATCATGTCTAGTAGATTAGTATCTTTTCACTTATGGTAAAGAAAGTATGGCAATAGCGTGAACTACCAACTGCTAAGAGTAACTTTCCCAAGGCCAAAGTTCTAGTCTTCCAAGCTTGTCCTTAAGGTCTTCAGTTGAACAAATCATTCAAACAACTAGGCTAAAAAGCACTTTCCATAACTTGTTGAGTTCACAGAGTTTCGTAGAATTAAAGTTCGCAAGTTTTTTGTAGTCTTCTCATAGAATTCTTTCTAAGCATTCCTACTTAATTACGCAAAGGTTACCACTACTTTTTGAAAATGAAAATATTCGAAAAAAAATGAATTCAGTTCGTACTTAATGAAGTAAACCCTTTAGAGACCTCGCTTCTTCCGCAAACTGCTGTGCTTTTGGTGGCTAATGAGATGTATTTGTTTTCGGCTATCTCCTAAGTGCTTCACTTGTGTATACGATTACTAAATCTAAGCATGCATCAAAGCGATGCACGGCATTTTTTCTTTTTCTCACAGAACCTGCCGCTCTTTGAAGTTGTGAAGTACTCAAGAAATAGCTACGAAAGCAAAGAGGAGATGAATGATAATTAGCAAGCGGCGAAGTTCAGAGGGGCACTTTGGAGCATATCAGAGGCGATTATCAGTGAACCTAATGGATAACCCACCTCTTTTACGCAGCGCAGAGTCACGTAGCAAGTTTTCGTTTGCAAATTGCTCAGTTTCTCGCCTTCAAAGAAGTGCTGCCAGTGGTAGGTGGCATTAGGTGGGGCCGAGAAGACGCAGGACGAGATGTTCTTGAGTCCATAGAATTGCTCGAAGTCCGTTGGCGAGTTGATGAGGCGGTTATGGTGGAGGTTCAATGAACTCGAAAGAATTTCCACATCTATGACCATCTGGGTAATCTGGGAAGCGCGCTTAAAGGGATTAAGCTTAGCATAAGGTGGGTTATAGCAGTAGAGAAGCTATGTGAAGTACCGAGTTCTCCCAGATAAACATCAGCACCCTCGGCCAATTGTTCAGCATCTGGAAGAAGTAGAAAAATGACGTGCCCAGTACCATAATGGCTCGTCGCTAGCACTCTGAACCGAAGGTAGTTGCAGCAGCTTATACGGTCGATTTATTCTAAAAACAAATCAGTGATTGCAGTCGGAGAAATGATGAGTTGACGACGAGGTGACAGTTCGCGCAAAAACACGGCGACATAAATCTCGAGCTGTCGAGCCAGGCGCTCGACGCTGAAGTGGCAGCGGCGCTGACAGCCGACTGCGACGGCTGCGTGAAGAATCGGGGAGGGTCAAGCCCTCGAAGCTGCGCTTGGCAAGAAATGTGGCCGAAGTCGAGCGCGTTTTTCGCTCTGTAGCTGTTCAGCTGAGGGAGTGGTACGCGACGAGATCAAAGGCGTGCCGCACCCTGGCAAACGCCCTGTCAAGTCCGCCGCCTGTGTGTTGCGAAGTGTAGACGCAAGCAGACAGAAGACGAAAAGCAGAGAGTTTCTGCGTGAAGCAAAACATATGTAAAACTCTGGAAAAACGATAGAAACATTTACAGAATCTAAAGAACTAGTAATCTCAACTCAAACGACACATAACCATAAGTGACTAAAAACCAGATTTCATCTGTAGTAAATCTTTCACGAGCAGCGAACTTTGATGGTTACAGTACGATCTACAGTTCTCCCTTTCCTTGTACTCTATAGAGCATCTCATGGACTTGTAGCAACTCTCTTCTAAGTTCAGCAGATACTAACTCTCCTCTGCGCTCATCGGTGAATCCAGTAAGACGTTATATGGCTGATGCAATTACATTGGCTACAAAATCTATATCGGGCCTCAGTATTTCAAGACTTGATTGGATAATGAATGATTTTGTCCTGATGTACGGATATGACTTCTATAACAATTTGAATAGCTGCCATTATTTACTTAAGATCTTTTGCAGTGAGATAGCTTCAAACCTCTACTAGCACATATAAACTGTTCGAAATTTTCTATCAATAAGTGATAATAATGTCCTTCATATAGCTAGTTTTCAAATCTAGACTTTCCATGTTCTAAAGACGAGAATTCAGATTCTATACAATCAAGCTTTGATTATGGCGAACCACAATGAAGATCAAACTGCACTTTGTAGATTGCTCCAGATAAAAATGTGCAACTTTCTAACATTCGTGCACGAGTGTTCATTTTTGGGTAGCCTACTTACAATAAGTAACCTGTGTTATAAAAATCAAATATATCTGTGCATACCATCTGTAGATTCCACATTCTTCTCAAGTGTTTTTGTGGCATTCTGGGTTTCCACTTCATTTCCACATCACCATTTAGTGATGAAAAGAACAATCTGCGCTCAAGAACAGTCGACCATCTTACAGTTAATATTTTTTGAAGTTCTCCCTGATTCAAAAACGAAGTTGGCGAACTTTAATACTGAATATAATCATACATCTACAATGAGTCTAGAAGTTATGAGGTTACATAGGTTCATGTTTTCCGCGCCTCTCTTCACAGTAATTACTCTTTATAGTATGCTTCCAGAACAAGTACTGAGCACTCAAGTTGAGTCGATATATTTCTTGAACACCGAATGGATCGGCTCGATCGTGATAGCTTCTAAAAGTTTTGAATGTAGTGATAGTTCTCATCGACTTGTACATTATCCTACTAGCAACACTCTGAGATAAGAAATAAACGGCAAGACAACGACGAGCAGGCGATATATTCCAACCATTTATCTATACATCAGCAGGGCTCAGCAGAGGTGGCGCTTTCACATGCTGGATATCGTTTTTTGAGGGGAAAGCAAGAGGAAAATCGTAAAGTTTCCAAGGGTGTTCTCCTTGTCTGACAAAATATTGTCCAGCAAATCCTTACTCTAAACTCGAGTTTTAATTTCTAATGTCATTTTACCGGTAACAGGTAAATTAACAGGTTACAAACATGATTGCAGGAATTTTTCGCACACGAGGCCCTTGTTAGGACATGATATGCGTACATAAAAAATAAAAAATTAGTTTCTTTATTAAGACTAAGCGATATTGAGCCATCAAATTTGGTGTATAGCTTTGCGACGATGATGAAAACAAAAGTATGAAAATTTATGGAAAAATTATGTGAGGGGAAGGAGTTGTAAGTGTTTTTCTAATTTAGGTTGCTCCCGCGCAACCTGAGAGCACCCTAAGGTTGCGCGGGACTAAACAAAGTCATAATTTATCGACTTTCTCACATAATTTTTCAAATATTAGGTTGATGCAAAAGTTCTTTCCCCCCATTTTCAAAAATTCATAACTTCCGGTTTTTTGAACCAATTTGGCTGCATTTATTTTCGTATGAAAGAGTAACTCATGCTTTTCATAATGACTTCTTAGCTGCTTGCTAATGGTCATTTGTTGCATAGATGGGAGCGATAGAAGAAAATTGGTCAAAATTTAAATTTTCTGTGTAGGGTCATAAAAAATCGGAAACTTGCTATAAAAATCGGAGCAGTCAGTATTGTAGGTTTTACTAACCGCTCTTTCTAACTGTGCAAAGTTTGCGCTGATTGAGCGTCTCTACGAAAAGTTATGATTTTCCTGAAAAATGCCAAAATAAACCAAAATCGCCCTTTTGTACTGCTTGCTCAAAAATCATAACTTTTGATAGAGACGCTCAATCGACGCAAACTTTGCACCATTAGAAAGAGCTGGTAAAAGAACCTACAATATTGACTGCTCCGATTTTTATAGCAAGTTTCCGATTTTTTATGACCCTACACAGAAAATTTAAATTTTGACCAATTTTCTTCTATCGCTCCTATCTATGCAACAAATGACCATTAGCAAGCAGCTAAGAAGTCATTATGAAAAGCATGAGTTACTCTTTCATACAAAAATAAATGCAGACGAATTGGTTGAAAAAATCGGAAGTTATGAATTTTTGAAAATGGGGGGAAAGAACTTTTGCATCAACCTAATATTTCATGTTCTGTACCTGTTCACTTATTTTGACATCAGTTTCATCCCCTCTGCTTTGCTATGGTTCTTAATGGTATAAAAACCTCTCTTTTTTCGCCTTTTGATGTTTTATATTTAACTTTCTTATTTTTTTTCTTCACTTTTATCCCTCACACTTCGCTGCACATTATAAACCGTACTTCTACAAAATCCACAAAGGGTTATTCGTAAATCGCTGCGATCTCTAAGGGGACTTCGTTCTAAGGATTTTCGAATGCGACCTCTTGCTGGACCCTGTACATTAGCTGACTTCCAGAGCTTCAATCACACTCTTTTCTCTGCAGAATCTAACAGGAGATCTGTGAGCCGCAGGAAGTTCTGTTTCATCGAAGTTCACCAGCATAATCTATTGATGTAAGCTATATGTACTGAAGAAAGCAATGAAAGCTATTCGAATAGCGATCTGAAAGCTCAGAGTCGAGAGATGAAAGGACGCCGGCCGCTGCACGCAACATGCGATAAAACAGTTGTAAATCAGCCATAGAGTCGAAAATTCGCGCATCAATCTTTTCCATCAAAGGGTGATTCGCTAGTGTCAAGAAAGCAGTTCCGAGATTTGATTTCCTTCACATAAACGATCTGATCTCTATCGGAAGACCTTTCCCGGCTTGGAAAAAACGGTTGTTGGCGTTAGTCACAAAGAGGTTAGACGAAGTGCAAGCAGACAAACGTTTGAATCAGCGGCGACGGCGAAGAGTTTCTTCTGCTCACTCAATAGTAACATCATTTGGTGATTGATGGAGGGCAATAAATGAAGATGCAAGTTTCCATTAGCGTTCTAAGTTGAAGGATTACTACTGCTCAGGCTTTCAGGAGGGCAACAGATAATACGCGAATCTAACAATCTACATAGCTTTGTGTCCAGAACATGTGTGGGGTTTCATGAATCACTGAATATCAGCGAAAGCTTCAACTTAAATTCTTCCGCAATCTTCGTAGCACGATAATCTTTGCGCAGTTAGATGACAATGAGAGAAATGAACAAGAGGGTTTGTAAAAAGGAGATTTAGTGAAGCGAGACATAGTAAAAGAACATGTCGACGAAGTGGCTGCTTTTACTGCAGTCTCCTAGAGAAAATACGTAAAAACGCATAAACCCACTGCAACAATAATTGGCCTATTTCCTTCCTTTTAGATCCTTTCCACCTATTTCGAGATTTCACGACCTATAGTGATTGAAGGAGGAACTGTGAGAGACAGAATATCCAATTTCCATTCCACGATACGGCATCATTCCTTAGCTCATACTTTTCACGATCGGGATCACCTCCAAACGAAATCAGTGTGCGAAATTTTTGCGCTGCTGAACGCTGTGGGAACTTTAGTTACTAGTTAGAAGCCGTTTGATCGCGGCCACTTCCTCTTCAGAGGTGGGCACTCAGATTACGCACTCAGATCCAGAATGGATCTGGATCAGGTGGCTCAAGTAATAGTGAAGCTGTGGTATGTACTCCCTGTACAGCCACGGATTCAGCCATATAGACGGTTATGGAATGACTGAACTCCAGAACAATGCTCGGCACAGGTAGCTTATGAGCAAGCTGAATTTCGTTTTTGGGACAAAAAGCAAAGGGAATATCGTTTTTGCGGCAGAAAAAACACAACCTAGGTTACCCTTTATTATTCAGTCGACGTTTAGTTTTTATGAGGTTTTTTACGTTTATATTTTAGGGTGGAAGAGGACTTCGTAAAATTTTGCGAAAGTCAAGGGGGACTTCGTTTTTTTGCATTTTCGGAAAGCCACCTCGTGCCGAGCCCTATTTCTGAATCCAAGACTGTCCAGAAATTCTTCCCGTGACAACGAATGACTGAACTAGTGAGGTGCCTTGTATAGTTCACATAATTCTTACTTCAAACAAAGCGCTTCAGACACTTGATCAAAAGGTCAAACAACAGATACATCGGCGCATGAAGAACAGCAAAGCATATCACTCACATCAAAGTGGAAAGCCAAACTTGGCTATTAACTTTTCCTACATTGAAGACGGTGCCGCAGGAGTACAAGGCCAAAGAAAAGTTTACTCGCTACATATGTTAGTATCATAAAACTTCGAGTTGACTCTAAACAGGTACAGAACCATAACATTTGATAACCGGTAAAATCGACTACAACTATCTATTTATGACCCGCTAAAAAGCTTTGAAAAGTGTGCGAAAGGCAGAGATCAGCCCGGAACGAGGTAACAAGGCAAGGACTAAGAGGAATGTGAAAGGCAAGTCTCATTCGCTCATATTGTTGTTTACATTCTCAACTTTCACTTTACTTTGCTGCAGCTGTTCTATTTCAAGCTCCAACTTCTTCATCTTCAGCTGATAATACTTTGTCATCGCTTCTTCCTGCAAAGGCTATATATCATGTCAAAAGCTCAGAACAAAGGGCAGCGCTTACTCTCGCAATTTGTGCTTCGTAAGCCCTTTTCTGCAAAAACCTCACGTCGCGACAATTATCCTTTGAGGAGGCTGGGGCCGACGGTGAAGGCGTAGTCGCGATTGCTGCAAAAAGTGGAGGGTAAATTATTTTCCAAAACTCACGGAATTACAGTTTTGCCTACATTTGTGCAGAGGGACTACACATTTTGGAGGATCTGCCGAAGGTTTGCGTTCTATGGATATTGGCGAATGGAGTGCACCAACGTGATTATCTTCTTTCGGAAGTGGGAACGTCGTCACAGAGCGGAGATACTGGGATATTTCATCGTATATATTTTCATGACATGTAAAAATAAGTTTACACTTACATCTCCGATCGTAGTTACATGCTCATTCCGTTTCACATCATTGTCTACGTTGTTGTCTACAAAATAATTGTGTATGCAAGTACATAATGCCATAAGGTGCTATCCAGGTAATGAAACATTCAAAGGATTTTTCGTTTTCCTTCACCTGCTTCACGACTTTCAGGACACAAAAATAACAATCATAATAGAAGGGAGGTTGTGCGCACCTTCACTGTTGTGGACAACTTCTGGAAATTGCTCTATTTCAACAAAATTTTGACTGCTTTCCGCAATTTCGAAGTCAACGATTGACTATAATGCAGCAAAAGAGCTGCAAAAATCGCGTACGATTTGCTGAAGACGACATTCAAAAACTGAACTGAAAACTTGTGTATCTTCACATTTGGAAATATCGTTTTATGCACAAAAAATCGCAGATGAGATCCCAAAAATGTTTTTGTGTCTGGGATGGTTTATAAATCCTAATAGTTTCTCCGCGAAATCTAATTGTTCTATTGGTACGCTGACTGTTGGTTTCGCGAAAAAAAAGTGCAAGAGTCAAAAAATTAGGAATTCCTGGAGAGATGAGACTGATCCACTGCAAATGTTTATAGTTACACTAGGACTTCAGTTAAAGGTACCAATCTCAAAGCTGATTGTTACTGTGAAGAATGCTCTACTCAAAACAAACTGCATGTTCCCAGCGCTTTTCTGCAAGATTTGTTGTCTACTAGAACTTAGTTCAAAAGCGTCTATACTAGTTATGGTAGCAAATTTCCCAGCGGTTTGAGAAGTCTTATTGCTTTATCAAAAATCATGTGCGCATAAGCACGGGGCAAGTTCTTCCACAACTTCCTCTTGCCTGAGTTTCAAGAAAGGTCGATAGGGGGACTTTCGCGAGGCAAACTCAGAAGGCTAGTCAACAGAATGCTAATCTGCTCATTACCTCTACAACTGGCAAAGAATCATGTTTGCATTGAATGCTTACTTCTTTGACGGTTCTTTCCGAATCCTAAAGCAGCCATAAGGTCGTGATCTATCGGACCATCATCCTCTACACGTTGACGCTTTGAATATCGGTGTTCCTAAAAGTGAAACCATACAGAGATGAAATGGATGTGAAAAAATCTTCTGTGCCATGAGCGGTTTCTGCTCTTTTAAAACCAAATCACTCCTTCTGTAGAGAGTAAACATTTTAGTAAACGCTTCAGCTAGTAGATGAGATCTCCCTAACCAAAACTGACCTGCTCAACTGGTGGAATCTGCAATTTTCTAGCAGAATTCTGGTTTTTTGAGAACAGATCGATGAGCAAGCCACTATCAGGCTTCTTGTCTTCTGTAAAAAATGCGATTTGGTGATTTCGAGCATCGAAGTACAAAAATATATAGGGCGTCTAAAGTTGGCGAAAATTGCTAAATTTTGAGGCCCCATGATTGAGACCATCAAACTCTCCCAACTCGGAAAAATCGAAGCGCTTTACTCGATGCCACTTATATGTAAAAGTTCTTCCATGACGAAGGAGGTCGGTTCGATGTGCGACGCGGCTTCGACCGGCATGTTTGAGCATCTTTCATCATTGGAGCTGGCACGCCCGCACGCCTCGCATAGCATACGTTGGCGACCGCCTTCAGCTTGGATTAGCTTTTACACCGCCGCCTAAATAGCCAGACCACTCATTATGTCTGTTGCAAACCAAGATGTCCGTCCCAACCGTCTAGCGAACTTCCTCCATTCAACTTTCAGCCATAGGGGGGAATAAAAATGCATATAGTCTTAATCTCATATAGTTTTCACAACCGCATCCACTCCGAACAGACTTATAATCGCCCATCAGCAGTAAAAATCTAGGCTGCATTCGGAACTGCCTCTACAGGAGGGGATCGGCAAAACTGAAAATGCCTGAGCCTAGTGAGCTAGGCTCTGGATCAAGCAGACATGGGGCGTGGCTTATTACGCTTAGATTTTTGGGTTTCAGAATTGCGCAAATGATGTTTTTGTCTTAATCGATGGAGAAAATTTTGGAGTTTTTTGAAGTACAACTCAGCTCCTTCACAACAAAAATTTTCAATCGCCAACCCATCCCAAAAAATTTCTCGGACCGCCCCTGCCCTCATGTAGTACAATTTTGAGCTGCAACTTTAACGCTAACTCCTGCTTCCAAAACTGTGGGTAGATTGCGAGCCGAAGAAGATAACTACGTGCTAGATCATTTACGACCGTACCTTCATTGAAATGCATGCCACATGCCAGTAAGTCTAGTGGCTCACCGGCCTTTACCTCCACGGTCACCGGCTGTGTTACGTCCCCATCGTGCCGCGGTTCAGAGGTTGCAGTACTCGGGGTCTCTTTTTCAGCTATTGAACCTGCAAAATTCAATCCATACATTTCATCCCCAAAGACGCAGGTGCAAATCTATATTTATTGTGCTTTCGCTCACTCACCTAAGTTTTCAGTGTCAAAACTGATTGCCCTCAGCACAATCACATCTGCTTCCGTTAATTTTTTCCTATGCGAAACGTCGCTTTTCAGATCAGCTTGATAATGTTCCTGAAGCACAGGCAGGCTTGGAAATTTCAATAAACTTTCAGAATTTTTATAAAATCAAGTAATGAAATTTGTTGATATAACTAACCAACCCCAGCTTTGGCAGACGTTTCGCAAATTTGTTAACACTGCCCATATAAATTCCGGGATAATGCAAGTAAAGCTTTGCTTTTTATTAAACAATAATTATTCGATTTTGTGAAAAAGTTAGATTAGCTCAAGACCTCCATTTTTATGGAGCATTGGGAAGACATTTTTATCTACAAAAGTGTCGCCCTTAATCTTCAAAGGAGAACCCCCCCCCCCCCTCCAGCGTTCGCCAGACACCTTCTGCACTGCCTGCACTGCCATAAGGGCTAATTATCGTTAATAGATTATTGACAGTATAAGGTGATGCACCGTCTCTTCCATGATCATCCGACAAAAAGCTTCCACTTTCCCTCCTCCCCCCCCCCCCACCCCGATAAAGAACATATAAGGATTGTTTGGCGAAAATTTGCCCACTTGGAGTCATGAAAACCCCCGTAGATATTACATATTCTTTGACGATGGATTCTTCAGCTGGGACTGCATAAGATTTTGAAACGCAAAAAAAAAAACTAGGAGTACCCTATTTTCAGGTGAATAAATAAGCCGCACCCTTTTCACTTTAAAGGCGCTAAAAGACTGACTGTCATCATGGAGCGCGTTAAAGGCAGCGTCCACCCAGAATTTGGCCTCCCATATTTTCGTCATTCTGGGGCCTTTCCGTGGCCCTGATTACAGTTCTGAACTTCAAATTCGCCAAAATTCACAAAACACCCGATTCCTGGGGACCCTTTCTTGAGGGAGTGGACGAGTTTCGAATCGCTAGTCCCCGTCGGCAGGCCAGCGGGAAGGAGCTGCAACTGCATGGGTGCAGTTGCATTGCAGGGTGCGATGTGCAGCTCCTGCTCACTACCTTGTCAATACGTGTCGGGAGGCACGTATTGACAAGTTAGTGAGCAGTCCCTGGTGGGCGGAGTCTGATATCAGACTCCGCCCAGCCAGGGACTTTGAGGCCCCCTATCTCCTTTCAGGGACAACGTTAGAAGACCGGACCAACGGAGATGGCCTTTTTCGGGGGCCTGCATTCAGGATCGACACTGATCGGAGGGGGTTAGGTTTAGCCTGGACACTGCCTTTAAGTGAGAGCAGGATGCGATAAGGCGACCGCTTCGCGAGACATATACGCGGCGGCACGCCTGGGTCTGCTCGCGTTTAGAGCAAAAAGAGTGCGGCTTATACACCTGAAAATAGGGTAATTATAACTGCGAAGAATTATAGAACATAGATAAGCACATGAACTATTCTTTTACACAAGCCGCTTTCTAAACTCACAATGTCCAAATCATACTAATATCATAGGACGACGGAAGAAAAAATTAAATTCGATTCGTTTCTGCCCGTAGCAGTATGACAATGGCAAAGAGAAAGAGAGCCAAACACAATACCTCTCACATATTCAGCATTCTCATACCATTATATTGTTACCGATCAAATATGCTTCTGAGACTCGGAAACTGTATTTACTTTGCTTGAAAGAAAAAGGATAAGCCCCTAATGGCATGAGAAAAACTTCCACCCGATCGGCAAATTATAAGCATGCAAGGTTGGTCCCAGTTAATAATTCAAACAAAAAACGATTGTCTGACTAGTAATTAGCCCGTAAAACACTTACAATGGCATCTCGTTTGATTCCCGGCCATTTTGATTTCTTCAAATATGTCACATCTTTGCCTTTCACCCAGTGATGCCCTCGAAGCGCGCATTCAGTCAAGATGCGAGACCATGCCTCTGTTTTCTGCTCTTCTGAAAGAAAAAAAACATTTTCCACCTTCTGAACATAATGCCAGATGCCGAAAGTAAGAAGAAATAACTTTCATTCGAAAGCAGTCGGGGGTATATTCTATGTTGTTGCTAGAACTTTGCGGAAAAATATTTATAACTAACATTTCACGCACATTACGCAATCAAATTTATTTGTATTCATCTTCATACAAAAGACAATGAGCAGCTGCGAAATTGTTCGCATATCTAGTGTGAATGAGATCTGCGCATGCATGATCTTCACTTGCTTATAGGTGTACAAGATGAGCCACGTCTTGAACAATTTTTGGGAAGTGCTATAAAAGAATTGAAAGGCCTGCCTTTAAAGAGAAAATAAAAAAAATTAGGTGTGCCCCTATATGCCCAAGACAGTAGATCAAGAAAACAATTTTTGTGTTTTTTCAAAGCCATGCTGAGCCGTCATAGGCAATTCTATACTACAAGCCAATAAGTAAGTCACCAGTGAGCCAGTAAGTATAACAATAAAATTTTAGCTATTCCGAGCGCCTTTTAAAAATAGCGATTTCAGCGTATAAACTCAGAGGAGGTTTACAGTTATACTCAGGCTTGTCGTATAGAATCTACTAAGACAGAACGGCTACGCACTGCTCTTGAAAAACCGTGAGAGGTTCGTTTTTCTGTTTTGAGTCGAGCAAATAAATAAACAAGTGTACATGTGAATGTCCAATGTAAAAAGTATAATGCGCGAGCGGGAGAACCGTAGGCATTTTCTGGACAAAGATCCGCTTTTTTTCAATTTTTTAGCATTTAGTTTTTTTTATTTTAATGTCAAATTTTCAGTGGATGGCGAGGAAGCATGAATGTAGAGATTAATGAAGATTGAATGATATAGATTGTAGAGCTTGCTTTGCTCTAACAAACAGTATCCCTCACGCATATCTGCAGTGCGCCAGTTTGCGGTGCCATAGCGAGCAATTAAAGGCGTCAATCTTTTCCTGACAACCTGATAGTAACCTACGTGAGTTATAATGATGACTTGTTTTCACTTATGGACCATATGGGTGAATGTTCAAAATTTATAATGACGCAAAATAGCTCTGTGCGACGATTTGCATCACGTTCGAAAACTACTCAAACTACTCTAGCAAACACATCGTAGTGAGCTGCAGCCATGGGCCACCCAAAACTTCATCAAGATCAAAAAAATTCGGCAAGTCTAAACCTTGCCACACTCACCGCTTGCTTGCAGATCTAGATAACATTTTTTTCTTCATAAAAAAGAATTTTTCCTACCCTTCTCTAGAATTTGACGTGACAGGTGGCAACCTTGATTCTCCGCCAATGATTTCTTAATCAAAAGTTCTTCTGTGAACTTATTTCAAAAAGGAAAACTTGAACGTGAGCACAATCTAAGATTTTTCTGCTACATTCAAAGACTTTACAGTGGAGTACTTTACAGTACTTTACATTTGCATATTTCTGACTTTGCATATATACTTCACGCATCTCCACTACATACTCCTTAATCGCAGAACGGCGTGCATGGCAACACACAGATTGAATCAGAGTTGACATGACTGTTTTCAAATTCTATGTGCACATCTGATGAAGCTTGCATTTACCCAGGTTTTTCCAAACCTTGGAAACAGCAGCATTTCTTCATGACAATATATGACTGAGCGGCAACACATACAGTTGTACGAAAGAGATGGAATGCCAATATAAGCAGTTGTTAGACAGATTTTTGATATTATGTTATATTTGTTAAGTTTAACGGAGAACAGTGCAATGTATCTCGAAGTACAATCTAATACAACTGTGGTTTAACATGCGGGCCATTCACATTTGCTTAATCCCCCCTCCCCCCTTTCAGCACTGACATTGTAAGCAATATCCCATTTAGAAGTGCATCCTATCAGATGCTGATGCAACTGGCGCACGTTCAGATCATTTTCTCAATGTCCGTCAGTTTGTTCCATCTCCAGTCTCAGATAATGAACGCAATGATGTTGATTTTCAATGAGACTGCCAAGATGTGCTCAAGAGCAGGACCTCAAAATTCCACCCGAAACAATGTGATATGCCGTCAACAAATATCAGAGACAAGGAAAAAACTCAAAGACCTCAATGAAATAAAATGACAGCACAACTTCGATGATCCTGCAACTCATGCGATTGGCATTTTGCATGCATTCCAGGAAAAGTCCATCAAAAGCTTATCAAATTTGGATGGCAGGCAAAAAGAGCTGATAATTAACGCTCGAGAATGCGTTCAGAGCTTTAGACCATTAAAAGAGAAAACAAGGCAAGATGAGATTTAGATTGTTAGCAAATCAGATAGCGGTAACAGAAACTGAAGCTACTCTCAATCAGATCAGATTCACTATTAAATAATCAAATCGATAAAGAAGTTCTTGTGTTCGCCTAGGACAGATTTTCCTCAAAATGCATGGCAGTATATAAGGCAAATTTATGATCTCAAGCATAGGTGCGATGGGGTGAACAAAAGTTCACCCCCCCCCCTTCACTTTGGAGGTCGGACCACCCCCCCCCCTTCACCTGACGGACGAAAAATTTTTTTGAAGGTGAGGAATTACTGCACAATTACAAAAATATCAATGAACAAATGCATTTTCAGAAGGATCGAACGCAGATCTTATAGAAATGATCTCGACCGACAATAACATGGGCAGCGGACAATGGCAGTTACTTTGGAGGCCTGAAAGGCGCTGATGGACGACAGATTTACCTGGAGAATATTGATGTGGTTGATGTTAATAAAAGACCTTGCATTGATCATGTTTTATTTTTTTGCAAATAAAATTTTATGCCGATATTTATGTAGTACAATAAAAGAATGGTGTTCATTTGTGGTCGCTTAAAGTAGATAAAGATATAGAGTCCAGAACAATGATAAAATTAGTACAAATGGTGTCAGGAGAAATTTTTAGGGCAGCACAGTTGCAGTCACAATGTTGGCCAAATTTGAGAAAAGTCAGTTTTTGAGTCAGTATAATTTGAGTAAGTTGCAGAATTTCATCTTGCGAGAGTATAGGCGTTAATAAGGAACCTTTCCTCTATCACATAGAAAAAAAAGTAGATCCTAAAAAGTATTCCTCTTAGAGTTATGAAGTCGCAAATAGAGCAAAAATCACGCCTCCAAAAATCGATTTTTTGCAAATAACTTGTATGTACGTGAATGAAATTGAATGGGAAGGGTATAGGTAGATAGTACTCATCAAGAGCTCTCGAATGATATATAGCATGTGGGGGTCCTATTTTTTTAAGCTCTGCGAGGGGGGGGGGGGGGTGATCGGTCTCAGTTCAGGGTGATCACCCCCCGCCACCTTAATGCATTGGAGAGGCGCCGCCAGGTGATCGCCCTGAACTGAGACCGATCACCCCCCCCCCCCCCTTCCCGCAACCAGGAAGCAGTAAACCCCCACATGTTATATATCATTCGAAAGCTCTTGAGGAGACGAATCTACCTACACTATTCCCGTTTTGAATTAATTACTTATATAAGAGTTATATTTAAAAAATCGATTTTTGATGGGTTTTTTTGCAGCTTCATATCTCGGCGACGGGGGCATTTCGTGCTTCAGTTTTTTTTGCGTCTTACAGAGGGAGGTTTACTGAGTCTTACCTATACCCTCGCAGAAAGATCGGATATACTGAAGGAGAGTTACAGCAAGGAATAAAATGCGCTTGAAAAACACAGGTAAATTTGAAATTTAAGTCAGTCGCTCCCGTGGAATCTCTTTGCGAGGGTATAGGTAATACTAAATGGACCTCCCTCTTGAAGATGCAAAAAAAATTAAATCATGAAATGCCCCCACCGTGGAGATATGGGGCTCTGACGTGGAGGGGGGGGGTACCGTTGGACCTCTGGAAACTATCTCACCTGGCAAAGATATTGCACCTCACAAATTATATATCGTTGTATAGCTTTTGAAGGCTGGAATCCAAATCTAGCTCAAAATTGGCTTTAGCCCATTTATACAAGAATTATACTAGAGGGCGATCTACTGCAAGTTACACAAGTAAGAAAAAGTGGCCTTGCTCAATTATCGTCAACATCGTAGCTTCAACTTTACTGCCCTAGGAATTTTTCCTGACATCAGTCATACTAGTCTTATCACTGTGCTACACTGTGTATGTTTATTCTGCTTCAAGTGGACACAATTGAGCAACAAATTTTTTTATTGTACTCCACAGATACCGACTTACGGATTTATTTGCAACAATAATTCCTAATCATCGCGGAGTCTCTTATTAACATTATCCACATTTGTACTTCCAGGTAAAACTTCATTCAGCACCTTCCAAGCCTCGAGTATCTGCCATTGTTCATTGTAATTTTCGGTCGAAATCACATTTACACATTACACGTTCCACCCACCTAAACATGTATCCTCTCACCGAAAAATGGTGTATGAAAATAAAATAATATTTATATAAATTCAAAACAATGTACTTATAAACATTTCACTAATTATATTTACAAATCCAGTTTAGAGAATTTGACCATTCAAACTGGATAATTTTATAATTTTCACCATTTTTTTCAACCCCCCCCCCCTCCCGGTCGACGCCGGCACTTTCCAGACACCCTTCACTTTAGGGGGTCAAAATCAGCTGGGACACCCTTCACTTTCGGGGGACCCCGATCACCCCATCGCACCTATGATCTCAAGAGAATTGAACTGAATCAAGAAAGAGAAGATGTGGGAAGGACCCGTGCCGTCAAAACTACTTCCTCCAACATATTCTAGACCAAGGAGGAGGCTTTAAAAAATTTAGCAGCAATTCGCGGAAGTCGGCCATCGGAAAATGCTTTGATTTCAAATTGAGATCTCCGAAAGAGTGCAATGCCTTGTCGACCCAAAAGTGGGAATCGAATCTTGATCCCAGCCATCATAACGGGGTCTCCCGGTAGCGCAATCGTAACGAAGTTGAAAAAAAGTCATTGATTCACTTTGTAAAAAACATAGCATTATACTTGAGTACTTGATACGCATGCACAATTATTTTTTCTGCTCTTGTCATGTCTGACAGTTTCAAATGCATCTCAGTGGCTAGGGTCTTCCGAAAAAAGCTTGAGACTCCAAAAATCAAGAAGCGAAGGTACAGCTGTACGGAATAGTATCTACCTTCAGACCCCTTATGGAGCTTCCGCAAAACGATAGAACGGAGGATGACGGCGAAGCAGCACGGATATGGTGACCGAGTTTTGGAAGCTTGCAAGCTTTACTGAACCAAGTTGAATGCTTATCTGCTTGAGGTGCCACAATTCTTCCAAGCGCGAAGAAGGAAAGAGGTTAAGAAAAAAGAGTTTTGAAATAATTTGCAACCAGGTTTCCAATTTAAGAGAGGGAAAGGGAAGGGGTGAGAAAGGAAAAAAATGCTCGTCTTTTGCTTTTTTCAGCTATCTCGGCTCTAACCAGAAAGCGGGAAAATGGGCAGGGTGCAAGAGCCAGAAATAGTGGGGATATCTTGTTCTTTCCAATTAGAAACCATGGATTCTCCACAAGTTGCACTTCACACTAAAATCTCGTCATCAAAGTTTTTTCGAGAAACTGAAACCAGGACAATCAATAGCGTCTGTTGACTCTACAGCGCTCGTAAATTTGACGTTGATCCAGCAAAGGAGAACATTTTTGACGTTGGCGAATGAAGTTCAGAAGCGCAATTTTCAGTTTGGAAAAAAGTAAGAGTAATTATATCTGCTGAGCTAATGACAAACTCAGTGAAATTTGCAGGTGAATTCAAAGAAAACTAGTGGATCTTGAGCATGAGACGCAGGGAAGACTCAGCGAACAAACGAATGAAAACAAACACAAGAAACAGAAAAGAGAGAAACAGAATTTTACATCAGAATTTAGGATAACCACCAAAGCTGTTGCTGACTATTCAGTGAGGCATAAGAGATGTATAAGGAAGGTTTAAGAGCGCGTAGAAATGAAAAGCACTGAAATAAAATTATTCTTATATGGATTTATTTTCTCACGTTTTTGAAAGTATTTTGAAAAAATGAAAATAGTCTAAACAGAAATGTTAAACATGATGAAAATATTTGACAACGTGCAAATTTGTTGAAGAGGAAAGATAAGAAGCTCGAAAACTCGAAGTTTTAATTTTTTAAAAAGCTCGAAAACTCGAAATTTTAATTCTATCTTTGAATCTACCTGAGAAAGTTAGAAAAAGTAAGTACCAGAAATAGCTAGGACGGATATATTGATCACTGATTAGTGATTGATTAGCAGATTATTTTATCTCAAAGCAAAATCTAGGTCAAGCAATGAACTTCTTGGATAACTTCAAAGAACAAATTTATTACAAAATAGACAGATTTAACAGCTATTTTTAGGATAAGGGCTCTCCTAACTTAATTTCTGACTCAAATTTTTTTCTGCAACATTTAGCAACTGTAGAGGAATATCGCAAAAAAAATCATTTGCCACAAGTAGCTTCTCAGGTCAAAACAATTCTGAAACTCGAATTATTCACCAATACGTTGTTTACCAAAAGCGATTCTCCCACATAAATTATACAGGTTTTCCAGTGAAAACAAGTAGGAATTTGTATTTTCGTGGAAATCCACACAATCATGATCAGTGGGGAAAGTCGACAAATCGGTGCTGGGCAAAAGATCGCGCATGATTTTAGAAGATATGAGGTCTACGCACTGAATGTTTCAGGACTATTCATTTGATAACATAAACTACTTCCCCCAAATAGTGATATTGGAAAAGTCTAAATTTTAGCGCTTCTTTTTGAAGATGTTTATCTGAACTACATGTAGATCACTTTCGAAGAGAGCTTTCTGAGAGACTTTCGTAGAGAAGTCAGGGCCCACCTGAGAGTTCTGCATTGAAAAGCACAGCTTTGTGCTGCTCAACGAGGCGAGCGATGTCGAGCCGCTCGTCCACCTTCACCTTCAAGTTGTTGCTCATCTGCGCGCGGATTCCTGCGTACTCGGCGATCCTGCTCAATCTCAGGCGACGCAGCGAACGACGAGATTCTTCCGGCAACTTGCCAACGATTCCGGACTCGAGCGGACGTCACCGAAATCGAAGTTCGGTGGGGGAAGCGAGGAGTGTGCCGACAGAAGAAAGGCAACTCGCAATTGTCGACTATCGATCGATTGGCTGCTGCGCCCATCGCAGCCGCACGCCTCTCTCGACGTTCCCGGTTCGATGTGCTCTCTCCGCTCGATGCCATTGTCCATCGATCGATCGTCTCCCGAACCGCGCTCCATCCTGGCCCTTCACTCGCCGTTTCAGTCCAGCCAGGCGTAGATCATCATCGGGGACCGAGGGTATGTCACCGAGCTCAGCAAGGAGCGAGATCTTCGGGATCCGCTCGCTATCGTCCAATTGCTCAGGATCACGGCGCTTTTTTGCGCATAGAGCCCTACTTTGCCTGATCAACCTGTGTGCTTCGCCTGAGCTGTGAACAGACGATAGTAAAGCACCAGCCCTTTTATCAACCCGAGCAGATATTCACTTGTCGCAAAAAGGAATTTGTGAACTCTTCGAAGTTTCAAAGTTTCACAATGGCAGACAAATTTTAGCCCTGCAGCAACGCTTACTGATATGCGCACCTTAAATTTTTGAGCAGATTATCATACAAATACACTTGTTTATCATTGACTTTTTGTTGACGGTAAAGCGCAACAACGTATAAGTATTGGCTCATTTTTGTAGAGTACTTGGTCAGTCTTTGCTCGTATATATCGAGTTGGAACCTTGATTGATGCTTACTACGACCTTTACATATTATTGGTACTTTAAACAAAAAAATCTTTGAAGAATTTTGAATTTGTTTCTATTTTTAGCATCAATTTCTGCACGACACACATAGAAAGAAGAACTGCAAAATTTTCTGAATGTTTTCATGATTTTTCATCTAGTTTTTAATAGCTAGAAGTGAGAGATTGCTAGCGTAGATGGAACACTATCGAAATACAATCCGAAATAGTTATGATAGAGAAAAAGCACAAGGAGGCAGAGGAAAAAATCAAATAAAAAGGCAAAATTGGAGGTATGTTTGCTGGGTGAGTGTGCACTAGATGCATAATGCGATGAACACGCCCTGATAGATCCGCGGTAAGAAGCAAACCGAGATTAAAAGCTGCAAGAATTTTTATAATCAAAAAAACCAAAAAAAAATTGTCGTCCAACTCAGTTTATTATGAGCCCTCTCGGTAGTTCCCTCGTCTTCGTTAGCGAAACTTTATCTCCTACAAAAGTCCAGAATGGGCTTGCAGCAGCTTCCAAGTGTTCTTACTCAATCTCGGATGAAGACGCCTCATAATCATTCATACACAAGAGAACTATGCGCACACGCTCAAGAAGTTGAATCTTGTGCTTCATTCCCTCGAAAGAACGCTTGCAGAAAGTTTTTCTGTGTTATGGGGAAACAGAAAGACAAATTCCTTTTATTTCTTTTCATAAAACTGTAACTTTGACTCAACAGCTGCTGCAAGTTGACAATTTACCAGCCTTCATGTTAAATTTGCGCAGATTGTTGAACGTTTTTTCAAAGAAAGGTAACCCATTTGCAATCTTCTTTTTACCAGGTTTAGATTTCCTTTTCCATGTCGAATGAGGACATCCTCAATCAAGGTCCGCGCAGTTTTTTTTGTCAAACAGATCAGAGAAATTCTTTGAACCTCCTTCAAAACTCGGATAATGGAATACATATATCTAATCTTACGAAACTGAAGAAGTATAAAAGTAAAATGTCTGGATCTGCAGTTGGACTTACAGTCGTAATCAATTTGTAGTTACTATCCAACAAGCTGTATTTTCTTATTGCTTGAACTTGTAGATGTTTGTATTTTCTTCTTGCTTTGGAGACATAAGAATAGAAGGGCGCGTGAAAATCGTTTTTTGTGTGCATGTATCTTACTGCAACTATCTGATTTTGATTATTTCTACTCAAACGAGCGTATAATATCAATAATATAGCAAATAATAAGCATCTGTAATTTTTTTTGCAGAAAGCGCAAATTACAATGAATGTCGAAAGGCTTGTCTGACCATCTCGGGTGCTGGGAGGGTTCCTTCCCAGCACCCGAGATGGTCAGACAAGCCTTTCGACATTCATTGTAATTTGCGTTCCTTCTGTTTCTTCTGAGGCTTATCAAATGCCCTTGGCGTCTCCAATGAATTAATAAAAAGAAAGCGGCTGTGTCCCTCTATTTCGTTGCGCTGAATTCCCAGCGCATACAGCTCCATTTTTGAGGTACGGAGTAACCTTCCTGCTTTTAATTACTGAGTTGACAAGAAAGTCCTTGTACTCGACTTTCGATTATGTTTTTGCTTTGTTGTGACTACTAAGTGGGAATGCGGTCTTCATTGGAGAAAAGCAAGCCCTACAAGAGGCAGAGGACACCAAGCGATGGATCAATGGATTTTTTATGAAAGTAAAGTAAAACTCGACTTAGGATTTTCGCTGAACAGAATGGACCTTTTCGTGAATGCCGTAAACCTTTCTCACGCTCCAGTAAGGTAGAGATTCACATACATGCAAACTGGGAAAAAACCCTAAACTCTTCCCACGTGCTTAGATATTTTAGGTTGTGAAAATTCTGCCAATAGAGCTTGAACTGGATTGTTTTATTTAGATCTTCATCATAAATGGATGTCAATGAACGATATTTTGGTCATGAGTACCAATAACCTTAGATCACTGAGTATGTATATCGTGGATATCTTTTCCAAAGAGGCGCTGGCTGCGTTTCGAAGCATGTAAAAAATTCGATTTTCTAAATCCCGACATCAATGAGCCATTTTTTGCTTGGAAAAAGTCTTAAGTACCGAGGCAGTTATAGTCAGATATCGTTTCCTCTACCAATACAGAAAGTGTAGAACAAATTTTCAATTTAAGATTCTACAAGTTCTGCGCGACTATTATGTATCTGACATGTGCCTTTTCGCGGACCTAAGCACAACGGTTTCTCCTTTTCAATAATTTCTTCTTGGTTTATCATTCTTTTTTTAAAGCTGAATAGGCTACTTGAGCTGAGGCCATCGCAGACTAAAAACTCGTCTCAAACCAGCCACTTGTATTCGCATTCATTTTTGATAATTACGGGAAAAATTGGTAGAATTTTTACAACCTAATATATTACATCTTACAGATGTAATTTTGGGAAATGACAAAGTCAACTCTAAAATGTACGAGAATTTTCTTGCCAGCCTAGTTTGTAGCAGAAACTTGAAGAACTCACTGCTTCACCAAAACGATGTAAACTGTATTGATTCTTTTACGATCCAGCTGTCTTAAGAAATTTTCTCCAGAAATTTACTTTTGAGATTTAGCTGTCTCAGGAAATAATTCAAATCCTTAGTAAAGCCCTGTTCGTGTTGGTAAGCTCAAAAGAGTCTAACTGTACTTTTACAACTTACCCACTGAGAATTGTCCGCTGCCACTCAAGTATGACTCAGAAAATTCTTTGAGGTTGTCTCTGAACTGAATGTGTGTTCTATTGAAAGATTTTGTGTGAAATAAATGGGTGAGATTGTATGCAGTACACTATCTGACACACGAAATTTTAATGAAGTAATGGCTTGATTCAGACATGCAAAGCGAGAGGTAGCTTTCCAATGTGAGGCTATTTTTTGAACGTGGTGCTTGGGTCGTTGCTATGGAAACCCGCTCACGGATTCAACGTTCTTTCCCAAATCCTTCGCTGCTCTATATTTGCTTTCCATACTATAAATGACTAGTAAGTTACTATCGACTCGTTTGAATTTTTTGGGTAATAACAACCATTTAGATGTTCCCCGAGGAACGAGATGCGTTGGCAGATCTCGATTCTCGTATAAGAGCCATGGAGAGGAGACTGCAAAATGCAAGAGCAGCTAGGGTTGGTCATCTTACTCTTCACTCTTTTCTCGTCTTTATTCGCACCTAAAATATATATTGCTTGACGTGACTTCACACATCGAGATAAAAACAAGACAATTAATGAAGGGTTTTGAATTTTGATTCGACTTGACAAGATTTTCTGCTTAACAATCACTTAAGGAGTTCGATAGCATTTATATACAGCGTTACTGTTTTAGAGTCTATGTTATCGGTTTTTTGAAATGCATTTTTTAGTTTTCCACTTATAGACCGTTGCTTTTTGGATCACATGAATTCTATGTGAAGCCAAAATATTTGCAACATAATAAGTATCTACGAGCAGCCTCAACCTACATAGTGCCCGCTGCAGTCTTTTAGACTTGACCAGAAACATAGCCATCACTCAAATCGAACGACAGCTTTTGAATTTTGCAATAGTTTATTAAAGTTCAAACATTTCTGAATGGTCAAGAACTGCAGGGTAAGTCATCAAATTACAACTCCCGTTTTTATTTTCTCTACTGGCAAGCTCAGCTGAGTTGTCTGCCATATTGCAATGAAAAGATATCAATAAGTTAGGAGGCTTCCCATGGAAATAAAGAATTGCAGGATTCATACTTGGACTATCTTAAATCGAAGTATCCACGATGGAGCTGCTCGTTGCCTGTAAGCATCTCCAACGTAAGTCCTCTAAGTGTATTTATTATATTTCTGTCATTCCACCACATTTCCAGATGCCGAAAGACACTATGATAAATCGGCTCGCGACCTCTGATTATTACTGGGATGAGCGACGAGACAGACAGCCAATACTGCAGAGATACCAGAAACCGAAACTCTACCAAGACATTCCCAATGGGTAATCTCTTTTTGGGGCTAGCCATTCTCCAATCTGGACAAATCATGTTTAGTGCGCCATTTCTGATGTCGGACGTCGCTAGAGTAAGACGAAGATTAGCGGAAATAGCTCATCAAATGAGCATTATGAGAGAAACGCGACTGAATCTCACCACCGAAGATTACTTGAGAACAAGAGCGGACCTCGAAAGTATGAAAATTAGTTTCCAGTCGTCGGACGGAGATGATTCTTCTGTTTAGCCTTTAACGCAGAAGAGGAGGATACGATGCTGGCTATTCGGAATCGCCTCAGTGACATTTCGTTGACGACTTTCGAACCACTTGCCACACCAACAGCCGAGCAGATGGCCACGATGAAGTACGAGGAACAGCGAGATGCCTATATCGCAGGTTCGCTTCGAATTCTGGGAGATTGAAACGAAGTCTGGTAATGTGGGCACCAGACCTTTTACATGCAGAAACTGACTGAAAGACCTCAAGTAACCACGCCCATGCTCGTATAATTCACACGTGACCGAAAAAAAAAACGTTATGCTTTCCTCCAGACCGTACTATTTCGAAGCGGAACAGTCAACGTTCCGTTCTTGAGGACGGTTATTAGATCGACCATGATCAATCAATAAGAGGTCAAAGTTGAATTCTCGACTGTGAGTGGATTATGCGAGTTGCTGACTTAGCCATGGTTTAGTAGAAATTCCATAATCAGTATTTACTCTAAAAGTCCAGATACCCAAGTTTATCAAATCTGTTAGTATGACAGCGCTGAAGGGCGAATTGTTATTTCACAACACCGCCTACGATAAATTTTTTCAGATTTGAGAGCAGGGCGCGTCCTTCCTTCTACGGTGGAAACAACGACGACATCCCAACCCCTGCCTATAAATTTTCAAGCTGCGCCAACTCCTTTACCTGTTGATTCGGTGAAAAAGGAGGAGGTACCAGAGAAGATAATGGAGCATACGACTGTGGAATCCAAAATCGAAGCACATCCTGCAGATAGACGACCGGTCACGTCTGAAAATAAAGACGAGAAGAAACAAGCGAATGCGGCGAGGATAGGTGGCTCTTATGTTTTGTTTCCTTAATTGTTAGTCTGCAGCCATAGCTCATTGCAAAAAAAAACAAAGCAAACGCCAGGATAGATAGCAGCCGTGGAGGGGAAGCAAGCGATAGAGTCATTCTATAAGCTACAAGTGAGGATTCGGAGGTTGTTTTGAAAATTGATTCAAATCCTTCTAACACGCTAGAGATGCGAAAGTTCTTCAAAAAACCTTGCTTATTTTTACTCGCCTACATTCTTTCGCGGTTTTGTCACTTCGGATAATGTATGTACACTGGCTTTGGTGAAGAACCTCCTCCACATAGTCACGACACAAATTTGCTTGTATTTCGACTTTTACACATATCTACCGTTACTCTACCATATGATGCTAACGATCACATATCAGACATTTTATCACCACTGTCTCTGAGCCTCGGCCCCATTCTTTGAGATTCTAAGAAATTTTTTGGGCACACCAAACACGAAGGAACCATACTGTAGGCAATTTAAAAAGAATGAATTAGATAGTAATCCAGAAAATGCTTTCATTCGAAATGGCTTGCTCATGGATGTATTAGCGCAACCATGCCCTCGATACTTACTTTATACTTCCATACCCCTACAAAGGAATTTGTACAAATTCGACTTTTCTGCTCGGCATCAGAACAAAAGCGAAATCCGATTCCCCAGTTTTAGAATCTACGTCTATGAAAACACCAGCTGCACTGCCTCAAACAACTTCTACGTACAGTAAACTGATCACTCTTTTTGGACAACAAGACCCTAGCGATACCGAAGATGATCTGGCAGTTCCCAGCACTTCCGTACCCAAGCCAATTGAGCCAAGGCAAGTGTTACAGGACATTCAGCGTTTATATTTGAACACTTGATTTCAGTGTTCCCGTACTGCCAACACGACAACAAAGTAGTGCCGGTATGCTTTCACAGTATTTGGCGTCTTCGAAGCACAAAGAAGCCACTCCATCAGATAGCGATGACGACTTTTTCAAGTAACATTACACTTCCATTCAGAGATACTATTTATGTGCATAAACGAATATAAACGAGGCATAGTATGATACAGAGAATGAACGAACACGACAAATGAACGGACAAACGAATGATCGCATCATTATCGCGTTCTCTGTGAGATTAAGGCAATGATAGTACAGAGAGCAGGCTAGATATAGATATCGTGTTTGATCAGAAGTTTGTGAATGTCAGAAGATGAACCATGATAATGCTTGACTAAAACTATATCTCACCACATTGTAGCATCTCTTTCCTTCAACATGGATCGTATTGTCACAAAAATAAATTTCTAGTTACAAATTCGGGGTGAACCACATGATATTAATTTTCTTGCACCGAAAAGAAAGACTGCAAAGGGCGAGCGTTGATATAAGTAAGAACAAATATGAGTAATTGCAACATTAATACTTATTGACTCGGTAAAGGACTTCTTAGTTTCACATAACATCTCCACTGGCCATATCTGCAAATAGCTGAGTCCATAATAAATGTATGTATACTTGTACTGTTTACCTTGGACAGAAGCACTGCTTTGTGGAGGACAGTTGGAAGGACCAAGCTGATCTTCTGGCGCGAACTGGAGTGCTGCGCGGCATGCTGGGGCGTGGAGTTCCTGAGCCGACAATGGGCGGCGAGCCATAGACGTTGATCGACTTCTTACTTTTGTGCATGACAGACCGTGCGTTTGCTGGTTGGGGATTCTAGAACAACTGCATTAAGTTGCTGACGAAATTATGCAGATAAAAGTCACCCTTTCGGAACTGCGCTTCTCCTCGGGGCTGCGAGTCGATTGATCATGGCGTCCACTTGATGTTTGGACAGTACTTTCGGTGGGGAAGGCGCGGCGACATTGGCTGTCTGAAAATGCAAAAATTATCTTCAAGATTTTATGACATTCATCTTTTTTTCAAAAAAAAAAACAACAACACTAAAAGTGACAAAATTTGAAACAATAAGACTAACATCGTTTGAAGTGCAACCATGTACATGCAATGGATGGAATCTAATACTAGTCGCGGTAGCCAACGGCCGATGAAGAGGTGTTAAGCCCTACGAAGAGGAATTTCACTGACTATTACAGAAGCTTCCCATTGCAGAATAGGGTCAGGTGCTATGAATGAGTAATGTGCTAATGGGTTACAAACTTGTATTGCTGCAAATTTAATTAGGGAACATCAAGGGCAGGTTTTAGGTTATTAGGTTAGTCTATACTCCTGACCCTGACATTATCAGATATCATAGGCTTACCGATGGAGCCGGATAGCGCCGCAGGTTATCTCGAAAATCCTGCCTGGGGGTCGAATCTCCGGGATCTCTTCTGCGAAAACTTCCTATCACCGTCGAACGTGGTTCGGAAGGCCTTGATGGGATAGGGGTAGTCTAAATAAGCCATTTTTGGATCATGATATAGCTCTGCGACTGTCCTAAGACTTTTTTTTTTGTTCTAAAACTTCGAAACATACCCCTGTCGTTCTTATAGACACGGTATTCCTGTCAGGCACTATACCATTGCGCGAAACGGTACGAGGCGGTGCGGTTGAATTCGGAATTTGCGGACGAGTAACACTGGGTGGACGGACGTGCGGGCGAGTCATAGCAGGTCCCACTGCAGGACGAGTGGAACTGGAGGAGCGCACTGTTGGACGGACGGAAGGCTGCGCCACAGTCGGAGCTCTAGTGACGCTCGAAGATCTAGGAGCCAGAGGAACTACGGGCGCCCTTGCTGGTCTAGTGACGCTTGATGCGCGAGCGACGGGTGGAGCCGCTGCAGTTCCGCTGGTTCTTTCTGAAAGCCATGATTAGATGGAGAGTCACCTATTTCGCAGATAACTCACGTGAGGCAGGTCCTTTTTTAGACTGCTCTCCATTCGTGGAAAACTGCTTCTGTTCATCTTTAGGAGTGGATGAGGCACGTTGACAACTACCTAGGCTGGAGTTGCGATGAAGAAGTTCTTGGCGAAACTCACGAGCGCTGGGAACTGCTTCGCTTCTGAGAAAGGACCCTGAGAAGAAAAACCAAAAATATCATGCCACAATCAAGATTCCAATATGCTTACCTGGACTGGGAGGTCGCTGACGTTCGTGACCGATACGCACAGGTTGGCGCTGCATTGCTGACGATCTACTACTTGTTGTCGTATGCGGCGCACGACTGCGAGATACTCGCTCCGGCTCTGTGCCCAATCTCAGCTGCCGCAAACCATTCTCAATGTTCTGAAAACCCAAATTAGCTTCCGATTACACCAAGTTCAGAAACAAACTTACTCCTGTGCCGCGAGAACCAACAGTCGCGACAGACTGCATGGATGAGCTTTCGATGGCGACACTAAATTATGATGAAGTACAATGGTTTTTTGAGCAATCATCAACATACTTTCTCAGCTCTTTACTGCGTGCACGGGTGATCGGCCCCGATGGAACCTGTGGAACGGTCCGCGGTGTTCGGCTAGAAGATTAAGGCACTCGTGCTACACTTTATTGGGGAAAACAGCAATGAACGTACACTGGTTTCAGTACTGGAGTCCTACCCGTAGGTCTGGGAAGTGCGATGGCCGGACGAACACTCCTTTCCTGAGTCTGGCGCTGAGAAAGGGGAGTGGATCGTTCGGGACTAAACCAATTCAGCATGAAAAATGGAGAGGGAACTTCTCAAAAAATAGAGAAAAAAACTCGTTTTCAAAGTCGGTATATTACATCTATCAAACATGTGCAGCACTACACACCATAACAACACACGGAAACGAACAGGAAAAGAATCTAGTCCATTCAATTATAGACAGTTAAAGTCATCAACCAAACTGAGGGTGCTAAAATTTTGTGGTACAACAGCGGGACCAAGTAATTAGGTGCCGCTGGAAAATGAACTCCAAAGAAATGGCTCTACAACACCTGCGGACACGTCCGTCCCGCCCAACAAAACACGCCGTCGAGTAAAGGTGCTGAACTTGATTTTAAGTAGATAGATATTTCGGAAATTTGTCTTTCTTCATTGGCACCAGAGTTTCCATAACTCCTTGGAACCCAAATTAGCACCATCACGTTCGCAGCATACATTGATAGGCGAAACTGAAGTGTCAGGAGGCACCTTCTAGAGCGATTTTCTCTCTTCGGACTTCATCTTTTCCAGCAGGACTTGTCATTTATTCAGTCAGGAATCCCGCTATTATGCAGCCACAAAGTTTCATTACCTTCGTCTCGGGTGAACGGCGCCTCTCAAATGATTGGTGAATAATTTGGGATTAGTGCGTTTAATTTTGAAATAATCAAGAAAAGTTGAGCCAGAGCGTTTCTTCCATTCTTGTAGACTACATAGATAGTAATGAAAACAACAGCAAAAACGATAATACCGTATGTGCGCATTCGATTTTCTTGTTAATGTGCCGGTTTTGGTTACTGGGGGTACGAGTGATTTTGCGCCAGTTGTTCTCGGAGCGGATGGTGTTGTATTCGGATGTCGAGAAGTTGATTGGAGAGATGAAGATGCAGGCGCACCTGGTTGAGAATGTGCTGAAAAAAGAGGCGCTTGTCAGAATGAAAAGAGGCAGAGGGAAGCATACTTGGGCAGTGTTGCCAAAAACATAAACTTACTAGGCTGCGGGAGTTCGCGAATTTGTGATCGTCGTAAAACAGTTCTTTTCTTACCAAACATTGCCAGTCGTCCGAGATCCTCTACAAAAGAATGCTATCAATGTAGATTATATGATAAAAATAGAAGATATCTTACCTAGATTAGCTTCCTCTTTCGTAGCGACTGTCACTGGTCTGTTTTCATCTTGGCTAGGCACAGTCACCGACTGCGTAACGGATTCTGTCACGCGTGGAACTACTATTGGTGGCTCAAGTACAGCTTCGCCATTGGATGCTTGGATAGTAGCTTCCTTAATTACCGATGTTACTTATAAGTCCAGGGCAGATCTAAAGCTCACTAAGTAACACAGATATAGTTATGGTCTACAAGGGAAATGCAACTTATGTGTCTTACTTGATGTCCGTCCTCAGTTCTTGTATGGGAGACTACTATGGCATCTTGCAGTGACGTTGTTGGCGGATTTCCAACTAAAATTATACACATATCAAAATTAGCCCTTATTTTGTGCTGTTGTTTTCCGTTTTTTGGGACAGCTTCTATATGGATAAACAAATGAACACATAGTGCATAACCGAACAGGTGGTGTTGCATGGACTTTTCAGGCATACCATAATAACGTCTGATTTTTTTGTTTCAAGAGCTTGTAATCGTTTTATTTTATGCTTTCGAGTTGTGCACAGTCCCAAAATCACTTGAGCATTTTTGTTCTCGGAGGTCCAACTAGGTCAACACTGACTAAGGTAATGAACCTTTGGGCTTTGGCCATACTTTGCCCGTGTTGCCGGTGTTGAAAGTGTTGCCGGTGTTGAAAGTGTTGAAAGTGTTGCCAGTGTTGAAAGTGTTGAACGGAGATCATCAGTCTAGCCGTTTCATTCTTTCTCGAACGATCTCACCGGCTGGTGAATACGTTGGAAATGGAATTGGGAAATGAGAAATGAAACTGAAATGAGATGGGGAATGTTTTCGCATGCAAAAGATCCTCAAACAAACTTTTTGAAAAGTGGACGGCTTGTCTGGAATAGGCAATCTCCAATATTTGGGAAAGCTGACGTCTGAGTAGTAATGTGTTTTAGTTCGAATCTTGCCGCGCTTGCGATTAGTGAGTAAAGGACCTAAGTGAGGTCTGCAGCGTTCTCCTATTCCAGACAAGCCGTCCACTTTTCAAAAAGTTTGTTTGAGGATCTTTTGCATGCGAAAACATTGCCCATCTCATTTCAGTTTCATTTCTCATTCCCCAATTCCATTTCCAACGTATTCACCAGCCGGTGAGATTGTTCGAGAAAGAATGAAACTGCTAGACTAATGATCTCCGTTCAACACTTTCAACACCGGCAACACTTCAACACTTTCAACACTGGCAACACTTTCAACACTTTCAACACCGGCAACACTTTCAACACCGGCAACACGGGCAAAGTATGGCCAAAGCCTTAAGGCACGCGTCATACTTGATCCGCTTGATCCGCTTCGTTATTGGTCAATTAAGTGAAGTGACCAATAGCGAAGCGGTTGCCTACTTGATCCGCTTGATCCACATCATCCACTTCACTACTGGTCAATTCAGCGAATTGACAAACTGATCAAGTGGGTTGAGCGGATCAAGTATGGCGCACGCCTAAGAAGCTCAATTTCTTTCTGCAATAAGCGCTGCAGATTCGCGTTCCTAAATACTCCCTCCGGATCACATGTACCTGATATATAAAAAATCGTAACGCATTTAAATATCATCAAAAAGCAGGAAACCGCGGTGCGGTTCCGGAGTGCGCGGATATTCTAGCAACTTTAATTACTGGTTCACTAGTCTACAATAGCCGAGCAAAATCTCTTCGGATGTACGGTGGTGATGTAAAGCGTCCTTATCCCCATACGCTCGGTAAAAATTGTCAAAACTTTGAATTTACTTTGCATTCATAGCCAAGATCGTGATTTCCCGAAAATGTATTTTAATAAAGGACGATATCAGAACATCCGGCAAGTATGAATCTAGAGTACAAAACTTACGACGGGATCGGAAGAATTCGTCACACATGCTTTCCGTAATTTCGTCATCATTCCCCAACGATCCATATGAACGAGCTTCAACTGTATCGTAGAACTCCACCTGGTCGGACATTGGCTGAACTGCAAATGAAGCATTAAGCTTCATCACTCGGAAATTTCTAAAAACAAACCGAACGACATGGGGAAAACACAAAAAGGAAGGTGAAGTTTTGGGGAGATACTCGTGATAACTACGCATGGTGCATCTCCCAGAATTGTTTCCATATGAACCATCAACGTGGTCTGTCTTCCGATCATTTTAACTTGTCAATCATAACTTATAATAACGGGCTAAGGGTTGTTTACGTTTGTGTGTGTGTCTGAATCTCTGTCTGTCACGAAATTCGTAGAGCGAGTTCCAGCCAACCTCCTGAGCCCAAATTTTGCACAGCGCATACTACCAACATAAAAGTCCAACATACAAAAGCATGAGCGGATCCGTTGCGTGGATCCCTCAAAAAATGCTCGTCAATCGGATCCACTTGGCTTTCAACCAGTAAAATTGAGCCTGTGGCACAACTTTTGCAAAGTGATGGGTATGCTTAACAAGCTAATGTGCAAAGCATGAACTTTAGCCTAAAAAATTGAACCAAACTTTATTACTTTGAGAAAACGGCGCCAAAAATGATTGATTGTGTAAATGTACAATTTGCCAAGATTTCATCCGATCATTTGAGAAGATTTTTGCACAGAGATGTAGCCCACGATGATTATTGTATCTTATGATAAATACAAAGCCATGAAAAATCCAAAAACCGATTGAAATTTGCATTTGTTCTTTTGGGGAGAGTTTGATTCACGCGAAATTACCGATCTCAGGTGGAAAAGCTTTTGGAATGATTAGCTGTTTACAATTCATTCGTGATAGTCCGCACAGCGCGGTGAGTTTCAATGTCATTAGTGTGCGGGAATGGGTAATGCATACGGATAGTAGGACCAGTGCGAGCCTCTGCGAAGCAGAGGTGACGCACTGGTTTCGAATAAGAGCCTTAAATTTGTTGGAGTTAACGTGTCAAAACGATCGAAAAGCAACCACTTTGATGGTTCATACGGGAACAATTCTGGGGGTACGATGAAACGACAGAGACGTGCTCTGCTGAATTGAAACCGAAATTTGCTTTTCCGAAATTCTGCGGTCTAAAACATAACATTTGATTATCCAATAAATAATGTGAATTTGCCAGAGAAAAATCACTGAAAAATACAGCAAAGTGATTTTCTTGAATTCAATTATGAGATTTGACAACATCTGGCCAGCCACTGGATATCAGCACAAGCTTCGGAAGTAAAGAAGACAGCTTTGGATAACCTTTGTCCAAATGATCATACCTCATATTCCTGAGAGATTCTTCATGTTTCGAAGAGCGAGCCTTCCCTTCTTTTATGCTTATAAATAAAGTGGAGTTGAATGGTTTTTTACCCAGAGTTGAGATGTGAATTCCGTTTGAAATGGTGAAAAGGGAGTTGCGAGGTGGATCGTGTAATTTACTTTTTTGCACCAGCATTATCGAATTGCACTTATCACTGACTCCGATCAACTTACTGATCATGTTATTTGTTTCGAATAACTCATTTCATTGTATCTGAATACGAGCTTTTTGAGGAAAGTGTATCGCCATGTTATCGCAAGAGCAGCTGGCAACTGCTATCGTTACCCTTGAACCACACCCTACCGCCTCCGATGAGCTTTCTTTGGGGGCCAAAACACCCACATGCTGATCAGATTCTACTCCGTCCCAAATACTAAGATCCCTAGAGATTATAAATTGAAAGCATGAGATGTGAAAGTAATCCAAGCATTAGGAGCGAACATGATATTTTGAAAAGCACTAGATTATTACTAAAGTCTATAATCACATATCTAATGCAAGCAAAGACACAAGACGCATGGCAGAATTCGCATGCAGACATCTATTTCCGGTATTTTGGAGGATTCGACGAGCTCTGAGTGCAAACCTACACTTGAAAAGAAGTTTGTTGCATCAGGAGCTACAAGAAGCACTTTTTCATAAAATCTACCAACAATAAGCATCTGTATATGCAAAAAATGCCAAGGACTGCTCTTATGAATTAGTAGGACTGAGGCCCTGTTCAAGTAAAGAACGCACGCAAGTAGGAATAGCCGTTGGGACGTTTCTCCTCCCCTATAACACCTATATATCCACTGATCTGTGAAGTAATGAATGATTTTTTGAACATTATGGAATACAACCAGAACATGACAATAACAACAAAATCTGAGCGGTGATTCACCCGAACTCAAAAGACAACGTTGAAATCTTGGATGAGCGCGAATTCCAATTTTTCGCGCCTGAACTTGTGCGGTGGCGCATTTCGTATTGCCCGTGGTCCACAAGTTTGCACTTGCATTCGAATATTTTCTGTCTGCTGGCATCTTCGCCATATATCTTCAGCGAAATGAGTGAAGATGAGCAAGCTGGTTCTGATCACGATTCGAATGGCGTTGAAGAAGGGGAAACTGGAAATTCTGTTGCAGATGAGAACCCGCTGAAACGTGAAGCATCTAATGATTCAGGTAGTACTTTACTTGATTCTTTGTATCATTTCCATCCTGTTCTGTCTTTGTTTGTTGATTCTTTGTCCTAAGATAATCTTACTGTTATTACAGTCTTTTGTTATTGAATATTGAGCGTTGCCTCACCTTTTTGTGGGAGAAATTATTAGTGCTTTAGTCCTCAGGACTGAGGCGAGATTCATCAGTTTTGCGTGAAAGCTCCCACCTCAGATCTCATGATATATAGTCACTCGGATTATTATGCAATTTTCTCGCATATTTCCTAACAGAGTGCCCATAATACGCAAGATAAGTGTAGATCATTCTCCGTTGTTGTAAGCTTCCTCTGCTTAGAAATATTTGGCGTGGTTTTATTTAGGTTCAGACTCTTTTAATAGTTTTAGAGATGGTTAACGCAACGCCTCTTATCATAATTGCCCGTTTCCTGGCAGTTTGATGCTATTTAAAATTCCCTCGGATAGCCAAAGAATTATGTTGCACCTGTAGAGTTCTTCGAGCACACGGTCAATTCATATAACGAAATTTATTTTTAGGATAAATAGATTAGTGCAGATATTGCATAGTTGCATGTGCAGATCGTTCAACTTTGTTCGTTTCCGGCGGCCCTCCACATCTCTTCCCAATCTCCTTTTTTCCATTTTTCATGTTTATCATTGCTTTTCAGATAGGTCACCGTCTCCACCAAAGAAGAAATCCAAAGCTGACCGCAGCGGAAGTGATTCGGATAAAACGCATAAGGAACACAATGATGAAGCTGAAGAAGCTGAAGCTCCCAAGGCTGAGAAAGATGCAGAGAAGCACGAAGCCAAGAAGAAGAAGTCGAAGTCAGAAAAGTCGGAGGATAGCAAAGAAGAGGAGAAGAAAGCCAAGTCTGGAAAGGAAAGGGAACGGAGAGATGATGAGAAGAAATCAAGGTCTGGAAAAGAGAAAGATAGGGGAGATAACGAAGACAGGGTGTCGAAATCGGACAAGGATAAAGAAAAGCGAGATGACGAAGACAAGAAGTCTAAATCAGACAAGGATAAAGAAAAGCGAGAAGACGAAGACAAAAAGACCAAATCAGACAAGGATAAAGAAAAGCGAGATGACGATGACAAAAAGTCTAGATCAGACAGGGACAAAGACCGAGAAAGGAAACGTGAGAAAGATAGAAGGTCGAGAAGAGATAAATCAAGATCACGTTCTAGGTGAGCTTTCTTGGTTCGAATTCGACTATTATAATTTTTTTTTGCAGATCACCAGATGCAAAACGGAAACGGAGTGAGAAAGACAAAGGTAGGAGTAGGAGGAAAGATGATAAAGAAGACGACCACAAAGAGAAGTCTAGGAAAGACAAAGAAGCTGCCAATGATAACGGCTCCAGAAATGATGGCCTTGAAGAAGGAGAGGTAGTTTTATATCATGCTGGATTTTGCGGCTATAACGCTTTCTAGGTTGTGGAACCCGCACATGAACCTACGGCAAGAGAGCTGGAAAGACTGCGACTCATTGAACAACTGGTATGAGATAGCGCTCTTTTTTACATGTTAATAAATCTAAATAGCTTTAGACGTTTCAATATGCCAGTAATTAAACTTGTGTGATGGGCTAGGTTTACGTATATATAGTATTGCTAGCTGTTAAAATTGCATTTCTAGGCCAAAGAAGACGCTGAATTAGATGGACCATCTTCATCGGTGCAAAATCATGATCAAGCCCATGATTCTAGGGCTTGCCCTTATCTCGACACTATAGATAGGTAAATGATACTTACTCCTTTTGGATTCCTCTAGACTGATGAAATTCACTGCTTACTTCCTTTCAAGCTGCCTCCTTTAGAAAAGTGTTAGACTTTGATTTCGAGAAGCTTTGTTCGGTGTCTCTATCGCATCTCAACGTATACGCTTGTATGGTGTGTGGAAAATATTTCCAGGTAAGAGATCGTTTTGCGCTGTCTTCCTGTTTTCGTGCCGTACCCTTATATACTGTATTTTGAATATGCTGAACATATAAGCTTTACAGGGTCGCGGTACCAATACACATGCGTACACGCACTCGTTAGACACCGACCATCGCGTTTTTCTCAACCTCCATACTCTCAAGTTTTATTGTCTGCCTGATAATTATGAAGTGGACGATCCATCTTTGGAAGATATCAAGGTTCATTGTTTTGTAACACTTTATTTGCGTACACATCCATCTTCGTCTTTTGCAGTATGTGCTGAAGCCGACATATACTAAGGAACTGATATCTTCCCTGGATCGGCAACACAGAATGGCAAGAGCGTACGATGACTCTACTTATTTCCCAGGAGTGGTTGGGCTTAATAATATCAAAGCTAACGACTACTGCAATGTAGTTCTTCATGTACGTCTCTTTATCTCTTCTCTAAGTAACTCTGCATCATGCTCAGTGAGCTTGCTGTATTTTTTTTCGTGTACTGAACACAATCTCTAGCAACTAGATTCAAGCACGAAAGGTTTTGAGCTTACCAACCTGTTCATTTTTGAAATCTTCACCACAATACCATTTTCTGTCCTAATTGGACTAAATTCTTCCCGTGTCCTGGCTGTTTGTTTGCAGACTCTCAGCTTCTCTCTTCTTCAACAACTCGGTTTTTGGTCACAAGCGTTCTGGGCGAATCTGGTTCAGTAGCAATGGATTTTAGTATTATTATAGGCATTGTCACATGTCACCCCCTTACGTGATTATTTCCTCCGAGAGGAAAACTATGAAAACATTAAAAGACCTCCTGGTGACAAGCTCAGTCTCCTGCCAAAAAGATTTGGAGAGCTGATCAGGTACAATCCCACGATTATCAAATCTTGCGTCCTGGTAAGTAATATTTACAGGAAGCTGTGGAATCCGAAAGCATTCCGAACTCATGTTTCACCTCATGAAATGCTTCAGGCCACGGTACTTTGTTCCGACAAAAAGTTCCAGTTCATCAAACAAGGTAATTTTGAGTTTATGAGTTTCTATGCGTTTATGTTCCAAAATGACTCAATCTTGTCAACACTTGGTCCGTATTACATCCCTCAGGGATTCGATAAAGTCATACAGCCTGCCATTTTGTGTTTCTAGGAGATGCTGCTGAGTTCATGAGCTTTCTCCTAAACACATTGCACATCGCTTTGAATGGAACACAGAAATCATCTTCCTCGATTATCTACAAGTGAGCGATAAATTAGAAAAGCTTGGGTGCAAACTCGCACTTTTAGAATATTTCGTGGTCGCATGCGGCAGTATTCGAGAAGAGTTATTCCTGCTGAGGCAACAGATTATGAACGAATGCGGCTTCTCCAGCAGCCAGAATATAACGGTCAGTCCTCAGAAACAATCATTGTCTGTTTTTTGGTTACATGCTATCTTTGTTACCCATGCAGAAAGCGCAAAGGAATTGCCCTTCCTCTATCTCGCACTGGACCTTCCCCCTGCTCCATTATACCGTGATGAACAGATGCAGAATATTATTCCGCAAGTTCCCTTGTCGGTCTTACTCCAAAAATTCAATGGGATGACCGAAAAGGCGAGTGCCTCATTTTGGTTTGTGAACCGTGACATTGTCATAGTGACATTTACAGGAATACAAAACATACAATGAGAATATCATGAAGAGATTTGAACTGCTCCGGTTACCCGAATATCTTATTATCACCTACAAGAGATTCCATAAAAATCAGTGGTTTGTTGAGAAGAACCCAACCATTGTCAATTTTCCAATCAGGTTGGTTTTTTATCCGTGTAAGTTTTTGCTGAGCGTCCTCCAACGAACAAGTAGGCCACCTTTTTTCTTTTGTACATTCGCAACTACTACTATTTCCAGCAATGTCGATCTATATGATTGCTTGTCACAAGACACTAAGCAAGATCACAAGTATACCACTTATGACTTGGTCGCCAACATCGTGCATGAAGGGAAGCCAGACTCAGGGAACTATCGTATTCAGCTTGTTCACGTGGTAGGTCCTTTATCGTGTTCGGCTAGCGTATCTGCAATGTGCTTACCGTGGTCTTTGACTAGTCTTAATTCTATAGGGCTCGCGCAAATGGTTCGAACTTGAAGATCTACATGTGAAGGAAATTTTGCCACAGATGATTGTACTGGCGGAATCGTACATACAGGTTTGTTCGAACACATTACCATCCATATAATGTCCAGAATTTTTTATCTAATTTTCATGCAAGGGTGATTTTTTCGCTTTGTGGCTTTTAAAGTTGTAGGGACGTCGTATTGGGATAAAGACAGAGTTTCGAGAAATCACTGCCCTAGACTTTATATATTATGTTGGCACATAAGTTTTGCAACTTCGTTTATTCCGAATCCATGCCAATTCTTTTTTATTCATTCAAAAATTGTCTTACCGTGATTCTCAAATGTGATGTTGGGAGCAGAAATGACCGCGATCGTTGCTCACATGATAATCATCATAATGCCAAAAAAGGAGGTGCCACATAAAGGCAACAATTATAAGAAAAAGTTATGTTGAAAAAGTGATGTGCCAATCTAATATATCGGGTTCTCTTTCATTTTTCTTCTACAAACAATCCAATGACCACGCAATAAGAAATTTGCTGCAGTCACCATCGCGCTCGATTTCTAGATACGTAGTTGTTTTTTATTTGCTTTTCTCATGAATACATTATGAACACCTGTTCTACTCTAGGACAAACGTTTCGTTCCGCAGGCGCGGATTGTATCTAGCTTCTGTGTACCCTTGGAAAGCGATTCAAAAATCTGTGCAGCGCTACCATTTTACTTTTGTTGTTGCAGATTTGGAAGCTCAATCGCAAGAAGACTCGTGAAGAGCGTATGAGTGAAGCGGTTGATGACGATACTGGAGGGTCATGATCATGTTTCAATCGGAGATAGTTTATTCAATAAAAGTGATACTTTTACATGATAATTGCTAGCCCTATTGATTTTTTTACATGTCATCGTGGACAAAATTTGTTGTTTTGTTACTGGTCTGTTGCTGATCTTAAATCGTGCATTGTTATTCTGTCAGTTCGATACGACCCGTTTTTAGCAGTTTTAAGTATATAAGTTATTACAGAAAAGTAGATCAAATGATGTTGTAATTTTGCATGCATCAGAAAATAAATGTCAATATGGATATTATGGGATCCTTCTCCGATCATTGGCTTACTGAGATGCGGCGTAATGTTCGTGGTCATTTCAAAGCTGAACACTCATTAACTGAATTCGTAGCACCTGCTCCGCTCGCGCGTATCGATCCAACATCTGCTTCTTAGCGATCTTCCAGCTCACGCTGGCTATTTTTGTTCGCGTACGAGTCACAGGATGTTGTGCCTTTATATATGTTCTCTTTTGCACATCTCATCGGACGCATTTTGATTTCCGCATAATTGCGGTTGCATATCGCTACAGATATTAAATCTCTGCTCAAATAGCAGCTGTAATCACTTGAGATTTCTATGTGCATCCATCGTTTTTTTCGTCCACTTACGACGTCTACAAAGCCTGCTCTCAAATTGCATGTGATCATCAGTTCCCCCTTTATAATGTTGTCCCTTCCTAATTTACAGAGTATGCTTGATCAAGGCAATTTTTCGCTAGGTATGGAAACTATGTGTTTGCCACGTGACCTAACTAACATTAACTGACATGTTTTTATGTGATCAGAAACGCTTTTCTATTCATTTCTGCTGATCATAATATCTCCTTTTGTGGCGTACCGATTTTCGGAAAAAAAGGCGCTAGGAGAATTTTGTCTTGTGACGCCAAAAATGAACACCATTGCACTAATAAACCCAAAGTTGATATTCGCTTATTTTGACAAAGTTTTGCCAGGGGTATTATTTGACACGCGATTGAGCACCATTTTGTAAGTACCTAGCTCAATTGTCGCTTTTCGGCTCTCCAGACCTCAAAGTCTCAAAGTCGTGAACTCCACTCAAGCTTCCGCTAAATTTGGTATTCGATATGCTATCACGAGTTTTTCATAGGGGTTACGGTAGGTGGGCGACATTGTTAATTGATGCGTATGATGAGTTTTGATAATGAATGAAATGTTGTCAAGTTATTCGCGAAATTTTTTCGGATACTGAGATTTTAACCCTCACCGTACAGTTCTTCATACAAATATGAGACCATAACAGATTGAGTAATAGCAAGCCAATGAACAGCATGTCAGATGACCTCCATAGGGTATCTGAAACGAAAGTGTGTCAACATTTTGGGGCCGAACATTATAGGCGAATGCCTAATACTTTTTTTTGAAGAAACCAGGGCTTTACATCTGGTGTTTTATACTATATAACTTCCTGTGGTATACTCTCTCGACATGGATGGGCATTTTTTACGACAACTTGACGGTTTCCTCGCTATGAGAAGGTCTGCCGGTATCGAAGTCAATGGAGTTTTCCACTCCACTGACAGCTTTCTGTCGTAATAGTTCTGCTTCCGGATGCAGAACTTTTGCCAACATTCGGTCCATCATCGCACTTTTACTATTTATGATGAAAATACCCAACCTTTATGTCAATAATAAATAATAATGCATAATTGCCAATAAATCTCCTGAACTAATTGACAGATACAAATGTTCCTTTTCTCACAGACTACAGATATTACAAAAAAAGCACGGAAAATCAAGAAACGGAAGTTTCCACTCATTCAGCATCAAGTATAAGGTCTTTCGCTCCCCAAAATATAAAAATTGATGCAAAAATAATGAGCGTTTGCGAAGTCACACTTTGACTTGCTAAAACTTCCCAAAAATTCTACGATTTAAAAGCGTCAAAGACCATCCAAACTTTCGCTATGCTGCACATTGACTTGTACTCGTATCACAAACCGGCAGAAAAATATGGATTGGTAAACAAAAGTTTCTTGATCAAACGTCGTGTTACCACAACTCCCTTCCAAGTTTGTCCATATGATTGGCAAGTAGCCTATCTTGTAGCGGCAAGAAATTAATACACACGAAGGTGAAAAGGGCCTGAACAGAAAAGAAATTTGAAAAGGAAAAAATTAAGATATAAAAATGTTAGCTTTTTTCAACATTTTTTCAGAAGGCATCAAACGCCTAATTATGCAATTTTCGGATTTCCTGTGTACTGAATACGTGGGTGTAATTGCAAAAACTGTGAGCAGGATGCCCTACCCTTACACTACCAAATGAGCGAAGCTCTAGCGAGACCTTTTTATAGAAACTTGTGGGCCATAGAGTGACCACCGATTAACCCATTTTGTGGAGTCGATATCTTTGTCTAGATAACACCAAAATACAAATGTGAAATGCATAATGTAGGCAGTTTTCACTACAAAAAGCTAAATTTTTGAAAAACGTCATTATTTGCGCATGAATTCTGGCCAAAAAAAATGAGTGCAATGATTTTCTTTTCAGTGCGGGATTATGAAGCTTTGTAAACAACAGATTAGGCTAGAAGCACTTTCAACCATCGTTGGATAGAGCATTAAACTCCTAGGTAATTTGCTGAACTCGTTCCATAGAAGAAAGTGTGATTGTAAAAAAGTTCATGGAGAGAGGCCTACCAAATGTTGATTTTGCATCAAAGTAATATTAACCTCCCCCTTTTGATTATTACTCTGATCGTTTCGAACAACTTCTAGCGGTGCCTTTTTACCAAGAATTGATGTCTTTCTGTGAATCACCGAATTTCACGATTATATCAATTCGTTGTGAATGAAAATGTCTCACTGATTGACATTCAGTTAGTTGATCGTCATCGTAGAAATCTCAGAAAGGTAGTTGACGTGTCATTGTGTCATTAATTCTGAAAAACCTGCACAAATGTTTTTTGGTTCCTTCAGATAAGGCAGCATCATATAATTCAGTTAATGAGAGATTTCATCATTGTATTGCGTCACTGCATGCAGTGCTGCTTCTCACATTTTGCAATCATTCACAGTTTTCTTTGTAGGGTAGCAATCATCCTATTCTATTCCTTGTATAGATGTGCTTTGTCTCAATATCTCAAGAAGGATCTGTTTCTGGACAGCTCAAAGAAAACGGAAGGAATCTACTAGGGCTTTTATGTGGGAAGTGGTCGAAGATTCTCACTCGGTCGACTTTTTCACGAATTTACTATTTTGCCTCCTCCTCAGCAACATATGACCAGTTCGCGACAAAAAGTTCCACTTTAACCTCTCACACCGTATGAAGGCACCGTCCACTCCGATTCCCGAGTTCCATGCTGTCGTTCCGGGGCCTTCTTATGTCCCTGATTCCGAATATGAAATCGAGAATCCGCGGAAACGCCGACAGTCCTGTTTGGGAGAACCGCGGGCTGGTTCTCCGCAACAGTGATTGGGTGAGCGCGCGTGGATGGGCGGGCATTACGGGAGGATGGCGGTGCCGCCTATGGGTCATCGTGCCTCTTCGTTATTCTGGAACGATTTTCTCGCTTCGGAGGCAACATGTGCCGCGACTTGAGCATTGGCTTCTCAAACGGTCGAAGGGATACCTCCGGAGGGCAAATGGCGGGGGTCTGCCACTTCGTGTTCCGGAGCCCTCCCATTGGGGCTCCATTAAATCTGGCGTCACGGTGACGTCACAAGAAGGGGAATGGGACCCCTCCCTGGGGCTCGCAAATCTCTGCTCCAGGGGTGCCAGATTTGGAAGAGCCCCGGAGCACCAAAATGGGTGAAATCTGAGGGCTCCGGAGCACGAGTGGCAAACCCCGCTGGGCAGAGCCCAGGACCCTCCCAATTTTGCTCCGGAGGTATCCATTCAACTGTCCGAGGTTATATGCTGCTAAATTGATCAAAATGCCCTCCTTTTTCCTGCATCTGCCTGACCAAAGTCGAAGTGGACCTCTTGGAAACATCTATAATTTGAGGAGATGGACTGAGGAGTTACAAAAGATCCTCAACAACTGTATGCACCTCTTCTCTGATCTTGAACAATTGGCTTTTCTAGTCTGGCCAAGTCTATGGAGGGAGTTTTGCAGAAACGAGTCCATTACGTAGAGGAGGGAATTTGTAAGAAATACCAAAGGAGTCTCGAAACAGTGGAATTACACCGTCCAAAGGGTGCTCAAATTTCCAATTTTTTATTCTTGCAAGTGCCTATGAGGAAAACTGAGTTTGGATTGTCGAAGTTTATGCTTAATGTTGAATGCTCCAAATGCACTTTGTCATTCTTCTGGATGGGTAGTTCCAAAGGGCTGCGATCTCGTTCTTGAGTCCAGCTATAAACACCACGGAATGTCCTGGTGTCCAGAGATTGGTGTTTGTTCTGCTGTAAACAATACTGCACGTGCTAGTGTACTAACTGTTCGCGCACATTTATTGCATCTCTTTCGGTGCTGATAGTGACTTATCGCAAATCACATGCACGAACTCTCGTCTCTGGATGGGGTACCTGAGAGCGCACATTGAGCAGCTTAGTCTTATCAGCACCGTGATACAACTCGAACTAACGTTGACAGATTTTTTTTTTCGCGCTTCTGTCCCAGTAGCAATCTGTGTGGTCCGGAGAGCATTGAGCGAGCACAAAGCTTGAAGGCGCAATTCATCCAAAACTAGGATGCAAAAATCCAGGAGCTGTACAACCAGGGTTCGGCACAGGTGACTTGGCAAGCAAGCTGGGTATCGTTTTTGGGACAAAAAGCAAAGGGGTTTTCGTTTTTGTGGCCGAAAAGACACAAAATTTGCGACGTTTTTTCTTTGGCCGACTTTTCGTTTCCTGGAGAATTTTTAAGAGTATGGTTTAAGGTCAAAGAGACTTCGTAAAATTTTGGGAGAGTCAAGGGGGACTTCGTTTCTTGCACTTTCCGAAAACCGCCTCGTGCCGAGCCCTGGAACAGCAACTCTTTTAGCTAAGTAGATAGTTCCAAGGCATTCTGGAAATATAAACTAGAATCGCTTCAGAAGTTATTTACCGATCTGCTCGTCCCACCTATCAACATAGGTGTTTTAAAGGTATATTGAGTCCAGAATTAGGCTCCATAGCTAGAAATGCCGACTATTTATTTTATAATGGAAGGGTGGTTTCCGTTCCGTCTACTCATAAGTTTCATTTCGAACGCATCATCTGTAGACCATCCAGGTTGATAGGCAGGTAGGCAATAACTTCTAAGGCAATTTCCTCGCTTCGAAAATCAAATTTTGAGCGGGAAATTGGGTCGGTGCCTTTTGTCTCATCTTTGATGCACAACAGTTTGTTTATCACCCAGTGATAGCGAAAGCTGCTTGTCTGGCGATGATGCAGCTTCGTGCTTTCTAGCATATTCTGAACTTTCGCCGAAAATGCTGAGAGATGGAGTCCTGATACAGATGTTCATGATATTTATGACCTCGCCCTTGAGTTGCTAATGATAGCGCAGAGATTATTTTTCAGGGCAACATGTTCTTTCACCCTGTCGCTGTTCTCCCTCAAGCACAGCTCCAGTGGTGATAAAAATGTATTCAACAGTTAAGGTAATACAGATCTGATGCGTCGGTAGTGCAGCCTGTGTGGAGGTTCTCTGTTGAAAGAATTTCTAAAGACGCTTCCCTAACATGGCTATCCTGACCTGTGCCTGCTGCGTTCTACTCTAGCTAAGACAGTGTAGAACCAAAAATTACGGGAACATTTGGAAACATGGGTAAAAAGGGGCAAGTTGGCTGTATGGATAGTGAAATTGTCGCGCAGCACATATCAATGTAACAAACAGACGGTGAGCAAATGTTGTCTGGGTATGTGGAATACCTCGCAGTCTTCATTTTGCCGGTACCACAAATACCTAGCGTAAGTCATCTGCAATGGCAGCAGGCTTGGAAAATATCTCCCTGCAAAGCGTGCGACGAGATTTTTTCGAAGTTAGGGGCGGCTAACGCTACGCTTCCGACATTTTTTGGCCTTTCATTTTTTACACACTTACAACTTCGTGTTTTGAAGAAGGACATGCCGAAAAAAATATATAGGCTGAAAAAACACTTCTAAATAAAGTCATTAACCTCTCATTAGAATCAGTAAGATCTTGATATCCCAGCTTTTATTTTTATGTTGGATGAATGAATGATGTGGCTCAAAGGCAACGTCCAAACAGGTTGCGACTTTAGCTTCGCTTACTTTTTCGAATAATATGGACCCCTAGATATGAAAATATACTTCACTGATGCAAATTTAGGATTCTGCTTTTTTGTGAGAAGGAATTTACATCGCCATTTATGTACTTTTAAAGCATAGCGTTTTCGCACTTGCATAGTCATGATTGAACGGTTGCTGGCGCCATGTCCGTTTAGCGCTTCTCAGGCCCAAAAAGCAAAATTCCAACTTTTTTTGCATCTATTGGTTTTGAACGCTGGACATGCAGAAGATATGATGAGGAACACCCAAATGCAATTACCTTCGCGACAGTTTGGATGTGTGCGAAAATTAACTGTTTTTCTCGGGATCCTCCAGATTTTCTCGGTGGATTCTGTACTAGTTTACGAAGAGGATGCGGAGGAGAGATTATTTATTTTTGCTGGAAGCTAAAGCATCAAAGATCTTTGCTATCACTTCATAGCAGACTCAGTAAACAATGAGCTTTTGGAGTCTTCCATTGTCTCGCTGTTTTCTAATAGTCGTGATAGATTTCTTAAAGAATCTCAAACATCCAAAGCTTCCGAAGCCTTACTTTTTGTATAAGCCGGGAGCTGCTATTTTCGACTACGCAAACCTCTCCGCAGCTATTTTGAGAGGCTTGTTCAATAGCCTCCAAGAAATTAGAGATCAGTTTTATTGAAGAAGTAACTTTGTCATGGATTTTGTAGTTCTGTGAAGATTCATTTGTGAAATTTGGACTGAAATTGACAGCATGTCAATTTCTTCACTTTCAGCTGCGTTTAAAATTGTCCGTGCCAGTGCTATACCAGCACCGTTCCAACGCCATGTTAGCGTCGTGCTAGGGCCTTGGTTGATCAGTACGGAGCCCTTGCACATGGATCCTGGCGCGGCGCTAGCACGGCGTTGGCACGGAGCTTTCATATCGCCGATACAGGTGCGCTTGGACGCAGCCCGGGCATCTTTTTAGCTACCGTAAAATATATATAACGTACTTTATTCGAGTGGACAAAATGAGCTTATGATAGCTGCATTCGATCACGAAATTTATGGTCCGGGCTTCTGTTCACTGCACTCCGCAAAAAGGAGCGCTTGGCAGCTGCTTTACTTCCTAGATATCTCTTTTGTTTCAAAGGTTTCCGCTCCTTGAATGACCTCTGACAATTCGCTGATCTGATCGTCAGAGCAGTGAACATAACATTCTGCTGCGCCCAATATTCTTGTTGCTGTGTAAACTTTCTGAGAATCTGGGTTTGAATGCGATAGACGACTACTTGAATTTAGTGTAACAGTTTTTCTCTGTGTGCTCCATAGTTCTCTGAACACAATGTCCTCGTCATCGGAAATCGATTCGGCTTGTACTTTCTGGATAGGCCGGCTGGTATGCTGAGAGCCGTCGCTTGACTGGAAAGACGAAAATTGTCTGTTTTCATCCATTCAGCTCAGCAGGAATTAAATAAAATCAACAAAGCTGAGCGCTCAAACATTCAGCTCTTACAAGTGGATGGCAGCGCATTTGTTTACATTTCATGTAAAAAATAAATCTGTTCTACAATACATTGGCAAATCCAAATTATTTGGGGGGGGGGGGGGGTGGTGTTACAAAGAATCGGGAAGCGGACGCACGGCGGCCAGACCTGGCTCATTATTCTGAGGTATTTTGATCTCTACAAAATGAAGACTGCCTTAATAGTTGGACGTTTTTTTGGGTAGCCGCGAAAAACGACAATAAAAGCTGTATTAGGCCATGGATTTCACTACCTGTTATGGCTTTTTTTTTGAATTTTTATTCATTCACCCAGCTAATAGTTCCAACATTTTCAATCATGCATAAGATGCGGGGCAAGAACCTCGAGTCCGTTGCAAAACTGAAAACGTTTTAGGGTGATTCATAAGTCTTGCACTGAGCATCACGAAAAAATTGTGGATTTGTGAAAAAAAAAGACGTGAATGCATTAGCTGAAAGTATCGGTACTAGAACGCAAATTTTCTTCCTTTTTTTCGGTGTATCGCCCGAGCTAACTTGACGTTATCATCAGCATCCGATCCTGAATCACGGCTGGTGAACACACTCTTTGTTTCGCATTCAATTTCCAGCTCATCATTTCTTTTATCCAGGGCTGTTATTGAATCATATGACAATAGCGCTTTCGAATTCTGCCTCTTCGATGTATTTTTGTGGCGTTTGGTCGGGCATAAATTATGCGAAAGCATCAACTCTCGCTCGCCCTGATTGCATTTGCGTGGAACGGCAGAGGCTATCCCGACTACACAAATAGCCAACCATCTGTTTTCACTCCGTTTACACTGCCGAAATTTCAGTTTTCTCTGAATTCACATCATGAAATGAAAACCCGGTTCCCTCGATTTCTATGTGACACTTACCGCACGTTATTCGAGTCAGTTCGCATTGTCTGGCTGTATCGCCTTTCACCCGGCCATGTCAAGTGCATGTTGCCGTACAGGTGTTGTTTACCCGTTCCCCCGTGATGTGTTAAACAAAGATTGATTTCTCAAAATTCGTTATCAACTCGGATTGAACAGCGCCTATTTTCCCCGGAGTGCAGGACAGGACAAAGTACGCCAGCGCACCGACGTCAGCGTTCTCTGGCGTCTCCGCGAGCACCCGCAGTGTAGCGGATCTGCTCGGCCCCCTGGGTGCGCTGCCCGGGTAAACTCTCGCCGGGGCTCACGTGGCCGCTCCTCTGAGCAGCACATTCGGTAAACATCGACACGCGAAGCACGAGCTCCGCCCCCTCCGCAGGACGGAAAGCCGCACATTCGTTTCGACGAGTTACTCTTCGACTGCTGTTTGTACCGAACAGTTGCTCTCGGCATTTGTTTGAGCTTTCGGATCCTTATTGTCTAACGGCTTGGTAGTGGTGGCCTAAGGTTATAGAACAAAGTTAATTGTAGAGTAACTTTAATTATCGTCATAAGTGAAAGTAATGGTATATTCTTTTTGTGTCTATCTACCTTCTTTTCCATTCACAAAGGGTTAACACTAGGCGGTGTAGGTTTTCGTGTAGGGATAGATACGCCGTAGAATGCTGTAACTGAATTTGGCATTTACATCTGCTTCACGAATTTTTGAATAGTATTGCGATCGTTTTTCTCGGAATTAATTGGGGTTGGGATTATGATGTAGATTCGCCTGCTCTTTCGATCTCTAATTTTGTTTGATAAATTCAAATATAATATTCGTTGATGTATTTTTTTAGCCAAAATTATAAGAATTTTAGCAAAGATATTATACCCACACACCTTCACAAAAAAAGACAGATTTGAAATCAATGTTTACATCGTACGGTGAACATTTCATTCCCAGCCAGGACTCGAAGTGTTTCCCCCGTGTAAATCTTGACTGGCAACTGGCATTGACAGCTCGGCGCTACTTGCATAGGTGCATTATTTGTTACCAGAAACAGAGCCGAAATCTCTCGTAGGTCATGTTGAAAGCATAGTAATGTCGTCAAAATTTAGCTACTTCTAGGTCAGCAAAAATTGAATAATCTCTCGTCTTATTGACGAGGGCAGAAGTCAACTTTTGATACGTTTTTGAAAGCCCTAGTATTGGTTTCCTATGCTACAAATCTTAATAGTCTCAAGTCGGAAATCTTGGATTACCCATGTGAGCCGTCTATTTACGATTTATTTGCCTTTCATATTATTACAATTTGCGGCACCCAAACAAACTGATCCATTCTTTTAACGTGAGTGATCTTACTCTTTGCCAGTTGCAAGTGCCAAGCTTCTTCTGAAATTCGCCTCTCCATCTCCTTAGGGCCAGTATGTCGAGTTGTGTTCTCTCCATGGCTTCTTGCATGTAGTTGGACTTCGTTTGGCAGGCGTCTCACGTTGGATGTTCTGATGTGATAACAGTCGTTGTTGGAGTGGAACATACTTGATCCTGCTGTTCCGGGGCTTCCTGGATCAAGGGGTTCGACGTCCGGTAGGGTGGGGAAGAACGGTCAAAATGACCGACCAGTCGAGGGATGTGTAGAAGATGAACTATCCCACTCTGACAGGGCTGTCGAGAATGCCTCACCACTTAGCTATCATCCAGGCTTAGTTTGACACACTATGGTTCTCCCAGCACTGCACAGCTCACTGCTTCGGTGCGAAATTTTGTCTCACCCGGAATTCTTTGCATATCTTTTGCTCAGCGACTTCCAGCTCAGACCTCGTGCTCGTCTGTCTAACCTAAGCAATCACTGCAGTTGTCGAGGTGGATATTTGGTGACGTCGCTGAGCGACGAAAACACGCGCCGGCGCGGCTGTTTTCGCCGTCGGCTGCGGTCGACATCGGATGTAAACAGCTGTTGGATGTGGTTATGTGTCCCCACCGCAGTCTACCTTTGTGATGACATGTCATCAGAAGTGATGCAATGACTATCGCAGTTGAAGCCACACCGTTCATAGTCATTTTTTGAGGGCTGGCAATTTTTTTTGGGAGTCTGTAAACTTTAGGTACCTACCCTGGCAGTATTCTTAGCATCTCCAGTTCTATTTTGAGCACTATGTTTATTGCACAAGTGTTCAACTGTTTACTGTGCAGTGACAAACAGTCAAGATACATTTCAATTGCAATCACTTATGCGACTTTTTTACGACTTGAGGTGCTCTCTCGCTTTGTTATCTTACCCGACCGATACAAGTTTACGATCTGATCAGTAGCGTGGGCTCGTGATACGTGTAACCAGTAATTTTTCCGGTCGAGATCGGCTCTGATTAAGTGCGAGTGCACTTTCGATGACATAAAAGATTGGGCTGTAGTCTTTCGATAAACAAATTCCAAAGATAGTTCTATGTCACTATTTGTTTAGCTTTTGTGCCCCTTTTTTGGACGTTCGAAGCAAAACCTAAAATAGACCATATGACAATGACGCATTTTCCAAACTTACTTGATCATAGCCCTCTCTTATGGTGGCTCTTGCTGTCAGTGACTATCTTTCTACAATCATCCAATCGTTATCAATCCAGTCTTTTTCAGATGATCACATAGATGCGTATATTTTCTTATCGCACAATAGTGTAAGACTACTATAAAAAGATCTGAGTATTGTTTTGTTCGTCCAAGTTCGTCCAAAAGACTGTTACCATTGAGGACACAAAGAGGCTGCTTCACCAAACACTCGGCACTCGGCACTCGGCATAGCTTTGGTTGGACGAGGGCAAGCCTACAAGGGGATAATAGGAACCAGCTGAGTTATAATTTCCTATAAAATAGGCCGGGAAAACATTTTGACCAAATTTACGTTTCCATCTTTCATAGGCTCCCGCATGTTGTACATGTAGACGCACATGTAAGTTCCAAGCACAAGCTGTCACACTAAAATAGAAAAATGAAGCAGCTGAATTGTGGCAAATCCGCCCCTTCTGACTCTGGGCTCCTCCTACTTTCAGCATGAACCGCTGTCGTGCACAAAGACAAATTTTCACTTTCTGAATCAGGGCTCGGCACGAGGTGGCTAGATGAAAATGGAAAAAACGAAGTCCCCTTTGACCCTCAACCATTTCCTCTAAAAACCTGAAAAATTCCCCAAAATCCCCCAAAAAACGAAACGTCGACTAAAAAAAACGTCGCCAAGTCGCCAATTTTGCGTCTCTCTTCGGTCATAAAAACGAAACCCCCTTTGCTTTTTGTCCCAAAAACGATACCCAGCTTGCTTACAAGCCAACTGTGCCGAGCCCTGATACATTCAGAATCTGAATGTATCACATCTTGAAAATTAGCAATTGTAGCTTTGAACTGTCCAAATTCTCTGTCAACTAATATTACCTTACAACAACCATAATAGTGGAATTTCACCATTATAAGCCAATCCAGTGCGAATTTGGCTTGAGCAATTCTTACCCATAGCATTCATAATGTGATTGTAATTGTTACTTTTCAGCTGTGTACTAGAACATTTTTTCAAAAGCGTGACAGGAAATGGAATTTTATCAATCACGATGTCTGATGCCTAAGATAGCACTAAGTTAATAAGCGGTCTGAATGGTTTTACTCCCATCATTGCTCTATAAATTGTTTGCCTAGTCTTGGCTGTCTGTCTTTCTTCTCGGAGAGTTATGTGATCTTCATACATAGTTTGGAAGTCTGTAAATTTTGCACTCCTCATTTCACAAACCATTGGCTTTATCCGTCTAGCATACTCCGTAAGCAGAATGTCAACGTTTGTGATCAGTTCGTGTGAATCCGAGAACAAAAGTGTGTGTAAGATCAAAATTTTCTTGATCTCCTGACCACCCCTTTATCGTGAGTGGTCAGCTCTCACACCAATTTCGAATTTCGCTGGCTCCTGCTTCCGTCCGCCTGCTCCGTGCTTATCACTGGCTGTCGCAGTAACGATGTGTCAGCCCCCTTCACTGTCCTTTTTCACGTGCTGTTGATTTTTCCCGTTGTGCTTGGCTACGCACAGCACTCGCTCCACGACTGACACCCATCTGTGCAGATGGCGGGTGGATGCAGTGGCTCAATGATCTTCTTTGTTTGTATGAAGTTTTTCCTGATTTGTGGCTGCTTTTCTATACCATTTTTAACCACTTGGAGGAAAATTGCAGAAACTTCTGTCCAAATATATAATTTGTTTTTGGAATCTACTGATTTTGCCTAAAATCAGGTTGAAAGTAGAAAATCGCAATTTCTTCCTCAGTCGTGATCCTCTCACTTGGTTAAGAAAGTCCTTCTCAAGCCAGCTTCGAGCTCTATTGAAAAAATCCATTCGAAACTATAGTTCAAAGCGAAAGGTGTTATCTTTTTTACTGCAATCATATTTTTCTGATTCGGTGATCAATGTTCGTCTATCTCATTTTATTTTTATTTTGACCAACTACCATCAAAATGGCTGACCATTTTAGACATATCCGAGCCGTCACATCTCTGCCAATTAATGTCAACATCGTCCGTGCAAGCCGAAAGGTAATTGAAATTTTTCCAGTATTTTTCCAACTTATTTTGGCTTCCTAGATTGCATTTTCACAATAAAATTCTCGAATTTCAGCGACTTGTCCACCGTACTTCCCTCATGCTCTAGCTCAAATGTTACCCTCAATAATGATGTGCTCACAATGATTTTCGAGAAAGTGGCTACATTTGGAAATATCAAGGATGTTCTGGAATTGAGAGTGAGTTTTAATGATTTTGTTTTCGTTTTATAAAATTATTTGTGAGCTCTTTTAGACCGTTTCCTCATGGGCAGCATACGGAATTGATCGCTCTCTAACGAGAAATACACATATCAAAGTCGATATCCGTTCTCCAATAGAATTTCGAATTACTGGACTCAAGAAAGAGAAACTGCCCGTACCAGAGCCAGTGATCTACATTCAGGTAGGATCACAAGAAGTTTACAGTCTATTTGAAGTCAAAAGTTCTCAGTTTAGGGATCCCGAGTAACTCCTAAAGCTGCCATCAAACTTCTAAAATTTCTCATTGGCAAAATGCGAACGATCACAGAACTCTCATTGAACATCGAAGATTCCGATCTAACCACTTTCAATGCACTTTTAGATCAGCTGATACAAGCTGGTAGGTTGACAAATTTTCACTTGACCGGTACATCGAAAGTTCAGATTTTTTTGCAGATAACGTGAAACTTGAAGTTCTACGGCTGAAGAGAGTAAAAGGTGGTCAGAGCATACCCAAAGTCTGTGATCTAATCATGGCAAATGCTGATACATTGCGAATTGTTGGTCGAATTGGACTTTCTGAAGCACGTGCATTAAATTCATCTGTGAGTTTGATATCTTACAGTAGTTACTGACTTTTTAAGTATTGGACCCGCCTTGACCGACGATTTGGGATCTGTTACTATCTATGGTCATCAAAGCTGATTTTTTTCTCATTTCTCGTTGCCAAGGCAATATCTGGGGCATTATTTATAACGAAATTCTGCTTACTAGATTAGAGTAGTCCTTTTTATTCGTGGGATACTGTTTAGCACTGTTTCTAGTTGTCTGTAAATCAAGAAGTCGGGAGTTCTGACCGATGGATCTCAAAACTTACGAATATTGAAAGGTAGAATTTTAGTGATAACTTTCTACTTGAGCACTACTAACCCTGCACAATACGTTCCAATTTCCTGTGGGCTCAAATTGTTCTGTTTTCAGATACATTTGGAACGTTTGTCGCTGATGACGTTTGATCTCGGTTTTGAAGCATCGCATACGGATATCTGTGAACATATGCTTGCTATTGCTAGAAGTGGAACCACATTCAAGCACCTGTCTTACACGAGCTTTGTTGGGTTTGATCCTACAGATGACGTTGTTCAGGTACGCGAACGTCTCTTAGCCTTTTTTGCACAAAAATCAAATTTTTTTGCTTCTTGTTTTAAGCTGTAATTGGAACTCACTTGTTAAGCGATGACCTTCTAATGTGAATTTGGTTTTCTGTTTTCTTGGATTTTCTAGAACTGAAAATTCTAAAACTGGGTTAGTGACAAAAAATTGTGAAAGTAGCTCGAAATATCACCAATGTTTCTGATGAGGAGTGCTGGATGCGTGTGGCTTGAGCTGCAAATCACCAAGCTGTTGTTCAGCTGGATGGATTATTGGCCGAATGATTGGTAGTTTGGTCGCTCGCGTCACGCCCATCCAGTATGTGTTGCGTCCTAGGTCGACTTCTGCACATTTTCGAAGCCGCTGTGGAGCAAAGTTCATACACAGGACTTAAAAGTCTCATCAGAAAAATATAGAACATAATTGAAAACTCCACTGTCCTTCCACTGTCCACTGCTGCTAATTTTGTCGTTAAAGGCACCGTCCACCCAAAATCTCGAGTTCAATGTTTTTCTCGCCTTCAGGCCTTCTGAAAGCCCTGATTCCGAATATGGAGTCGAAAATCCGCGAAACCTTTGAAAATCCCTGTTTCGAGAACCCTCTGCAACAAGCGCAGGCGAAATAAAGCATGCAAGTGGGCGGGGCGAAAAGGGTCGCCCCGCCTACTTTGCTACTTTCGGAGCGATTTCTCGCTCCAGAAGCAGTCTTTTGCGGCGAAGCTTGGAGGTTTGTCTAGTATGGGGGCCCATATTAGTATGCCATCATAATCTCGCCAACCTCCATTTTGGGTGGACGGTGCCTTTAAAGGCAGTGGCTCAGCAAATCTCAACCTAGTCAAATTTTTGCTTACCTGGAGTTTTTCAATACGCTAATCTCGAAGGCCCACTTCTGAGAGCTTGAAAACGGCGAAAACGAGCATTTTTCAATGCCCTTCCCCTCGGAATTGGACGAGTGGAGCAACTGATGATGCTGTATCGTGGCGGGACCCAATGCTTATAGCATTGCGGCGGGCAGCTTCCAATGGTGAGAAGGAAATTGCCAACTCGTCCGGACGCGTGTAAGATTGGCCTGCGCGTGTAAGTTTGAGAGCAATTTTCTCGGCAGGGAAGGCATGCTGTGCAACCAAGATTGCGCTGTTCTCATACTTAGGCGCTAAGGAATTTACCGCGTTAAAATCCTGAGTAGTTGAGTTTTGCCGATCCACTGCCTTTAAGCAGAGTTGAAATGCTAAATGTTATCGTGAATGGCAAAATGAATGAATTAGCGGCCCATAAGAGGCAATGTAGCATAACACAAAAATCCGTAACGTATTGATTTGAAGCTCAAAAATGTCTTTGACAAGTGAGAATCACAGTGAGAATGTAATAAAATTTTCAGACATTCCTTGACCGCTGCCAAGTGACGAGTCTTCGCTTGACGATGATGCGAGGTCCTTACATTCCACCTCAGCCAGATTACATGGTCGGAAAGGTAATGGTTCATTTTTCCCTCCAATTCTGAGATCAGCTGAACAAAGTAATTTAGGTACGCCAAATAGATCATCTGGAGCTGGGCGAAGTGGTTGACAAGCCGAACATCTTCAACTCGCTGGTCACCTACGAGAAAGTTTTTAAGAAAGTTTTCCCAAGCGTACAGGACATCCACTATTTCCAGCACTGGTAACCCTCGTATGTGCCCCTTACTGTATATAGACCCTATTTCCTCACCAGAAATTTCCCTCCGACTTCTATCCGTTGACCTCATTCATTCGAGGAGCTCTGTTCGTTTCGGTGCTGTGTTCATTGTTGTATCCTTGTGACGAACGGTATCTCACCCGCTGTTGATTTACCGCAAATTTTTAGAGATTTCTATGAACCTGATGTATGTGCGATGAGCTGACCTAGGTTACATAGCACGATCTCTGATCTCAACTCTGTATATTGTTATAATTGTGTATATTGTACATATTCTAGAGATCATCAGACTTGTACACATTTACGACTTTAGAGGCTTTCGCATTAGATACGGTTAGGGTTTTCATATAGCTTTGTTGTTATGAATCTTTTGAGGTGCAAGTTGTTCCAGCAGTACGCACAATAGAATTTTGAACTCGAGAGAGCAAATTTCATAGTTGCGATTTTAATGCAGAAAATGATGGAACATGAATACGGGTTGCAGCAGTCTATCTTGAGAAAGGAAAAAGTTCTCAGTGTTAGGAAACATTGCCGCGAGTTTGTGAAATATTGCTATTAAAAAGTTAAAACCGATTTACAGTAACTCCCTTATTCTTTGAACTCAGTATCGGCTTGGATCTTGCAAAGTCATGCACCCTAAAACCTTGTGCGTTAAATCGCTTTTGCAGGCTCTAACTATTTTCCTTTAAACGTTTGTTTTTTTCGAAGCTGCTTGATTTTCAATTCTCTGCGGTGGGTTTATTTGTGTGCGGACTTATCTAGAAGATTTTAGGAATTAATTCTTTTCTCTAAATGTCTGTTGACAGTCAGTCCGCTAATGTTCACATCTAGCAACTGCGTCACCAAAGTGACATTGTTGAAAGAGAACAAACAGGCGATCACGAGCAGTGGCTCATCACTCTGTTTTTCTGTCCGACAAGCAGGACAAAAAAAACTCGGAGAGTTGATTGGTTGCTTGGAATTCTGCTAATTTGATTGGTAGGGTTTCGACAATTTTCAAGAAGCAGCCTGTGCAGAAACCCTTCTTTCTGGTTCGCATAGCACTGCTAAGCCACACATAATACAAAATCGTGGCTTCTTCATGAAAAGTGCTGTGCCTCTGAATCGAGTTGTTCAAAAAGTTTTCCCCACTTGCTGCAATCAACGAAAGCTTTTTTCCCCAGAAATGTCGTTGTGGGAGTGGTGGTACATATAATCGCATGCAAAGGGGAGATTATTTAGTGCAAGGGTTCCCGAACATTTTCCTTCAGAAATCAGTGAGCCTCACTCAACTTATGTTTAGCCCGAGATGTAGTAGGACAGCACAAACTTTTCTCACTGTAGTCGATCTCCGACTAAGCGGTAGTACAGCACTAATAATTATTTCAGTGCTTTTATTCAGAAATCCTCTGCGGAAAAATTCGAGAAAAGCCAGTCTATTCGATTCTTCCTACCTGGACTTCACGATTTCGATCGCCCTCGATCTGGCAATTTATCCAATATTGAAGGACTAAAAATGAGCGTGTATAGATAACTCGCGTAGGTCGCTAGCACTCTCTACCTTTCAACAATTTTGGATGCGTTTACGATAATTTATGGACGGAATATTGCCGAATTGCTCTGCAGCTTAAATCGCTCAAATTATGCACGGGGCTTTAGGGGTAAAAAACCCTCGTTCTTTTTCGTTTCCGATTTTTTCGCCGCTGTTACTTGGGAAATTGTTCTTTATCTATTACTAGATGTTCTAGACCCAGTTTCACGATAAAGAACAAAAGTTAATGGCTTGCGTGTAACGATTTCTGTGCGAATTATGAGGACTAGAACGACAAACCATATTTGGGATCAAAAGGCTCACAATCAAAATTTTGTACAAATCACATTTCGATACCAGAATTCACCAGCAAATATACGTGTCTTCATAAAAATCCACTACCTGCGACTTCTTGCAGAGCAAAAAGAGAAAAAACTACCTAATAGTTCGCTTTCTAAGGTGCGCACCACGAATTGAGCAAGCTTTATGACCACGAATAAAAAACATTCTAAAGATTTCAGTACCGTCTAAAAAAGCTGTATGAAAACGAGAAATGAAAGAATTCTTCAGATTATGTAAGCTATGTCTATAAGTACGATTTTTCTTCCAAAATTAACCATAAGAAATAGGCCTTCACGGCAACTCAATACATAAATTTTTTACTTGACAGTGGAGCGCAGTACATAGTTATTTATCTTGTCCCTACAAGATCTCTAATGGATCACTCATTGATGCAAAACACTGGTCGGTTTTGACCATATCCTTGACACAACAACACTTTAGAAAATTAGTTTATTATAGATAAAACTATCACAGCTCATACTGAAATGCATGCATATTCTCTGTACACCATGAGATCGTTAGTATTCGCTAAGTGTAGGGAAATGGTTAAAACAATCAAGTATGAGATAGAAGTGATTCTTACTAACAATGGTGAGAGTGACATTTCGCGTGCTTCATCTTCCTCAATTTTCTGAGATAAAGTTCACAAGGGTCTGGTTTGCAATGCTTCATCCTGCAAGGCTTGGGTTTGCATGGAAGCTTTTCTTCAGCTGGCTCATCAAGAGCAATCGGGGTCTCCTCTGGTGCTGGCTTTACTGGATGTGGTGGGGCAGCTGTAGTCCAATAAGCCTTTGCGGCTTCTTCGTTGAGCACGTAACTGAAAAAAAGACTTGAAAAAAAGAAAGCGAAACAAGAAGTGGTAACTCACCTTTCTTTTTTGGGAACAATCGGCTCTTTTACGATTTCGTTCGGGATAGGCTGCGCTTTTGCTGGAAGTGGAGCCGCAGTTTTTTCGATCTTAGCTGTAGCCCAATAAGCACGCGCTGCATCCTCGTTCAAGACATAGCTGAAACTAGCACATGAAAACGTGGACGATTTGGAATTCCAAAAGCAAGGCTACCCAGGCGTCACAGGCTTGGGAATTTCAACTTTTTCTATTGGTGCTTGTTCCGGAACAGGTATTGGAACGGCAGTGGTCACTTCTTTGATTTTCTTCCAGTACATCTTACCCGCATCTTCTTTCAGTTCTTCCCTGAACAAGATCATCTAGCTATATCATTTTGTCAACGGATTAGTCATACTTCCTAGCTTCCTTCTTCGGTGGCTTCTCAATCAGAGGCTTCTTAGGCTTGACTTCTACCACTTTTTCCACGACGACGACGGGTTCAGCTTTTGCGACTGGCACTTCCATTACAAGTTCTTGTGGAGGCGGAACTGGTGTCGTCTCGACTTCTTTCACCACATATCTACAAGAGAAAAATAAATCATATTTGTGTCTTTTATACATTCACTTCTACTCACTCTGTCACGACTTCCTTCACTGGCTGCTCCTTCACTACTAATTCTGGGACTGGTGCTGGTGGAGCTGCTTCTATGACTGGTTGAGAAGCAGGTAACGGTGCCGCAGTAGTTCTTTCGAACTTGGCGGTGGCCCAGTATTTCTTTGCCGCTTCTTCGTTGTGAACGTACCTATAAAACAGAAGTTTACAAACAAGAAGATATCATCTATTCGAACTCTCACTTCCACGCTTTCTCCTTCGGCTTCTGTGGAGGTGGTACCTTCGGTTTAGGTTCTTTCACTGGCACTACCTCTACAACAGGCTCAATGCGTGCAACTTCTTCCACGACTGGAGCTGCTGTCGTAGGCGGTGGAAGAGGAGCTGCCGTTGTCTCGAATTTGGCAGTAGCCCAGTACTTCTCAGCTGCCTTCTCGTTTAGAACATACCTGCAAATGAAAATGGTTCTCCTTACATGCACTCTCATTAGATAACCCTACGTCGACTTTTTGGTCTCCTTAACTGGCTTCTTTGGTGGCTTAGGCTTAACAATATGTTCCTTAACTGCCTCATGGTTGAGTATATACCTAGAAAGCTTTTCTTCGAACAAAGATTGGGATTTTATTCGAAGTCCACTTACTTCATCGTAGTAGTCGATGGGAGCGTGGGCAGTACGACTAGTGGTGCCCCGGTTGGAGCCAACATAGGTGCTTCAGTTGGAGGTAGGGTAGGTGCTTCAGTTGGAGGTAGGGTAGGTGCTTCAGTTGGAGGTAGGGTAGGTGCTTCAGTTGGAGGTAGGGTAGGTGCTTCAGTTGGAGGTAGGGTAGGTGCTTCAGTTGGAGGTACTGTAGGTGCCTCAGTTGGTGCCACCGTAGGTTCAGGCGGAGCCGCTAATGGCATCTCGGTTGGAGCAGTTGTAGGCAGTTCAGGTACCTTCTCCGGCTTCCATTTCAGTTCCTTCTCCTGCTTAGGATACACTCTGAATATCCTCTTCGTCTTTGAGCGCACTTCGATGATGGGCCGTCCATAGCGGTCATGCTTCCCATCTTCACATTTGTGGTTCGGTCCTACTTTGCATTTCAACACGATTTCTGGTTTTGGACCTTCCTGGCCATCTTTGTGCTCAACAGCTGCAAATAACAAATCGCAAATATAGACTACTGCTAGAGCCAGAAAACTTACGTTTAGCCAATGTTAGCACCAGTATGACGCAAAATGTCAGTAGTGTCAGTAAGTTCATCCTCTATCTGAAAAACACGTGTTGATACATAAGGAATTTTTACCAACACAGAAACGTAACCACTAAAGAAGATGAGATGCTGATGGTTGATGCCACCCTTGGTAGCCTATTTATAACGCTGCTGATCCCGCCAGATCATGACCAACATTTTTTTGATCTCCAGTGTGACGCCAGTCAGGCCTGTTCAATGTTTCTGCGTGTCTTGAAGTGGTACTTCTTCAAAGCATCTCCAGCCACTTGCTCCCTTGATGTCTATAACTCTTTTAGCCCCTTACATGGGTTCGCATGGACGTTTAAATCATTTTGTCAAAAATACTTTAGGCAGGCGCTAAACTCCTCTGATCAATAGCGACGCTGAAACCTTTGATGTTTCCCCCTCATAGAATTCTCATTGGATTTTTAGCTTTTGTAGGGTTCCGTGTAAGAGCGTTGGTGAAATCTCCAAATCTTATGCGCCTCTTCAACATGTCATCTTTCTTGCACAAATGAAGCTTTCCACGAAGTAGTTTCACATTCATCGCAGTTTTACATCATTCTCTTAGAAATTTCTTCCACTTGTTGACAGTTGTGATCGTTGTGAGAAGATCACAACCGTTGTGCTGTGATCTTCTTGCGATATTATACAGGGTGTACCAAAAAATTTGCCTACTGTTTGATGTTAGTCACTCTCTTGTTATGAAGTCTTTCGAGAAGTTTTAGGCACCATTTTGTAGAGCTGGCCTTAACTTAGATTTACAGCGTAGAGCAAATCATCTATCATTCTTCATTACTGTACACTTTCGGCGTATGGCATACGTGAAAAAGCTGCCATTATAAATGTTTTTTAGAAAATCCAAGAACTTGTGTAATAGGTTTTTCATGGACGCCGAGTTTGAGAGTCAAAACGATGTAGCCGCATTTTTAACCAACATTGAGAAAACGGCTGCTACTGCTTGACTGGCATAAATTTCTAAGAAAGCATTATAACAATATGCAAACTTCATTTTCAGCACTCTAATTAGCCTAGTTTAAGAATTTTCAGATCGTTTTCTTTCTTTTCTGAGCCAAGATATGACCCTCCTTGGCTCAAAGCTCCTTCAAAGCTTTTACCGTAATCCTACAAAAATGAAGAAAGTTGTGCCTTCTATACTGTAAATGTCAAGGCCAGCTCTACGAATGATACCTAAAGCCTTTCCAAAGACTTTATGGCAAAAGAGTTATTAATAATCGAAAAGCAAGCGCAATTTTTTCCGGGAGCCCTGTAATACAGATTTGGTAGAGTAGGGCATAAAGATGGGGGCTCACGAGAAAAGCATGATGAATATCGCTTTTGCGTCGGCAACCACATATTCTTAAATTTTTGTTGCCACTTTCACTTCCCCGATCTGTTTTTGAAGGGGTCCGGAAAAACTTACAGTATATTTTACGGCTGCAATTTTTTGTATTACACTTTTCTTTTTTGGCGGGAAACAAATTCACTATCTTACAGATAGCTATTGGGCTGGTATAATCACAATCATTTACAAAACAGTGTAAAATCAAAAATCCGACGTACCTCTAATTGTTTGGCCCTTTCCATAAGGAAAAAGGACATTAAAGTGAAAGTGAATGAATGACCATTTTCTCGTATCCAGGGCTCAGCACGAGGTGGCTAGCTGAAAATGCAAAAAACGAAGTCCCCCTTGACTTTCGCGATTTTTTACGAAGTCCCCTTTGACCCTAGACCAGGGCTCGGCACGAGGTGGCGTCCGAAATTGCAAAAAATGAAGTCCCCTTTGACTTCAATGAAATTACGACATCCGCCACGAGATATTCGAAGAGAAAATACATGAAATGGAACGGAACAAAGCAACAGTAGGAAAAAAACGAAAAAGAATCATCGAACACACGCGATGATATTCATATTCTCCGGATTGGCGGCATGATGTATCCATCGTGCAGCAATACGCGCCTAGAGCAGCCTTTCCGCCGCCATTCAAAATTTTCGAGGGGCTATAACTAAGCGGGGAGAAGGGGGTTTGAGGCGGTTTAGGAACCAGTTTGTAGGGTTTGGGATGTAGATGAAAAGTATGTAAAGAAAGTAGAAAAATTATGTGAGGGAGGAAAAATTTATGACTTTTTCTTTCCTAAGCCACCTCAGGTGGCTATCCAGGTGGCTTGAAAGCCACCTAACTCCGAAAAAAGTTGAGCACGCCTTTAGTTCACATAATTTTTTCATAATTTTTCATACTTAGTCTTAACTCCCCATTGCCCATCTACACACTTATTTTGGTGTCATTTCATCTTCACTTCGCTGTAAACAAACCCTTTGTTTATTTGCTAGCGGCATGCCGGCAGCGTGCCGGCCGCAGATCGAAAGACAACGTTATGCTCTTCCGCAATAACGATATCCCCTTTGCTTTTTCCCCAAAAACGATATCCAGCTTGCTTGCCAAGCCACCTGTGCCGTGCCCTGCTCGTATCTTGATAAGATATTGGGAAAAATGTTTTTGTCCACGAATTCGTAGATATTACAATGAACGTGGATAAGCCGTCGAAATCCTCAAGTTTAAGAAGTAGTTTTTGGGAATGAAACACTTTTCTAACAGTTTTTAAGGGTTATTGAGATCGACATCTTTGCAAGTATTAATGCTGTTCAATATTCTACTATCTTATCACATACAGTGACCGCCAAAAAGTTGCGGACAAGCCTCCCTCCCTTTTCATCGCTCTTTTTCAGAGGGAAAACAAGGATGAAAAAATGTAATAATTGCATGGGGTGATAGAGCTCTTCAAGATCTACAATCTACACTTTGAGTTTCTTGAGAAACATGTGTTCTAAAAATTTTAAGAATCTTTTGCTAAAAAAAGTCCGAAAATGGTCGCGTCACAATGTCGCGGACAATAATTCTTCGAACGCAAAAATTTTCTTTTGAGTCCTATTTTGAAGCGGAAACACAAGTTATCCGGACGGGTAAGCATACTACTATACAGATCCCGTCAAGAACTACACACTGGTTATGGTTGCTTCCCCAAAAAACGCAAGCTTGAGTTTTATTTTAGTTTTTTCAAGAAACAACTTCTAATTCCCTTTATCAAGCCAAATTTCTTCACACGGAAACCTGTTCAAGACATCCCAACAAAGCCATCTGGATAAAAGAGATGCTCTTTGCCATCCTCTATGCATCGGACGTGTGCTGATGAGTTTCTTTGCTGAAAATGGCCCTTGGCAGCTTGCACATGAGTCCACCTGCACCTCATCACTGACTTGTACCGCTTTGCAGGCTTGTAACTCGGCCTGCAGTTAATGTTTGAGCCTGCAATTAGGCTCGTTCGAAAGAACGAGACTTCCTCTACACCATAGTATGCAAATAAGTTCAGATTGAGCAATTCCAGAGATTTGGCGGATGGGGTGGTAGAGGGCAGCTCCAGTTGTAGTCTAAGCACTTTTCAGCTAAAGATGAAGAGAACTCCTTTCGCTACCAATTTCATCCTGGAAGTTCAAAACTGTCAATTTTCTTGTTATAGATCCATTTCGAAGTTCTGGTGTTCATAGGAGCTTTCACTCCAATCACCTCTAAGGCTGCACTTTTTCACCACATCCGCCAAATCTCTGGGATTGCTCAAGCTGAACTTATTTGCATACCGTCGTGTAGAGGAAGTCTCGTTCTTTCGAATGAACCTAATTGCAGGCTCCAGTTTCGACTGCAGGCCGAGCTACAAGCCTGCAAAGCAGTACAAGTCAGTGGTGAAGTGCAGGTGGGGTCATGTGCAAGCACTGCCAAGGGCCATTTTCAGCGAAGAAACTCATCAGCACACGTCCGATGCATAGAGGATGGCAAAGAGCATCTCTTTTATCCAGACGGCTTTGTTGGGATGTCTTGAACAGGTTTCCGTGTGAAGAAATTTGGCTTGATAAAGGGAATTAGAAGTTGTTTCTTGAAAAAACTAAAGTAAAACTCAAGCTTGCGTTTTTTTGGGAAGCAACCATAACCAGTGTGTAGTTCTTGACGAGATCTGTATAGTAGTATGCTTACCCGTCCGGATAACTTGTGTTTCCGCTTTGAAATAGGACTCAAAAGAAAATTTTTGCGTTCGAAGAATTATTGACCGCGACATTGTGACGCGACCATTTTCGGACTTTTTTTAGCAAAAGATTCTTAAAATTTTTAGAACACATGTTTCTCAAGAAACTCAAAGTGTAGATTGTAGATCTTGAAGAGCTCTATCACCCCATGCAATTATTACATTTTTTCATCCTTGTTTTCCCTCTGAAAAAGAGCGATGAAAAAGGGAGGGAGGCTTGTCCGTAACTTTTTGGCGGTCACTGTATATTGCGATAATTGTACGAAATCAACGAAACTGGATGAATAATATTCTGTGGCTTTTCATGTAGGTTCTGAGGAACTTCCCCCACTTTTAGAATCGTAAAGATCCTTTTGAAAAATCTGTCTACGTTGCTTAAATTCAGTCAACTTTCCTCTCATTACTGGAGGGGTTCAAAAAAAATGTTTTGAGAGTAGAGAGTTCAAATTTATTGGTTAATTCGTTTAAATAATGGTAATTACAGATGACTATTACAGATGCTAAGCTTACTCATGGGATTCTTCGCCATATCTGTTCCAGCTACACTGTCCATATCTTTGCGTCAGGCTCAGGTAAGCAAAAGAGTGGAAAAGCAATTTTTGACTCTAATCTAGGTAGTTTGAATTCGGGTCATTTTGAAGTTGAATAGGTCACAGATATGTGACCAGTCTTGGAAATTAGCAACACGAGGAAACGCTTATAAGCATATTCATAGGAATTTGATGCATGAGTTTTACCCGAGATGTTCCTCTTTTATTAGGTTGTCCGGAAATTAATGTCCGTTTTGAATTTCAACCGCAATAAGTCATACACTTTTCATTCCTGAATAGCTTTCAAGGTACCGTTTGATAGAGCAAAGCAAGCTCTACAAGATGGCTATTTTGCTTTAGCAACAGCTCTGATCCACCTCGAGTTCGAGCCAAAGACTAAAAAGACTGCCCGAAAAATCAAGAAAAATCATAATTCAGTTCGTAAGAATTCTACAAAAATTCTAACTTGCTCACGCAAACACTATCCACATAAGACATATATGTACGCTATTGCCGTATTTTTTCCTCCGTTTGAAATCGAAAAAACGAAAAATTTCATACTTTTGAAAAAGTGATGCTGTGCCGTCCCCACATAAGTAGATATACACTACAAATCTGTAGAAGTAAAAACGTGAATTTTCGGGTTTTTACAAGCTTTAGTTCTCGAGAAATTTGAATTTTAGTTTGGACCACCTGACTAATGAAAGCTATATTCGATATTTCTCGAGAACTAAAGCTTGTAGAGAGCTGGAAATTTACGTTTGTACTTCTACAGATTTGTAGTACACATCTACTTATGTGGGAACGACACAGCATCACTTTGGCAAAAGCATGAATATTTTCGTTTTTTCGATTTCTAACAGAGGAAAAAATACGGCAACGTCGTATATATATATATGTCTTATGTGGATAGTGTTTACGTGAGCAAGTTAGAATTTTTGTAGAATTCTTACGAACTGAATTATGATTTTTCTTGATTTTTCGGGCAGTTGAATCTTTTTGATTTTTTAATTTTTGGCTCGAAACTCGAGATGGATCAGAGCTGTTGCTAAAGCAAAATAGCCATCTTGTAGAGCTTGCTTTGCTCTATCAAATGTTACCTTGAAAGCCATTTAGGAATGAAAAGTGTATGACTTATTGCGGTTGAAAATCAAAACGGACATTAATTTCCGGGCAACCTAATACATTACCATACTTCTTATTTCTTGCAGCTTTTGTTGAGGAATCCACATGCTTTCCCATATTTAATGTCACCATTAGATCCTCCATCCTCATCCGAAGCAGGTATGTTTTGTGATATTCTCATAAAAAAGTTAGCATATCTTGACAGATCTGCCTGAATCTCCCCCTCCTCACGACGATCCTTTGACCTCTTTTCGTCGCAGGTAAGTAGATAGTATTCTATTAGGTACTAGGTAGCAGTGGCGTACTATACTTGGGGAAATTCGAAATTTTTTTCGAATATTCGAATATCGAATATATTCGAAAATCGAAATTTTCGAATATTCGAATCTTATATATTAGGTTGAACCTAAAGTTCGTTCGCACCATTTTCAAAAAATCATAATCTCTTTCCGTCACGACGATTTTGCGCATTTTAAGTTTTATTAGAAAGCGCAAAGCATGTAGTTTCCAATAGTCCCCTGTCTGCTTTCCAGCATGTTCAGATTGCAGAGATAAAAATGAAAGAACGAAAACATCCAAAATTTGGAATTTTTGAGAAACAATTCCAAAAATTTAGAAACTGCTCGATAAAATCCAGAAAAGCCATTATCCTAATTTCTCTTATATTTGATTACTAATTGAGTTAAGTTTGTGCTGATCGAGCTCTTCTTTCAAAAGTTATGATTTTTTGAAAAAAATTCCGAAAAATCACTTTCCTAAGAATTCCTAAGAAATTGATTTTTCGGCATTTTTTTTTCAAAAAATCATAACTTTTGAAAGAAAAGCTCGATCAGCACAAACTTGACTCAGATAGTAATCAAATATAAGAAAAATTAGGATAATGGCTTTCCTGGATTTTATCGCACAGTTTCTAGATTTTTGGAATTGTTTCTCAAAAATTCCGAGTTTCGGATGTTTTCGTTCTTTCATTTTTATCTCTGCAATCTGAGCATGCTGGAAAGTCGATAGGGGACTATTGGAAACTACATGCTTTACGCTTTCTAATAAAACTTATTATGCGCAAAATCGTCGTGACGGAAAGAAGTTATGATTTTTTGAAAATGGTGCGAACGAACTTTCGGTTCAACCTAATATAAAGCTGAATGTCTGTCTGTCTGTCTGTCTGTATGTCTGTACGTATGTGCGGAATAGAAATTTTTATTTCTGAACCGATCGGGACCAAACTTGGCACACATATACTTCGGGGCAGGGAGCGTGTCATAGGCTACTTTTCGTTATCGATCGATATCGATTTTATCGATTTTTATCGATTTTTTTGCTGAGTTCACCTACGGGGCTGGGAGTTGGCACAGGGGGGTAATCGAGCATGGGGATTCCGAATACAATATTGGTTTTCAGGATCATCGATTACTTTTATCGATTTTATCGATTTTTTTGCAAAGTTTGAGCTACGGGGCTGGGAGTTGGCACAGGGGGGTAATCGAGCATGGGGATTCCGAATACAATATTGGTTTTCAGGATTATCGATTACTTTTATCGATTTTATCGATTTTTTGCAAAGTTTGAGCTACGGGGCTGGGAGTTCGCACAGGGGGGTAATCGAGCATGGGGATTCCGAATACAATATTGGTTTTCGGGATTATCGATTACTTTTATTGATTTTATCGATTTTTTGCAAAGTTTGAGCTAGGAGGCTGGGAGTTGGCACAGGGGGGTAATCGAGCATGCTGATCACCCCCAAGGGGGGTGATCAGCATGCTCGATTACACCCCTGTGCCAAATTCCAGCCCCCTAGCTCAAATTTTCAAAAAATCGATAAAATCGATAAAAGTAATGGACGATCTTGAAAACTAATATTGTATTCGTAATCTGCATGTTCGATTACCCACTGTGCAAACTCCCAGCCCCGCAGGTCAAACTTTACAAAAAAATCGATAAAATCGATAAAAGTAATGGACGATCCTGAAAACTAAAATTGTGTTCGTAATCAGCATGCTCGATTACCCCCTGTGCAAAATCCCAGCCTCGCATGTCAAAATTTACAAAAAATCGATAAAACCAATAAAAGTAATCGATAATTCTGAAAACTAATATTGTATTCAGAATCCCCATGCTCACTTCCCCCCCCTGTGCCAACTCCTAGCCCTGTAGGTGAACTCTGCAAAAAAATCGATAAAAATCGGTAAAATCGACATCGATCGATAACGAAAAGTGGACTATGACACGCTCCCTGCCCCGAAGTGTATGTGTGCAAAGTTTGGCCCCGTGCGAAGCCGGGTACGCCAGCTAGTATCGAATAATATTCGAAAATCGAAATTCTTGAATATTCGACTATCGAATATTATTCGAAAATTGAAAATTTCGAATATTCGACTTTCGAATATTATTCGGAAATCGGAAGTTTCGAATATTCGACTATCGAATATTATTCGAAAATGAAAATTTTGAATCGAGTAATATTCGAATATCGAATATCATTCGATATTCAAATTTCGAATATTATTCGGTTCTCGAATGTTATTCGGTTTTCGAATATCATTCGATTTTCGAATACTGATCGAATGATTTACGTCATTGAGACTGCCTATGAAAGGCCAAAACATCCAAGAATAAATTGTTACATGTAAGTCTTAAGAATGGACACTTTCTTATATTACAATTTACGATGGAAAAACGGTTTAGTCGTGACGTGAAGAGACAAAGGAACCTAAAGGCTACTCCTGTGACGGTTGTGAAGAGATTCTTCGTGCTTCAAAGAAGATTATATACCCTCACTGAGAGTTGCGATTGGATATACAGCGGTCCCAACATATGTAGATCGGTGACATCAATTTAGAGTATGGGGCGATTTATCAATCGCATTTCACTGTTGTAAAATTACCGTAAGATTGGCGGGTTTCAAAACATCAAGAGCCATTTCTCCAAGAAAAAGAATCAAAAGGGCCGAAAGTGTTGCATTAGACTTTTAAAAACACTCACTTTGTGTACAATTTGCACTCAACCGTAATGCTTTTTTCAAAAATTACGCCAGGTACACCGGTGTTATGCTAAGCCTTTCAAAAATGTGATTGTCATTTGAAAAGCCTGAAAACTCGTGCGTAGTGAAACTAGCATACGTAAAAACCTGCTGCACAGATCTTAGAGTCCTTTTTTGGGGACAATTTTTTGGATGTCTTATTTTGCAGTTGGTCTATATGCTGGAATTTCCTACCGTGATAACACACAACAAGAAAAACATGGCTGATTCGCTTTGTGCTGCATTTATAAGCTGAAGCCATCCCTAATGGATGTTACCCAAAAATTGGCAAAAGACTTTGAGAGATATTAGCGATCAAACGGTGTGCATACTTTTAAGACATCCGTATACGCTATGCATATCGAATTTTCGAATAATCGGAGCTTATCGAATTTTCGAATAGTCAATTCTTATCGATTTTCCGAATATTCGGTGCTCAACGAATGTTCGAATAACTGATGGACACCGAATGATCGAATGAATGACGCTCGAATATTCGACTATCGAATAATATTCGAAAATGAAGATTTTCGAATATTCGACTTTCGAATAATATTCGAAAATGAAGATTTTCGAATATTCTACTATCGAATAATAAATAATAAGTAATAATGTTCATAATTATAATAATAATTTGAGGACTCCGTTTCGTTCCTATCCTTAGACGGAGTATTGCGTTGTTTCTATGCCATCCCCGGAACTCTTCAGTAAGGAAGGATGGCCATAATTAAAATAACTCATCTTTCATATAAATTTTAAGCTTATATCAGAGTTTATATTTCAAACACTTAGTTCGAATCATTTGTTTAATAATTTTTGTTCTAACTAGGTTAAATCCAAATGTGTTGTAAAGATGATAATTTTATTGATTCTTATTGATTATTTTAATTATTTATCGACTTATCTGGGTCTTTTTCATTGACAGATTATAGTTTCCCACTCTCCTTGTTTATCTTCGTCCACTGCGGTTGGTTGTTTCACGTTGAACTTCTTTCTGGATCCGCTAGTCTTGTAGGAGATCTTCGTCGTGATTTCGTTTCATAAATGAATCTTCCCCAACTTGTCTAACTTGTTATTGCATGAATTGTTCATAATCATTATCGAATGGGTTTTAATTTATCTCGACTGCTCACAATGAACGGTGAGGGGTGAGTGCGATATTGATATTTCAATATATCGTCGGGAATAAAATTCTTCCCCTCTCCAACTTTCTGTACCCATGTTGAACGTTTCTCACTTGGTGGAGTCACACCTCATGGAGTACGTAAGATTGCGTATAATTTTCAGTTCTTGACTTCGAATCTTTATTGATTATGATCAGTTTTGATTCTCTCAATCGATATCAATCGTTTTCAAAAAACATAGTTAAACCACCAAAGTGAAGGTCTCTATCACTTTAAGCGTCACTTATGAAGTATCCTTTAATACTTTCTTCTTCGTGACTAAACTGTTAGTCCATTCAATTCTTTATCAAAGGGAATGACGTCAAACTTGCATAGAAAAATCGTCGCTTTTCGCTTTCATAATAGGTAGTTGAGTGTTATTGGGTATATTTTTTATAAGTGTTGACGGAATCCCACTTTTGTTCGATGCTTTATACAACATTAGAAACATTCCCCGTTTTGTTGTAAGTCTTTTTAATTCCCCATATAAGTTTCATGGATGTCTTGTAAGGGGATATCGGGTAATAGGGATCTTAAGGGTGTCTTGAGCGGTTCAAGTTCTTCATGTGTCCGTGTATACACTCTGTGTCCGGTACCTGGTTCTGAGTGGGGATTCCACAATAAGGTTGGCTCATTCGCATTGCGAATGAGCCATTGTCTTTTGTGAGGATTCGTTTTTATGTTAGTTTAGTTTGGTATGTATAAATGTAAATTATAATATTAACTAATTAATACTGAATGCTTTTTGATTTTATATTATTGTATGTAAAATTAGGAGCAATCATTTTTAAACATCGAAAATTTTTTTGAGATGAGAATAATTATCAATGTTGTATTTGTATAGTATAGATGTATTTTTATTTATACATTTATTTATACTAGCTAGAATTATATTTTTATTATAGCCGTTGTTTAAAAGAGTGTTAATCATTAGTAGTATTTTATCGGTGAAATCTGTCAAAAAAACGACAGATTGCGCGCCCCCCCCCCCCGAGAACGGGTCGCGAAATTTTTGAAAGTTACTTACATGAGTTGTAAATATGTTCAAGTGACTCTTTTATTTTTGTAAACAATTAAAATAATTTTTAAAAATTTTTTAAAATTCAAATTAGCGTTATAAAAAAATTTTTTTCGGGGGCGTGGTTAACGCCACGCCCCCATTTTCCAGATTTTAGGGGTTGGGGGCCCGCAGAAATTTTGAGAAGCCCCCCTAAAAATTTTTCGGAGTGCGTGGCTAACGCCACGCACCTTCATTTGAAAAAAATTTTTGCCGCGCCCCCCCCCCCGAGCCGAAATCCTGGGTACGCCACTGCTAGGTAGTACTAACAGGATGTGCTAATCCGCAGCAGCCTTTGCTAACAAAATTGGTATCACTGGATCTTGAAATGTTGAGTTCAATCTCCGTCCATATTTGCTAGATTTTCCCCGAGTTGTGGGCACGTGGCACAGTTACGCAAGATTAAATGACATACGGTATTGTCATACTTTGTGAAAAATAATGGCATACACCAAAGTTTGCGTTGCTCGCCATATCTCGGTCCAGAATGGACAATTTCTGACTCCAAGGTGCCATCCATCTCAACCTGAGGGCATCTTCTGATGAAAAGTATTCGACTGGGTACTGTAGGTATACAGTAGGTAGCCAGTTTTCTGCTGTTTACGGGAATTTGTCGGTTTGCTTATGGTAATTAGTCAGAGCACTAAATACAACACGTACTGATTGGTGGCGATCCGACGTTCGGGTTGGGGAGACGACAGAATTTTTTTTCCGAAGGAAAGCAATCCAAAATTTTTGCGGGCCCATGACCTTGAAACTAAAGATTCTTGCATGACTAATTTGGAAATCTAAAAGTTCTGAAAATTATCATGATTGACAAGTATAAACAAGTCACTTGCACATTTTCTGAACTCATGTAACTTGCTAAATTTTGCAATCCATCCTGGGCGGAGGGGGGGGGCATAATTCCTTCGCCACTAGTATATTATAAGCGATTCATAGCACGCCAAGAGTGCGGACGCATCGGCGTCTCTCTGAACTAGCGTTCTTTCGTTTCTCTCAGCATCCGCCATCTCTTCCATACGCAAACTATCTTGGTGCGACGCAACGGCCCCCCGTCTCTGCGTGTTTTGACTCGACGATACATACTTTAGCCGCTGCTGAAAGATGCTTATAATATACCTAACGTAATAAGACAGGTACCTCTAAAGCACATCGGAAGATGCATCTTGATGCCTCAAAGGTTTGAACACTTTTATCGTTCTTACTATTTTCAATTCGTGCCTGAAGCATTAGAACAAATAATATTCCAACTCTGTCTCGGGTACGAACTTGGACTACTCAAAGCTTTCAATATTTTTGATGCAAACAATCACTATAATGGCGTAGAAGATTCATTGCCGGTAAGTGAGGTAGAATCAGCATTTTATATTGATTTGTTACGATTAGCATTTTTTTGCGAAAGTTACCGCTCTGAGCATTCTCTTGCTAAAACAATAAACTCCAAAGATTTTTGTGTTTAGAAAATTGCTCAAGAGAATCGTCAACAAAGTGGAAGAAATGCCTCCTTGTCAGCGTCAGTGTTTGAATTCCCTGTACGACAGAATAGGAAGTGTTCTGTCCTCGAAAAATTACGCCGACAAATACCATAAAACCTGCTCGTAAGTTGTTGCCCAGTCTGTAACGCTTCGGTTGTAAAAGATTGTCTTTAGAGCGTATAAACATGCAAGAAAGTGTGCGAAAAAGCAACAAGAGCTTTGCAACGAAAGTGGAGAGATGTTCACGATGTTCACGTCTGGTATTCGTTACATGTGCATTGAGCAAAGCAAAGGTGGGTTGCTCATATTATACTCTGAATTTCCAAAGCGAAAGTTTTTCAGCTTTTGAGGCAAATCTAGAATGCATCGAGCGCAGTGCTTTCATGATTCAAGGACGTGAGTTTAGCCCTCACCCGTAATTTAATCATCTCCATATATTGCGTAAAACTATTTCTGACAATACCCGCTAATGTCTAAGCAGTAATAGAATTATACCCAGGCTGTTTCAACTGAGTGCAAAAATTTTAAAAGATGCTCCAAATTTCTCCTACAAGCCAGTAAGGGTTCCGACCCTAAATATTAGATTGGTCCGAAAGTTCTGTCTCACCATTTTCAAAAATTTGTAAATTTGCACTGTATCAACGGATTTGCTTGCTTGTAATTATATTAGAAAGAACAACTTTTTCGCTTTCAAATGGTTCTTTGTGGAGCTTCTATTTCACACTGGATGCGGAGATAAAAATGGAAAACTAAGACCATATAAGCTTTGACCATTTTAAGTTAGGTCACTGAAAATCGGGAACGCTGCAGAAAAATCTGAAAATCGTCAGTACATATGTTTTTTGACCTACTTTTGTATCTGTGAAAAAATTGTGCTGTTTGGACGTCTCTGTGAGAAGTTATGAATATCGAGTTTACTATGGAAAACGCCAAAATTAATTAATTTGTCAATTTTCGCGAAAATCATAACTTCTCACAGAGACGTCCAAACAACACAATTTTTTCACATATGCAAAGGGTAGGCCAAAAATCATATGTACTGACGATTTCAGATTTTTCTGCAGCGTTCCCGATTTTTGCTGACCTAACTTATAATGGTCAAAGCTTATATGGTCTTAGTTTTCCATTTTTATCTCCGCACCCAGTGCGAAGCGCAAGCTCATCAAAACAATTTTCGAAAGAGAAATATTTACTCTTCCTAATAAAAGTACAAGTAAGTAAATCCGTTGTGACAGCGCAAAGTTATGATTTTTCAACATTGAAACGACACTTTCGGACCGACCTAATATATTAGGTTGTAACATAAGTCTTGAAACAATCTTACTTCTTAAGGCGATAAGTCATGCTATTCAAATTTTCAATGAAGACCGAGGGTACCGTTCGATAGAGCAAAGCAAGCTCTACAAGATGGTATGCAAAAGTTCGCAGCAACTTCGACCCACTGTAAGTTTGCATCCAAAATTTGGGTCGCAGTGAAGGCTCAGAAAATCACGAAAAATTCATATCTTTGTTCATTAAAATCCTACGAATCTCCAACTTGCTCACAAAAGTTGCACACTATCTCAGACACTCATATGTACCGTTTCTGATTTTCTTCCTCGCTTAGAAATCGAGAAAACGAAAATTTTCAACTTTTCACAAAAACGAAGCTAAGCTGTCCAATCATGCAGTTGTATACTACAATCAGATTTCCACAAGCCCTAGTTTTCGAGAAATATTGATTTGAGCATGAAACACCCGAGCGAGGAGAGCTAAATTCGGTAATTTTCGAAGACTAGGGCTTGTGGAAATCTGATTGTAGTATACAACTGCATGATTGGACAGCTTAGCTTCGTTTTTGTGAAAAGTTGAAAATTTTCGTTTTCTCGATTTCTAAGTGAGGAAATAAATCAGAAACGGTACATATGAGTGTCTGAGATAGTGTGCAACTTTTGTGAGCAAGTTGGAGATTCGTAGGATTTTACTGAACAAAGATATGAATTTTTCGTGATTTTCTGAGCCTTCAGTGCGACCCAAATTTTGGATGCAAACTTACAGTGGGTCGAAGTTGTTGCGAACATTTGCATACCATCTTGTAGAGCTTGCTTTGCTCTATCGAACGGTACCCTCGGTCTTCATTGAAAATTTGAATAGCATGACTTATCGCCTTAAGAAGTAAGATTGTTTCAAGACTTATGTTACAACCTAATAAATGTGTACTTTACGCAGTGCTTCTTTAAAAGTTATGTAACGTAAACCTGTCTTCAATGTTCCTCGAAAGATGAATAGACCATTTAAAATGCCGAGAATGTAAAGGTTGACCGGGGAAGTAAGCGTTCGCGAGAATCCTAAACTTTTCCAAAGATCTTTTTAGAGTTTTTCTTTGGGAACCGTTCCAATCACGATACCGCTCTGTGTAAAAGTCCTACTTAATTTTATTTAGAGCCGGCATACATCAAGCGATATCATCGGCTCGCTATCCTCTCAACAAGACAACCGGTACCAGTTCATTGCATCCTGATCATCTTACATCTCGGTTGTGATAGTTTCCCGACATGACTAATGGCAACTAACTATCACAACCCATATGCAGATCGACATGCAACGAACTGGTAGAAACAGTTGTCTTGCTGGAAGAGTCGCGAGAGATGGAATTGCGTGATGTATGTGATACTTACCATATAATCATCTTCTTTGCAGATACTTATTCTTGTTCTTTTTGTTTTTTCCCGTTTTCCATCTTTCCTATACAACAATGCAGTGATGATCCTCTAAAGGGGAATTGCTTAGCTGTTCTTGAAGTCTTCAGATCTTTGCGCACTGTAACGGTTGAATTGAGATAGGCTTATCGATAGCTGCTTGTAGTTCCGTTCAGAAATTACTAGAAAAAAATGAGCACGTGACATTTAGTTGATGTAAATTGGCTATACTGGTATATAGCGTCCGCAGAAAAAAAACGTGTGTTGTTCCAATAAATTAGCTTCATGCTGTTTAGCTATACGCGATCGCATGTTAAGCAGAAATTGGGAGAAAGGGCTGAGAAGAGGGTGAGCTTTTGTGGAACAACCTATCGGCTTCTACAACACCGTAGCAAGCAGCTATAACAAGTATCCTGCAAAACATATGTCCATTTTGCAGAATGCGAGCATCAGTGCCGAACAACGGACTCCCCGATCAACGCAATCAGCTTATTCACATACTTGCAAAACTCCGGTGAGCGGCACCTCATATTTGTTTCAATATTTTAAGCGCAGAGATTAATAAATCACTATCAGGATTTCTCGGTTTCGCGGTGTGATAAGAATTCATCTTCATTGCAAAGTGTAAAAAATCTAACGATAGAAAGACCTAGAAAAAAAATAGTAGCTATCCGTCGGGGGCGAGCACATATGACTGAAAGTTTCAGTTACTTTGGTGAACAAATAGGTTCATAGAAAACACACATATTTCCCCTCGACAGTAAGTTTTATACGTAGAGAAATTTGGCGCTGCGGTCCGAGAATTTTTTTAGGGGAGAAAGCAGCGACGGTTTGTGAGAAGATGACGTTGGTAAGGTCATGTCTCGCTAACAGATTTTTGAGATGTCATTCAACTATTTGAGTGTCCTACCCTCAGAATTTGGAGAAAAACTGAGTGTGGATTCGCTTCTGGATTTTTTCGGGGCGTAGCAGAGCAACCACGCGCGAAGAATGTTTTGCTTGGCAGATTTGAATTTTGAAAAATACAAACAATTTCTTTTTGAGACTGCTTGAGCTGTGCACCGAGATTAGTAACTTCTTTATTGACTGACGTTTCGGCAATATCGCCTTCTTCAGAGTCTGAAATTGTCGAATGCATAGGTAATCTATCCTGCCAAAAACCGTATCAAGACTCAGAAAAGATGTTCAATGCGTCAGAAAACCAAGAGCTACAAAAGTAAATGCAGAATTAAACCAGTGCTCACCTAAACAGCTGATGACTGCTTGGTCAGCAGACCGTATACCAGTAACTAAACTCCAACAACTTTTATGGTACCCAGTGACCTAGCACTTGACCTCAGAAGCCACAAAGGCTCTGATAAGCGGCCAACTCATTAGTGATGGCTATGCACTCATCCTTTCTATTCAAATTTGGAATTTTGGCGGCAATCCAAAACGCTTCTAATGTCTTGCGCGCCAGGATTTCGGATTCGCGTGCTCTTTTGCTCTTTTTCTTCGTGCACAAAAAATTTCTTGAATCAAACCATTTCACCTTGGCCCTAGAAGGAGGAACAGGTTCTGAGTTGAGATGGTCAATATTTTTATTTTTTGTTTATAGGGTTGATAAATCCCATAGTTGATATGGGTGGAGGAACACAGCAAGGTACTACACTACACATATTCTCGTCCAGCGGAAATTCAGTGAGAGTTTCAGATATGTTTGACTCGAGGAGTGATTTCGATGAGATCACCTACAGTGCCTGCATGTTGGTGACGAGGAAAATACATTAGTCGATGAGTGCTCATTGCAGACAAGCTGAATGCGCATTGGTATGCATGGAAGGGAAATACGACATGTTCTGTGAGCATAGCACTGGAATGCTGTTATCTGTGAGTATTATCGAGAGGATTTGCTGATTTTTGGCGACGTTTGTGAAAACAAGATCAACTGCAAACGCGCTCGCGCCTATAAATTGGCGTAATATTGGTTAGCAACGATGTTACAAGTAATAGTAGTATTTATGAGTAGTAAATCAGAGTTTTTGATTAACACCGGCTTGGAATTCCTTCAGACATTGCACCGCGGTAATATCGATTAGCACTGAGTAAGAAGAATTATTAGATAGTTAAAAAAGTGCTCCAATAAAGGTTGAGTTATGTTTTATTTATATATTCATCAGAAGCGGCTTCAATTATATTTTGGTCGTGTGTACTGAAACCTCAGACTATCGATTAGGTTTACCATGGATGCTATTATTTAAGAAGCTCGCTAGATGCACTTCGAGACAGCTGGAATCTCGGTTTTACATCATAGAAGTGTTCTCGCTTGAAGGAAGACCCAAGTACCCTAGCAAGCAATAGTCGGAAGTCGCCATATTTGACGAATACGGGGGGTCTAGCACAGATTACAAACCGAGCTTCTGCAAGGCGGGCCTATCAATTAAAAAAGTGCCTTTTTGCAGCCCCTAGAGCAATGGATTACGGTCCTTTTTGGAGTATTATCGTATGAAGCGTAATTTAAGCAGGCACGCGCACCGAGAACACATCTCAACAGGAAGGCTTCCCAAGTCAGCTCGGCCAACCCGGATGAGTCATATATCACCGTAACGGGCTCGAGACGCTGATTCCAAATCTGCCGTTTCCAGCTGCGGAGCGGTCCTGCACGAGAAGTTATGGGTGGTGTTTCCCTCCAGAGTTGAGGCACCCGTCAAAGGATCCAGTGCTCCAAAACCATTTACAAGCCCAAATTTACATTTTGCAAAAAATTGCAATAAAGTTACAATAAACGGTATTCGGACCCGTGACCCTCTGCCTATCGAGCAAGACACTTACCACTACACCAGACGACCACGCGACTCCTATATAGCGCTCATAAACAAGGGGAGGCAAGTTGACGGGTGCCTCAACTCTGGAGTGAAACACCATCCAGAACTTCTCGTGCAGGACCGCTCCGCAGCTAGAAACGGCAGATTTGGAATCAGCGTCTCGAGTACGTTACGATCATATATGACTCATCCGGGTTGGCCGAGCTGACTTGGGAAGCCTTCCTTGTCAGTCCAAAGCTGATTTCGCATTTTTCCAAACGAGTCAGAATCTTCTGTACTAATCGAAGTCGGTTATTCTGGATATGAGATTTGCACTTTACTGTAATGCTTCTTTCGTAAGTTATTTCAGGTTCGGGGTAACAGCTGTTTTTCCAATGTTCGTCAGAAGTGTGACTACATTACTGAAAAAGGCCCGAAACTGGTGAATAGTTGTGTAGCGAAATCAACACCCTGAAAGTCTTGCTACATGAATTTCCAGATTTTTTTTTATTGAAAGGCCTATTCCACAGTGGCGCTTATACTGTAAGTTCATATTTTGATCCTACAGTAATGAAGAGGATGATTCGCTCCACACTGTAAATCTATAGGAAAGGAAGGTTAGTCGAAGTGGGCCTCCAATATGAGATGGATACTGCCTTGAAGGTACGAATCACTGATTCCAAATCTGCCCTCCTTATCTGGTGCGGGTTTTTTGAGCGAAAGTTACGAAGGTTTTTATGAGCAAAATTTTGCATGTGCAGCTGGGTAAAAAACAGTTGTAACATTTTTTCTACGGCTCGTAATTTTCGGGATACTCTGTGCAATGAATATTTTCATTTCAAAGAGATCCACTTAACGCTACCGCTTCGGAAGGCTAGGATAAAGTCAACGACAGATACATTGATCATGCATTAAATTCTTTGCCTGTAAAAACCTTCAAAACTCCTTCCGAAGAATAACGCAGCAGGGAATAAAGATATATTTGGAATTGTTTCGTACTCTACAGTCAATGTATTTCTCATGCAGAAAGGCCACTTCGGCTAACCTTCGTTTTCATGTAAGTTGAACCTCGCTCTACAGAATGGTATGTCAATCTCGGAGAAAGACACCCATTTCCAAATTTGATATTGATCGCTAAAAACCCCTAATGTATACGATAAAATACTGCATATATTAGGTCGTTCCGAAAGTTCTTTCCGTTTCTCCAACCTATCATAAAAAGACGCGGAATGAAGGTAGGGAAACGCTTTGGGCACTATACGACGCAGCTTTTCTTCCTCTTTCTAGCAGTCGTACTCCCATGTCGCTTACTTTTGTGATCACTGAGATGATGGCCGAAATTTCGAACCCATGGTTTTTACCATGTCCAACATTGGCAATTTTTCACAATCCTCTTTTTTGACTTTTGGGAAAGCTTTGATAACAGCCAGATAGAGTAAACGAAGTGCAATACAATGCAATTTTTTCGCATATCCAGCTGGCCTTTCAGAATTTTTTGAGATAATTTTTCCAAAGGTCTTCTTTTTTGCAAAGTCCCAAAGTACAGAAACGCCCCAAACACTGGCAAATCTACAGATTTTGAAGCTTTCAAAAGTCAATTACGATTATCCACAATTTTTAGAAAGCAACTGAGCGTTTACCGCTTGGAAATATAAGGTTTCGCATTTTAGGTGTACAGGCTGGGGCCGGTTCAAAATCAAGAATTATGGGAACTTTATCGCCAAAGGCCCCACAAATTGGAAAGAAAATATATTCATTAGAAAGAGAAGGAAAATCCGCATCGAATGGTACCTTAGTTGTGCGCCGTCTTATGTTCTATGGCTCTTGGCATCCTCAAAAATGGAATTTGATAGCATCAGGAAAATAATTCTAAAAATTTTTTGAAGTTAGCTATCAACGCCGAAAAATTGCATTAAATTGCACTTTGTTTACTCTATCTGACTGTTATCAAAGCTTTCCCAAAAATCAAAAAAGAAGACCTTTGGAAAAATTATCTCAAAAAAATACTGAAAGGTCAGCTGGATATGCGAAAAAATTGCATTGTATTGCACTTCGTTTACTCTATCTGGCTGTTATCAAAGCTTTCCCAAAAGTCAAAAAAGAAGATTGTGAAAAATTGCCAATGTTGGACATGGTAAAAACCATGGGTTCGAAATTTCGGCCATCATCTCAGTGATCACAAAAGTAAGCGACATGGGAGTACGACTGCTAGAAAGAGGAAGAAAAGCTGCGTCGTATAGTGCCCAAAGCGTTTCCCTACCTTCATTCCGCGTCTTTTTATGATAGGTTGAAAAAACGGAAAGAACTTTCGGAACGACCTAATATATATATCATATAGTGTAAAAATACTACACAGATCGAAACGCTGCTTTGAGTATTTTTCATTAGACTTTCTAGAATTTTTCGTGTATGCTACCCTGATAGTCGCGCTCAAATGGTGCATAAGGAAGCAGAACAAGCTTCTAAGAATAAGAAAATTAAGTTTCTCCAAGTAAAGTACCTTTGCTGCAGGAGGCAATAGTCCGTCCTTTGGCGTGGAGCCAGCGGATGTTCCAGCAGGAATACCGTGCCCTTGGCATGATGCTCCCAGAGAGTTGCAAGTTTCTTTCAGAGTGGGGATAATGACATTCGTCTAGAACTGAAGAGTCACATGTACGCTTCAGCGGCACGCGCATGATTCGCCACCGAATGGATGCATCCATACACGCTGACTTGCTGAGAAAGTTTGGAACAACCGACGAAGTTTGTTCAGTGTATTGAGCTTTCAAACTGTTAATCAATCTTTAGGAAGAAGGCCCTGAAGACGCAGATTTCGCCGAAGAAAAATCAAATAATGATTCACCCACCTATGGTGACGTAGACGTAGAAGAACTTGGTTCGTTTTTCTATTCTTATAAGGCCTAACTCTCGTTTGAGAACGAGTTGATTGCTTTGATGCGATCCCACGTGGTCAAGAGCGGAGCTCCGGAAGATTTGCACATATTTATTATATGATATTCTCACATAATCACTAATACTACCGTTAAAAAATAAGGTATTTAACTATCATAAAAAAACCTGTGGTAAAAGCAAGCAAAGGATTTAACATTTCAACGCACTCTCGCTCCTCTTTTTGGAATCATGTTTCTTGTTTCTGAACTGGTTACTTTTACCCTGTCATATACGTAATAGATTCGTAGGCACTCTGCTTTAGATGGCCTCTTCCGTATGTTACAATTGAAGTGCGATTTGAGCTTGGTTGATTTTACGAGGTCTACATTAGGCACCAGCGCAAATCACTTCGATGTCTCTGGCAAAAACACGACAATGGAAAGCGAGGAACGGAGAATTGTCTTTAGAGTGCCTTTAGCTACCACACCAACTTACTCAGTATTAACCGCAAACACAACAGGTAAGCACCACCATATCCTTGATTTCCAGTAGCTCAAGCGCACATTTACCAAAGTTCGGAAAAGTTTGAACCGAGCTTGTCACCTTCTTTGCAGTGATGGCAGGACTCGGCAGGAGCTGGCACCAGGAGAATTACAAAACGAAGTTGACTTTGAAAAATTTCATACGAAGTCCCTTTTGACCCTAAACCATAGACGTAAAAAACCCTGAAAAAAAAACAACACGTCGAGTAAAAAACGTCCAATTTTTATGTCTTTTCGGCCACAAAACAATATCCCCTTTGCTTTTTGTTCCAAAAACAGCTTGACCCGGTGCCAGCTGTCCCGAGTCCTGAGTGGTGGTAAGAAGTGAACTCTTTTCTTGATAACAGACTGATGTGAGAATGTTGAGAGTGCTGAAAATCGAAAATTGTGCAAATGACCATAGAGTATTGACAGTGAATTGATCACATTAATGTCCTCAAGCTGCTTTTCAGGTGTCCTTCACTGCGGTGTCGTTCGAAGGCAAGAAACTTAATGGATCTTACATTTAATCCGCCCTCTTTGCAGAGTTGGACTTTTTGATTTTGATTTTTGATTTTTTGATTTGATTTTGATTTTTGATTGATTGATTTTTTGCGCATTCTAGATTTTAATAAAAGTATAGTCGTTCTAAATTCTTTATGCCAATTTTATCATGAAGTTCGATGAATGAATGTTACCAATGGAAAAAGGAAACCTAGTGCAAAAGGGGATGGCAAATGGATTTCTTCGCCTCTTCAGAATTTTTTGTGCTGAAACCAATATTTTTATTGAGATTTTTGAAAATAGGGAGATGATGCAAAAAACTAGAGAGTTTGGAGCTTTTCGAAGCATATCTACTTAAATACGGTATTAAATGAGAAAAAAATACTAGGACGAAAATGCGACCGAACGTACTATTACGCAGTCTAGTACGACATTCGTCTTATGAAGTTCGGTATGTAATGAGAACCTATAAAATAATCTTTGTAGCATTAAAGCTTCATATAAAGGTAAAGTGACATACGCATCACGCGCGATAGAAATAATCGGTTATCAAAAAGACGGCAATCCCAAGTGATTTTAAAGTTTACCAATAAGTCTAGTTGATTCAGTACGGCAAGGTTGAGTGACGAATGAGAATCAAAAATTTTTGCGAGAATACAAGATAGATGATTGTCGGCAAAGCTATGTGTCGGAACGCACGAGCCTTTCCTATCCTCTTTTTACGAAATCTCGCTTCCATTTTCGGAAAAATCCTCCTCGTAGTTAGCTTCACAAAGATAGCGTAATTCTACGGATGTCAGTTAGACAAGCATAGATTGCCACGAAGATGAGAAAAAGAGCTCGACGGGTAGAGGACTATATGTCGCCGAAAAAGGGCGGTCCCCGGGGTCATTTGCGACAAATACGCACCCTTGTACATGCGCGGACAAGCGTTCCTGCAGGGAATCCGCGCGGGACTCTTCCAAATTCGGCGACATATAGTCCTCCACCCGAGCTCGACCACTCTTTCGAACTTGCAGTTCCCTGCTCCATCGGGTGAAGCATTGCTTAGTGCGCCAGCACACCACAAAACAGCCTTATTACATTAGAAGTCTCTTTAATCGGAGTGGCCTATCCAAATGAGCCCCAAATCACTATGAAAAGTATTGAAGGCTGGTTTTCAAACCTATTTTCTTTTTTTGCGGAGCAACACTCCGATAGAAATCATGAGCGTTCAAATGTCCAATATTGTCAAGCTTCAAGTACCATAAAATTAGCGAAAAGCTTTACGCATTTGCGAAAACGCATGAAATGGGTGATCAATTCTGTATCAGGTATGTTACTCACAAGGAAGGAACAGGAAGGAACACAGTTAGTGGGGATTTGCATATTATTTATATAGATTTTGCTGATTTTATGCCATTTGAAGCTTGACAAATTTGGACATTCAAATGCTCATAACTTCTTTCAAAAAGCTGTTCTGCAAAAAAAAAGAAGGCAGATTTGGAATCAGCGTCGAACTTGCATCTAGCGAAATACATCTCGTCTTCATTCTCCAGCTCAAGTTGGTATCCTTCCCTCATTACTGCTGCAATGTGTCATTGTCTAAAGTACTAGTTCCCATCATTGATCTTCTTGTAAGCGGTTTATAAGATCACTAGCTATCAAAAAAAGTCTGATCACGTCAGGATTTGATCTTGGGACATATTGCTTTAGGCAGAAGCGTTGTCCATGCACCTGCGGCCGGTTGTTACAGAACAGGAGGTGCAGTACCTCATAAACCGTAAAAAGATGACTATCACCGTAGTCCGCTACTCTCGCATCATTATATTTTTCAGAGTGGACGAATCTTGAAAGAAGCAGCATTCAATACAGCTCAACACAGCATCTTATATATAAAGCTGAATGTCTGTTTGTATGTCTGTCTGTCTGTCTGTCTGTATGTCTGTCTGTATGTCTGTCTGTACGTATGTTCCGAATAGAAAATTCCATTTCTGAATCGATCTGGACCAAACTTGGCACAGATACACTTCGGACCCCGGCGGGTGTCATAGGCTACTTTTCGTCATCGATCGATATCGATTTTATCGATTTTTTGCAAAATTTGAGCTACGGGGCTGGGAGTTGGCACAAGAGGGTTATCGAGCATGCTGATTACAAACATAATAATGACAGGGCCGGGCGGAGCCGGGTAAGTCAACTAGTATTCTCTAATTTATAGAAATGCTCGTCTGGGAGGTTTAATAGATATATAGCAGAAAGTCATTTCCAGCAGCAGATAATGTATGTACTCTCATCATCAGCAAACTGAGTAACCCATCTAAGCGAAATATCCAAGGAGATTAGTGAAATACCCACCGTAACCTACGTATCATGACAGCTATTCTATCAGAAAATGCGTTACGTCAAGCTTGAGACAAGATATGTCAAACACAAATGTCGCGGACTATGGTGACAATCTTGTTTTTAGAGACTTACAACTGGAGCGATATTATGTTGCACGTGCTGTGTCTTGCACGTGCTTTTGTTCACGGCTACTGTGATTGCTTTAGCTGGTACTATTATAAGGGTTGCATTTGGTAGTACCCAGTGTTTTCGTTTAGAGGGGGGGGGATGAGGGGCGAAATCGAAAAAGTGTGCGTGGCGTTAGCCATTTAGGATGCTTCAGAAAATTTTTGCGATTTCATGACGAAGTTCTACTCAGACAATTCCAAGTGTCCAGGGAAAACTTAACTTTTGAAACGGAGGAGCTCCTAATGGGCCGAGTGGGTGGGCCGCGCCCTACCTGGCAGCCGCAGTAGGAGACCTCCCCCCCTCCCTGAAGTTTTAAAATTTAAGTTTGCCCCGTAAGTCACTTGCGATTGTCTGAGTAAAGCAAAGGGGAGTGTGGCGGCAGCAAAAATCTTTTCAGAGGCTAAGATGAATTCCAATTATCTACAAGTATAAGCAAGTCACTCATACATTTTATAACTCCTCCTCCCCTCTCCTCGCCCTCGATGCGCCACTGGTACCACCCTAGGAACGGATGCACTGCCATTAACATTTTGGTTGGGCTACTGTAAGCAGTTCAGTTGCCTTCTGTCAAGCTCAGAAGAGAGAGAACGTCATATTTTTTGTGGCGATTGCAAGAGCTGATCTACAATGTTGCTGATACCAGTACATGATTGAAGGCAGTGTCCCGGCAAAGTAATGGTCACTGAGATTCTACTTTTGCAATGGTAGACCCCAACTCACCTATCAGTGAAGTCTGGAGCGCAGAAGCGAACAAGCTCTATGGAAAGCCTGAAATCCACTCCGGAGGTCTTCTCCGGACCTAGCCTATTTCGCATTTTAGCTTCGAAAAGAAGCGTACTTTCGCCATTCTCATGCGCTGAAAAGCCCAGTTATGGGTTTAGCATAGCGAGTGCTCCAAAAAGGTAGAAAACTGGAGGGCGAAATTTTGCCGGCACACTGCCTTCAACGTATGATGATCTCCAAGACCAAGGTAATCACATTATCAAATACTTTTACGAACATTTTGGAATCGCATGCCTAAAAAAATTGGTGAATCGAAGTTCAGTCGAATCCTTCTCAACTTTTCAGCGAGGTCATGACTTGTTTTCAGATCATAATTTCAAAATCAATCTATGCGGCAGTTCTCTATAATCAATGACGATGCTGGGTTGTGGATGCTAACGCTTCTATGGCTCTTTGTGTACTGAGCTCTCATCTTCCCTACCAATTCACAATCATTTTATTGATGTGTTCCGATGAAACATAGTGACTGCTTGATTTCCTGCAGGTGGTTCAACGAAATGGTAAATTTCCCAGATTTTTGGTCGCCTCTTTTGTGCTCGGAGTAAAGCTTTACAAAAGATATTTCACATTCTAGCCAAATCTGAACCTTATTATTAAGTGCTACATCATTCCCATTATACAGAGCATTCCAAAAGAATTGTGCACTCTGTTTGATCGTTAATAAGTCTCTTGTGTTGATGTCTTTCGGCCAACTTTAGGTTTCATTTTGTAGAGCAAGGCTCAAGTCAGATTTGCCGTATACAGCGAATCAGCGGTCGATCTTCATTAATGTAGTGGTAAAAATATTAAGAGCTATATTTTGGTATAAAAAGAGAACCAAACAGCCAGAAACTCTTATACCGGGCTAATCAAAGGCGCTGATTTCAATATGAAAGTTGCATTTTACTGTATTGCTTTTTCATTAAATATTCCAGAGATATCGTAACAAGTGTTTCTCCAATGTTCGTCAGAAATTTGTTCAAAACCACAAAAGCTTAAGAAGTCGTAAAAAATTGTGTGATGAAATTAGTATGCGCAAAAACCCTCCAAGGAATGTTCCAGATTTTTTGAAAAAAATTGTCAACGGCTCTTTTTACAATGGTTTTACAGTATAGTGAAAGTTTTTACCGTAATCCTACAGTAGTGAGAAGCGGTCGCTGATTTGCTCTAAATTTTTCAAATCAAAGTTAATCTCTAAACAACTGTATCTAAAGTTCGACGCAAGACATCAAAGCAAGAGAGTTAATGAAGCTCAAACACTGTGCACATTTTTTGGAGCACCCTATATATAGTTCCAATTACTAGCTAAACTGCCATATTGCTATACTCTCCTAATACTGGAAATGCGCTGATATAACACGAATAATCAGCGAGAAGAAGAAACACTCTTTTTCTACCTCAAATGGCTATTGCTGAGTTTATTGTCACAAGATCACAATGCTAACGAATCCTTTGGAATTACCTGCCTTCAAACATGAGGTTTTTTGCAAGTCTTGAAATTAGAAGCGCTGAACGGTGCAAATCACTCCAAAATCTTAATTTTTTAGAGCAGATTTGGAAGTGAGCTTTCTGTGATTTTCATTAGGTGTTGCACGGAGATTGTTATAGGGGAGTTTAATGGATGGTAAATAATTTTGTTGAATGATGGTTAATCTCAGATCTCACAAAGAGCACGCAATACTAGCATGTTGCACACCGCAGAGAATACAAGTGAAATGATTTCAAACTCCAGAAGAGTTCCTTTGTCAAATATGGTTATTTCTATTCTCTCAACTGCTACTAGGATTCCAAGAGTACGTTGCGTGGACTGGAAGCAGGGGGGGGGGAATGGGGAAGGGGTTGGAAGAGAAAACATACATTAAGCTGGCAAAGGTTCAGGTGTAACCTCAATTTTGGCAGTCACACACTGTGTTGCGTAATTCGCTCAAACTTTATTCATCTACTCATTTTTGGTCTCAGCAATTATTCAAAGCCCAGAAATTCTAACCAACGCGAAGATTAATGACCTAATGATTTAATTTCTATTAAGATTCGCCTATTACAGATGCTAACCTTACTAGCAGGACTGCTCGCCCTATATGTTCTACCAACACTGACCATACCATTGCGTCATGCTGAGGTAAGCACATGCAAGCAGTTCAGAATTAGAATAGAAATATTTCTTTCATATCTAACAAGGGAAGGATACTAACCTAGATTCGCCTCTTGAGATGGGACATATATATTTGGAATCAGCTTTGAACTTACTTAGATACTTAGACACTTAGATGGCCCGGCTTCACGTGACGTGCGGGCCCCAGTACAGAAGTCGCCATTGATCCCTGTCCCTCGCTTCGGACATCCACAATCTTCTTGGCTGACGTCGGTGGCTGCGTCCACGAGTTCCAGGTGCAAAAGTCGTATCCAGCTGATTTCTCAGCTGGTCCATCCGTTCCACGAACACGTCTGCCCATCTCGTTGGAGGTCTTCCTCGGGGACGTTTGGCTTCGCGAGGAATCCACTCCGATGTTCTTAGTGTCCATCTGTCGTCTGTTCTTCTCATTATGTGACCGGCCCATCGGTGTTTGGCTTTCGCGACGTATTCCGCTGGGTCACGAAGACGGGACATTCTTCTCATATCCGTGCTGCGAAGTCCGACTAGATGTTGCTTGCGTCGGGTCATCTTCAGAAGACTGCGCTCGAGCGCTCTGTGGGTGGTCCGTAGAGCTTTCGACGTGGCTACAGTGTCGGCCCAAGTCTCAGCTGCGTAACAGAGCGCCGGGAGAACGGTTGAGTCGAACAGGTGGGCACGAAGCTCCGGGTCCGTCAGTTGGTCGGTGGCTTCCTTCAGGGGCCCGAAGGCGGCCCAGGCTGCTCTTCTTCTCCTGTTGAGTTCTTCCCTCAAGTCGTTCTCCATGTTCATCGAACGTCCGAGATACACGAAGGAAGACGTCTCCATAATCGGGGTGCCTTCCAATTCCATTTCTGCATCTTCGCAAAGGGCGTTCTTCATGAACTGAGTCTTCTTCCGATTTATTCGCAGTCCGATCTTCTTCCCTACTTCGTTTAGTTCCTTCAGCATCGTCTCTGCTTCGGTGATACTGCTCGAGAAGAGAACGATGTCGTCCGCAAAACGAAGGTTGGACAGGAATCTCCCATCAACTCGTATGCCTCTCTCGTCCCAGTCCAGTGACTTCATCACCCACTGCAAGGCCGCGGTGAACAGCTTCGGCGAGATTGTGTCGCCTTGTCGGACCCCCTTCCCGATTGGTATGGTCAGGGGGCGATGGAATAGCTGCATCGTCGTTGTACAGTCCTTGTAGCAGTCGGCTAACGTCCTCACGTAAGCTGGGTCCACTCCTTGATCGACTAGCGCAGACAGGATGGCGTTGGTTTCGACGCTGTCGAAGGCTTTCTCGTAGTCGACAAAGGTTAGGACGAGAGCCAGTCGGTACTCCCGGCAGACTTCTATGACCCTCGAAACGGTCTGGATGTGGTCCATGCAGCTGAATCCTTTGCGAAATCCAGCTTGTTCTTGGGGTTGGGCTTCATCCAGTGTCCTTGATATGCGAGCGAGGATAACCTTCGTGAAAAGCTTGTACAGCACACTCAGCAAGCATATTGGACGATAGTTCCGAAGATCCTCCCGTTCACCCTTCTTGAAGAGAAGGACGGTTCTTGACGTTCTCCACTGGTCGGGAATCTTCTCCTTCTGAAGGTAAGATGTCAAATGCGACGCTAGAATCTCGTGTAGACGGTGTCCTCCGGCTCGCAGAAGTTCGACGGAAAGATGATCTGGTCCTGGAGCCGTGGACGTCTTCATGGTCTGTATCGCGATACGCACTTCAGCAGGTAGAATTCGTGGTGGTACTTCTCCAGTGGGAACAACGGGCATCTGCACGGGTGTTGATGAGCGGAAGAGGTTGGTGTAGAAGTTCTTCGCGATAGATTCCATCTCGTATCGGGAAGAAGTCGGAGTCCCGTCTTCGTTCAGTAGTGCAGCCAGCGGTACGTGATATTCGCAGAGGTCCCTTCGGCACTTCTTGAGACTTCGTCTTCTTTCTGCTGCTTCCAGTATCTTGGCTTGCCTGTACTTCCTGAGATCCTCTTGCAAAGCTGTTCTGCAACTGGTGTTGGCAATCAGTCGCTCGAGATGAGTTGCATTCGGATCCTGCCTCAATGATCTTCTTCTTTCGAGCAATTCCTTGGTGGTCTTCGAGATGCGGTCCAAGTTCTTCTCAGAAGTCACTGAGGCGCATTCTCCGCAGGCTCGCAATCCTTTCAGAAGCCGGTCGTAGTCGTACGTTGGGTCCTCCTCGATGGGCCAGTCACAATTTGATATGAGCTCTTCCAGCCTGTTACCGTCATAAACGACTTCCTTCCTTCTCGCGGCACTATGACAGACTTTCTTTTCCAGCCTTCGGCTGAGTCGTATCTTCGCTCGAAGGAGGCGGTGATCGGAGCCACTACAGAAGGATGGAACTACAGAGACATCGAGTAAGCTCCACCTTCGGTTGGTGAGAATGTGGTCGATCTCCGCGTGGGTCGTTCCGTTGGGCGATTCCCATGTCCACCGGCGATGTTCCTTCTTCATAAAGATGGAATTTCCATGGAAAAGTCGTGCGGCGGAGAGAAGCCCAACAAGACGGTTACCGTTTTCGTTCCGGAGCCCATATCCAAACTTCCCGATCCTATATTCCTTTTCTAGTGGCATCCCGATTTTCGCATTGAAGTCGCCCACAACATACTTGTAGAAGGACTTTTCGTTGCGGACGACCTCCTCCACGTCTTCGTAGAAAGCATCTAGTTCTGATTCGTCAGCTGCTGATGTTGGAGAATAGCAGTTGATGATGCTGATGGTCTTCTGATGTGGAGGTCGTAGTCGTAGGATGCCTAGTCGAGGTGATAGGATCTCGTGCGAATCGACAAGATGGACGATAGATGGGTGGACGACAAAGCCGACGCCTCCCACGTTTCGTGATGGAACCTTTTCACCACGAATGATGAGGGTCCCATCACTCATCTGTCGCACGTCCTTCTTCCTGGACTTCGTTTCCTGCAGAGCAATGATGTGGTAGTTGATGTGCTCTGCAGCGTCGAGAAGAGCGTGGAGGTCGGCGTTTGTGGAGACTGTCCTGGCGTTGTAAGTGCAGAGCATGAGGCAGTCTCCATGGCGTGTCGTCCGGGCAGACGTGTCGTTTTTGTCCAATCCGAAAGGCGCCCTGAGTACCCTGACATCGTTCTTGCTACCACCCGGCGCCGTAGGCGGGATCCGATGTACAGGGTTTTTTCTAAATCTTCTTGCTGTCTGAGTAATAAAATTTGTTCCCCTACAAGAGGTGGCTTACTAGGCCTACTCTTGATTTCCACGGGGTGATCGCTGACCCCGGGCTTGGAGCGGGGAGGGACCGCCTAGCGACCAGAAGAAGCCAGACGGCGGAGAATCTGGCGCGGCCAGTTCTTAGCTAGGCATCCGGCCGAAACCGGAAACGTCGAACTCCTTCACAGCTTGGGAGGCCCTACCAGAGTATACACTCGGCTGTGCATCGCAGTTCGACACCCAGTGTCACCCCCACGCCACGATGAGGCGACCGACCATTGTGGGGGATCAGCTTTGAACACTGATTCCAAATATGTTGTTCCTAGCTGCTTAGCATTATTTCCGAAGCCAGTTATGAGCTTGCTGTTGTGAGTAAGTAACAAACTTCTGAATGTCGTGAGACGGCGTGTGGATAAGAAGTGCTTGAAAAAGTGCTAGGATGTTGAAATAGCATCAAATTAATTCTTTCGATTTTGAAAGAGAGCATTATACAAAACCACCTAGACGTCGACACCGTAGCGTCAGTAGGTCGAGAAGCACGCAAACTTTGCGTAGAAGAGAGACCATAACTCACTTCAGAATAGTGCTAAGCAGCTAGGAACAGCATATCTGGAATCAGCGTTCCAAGCTGATTCCAAATATGTGTGTCTCACCTCATAAGGCAAATCTAAGTTAGTATCCTTCCATTGTAAGCAGCGGAATGCGATTTTTAAACTGATTTTGTTGAAACTAACTATTCGAGCAAGATCATGGACAGCTGGCTTTATATGTTTCATATGAAGAAAAACCAAAACCAAATTTTGTGAGCAACAGAATCAAGATGGCAACAAATTGTGAGCTCACATGATTATCTATTTATTTATATGAGCTATAGCTATATGCCCTAATCTTTGCGCATAATTTCCCACAAAGGTCTACAATAGTATGAAAAAACTAGGACCTAACTACAGCGGCCTATGACAGAATCCTCAAATAATCAGTCAAAATTGTGCTCGTACTCTGGCTTTCTCGTTCTTTGCTCATGCTAAAAGCTTTATTTTTGAAAAGTGAATAGAGCAGCTTTGAAATGAAGCGTTGGTAATGGCAAATATAGTTGACTGCACAAAATCACCCAGACTGAACGCCCGCGAGCGTTTCTCCCTGCGCGCTAATACTGGCATTCGCGCGTGTGCGTCACAGCGCCTGCACTTGGCAGCCGCGTTTCAGGCACGCTCGCGTGCACTCAGCCTACAAGCTACATGGGCGATTTCGTGCGGTCGACTTTAAGATCTTTTCCAACCCGGAGTAGGCGAACATTCCAAATAGCAGCGCGTACGTACCGCCACTGGCTTAGCGAAAATGAAGATTCGCAGACTGCGAAACGACGCGAATCGTTGCTAGGCGGACTTCCGCTAGTCCAATTTCCTCCTAAACTGACAAGGGAAGCGTGTCGGGTTCAGTCAAGTGGCCTTTCCACAACTCACCTATATCACTTTGTAGAGCATTAAACGGTGACTTTGAACCGTCTTCATTATCTGCCAAGCACCTCTGAAAGCCGAGCTATGAGCGTTTTTTACGTCGAAAAACTGAATGCGCAACTGACAAGGGAAGGATGGTCAGTCGAAGTGGCTTTTTGCGATGATTTGTAAACCATGTTGGAGGGCATAAAACGCTGACTCCAAATCAGTCCTCCTTATCTGCGGCCCGTTCCTGCACGAGAAGCTAAGAGCTTTTATAGGAGAAAAAAGTGGGTGAGTGACTTTTCATACGATGAGCAATTCCGAGGTGCGAGGTGTGAACACCTACGGCTAAGTGTCAAGTCTCGCACCTCCGTGTCTAGTATACTGTAGAGAGAGGGGGGGGACTTTTCATACGAATGCCTCCACATCATCTTTTGGCAAAGATCCAGTAAAACTGGCACCATGCCAGGTTTGGGCCTGCTGGCTCCATTCCGAAAAAACATCTAGATTAGCTTTTGCAGTACCGCGAATTTGGATAAATTTGGAAAACTTGAATACTATATGGATTCAAAAAGTGTTTTGCTGTGAAAATAACACTATGATCGTTCCACTTACGAATTTTTTAGTATTCAAGTCGACATAATTCGTCTTTGCAAACGTTTCGAACTGATTTGAGTATTGTCAAATGCCTCTCCAAGCTTTCAGCATGACCTGGAAGTGTTACTCTTCCCATAGGGGATATTGGAGGGGGAAGACGGTCAAGAGGCGCGATTTTTCTGGGTGTCATCAACTTAAAACTCCGGTTTCATGCTATGGGAAAATTCAGAAAGTGCCGGAGAAAGTTCATTGGCTTACTAGCTGTTTGAAGTAACCACTTGATAAGTTTGACGACTTTTGCTAGAAAACTGACAGAAATATTTACAAAATTGCTGCTAACTGCATTTTCAGTGTTTTTGACTTTAACAATTTTGTTTGAAATCGATTTCAAGATGATGAGACTGAACAATCCCTAAATTCCCTAATATATTTCTTTCGAAATTCTAAGTAATTCTAGAACTTCATAAAACACTAAATATGTGCTATATGCTGCCCATCTGGCAATAGGAATCGCGCCTCTTGACATATCTGCACCCATTGAAGGGCAAGCGACTCGATAAAGCGAACTATTCATTGCCACAATTGTGCCAGTTGTTTGCGAAAATGAATTCGCTGTGGCCTGACAATCTCGATAAGCTTTATGCAACAGACAAAATCAGGATATTCTTTAGTTTACGCATTTTTGATAATAAACGTTTCATTTTAGCCCATTGTAATCGATAACTGACGTATTACCAGCACCCTAGCATACGCTAGAAGGTCAAAATGATCGGGGAGCGTTCGTATGGAAAGTCCCCCTCCCCCCCCCCCCTCACCTAGGCGTAGTTAAGAATCTTACTCATTACGTGGATGGAGAGGTGCGATGTAGGTGTGAGGTAGGTGCGAAGGTTAGGTGCGAAGTCCCCGATCGTATGAAAAGTCCCCCCCCCCCCCCCGATAAAGCGAACTATTCATTACCACAATTGTGCCAGTTGTTTGCGAAAATGAATTCGCTGTGGCCTGACGATCTCGATAAGCTTTATGCAACAGACAAAATCAGGATATTCTTTAGTTTACGCATTTTTGATAATAAACGTTTCATTTTAGTCCATTGTAATCGATAACTGACGTATTACCAGCACCCTAGCATACGCTAGAAGGTCAAAATGATCGGGGAGCGTTCGCATGAAAAGTCCCCCTCCCCCCCTCACCTAGGCGTAGTGGAGAATCTTACTCATTACGTGGATGGAGAGGTGCGATGTAGGTGTGAGGTAGGTGCGAATGTTAGGTGCGAAGTCCCCGATCGTATGAAAAGTCCCCCCCCCCCCCCCGAAAAAAGTTGAGTGTGCAAATAATGTAAAAAAAGTAGTAGCATTATTTCTAGCTCTTAAATGGACCAGCGGTAATTCTTCCAGCACTCTATAAAATAAATACTTCTAAATAAGGTATATTCGCACTTTAGCTGTCTCATTCAAACGTTGAAAAAAAATTAAAAACTGTTTTTATCCCAAAAAACACTCATTTTTTGCTTCTCCAAACACTCATAACTCCTCGTACAGGAATGCGCCGCAGATAATTAACCCTTTCGGACCTGAGTTTTTGCGAGTGAGCCGAGAAGCCTCTCTCCTAGTGTTTTTTACTTATTACCATATGAATAACATTATAGCGGAGTTTGGAGTCTGCTTAACCTTATGAACTATTTCTTTTTGATTTTTCAATTTTTTGGTTTTGCGTTTATTTTGGATTTTCAAATCTCCCGCGAAACATTGGACCCGCAAACAGTTAACAGTTACATTTGCTCAGCATCGTACTAAAACATTATGATAATATTATGAATATTTTTTGGCTAATAAACGAGATACTGAAACGGTGCTCAAGCCGGCGCAAATTATTGATTGATTGAAATCCACTTGTTTACAGAAATGTACATGCTATACACAGAGAAGCAAATGAACACCCGGTCTCGAAGCTACATTTGGAAGGCAAAGGCTATATGAAGCGTTTGAGAGCAATGAGTAGTGAAATGATGTTCTTGCGCCAGTATAGTAGATCTCTGAATTGATGGTGGCAATTGCCACCACCAGGTCCGAAAGGGTTAAGACAGATCTGGAATCAGCGTTTAATGTACTCCACTACGTCATACAAATCATCTCAAAAGGCCACTTCGACCAACCATCCTTCCCTTGTGAGACAAAATCGTCCAGAATTGTTTAAATGGAGGAGATAATTATCAAAGCGCTTCATTCAATTAATACCTTCAGGGTACGGCACAGATTGTCTGGAAGTAGGCTAGACTTCGTTTCTGGGACAAAAAGCAAAGGGAATATCGTCTTTGCGGGGTCCGGGGGGGGGGGAGGCTCGAAAAAAATGTGTACATACATCACTAGCTAAGCATGTGGAGGAAAACTACACATACAGTGTGCAAGACAATTCAGCAATTCCTGTAATGCCAGAAGCGACCACTCAGTCATGCACAACCATTGAAAGCAGGTTATTACACGATGGACGTGCTCTATCGTGTCTTGCGAAAAGCGCGCGCGATTTATAAGCAAGTCAAAACTGACAAATTGCTTATTTACAGCGTAGAGACAAGTATATGACACCAAATTTAGATTATAAGCATATAGTATTATTTACGGAAGAATTATGTAAAAAGTTCTGAAACCTTGTGTGAAGTAGTACCTTTTCCATATTTAGTCTGTTTCCAGACCAAACGATCTGATGATATCGTCTGGAGCATATATTTTTGTTATACACTTCACATAAGTTTCTGATTTTTCTATCATGGACGGATTCTCCGGTTAAGAATTCATCCCTGAGCATGGAAACATTTTCATATCGCTGTCTTTCCCCATTTTTATATCGTTGCCTTTCTTTTATTCTTTGCCTCAATTTCTTCATAACTCGCTTTGTTAGATATCGCGCTCCAATGTCAAGCTTTTGTGCATGCGTATGTTCAGCTCTACTTTCAGTTTTTACTCATATTTCACGTTTTTACTTTCAGACTAATGACTCTTTTATGTTTCCAGCTTCTCCTAAGCTGATAGATCTCCAATAAGGGCCACAGGGGACTTCGTAGTTTTCGAAAGTCAGGGGGGATTTCGTTTTTAAAAACCCTGGAAACCGACTCATGCCGGGCCCTGAATACCTTCCATTTAATACCCTCACACTCAATACTGCTTTAGTTGACAGCAGAAAAGACTGTAACCATTGTTCCTTGCATAGATTCTGCGTTCATTTTTTGCTGCAAAAAACAATCATAACTCGGCCTCTAGAAGCGCTTGGTAGATAATAAAAGCATATTTGGTATCAGCGTTTAATGCTCTTTAAACTGGTTTAAAGCTCAACTGGAAATGCCATTTCGACTGAACACGCTTCCCTTGTGAGTTGAAACTTAATATACCTAAACGTGAGCTTATCATGAATCTCAGTCTTCAGACATAACAGTACTACCGCTTCTACAAGAAAAATTCTTGAAAAACTCATAGAAATCAGATTACTCGACTGGCCAAAAAGTAACAAGTAACAATATCTCACCATCTGTCCGAATGGTGGTTCCTGGTGGGTATACCAGCACTTTACTCTCGGATACCATTTTTGACTGGGTTTGTGCTGCTAATAAAGGTAAAGCAGTTGGCGTCAGATTTCAAGAGTATCCAAAGCGTAGGATTGAGTTGAACAGTCAAACCACTTCTTTGAAAATTACGGGTTCGAGCCAACTGCTCATTTTATCTGCGTCCTACCTCCGTAAGAGAGGTATGACTGGAAGTGTCGGTAATGAATTTTCGAGGCATTTTCCCTGCAGAAACCGAGTACCACAGGGCTGCACACTATCTCCACTTTTCTCTTTCTTACATATACCGCGAAATTATCGTGACTTTTGGAAGGCCTTTCAAACATTTAAGGTCCAGATTTTTGCAGATGACATTGAGTATGCTATAGAGATGAAGAACAACAGCAGGCTCACGATGTAATCAATTCCTCTTTACAAAGAATGATATCTTAGTCTAAACAATGGGATATCCCGCTGGAATTATATCTAAGTCTAAGCCATGAGATATCCTGGTGAAAGCGCTCAAAACAAAAGTGATGTCATTTGTAAATCCTCACTCCTAATTTATGTGTGCAATGAACTTGGACAATGTAGTGGGACTAAACATATAGTGGCTAACGCGTGTTAACGTTGCTTTAGGCATAGTTGTCGCCTTGGTAGGAGTATCTGCAGTGTGAAATGCACTAACGGTGCCGTCGGCTCCACCTTTTAAAAAATGCGTGAAGCGCCGCTTCGATAAAACTAATCTGAAAGCCAGATTTCCACAAAAAAGAGGTTTTATTGGAAAAAGTTCATTCCAATCTATCCAAGTCTGCAACCATTTTTTGCAAAACCTCGCCTTGTCAATTTTAGCTGACCCCAAATCTGCCGCCAATTGTTGCACTCATATAATCGAAGCGGTCGTCAGGTTGGACTCAGCTAAAGTGACAAGGCACGGGTCTTGCAAAAAGTAGTTGCGGATTTGTGGCGATATGTATCAATCTTCAGTTCGAGTAAGTGTTCCCGTATAGGCCGTAATCCAGTAAGACGCAGACGCTCAACACCCATGATAGGCGAACGTGGGCGCCTAACGTGCAAGAGCCCAATCTCCTTTGTGTATAAGTCGCTTGAGAAAGCGCGTCTGTTGGATTAGGTGGTCGAAAACGTAAGCAAATCGAACGATCTAATCACTAGTCATTGAGTAAGATGATTATTGCTACAAGATTGTCCGATTTAACTTTCTTGGTTTAATTATGGATTTACAAAGCTCCAGAGCCCGATCTCTTCAGTCCGGGCTCGGAATCTTTTGTAAATTCCAAGGTTAAATCATTAAAAATTCAAAAGACACAAATCTCTTGCAACATAACAACTATCAAATCTTACTCGATGACTAGTGATCAACACGTTTCGGACCGCGAAATCGCGCGCGGCGAAAAAGAGTGTACTTTCAACCGTTAGCCAACAAAGGGACCTTATTTTGAAGACTGTGTGCTACACCTGTAATCAACATGTCGGATAAGCTCCATACCCGAAGTTCTGGGTGAATTCGAAGTGTTTGAATTTTGCCACTTGAGAAGGACTTTTGTCTTTTCTTGCAAGATAGAAACAAGAACTCAATTTCTTATAGTATCCAAAAGTGTCTATATTGCACAAGGTACACATCATTATTGAAACTACGGTTTTTCTCTTTGGAATCGAAGCAAAGAAGAACTGCGACGTCGCACGCGTCGTTCGCGTTGCCGCACTTTGTTGCAACTCTTGTTCGACTTGTCCTCATATCTCCTAAACGAATAATGGCAGCAGAACTCTACAAAGTTGCTTGAAAAATAGAAGCTTAGGCCTTTGATTTGATAACCTTGGATCAAAAGAAAACTCTTTGTAAACGTCAAAAAGACTCTTCAAAGCAGCGTGCTGCATCATGTGCAGCACCGGTCCGAAACGTGTTAAATCATTCGATTTGCTAACTTTTCGGCCACCTAATCAAAGGGACGCGCTTTTTCACACAACTTGTACACAAGCGAGATTGGGTAGGTGTCCAGCATTGCAGACCCACCCGACTCTGCCTGGCCATGTTTTGCACGGACAGACGCTCACGCTCGCGCACCATGGTTCTTTGGCTTCCGCGTTTTACAGGACTACAACCTGTTCGGAAACGCTCACCCGAACGGAAGATTGATTGATACTGCCTTTGATACGTACTGCCTTTGGATAGATTGGAATGAGCTCTTTCCGCTGATACCTCTTGCTTTGTTGAGATCTCGCTTTCAGGAGCGTTATCCCAAGGCGCCCACGGTACCGTAGGTCGGCATTCTAATGAGTCACTTGCTCGCATTGGGGCGATGGTAGGGTGCTGACGGTAATAGGCGTGCTAGAGTAACACAGACTATCACAGCGGTTCATGCTTTTGGTATCTCTGAGAGTAAAAATATGGTTGTTAGGAAGGTGCCGACAATGGCGGCCCTCTTGACGACACCGGGGCTTTTTGACACATGACGATGCGGTCCCACGGTACCAAAATAGCATTGTCTGTTATCTTCATTATCTTGAAAAGTATGCAGTTAGCCGGCTTCAGTCGCAATTTCGATTGGAGAGGGGGTCCAGTAAGACTAAGATCCAGTAAGTACTGGAAGTTTAGACCAAGTTGTAGTCAGACTGGAGGTTTCCTTGTGATATCAAAAATTGGGAAGCAGAATCGTTTCTACTGCGTTCAATTCTTTCGTATATGCTGTACGGCTTGGGGATAAGTTTTTCACCGAACAACTTGATCTGTTTTAGAAATTCGCAGCCATTAATATCCTGGAAATGTTAAACATTTTTGATGTTTGCAATTGTCTCCCATCTTGCTTTATGCGAACTCTGATTTTCATGGTTCGCTTTCTTTTAGCATGTCTTGGAATGCTCGACATAAATTTTTGCAATTTCGATGACTCTCTTCAACAGCTACTAATCACTTTTGCCTACGCCGATTTTTTGTATCCATTTTTGACAGAGTCAAATGAATTTTTTAAGAGAATCCGTTCAACGATAGCCACGACTAATGAGTCCTTTAACTTGAGGTCCCCCACCCGTTCGCCCAGGGCCCATAAAGGATTCTCCTTTTCCAGATTAAGCTGGTCAGCTATGCCCTTGTAATTATACCGCCTTGATTTAAGTTCGGGCATGAAAACAGAAACTCGACAAGAAAGTTATCGTTTGACAAAGTGAAACAATTGAAACCACTAAGAGAGGACGTTCAATAGAATATTCTTTTGAACTCACGTTTCACTATTTTACTACATTATTGTCAATTTTGGCGCGGTTTGTACATATATCATAAATAGATATATAAAAGATTCCTCCTGCGTAGTAATATCAGATCTTTTGCAGTTATTGTTCGGGAAACCACTCAATTCCCTTCATCCGATGTCACCGTTGGATTCCCCGTCCCCTATTGAAGCAGGTGCATCTTGCAATAGTGAGATATCGAGGCATACTAAATCCTTTCAGGTCTGCCTAAATCCCCGCTTGACATCGCTTTACCAGAAGCTAACACTCTCCCTCCTCCAACTCTGCCCATGCCCACTTTGGATTCCTTTCGCCCCAGGTAAATGCTACTCAAAAATGCCTTGCTCAACAATATAGTGACAGAGAATTTATAGCAGATACATAGGTTGAAATTGTTCAAAAACAGAGGACTAGAGTTTGATTTGGAACAGTCAACCACTTCTTAGAATGCGTACAGAGGAGCCTGTGTCAGCGCAGGATATGGCTCAATTCCTAAGGGTACTTCCGCAATGGGGCTGACCGACGCTGGCACGCAGGCAACACTGGACGCAACATTAGTATGAGGGTCTGTTCATTTTGGTTGCTTCTAGAGGATTACTCGGTAGCAGAAGAATCGCCGATAAATTGGAAGAGTTGCCACCTTGTCAACGCCAATGCGTGAAAACCCTTCACGACACACTGGGAGATGTTCTGCACAATGGAAATTATGTCGATAAATATCGTAAAACCTGCTCGTAAGTTATTAGTGCAGCGCAAACTGCTTCGTATCAGTCATTTTCTGCAGAGCATATAAATATGCAAGGAAGTGTGTAAAAAAGCAACAAGAGCTCTGTAACGAAAATGGAGAGTTGTTTGCGGTAGCCACTTCTGGTATTCATTATATGTGCATCGAACAAGGCAAAGGTTTGTTGCAAGTCTTAGATTTGGTTGTTATAGGTGGAACATTTTGTAGCTTTCAATGCGACCATAGAATGCGTCGAACGCAATGCTGTCCAAGTTCAAGGAAGTGAGTTGCGTGTTTGCTTGCCAATCTTTGTAGGTTCAAAGTGTGGTTTCTTTTTTTTAATCCCCTTCACTAATGAGCTAACAGTAGCAGAATTACGGTTGAGTAAGTATGTATACGATATGATTAGATCGGACCCGGGTTCAATCTCGCCCTTGAGCCAACGAAGTCCTCTACACTCGGGGCCGGTAAATTGGTACCAGTGTAATCTGGGAGGATAGAAGCGCTGACTTGGTAATCGGCTGGTCTCCGCAAGTTACTGTCAAAGGCTCGCACGCGTTTGGCTTCTTCAAACGTGAAGTAGGGAGCGTTCGGCGCATGCCCGCAGAAGGTATTGAGAACCTTGAATCCTTCATCCTTCATGATTTACGGCATCGTCTAACTTCCGGCAAGATATTTGTTTCACTTCTTGCATATCTTGCTTCAAGGACACTTAGTGCTCTACAGATTATCTCAGAAGTTTGTATACTCCATGGCATCATTGGTAAAGGCTATCCCGACGACATGTCCCAGCTTGAGCGGCCCCTCATGTGGCTTTCTCGTCCGAAGCTTGCGTCGAGCTTGCAGGTGTATCGCGCGGGCGTTTTGCCAACTGTTAAAGGTTGTTTCCGGACAGTTTGAGTGCAGCTTAAAGGCACCGTCCACCCAAAATTTCGACCTCCATGTTTTTGTCGTTCCAGGGCGTTCTCATACCCCTGATTCCAAATATTAAGTTGAAATCCGCGAAAACCACGAAAAACCCCCGTTTTCAGAACCCGCAGAACGATTTCTTCGGTACGGTGATTGGTTGGGCGCGCACGGATGGGCGGGACGAACGTCACGCCCATTCCGAAAGGGGAGGAGCCAGCGTCGCGAACGCAGCCTAAAGCGAATTCCGAAGCAATCTTGGCTCGGAAGCAACTTCAGGCAGCGCGAATTGGGCAATCATACAGTTGGGGGCCCCACATCTGCTAGGTATCATAATCTCACCAACCCTAATTTGGGTGGACGGTGCCTTTAATTGCGATTGGAGCGCTCATTGTAGAAGCCATAGCCCGATTGTAACTCAAATACCGCCTCCGGAGGGAGAAAATCGCTTCACAGTTCGGTAGCCACCCTCGATCCGGTCTTGTCCTTTCCAACGGGAAAACGTGGCGAGACATGCCGCTGCAGCCAGTGATAGGCGATGTGCCATCACATTGATCCGTCTCGGTATGAACGAGACTGAATCGATAGCCGGCTAAGTCGAAACTTCTTATGCGATTTTCTTGCATCAACAGCGGTGTTCAGCCTAACTTATATTTCAGAATCCATGAAGAAACTTTATTACACAAAGAGAGCGCGATACTGGTGACCAGCACGTCAGATACTTCACTGCACAAAGTTTTGGGCAAGGCTATTTCTTTGACCACTTGCCTCCCCTCTGGTAGTCCCGCGAAAGTACGTTATGCCACCGTAACATGACAGAGTGCGCTACCTTACGAAATGTATTAGGTTGAACCAAAAGTTCTGTCGCACCATTTTCAAAAAATCATAACTTGCTTCAGTCACGAAGATTTTGAGCAATTCAAATTTTCTCAGAAAGGTGAAGCATGCAGTTTCTAAAAGTACCCTGGTTACATTCTAATATGCTCAGCTTGCAGAGATAAAAATGAAAGAACGTGATCATCCGAAATTCGGAATTTTTAAGCAAAAATTCTAAAAATCTGGAAACTGTGCGATAAAATCCAGAACAGCCACTATCTTGAGTTTTCTTATACTTTATCACTAATTGAGCCAAGTTTGCGCTGATCGAGATCTTCTTTCAGGAGTTATGATTTTTTTTAAAAAATGCAGAAAAGTCGATTTCTTAATTCCTAGGAAATTGATTTTTCGGCATTTTTTCAAAAATTCATAACTTTTGAAAGAAGGGCTCGATCAGTACAAACTTGACTCAGTTAGTAATAGTATATAAGAAAACTTAGGATGATGGCTGTTCTGGATTTTATCGCAAAGTTTCTGAATTTCTAGAATTTTTGATTAAAAATTCCGAATTTCGGATGATCTCGTTCTTTCATTTTTATCTCTGCAACCTGAACATGTTGGAAAGACCCCAGGGGACTCTTAGAAACTGCATGCTTTACGATTTCTGACAAAACTTGAGTTGCCAAAAATCTTCGTGACTGAAGCAAGTTATGATTTTTTGAAAATGGTGCGACAGAACTTTCGGTTCAACCTAATATATGATATTCATTTAAGCGCGCCAAATGACGCTCCTCAACGAAGTTTCGAGCAAATCGGTGATTTTGACCCAATAATCCTAACATAATCCCTCCATACGACATTAACGTACAAAATAGTTATGACCTTCGTGCTCATCATGTTAGATAACATCTAGACGAGATAGCAAGAACAGCGATGTTCACTTTTGTGGGTCTACTAATGTGGAGGGTTCTGATTCCATCAAAGTGATCGAAATACCATCTTTTCTGCAACCCTTATGTTGAAGCAGAATTGTCCTATGGCTGTAGCTGAAAAACTGCGGCGTAGTCAAATTTCAAAAAATTAACAGAATCGGTAGCCACTCACCATCAGACAGGCCAGACCTGAGGTGGCGCGGAAGATAGGGAAGTGCCGGGCGCTTTTACGAAGCACCTCCTCGTTATATGGAAAGTACGAATGTTCCGCGGAATTCCCTTCTGTTCCACAGAAAATAGATCGCGAACATTCCGAATTTAGCAAACCTCAATCAGCACTAAAACCCTATCGTAGCCCCTAAACACGTTCTAGTTCTAAACGCCGAAAACCCACCTACAATTAGTTTTTTTTGGAAAGAAGAAACGCTACTAGACATAGCACTATCATCTCATGCTGAAAGAGCAACCATTACACATATTATAGCTTCTGCCCCACTCAAACTAGCCTTGAACACCAAAAACCCCGCTTTAGTTAGTTTTTTATTCGTAAAAGAGGGGACACTACTAAACTGTATACTATCTAATCAAGCTGATGATAGAGTAACAATCACAAGTTCTATGGGTATTAGAATAAATCGAGCAATGGACACGAGGTTCACACATTTGAGTGGCATACTAGGATTAAATAAGAGAGATCGAAAACAGCTAAGCGCACAAGACAAGAAAAAAATCAGTTTATAAGAAATGAGATGAAAAAAGCACAATGATAACATAAGCACTTTTTTTGCTGTGAGGAAAAATTTAAAGAAATCGAATTGACTGGGTGAAGTCATCGTTATTATGAATGAGATAAGACAAAAGATAATCCCTCTATATTAGGTTGTCCCATCAGTCTTTTTCTCGCTGTAATAAGTCATACACTTCTCAAATAGGCATCAGGGGCGGTATGCATTGATCTCCCGTTTTGAAAGCGCCCGGTCGGGTTGGCAGCCTGATCCGTGATGTATGAACTGTTGGAAATGATCGCCCGCTTTCAAAACGGGGATTGATGCATACCGCCCCAGGATGCCATTCGAGAGAGCAAAGAGCTCTATAAGATGGCCTTTATGCTTTGCCCCAGCTTCAATCCACTTCAAATATGAAACCAAAATCTGAAAAATTTTCAGATGACCAGAAAATTGAAAATTTTTTGTCTTCTGTCAAAAAAGTCCTGCAGATCCCTCACTTGCTCACGGGAAAGCTTTGGAGGTATTGAGCGGGTTCCGCGTCCTTCTGGAAAAGGGACAGGCTTTGAAGTATCATAGTTATATGGATAAACTGCATGAAAATTCAGAACTACAAAGGAATTCCAATACTCTCGGAAGAGTTGGGTTCAATAAATTTAGCTTCACTCCATAAAAAGCCTTGAAGTATTATAACCTTTGGGTAAATTACAAGGGTTTTCAGGCACGTGAAACAAGGGGGTGGTTCTATAGTAGGGCTAAGGGATGTTTTGCGAACTCCGTGTCATTTAGGAAAAAGCCTAAAGAGAAAAGAGAATTTTTAGCACCAGAAAAAATTTTGACGTAAAGGAAAGGCTGTATTTCTTGTGGAAAACTTTTGTAATCAAAGTTATCGCTTCACTCCTTATAGAAGCCCTATAGTGCGGAAGGATTTTAAGGCCCGTATGCACGTACATCCCCGCTGGGGGGGGGGGGGGGGGGAGGGGGGGGGGGAGGAGGGGATCTGTTAGGGGATGCGTCATATCTCGCTACCTTTAGACTCTTTCTTCTTTCTTCTCTATCATGCTTACGAAGGTTCTCATGCCCTTATACCTGCGCATAGTGGGTGTCAAGTTATTGCCATAAAAGGATGGTTATTTGCTCTTTTGTGTGATCCCATGGGGATCCCTAAGGGATCACCTCTCATTTTCGAATTCATTTATCTTTTCGGGGAAGTCAATAAAAATGCCGCAAAATTGTACTGAGGATTTACTACGGCTCTGCTAAACATGTTTATAGTAGAAATACGTGAGATCTCAATATATCGAAATCTTCGATGAACCACTGCTTGCGAGCTAGGGATTATCGAAAAGTTCACAATCTCCAGATTCTAATTCTCCTGTCGACATGCTTAGCAGTGCCGTAGTATGTCCTCAGTACAATTTTACAGCGTTTTCATTGACTTCTCAGGGAGTTAAATCACTTTAGAATGGGAGGCGATTCCCTCCCTAGCAGGGATGTATTGAGGAAGCCGTTTTAGAAAATATTGGCACAACTTTCGAACGACCAATGTAGGTAATCGAGTAACTTTGGTCAAAATTAGTGCTCAAAAACGGTGCAGCGAATTGTGAGTCTCGTTTGTTTGTACTTTAAGCTGCAGCATGAAGCAAATTGTTTTTTTCAAGTGTGTTCTTTTTAAAGGTCATATCCTATTCGATAGTATCGTCAACTGTTTGCTGTGGAAAAGAAACGCTTCGAAAAACGAGAGGCCTATTATTAGTGTGCAAATAAGTGTAGCCTTGACTCACTAATGTATTGGCCCACTTGCTAGCGACCCTAAGGGTCGCTAATCAGTGTAAATAGTCTGTGTCAATGCGTACTAGTTTCAAATACCGTATGCCGAATTTGGCTTGCCCGCAGTGCAACGTCAGGTGCAGTATAGTTGTAGCGGACGGAAATTTTCATCGAATGAACGAACACCGGATGATTGATTTTTGAAAGTTTTTCGAAGGAATGACGAGTAATTGATTTTTGAAAATTTTTTGAATGAATGAGATTCATATTATTCGAATTCAAATATTTGAATGTGGTCATCCCAAAATTCGAACTTCCAAATACTCGATAAACCAAATTTGATCGAATATCCGACTACTCGAATAAACGAATAACTGAATATCATCGAATATTCGAATGCAATATTCGAATAATATAATATTCAAATATTCGAGCGAATATTGTAAAGTAGTTGAATAGTCGAGTGTTCGAATATTCGAGCTGTTTTCAAGGCTTCTCGAATCGAACATTCAAACAACTTTTTTAAAATTCCTCGAATATTCGAACGTTATTTTTCCAAGTTGTCGAATAAACGAATTATTCAAATAAAAACCTTTTTATTTATCCGACTGTTCGAATAATGAATAATTGGAGTCGAATATTTCGAATAAACTACTCGAATACAAATATTCAGTGCCAAATATAAAGTAGGCAGGCGGCATGTGCCGTTGCACTGCGGACCACATACTCGAAGTATGAAACCGGAACTTTCCAGACTACTGTTTTCTAAACACTTGCGTTAGCAAGCATTTCGCAGAACGAGATCTTTATCATTTTATAGTCTGTGAGTATCAGTGCCATACAAGGGAGAATCTAATCAAAGTGATTACTGAATCAAGGTTCATGCAGCCTTTTGGTAAGCACTGTTGTATTGATGACAATGTTTGGAAGATATTTGGCTCTGTGAAGGTAGAGCACTTGCGACCCTCCGTTCCGACAGTGCTCATCCTGCTGCGTTTGGCGAACCACACATACCCATGGATCCGGAACTCTACCACTTTGGACATCCAGAAGGAGGATTAGGTCCTCTGTTATCATTTACCAATCACAAATTTTTCAAAATTTACTTTTTAGGGCTGATGGATCCTATGGGAAGTTTGGACGGAGCGTCGCAGCATGGTACGTGCAGCAATTTAGCTTAGCGAGAATTCGTTGAAATTGTTCAGATATAGGCGACCCGATGCATGACTATGCGACCATCGCCGCTCACGCCTGCCAGTTGGTGAAAGTTGACAAAAAATCTTGAAAATGAATCTTCATTGCAGACAATTCGAATGTGCATTGAAATGTTTGAGAGGAAAATATGATATGCTATGCGCGCCCAACAGTGGGATGTTATTATCTGTAAGTGTTAATTTCATCGGTCAATTCGCGCGACGAAAGAAAGGAGTGCTGGAAAATTGTAAATTCTGGTTGAAAGTTATGCTAATTTCGAAAGGGGAATGGCATTAGATTGGTTCGAAAGTCCTTTTCGTTTTTACGACTTACCGTAAAACACGTGACAGTGTCAAAACTCGTAGGCGAAGGTTTTCTTTTTCTTTACACCAGCTAGTACAGTCGAATCATTTCATATGATCATGTGTGTCACTGCACACACTGTCCACCTTTGGCGTCCCCATCCTGGAAATGCAATCGCAAAAACGCGAAAGACCGACCGATTGTTATTGCTTACATCACTTTGTGAAGATTGGTACTCTAAAAAAAGAAGAAGCATGAAGAAAACATCGGAAAACACTTGCAGAAGGGCTGTGTGTTCCTAGAATCCAGGATGAGGACGCCAAAAGTCGACAGTGTGACACACATTATCATATAACATGATTGGACTATATGTGCTTACAGAAGGCTGCACGTCAGGGGGTACGCCGCGCGCGGCGGCCGCTTCGCCGCCGATCTTGGGATCCCTAGAGCTCCCCATATCAGAGACTCCCGGCGGCAAAAAACGGGGGTGGGGGTGAAGGCAGATACGCGACTCAATGCCATAAGTAACATTGCGCCTGGAGTGCTGCTGTTGTATTGATTGTAGTACGCTGCGGCGTTGCTTCGCGAAAAATTCGCGCCGATCGTACCTCCTGACCGTCTCCCCCCCTTACAGAATAATCGCTGAAATTTCGAGCCCGTGGTTGTTGATGATTTATGTATCATCAACCTCAACAATTCTATAATCCTAATAGCTTACGGGTATTCCCCATAGGCTATATTCCCCAATCGCTTATATTTAAGTGCCGAATCACTCACCAATGAGTGGCACCTATCTTCCAGGGGCCGCGCCAAGCCGCGGCATCCTCTTTCTTGCATATATTTCATGGACATTCCGATTGTGCACGGGTCAGCTCCGCCTTACTTCCTATATAAGGAGCCCCCGATTGTATTATAGGTTGCTCCCCGGTCCAAAACCGGGTTCGTCTGTGGATAGATTATTATCGACACCACTATCGCCTACGACACTTGGTTCCCACCAAAGTGGTTCTTGCAATGTTTATTCAGTCTCTTAGGTTTTCATTTTAGACTTTTGGAAGAGCGTAACGAATAAGCAAAGTGCAGATGAATTCTTTGGGAGTTTGGCGTTAGTACACAGCCGAGGTGCGAAAATCTGCAGTTGTCAATTGGATGTACACACTAGGCCACACCCTCCACTCAGACAATCGCCGGGGGCAGGCGGGCACCGGAAAAATAGATAGCTGATCTCTCGCACCCCGCTCGCGGATCTTTTGGAAAGCAACCAGGACTTTTCGGAAGACCGCTTGCTGAATTCTCGATTTCTCAGAGATTCAGCAATATATCTGCAAAAGATAAGAGCGAAAAAAATTCAACAGGCGGTCTCTCAAAAATCCGCTGACTCAGCAAGCGGTCTTCCGAGAAGTCCTGATTGCTTTTTAAAAAATCCTCGAGCGGAGTGCAAGAAATCAGCAATCTATTTTTCCGGTGCCCGCCTGCCCCCAGCGATTGTCTGAGCAGTTGCTTGTTTGAAGGCAACAGCCTCAAATCTTTGTCCCGTGTTTTTGTCATTTTGTGGCCTGTTCGTGGCTCTTGTTACAGATATGAAGTTGTGCTGCGAAATGTTAAAAATCCCTAAAGAACCCGATTTCTGAAAGTCCTCATTTTGAAGGCACGGACGAACAATATCTGGGCGGGCGTGGCTCGAAAGCACTATTGCGGGTTCGGGGTCCATTTTTCCATATACAGGCCACATTAGAGGAACAAACGAAATGCCGCAGATGCCTACTCCTAGGGCCTTCTTGTAACTAGGTACTGATCCGGGGAGCATAGGTTTTGCATGGGCGCTGCCTTTGAATTGGCGCTTGCGACCTATAAAATCGTAGTGAGCAGCAACAAGTGGAAAGCTTTGAATCAGGGCCCGGCGGGGGTGGCGCTTTCACAAGCTGGATATGGTTTTTGGCCCGAAAAAGCAAAGGGGAAGAAAATACGACTTCGCCTTTGTTTACCGATAAACAATGCACATATCATTCTTTATTCATCATTCCTTGTTGATGCTACTGTCCTATGAACTTAGATTCCAGCAATGTGAAGATTCTGTGATCCGATCGCTAGCTTGCCCGCAGGCAAATCGCAATTCTTGTAAGAGGAAAATAACAAAATAGGCTCGTTTTCAATGCACAAGTAACGATATGGCACCAAATTTGCTGTATAGTTGGAGGACCATGAGCACAAAAAAGTATGAAGAATTATGAGAAACTTATGTGAATTTAAAAAATGGTAAGTGTTTTTCGAAATTAGGTGGCTCCCTCGCCACCTGGGAGCAACCTTGAGTGGCTCCCTGCTTCCCTTCACATAATTTCCCGATTTTTTTTACATAAATGTGGACTAGGTCAAGAGTATTACTATATGTTCAAATCCGCTTCCAAAACCACCAAGGCACCGCTTCGATACAGCCCCAAATAAGGTTCACAGCGTTATGATCGGCCTCGGAAAGCGCGCTCCAATCGCAATCGGTTATTGTAAATTGTAAAGTTTCGCAGCTGACTAATAAGTGAGTAGTATCTTAGATATATAAACGTTTCAAAGTTTGTGCAAATCTTGACCCTATGTTATTATAGATTCCTTTGTGGATAAACCCATTGAGCTGGAACCTTGAAAACATATGTTTTCGGCCTCGGTAGATGGTTTTGTGCTACCCTTCGAAGCAATTCGTGGAATTCTTCTATCGAATTAATGATTTTTGGCAGCTTGCAAGGAAACTGAACACTTACCAGCCGCTAACAAACTGCTTGCACATTTTGGTGTGAACAATGCAGTGAAGTTCATTTCCACTTTAAAATTAGAAGGTGCAGTCATTCCAATAAGCCTTTCTGGGGTAAGCTCGTGCAGGAGGGTAAGGGGGAGGGCTGCAGTGCAGTATTGACACTGCAGAAAAGGGATGGAGAATATGGCCCAAAAGGACGGGAAGTTAGAAGGACAAAGTGTGGTTTTTGGCCATCCCCTCAAATGATGACCCGGGCTGGACCAGGAAAGCCAGGTAGTACTAATATAATAAGCGCTGAGGCCGCCCATCTTATTATTTGTGTATATCTGTTTGTCAGGGACTTACGGGGGTCAAAAATAGGGTCAAAGGGGAAGTCGTAAGAAATTTTGGCTTCAAAGGGGATATCGTTATCAAAATTCTGAAATGCCACCTCCTGCCGGGCCCTGCTTTGAATCTGAAATTTTCTGTATCAAATGTATAGTCAGCCTTCGCCTATGCGCACTAGATCAATGACTTTGTACGTGAATAAGGAAAACGAGCTTCTGGAAAAGCCTGAAACGCAGTGTCCAGGCAGATCTGTGTCTGAATCTCTCTTCTTAATCTGATTATGGGTGGATCTCAAATAAGCCAGCATCCTAGCTGCAGTGCAACTGATTCGTTCATGGACGAAAAATAGAAGTAGACTCTAATCCAGACCTTAGTAACATCTTTAGGGAGCTGTTTGATGTTTGAAAGAGTATGCTCCGGACTGAGATTAAGTGTCTAGTGTTTAAGTGCCTTCTTAACATAGCAGTTCCGTTGTAAATAATAGCTTGATCAAACTCTTAGTTAGGGTCTACGTAGAAGATTCAAAGACATAAATTGCTGCACGCCCTCTGATTTAACGAAAAGCTTCTCATTGCAGGAAGCAATAATACGTCCCATGGCGTTGGGCCATCGAATGTTTCCGCCGGCCTTCCTTGCCCTTGGCATGATGCTTCCAGAAAGCTGCAAGTTTCTTTCAAGGTGGGGACAATGACATTCCTCTGAACTGAAGAGCCACACGTACATTCCAGCGGCACGCGCATGCTTCGCCACCGAATTGATCCTTCCATCCACGCTGAGCTGCTGAGAAAGTTTGGAACAACCGATGAAGTATGTTTAATGCTTCATGCTTCGCAAAGAGTTCATCACTTCTTAGGAAGAAGACTATGAGGATGAAGACTATGTTGAAGAAGATCCCAACAACAAGTCACCTATCTACGGCAACGTGGATCTGGAAGCACTTGGTCAGTTTTAGTCTCTACAGCAGTATGTTTTTGATTACTAGCTGAGCTTCCATTTTGGTGGAATTTCATCTTATAGCCCAAATTATCTCAGTTCAGAATATAGCCTAACAGTATTGATGATTGGCCTATGTAATGCCGACAACGATTGCGCTTAAAGCAGCGTCCGGGCAAAATTTCGCCTCTCGTGTTTCTGCCATTCTGGGGCCTTTCCGTGGCCCTGATTACAGTTGTAAAGTCCAATTTGTTCAAAACTCCAAGAAAAAAAAACCCGGTTCTTGGGGAGCCTTTCTTCAAGGAGCGGACAAGTTTCGAATTGCTCGTCCTCATCGTCATGCCAGCGGGAGGAGCTGCAACTGCACGGATGCAGTTGCATTGCAGTGTGCAGCGCAACTGCAATGCAACCGCACACCTGCGTAAGCACTCGTCCTCAGGGGTGGATTGTGATACGAAGGGGCGGCTTGTGATACGTATCACAGGCCCGTATCTCCTTTTAGAGGGCACGTCAAAGGATCGGACCAACGCAGATCGGATACTCGTGGGCCCCTCTTTACAACTATGTGCTAATCTGGGTGGATGGATCTTGCCTGGACGCTGCCTTTAAAACTTATTATACATAATGGCAACAACACTTGCGCATGAATGTGACCACAGGACGCATTCAAGTTTGCGCTTCATGACCGTTTTTGACGCACAATCGTTGTCGGCTGTGGAACCTCACAGCATCTCAGACAATCGCAAATTACTCCCGGGAGAAACTGAACTTGTAAAACTTCCGAGGGAAGATCCCACTGAGCCGTGTGAATGGGTAGTTCCAAAATGAAGTTCTAAAACTTCCCCCCGGAAGTTTTAGAACTTCATTTTCCACCGGAAGTCATTTGCGACTGTCTGAGATCAACCGTCAAATCTGATAGTGGTTACTTGCAAGTCCTTTACGCACAAGTGCGAACCCGCGATGGTGTAAGGTGACAATGTTGTAGTAGTATGTAAGAGTAAGCAATATATTGCAGTATTATGTAAGAAAACGAAGTAAGATACGCAGTAGAGGGACTGAGCTAGAGAATAGGACATGTCAGAGAGTTTTTTTTAAATTCAGAGCAATCAAATGTACTAGGGTTATTCTAATAGACATTATACTATTTCTGAGCGTAATGCATTTCTGCAGTGCGAATGCATAGTGGCTTGACTGTCTTCGTAAAAACTCATTTTAACCTTGTATCAAAAATAATCACCTTTTAAGTAAAGGTAGTTGACGTTTATGGTAACCATAATAGTTTGCAGATACAAATTTACTTGTAACTTTGACAGAGTACAAGACAGATAACAAATATCGTGTATTTTGTAAGGAAAATGCTGATCCTTTTTGTGTTTTTAGCAAACTTTCAAATTTTCATATTTCTTCAGGGGTAAACTAAAAATCCCAACTACCATATACCTAACGGAAAGAATGGCCCTTATGCGCATGTAACGATGTTTTGGACAGCTTACCAAGTGGCCTTTCTCCTAAACTTACTTACTTAGATACTTAGATGGCCCGTCCTCACGTGACGTGCGGGCCCCAGTACAGAAGTCGCCATTGATCCCTGTCCCTCGCTTCGGACATCCACAATCTTCTTGGTCGTCGTCGGTGGCTGCGTCCACGAGTTCCAGGGGCAAGAATCGTATCCAGCTGATTTCTCAGCTGGTCCATCCGTTCCACGAACACGTCTGCCCATCTCGTCGGTGGTCTTCCTCGAGGACGTTTGGCTTCGCGAGGAATCCACTCAGATGTTCTTAGTGTCCATCTATCGTCCGTTCTTCTCATTATGTGACCGGCCCATCGGTGTTTCGCTTTCGCAACGTATTCCGCTGGGTCACGAAGACGGGACATTCTTCTCATATCCGTGCTGCGAAGTCCGACTAGATGTTGCTTGTGTCGGGTCATCTTCAGAAGACTGCGCTCGAGCGCTCTGTGGGTGGTCCTTAAAGCTTTCGACGTGGCTCCGGTGTCGGCCCAAGTCTCAGCTGCGTAGCAGAGCGCTGGGAGAACGGTAGAGTCGAACAGGTGGGCACGAAGCTCCGGGTCCGTCAGTTGGTCGGTGGCTTCCTTCAGAGGCCCGAAGGCGGCCCAGGCTGCTCTTCTTCTCCTGTTAAGTTCTTCCCTCAAGTCGTTCTCCATGTTCATCGAACGTCCGAGATACACGTAAGAAGACGTCTCCATGATAGGGGTGCCTTCCAATTCCATTTCTGCATCTTCGCAAAGGGCGTTCTTCATGAACTGAGTCTTCTTCCGATTTATTCGCAGTCCGATCTTCTTCCCTACTTCGTTTAGTTCCTTCAGCATCGCCTCTGCTTCAGTGATACTGCTCGAGAAAAGGACGATGTCATCCGCAAAACGAAGGTTGGATAGGAATCTCCCATCAACTCGTATGCCTCTCTCTTCCCACTCTAGTGACTTCATCACCCACTGCAAGGCCGCGGTGAACAGCTTCGGCGAAATAGTGTCGCCTTGTCGAACCCCCTTCCCAATTGGAATGGTTAGGGGGCGATGGAATAGCTGCATCGTTGTTGTACAGTCCTTGTAGCAGTCGGCTAGTGTCCTCACGTAAGCTGGTTCCACTCCTTGATCGACTAGCGCAGACAGGATGGCGTTGGTTTCGACGCTGTCAAAGGCTTTCTCGTAGTCGACGAAGGTTAGGACGAGAGGCAGTCGGTACTCCCGGCAGACTTCTATGACCCTCGAAACCGTCTGGATGTGGTCCATGCAGCTGAATCCTTTGCGAAATCCAGCTTGTTCTTGGGGTTGGGCTTCATCCAGTGTCCTAGATATGCGTGCGAGGATAATCTTCGTGAAGAGCTTGTACAGCACACTCAGCAGGCATATTGGACGGTAATTTCGAAGATCTTCCCGTTCACCCTTCTTGAAGAGAAGGACGGTTCTTGACGTTCTCCACTGGTCGGGAATCCTCTCCTTCTGAAGGTAAGATGTCAGGTGCGACGCGAGAATCTCGTGTAGACGTTGTCCTCCGGCTCGCACAAATTCAACGGAAAGATGGTCTGGTCCTAGAGCCGTGGATGTCTTCATGGTCTGAATCGCCGTCGCAATTCAGCAGGTAGAATTCGTGTTGGTACTTTACTTCTCCAGTGAGAACAACGGGCATGTGCACGGGTGTTGATGAGCGGAAGAGGTTGGTGTAGAAGTTCTTCGCGATAGATTCCATGTTGTATCGGGAAGAAGTCGGAGTCCCGTCTTCGTTCAATAGTGCAGCCAGCGGTACGTGATATTCACAGAGGTCCCTTCGGCATTTCTTAAGACTTCGTCTTTCTTCGGCTGCTTCCAGTATCTTGGCACATTCTCCGCAGGCTCGCAATCCTTTCAGAAGCCGGTCGCAGTAGTACGTTGGGTCCTCCTCGATGGGCCAGTCACATCTTGATATGAGCTCCTCCAGCCTATTACCGTCATAAAAGACTTCCTTCCTTCTCGCGGCACTGTGACAGACTTTCTTTTCCAGCCTTCGGCTGAGTCGTATCTTCGCTCGAAGGAGGCGGTGATCGGAGCCACTGCAGAAGGATGGAACTACTGAGACATCGAGCAAGCTCCACCTTCGGTTGGCGAGAATGTGGTCGATCTCCGCGTGAGTCGTTCCGTTGGGCGATTCCCATGTCCACCGGCGATGTTCTTTCTTCATGAAGATGGAATTTCCATGGAAAAGTCGTGCGGCGGAGAGAAGCCCAACAAGACGGTTACCGTTTTCGTTCCGGAGCCCATATCCAAACTTCCCGATCCTATATTCCTTTTCTAGTGGCATCCCGATTTTCGCATTGAAGTCGCCCACAACATACTTGTAGAAGGACTTTTCGTTGCGGACGACCTCCTCCACGTCTTCGTAGAAAGCATCTAGTTCTGAGTCGTCAGCTGCTGATGTTGGAGAGTAGCAATTGATGATGCTGATGGTCTTCTGACGTGGAGGGCGTAGTCGTAAGATGGCTAGTCGGGGTGATAGGATCTCGTGCGAATCGACGAGATGGACGATAGATGGGTGGACGACAAAGCCAACACCTCCCACGTTTCGTGATGGAACCTTCTCACCACGAATGATGAGTGTTCCATCATTCATCTGTCGCACGTCCTTCTTCCTGGATTTCGTTTCCTGCAGAGCGATGATGTGGTACTTGATGTGCTCTGCAGCGTCGAGAAGAGCGTGGAGGTCGGCGTTTGTGGAGACTGTCCTGGCGTTGTAGGTGCAGAGCATGAGGCAGTCTCCGTGGCGTGTCGTCCGGGCAGACGTGTCGTTTTTGTCCAATCCAAAAGGCGCCCTGAGGACCCTGACATCAGTCTTGCTACCACCCGGCGCCGTAGGCGGGATCCGATGTACAGGGTTTCTTTCTATTCTTCTAACTGGTAGAGTAATGAAATTTTTTCCCCTACAAGAGCAGACTTACTAGGCCAACTCTTGATTTCCAGGGGCGATCGCTGACCCCGGGCTTGGAGCGGGGAGAACCGCCTAGCGACCTGAAAACCAGACGGCGGCGGATCTGGCCTGGCCGGCTCTTAGCTAGGCATCCGGCCGAAACCGGAAACGTCGAACTCCTTCACAGCTTGGGAGGCCCTGCCAGAGTATACACTCGGCTGTGCATCGCAGTTCGACACCCAGTGTCACCCCCACGCCACGATGAGGCGGCCGACCATTGTGGGGGCTTCTGGGGGTTTCTCCTAAAAGTCTTGCTAAAATCGACAGTTGGAATTGACATTTGAGATCAGTCATACACAGCTGAGTGCTGAAAACATGCAAATTGAGGCAGACGAGAAGTCGTACCAGAGCGGTCGAAATTGTAAATTCTTGAATTTCACAGTCTCCCTCACAACGTCGAGATAAGGATTTTCCACAAAATACATTGCAATAAGTATTTTATGGTACACAAATCTTTTGCACCATGTGAAAATTATTTACTGGTCTCGTGAAAGTCAGAAATTGAAAAATTTGAGACAACTTGAAGAAAGGCGAGATTACACGCTCGTCAAGGAATCCAGCTCCAAACGTACATGGCATAAAGACGAGCAAAGCTGCATAAATGCGGTCTGTTTCTCCAAAGATCTCATAGTTAACTATAATAATTGCTGTTATCGAGTTTGGCCGCTTGACTTGCTTTCAACTGAGAAAAAATTTCCGGAATGTTCCATTAGGCTATTACGAAAATAGGGGCGTTTTCCATGCTTCCATGGCAGTGTGAACATCCAAAATGCACAGAATGGAGCAACTACCATCAAAAATTCGCCTAAAATCGTGATTTATTTGAAGCGTGGAACCAGAATTCAAATAATCTAGAAGCCGTGGGATCTCAGAGGCGAAGTATTTACGAACCTCCTAATAAATGGTAGACTGAAAGGAGCGTTCATATGTCATTTGCTGTGTTTTTATAATGCCATGAATCAAACTGAAAAGAAAATTGGATTTGTAGGCACTCCGCTGTGAGCTCTACCCCTAACAACCATAGATCTCTCCCACATATGCTCTCAAATACCACCAAGCTTCGGTATACGACTAGTATGCCATGCTTGTATATGCCATTTATAAAATCGTGACAACGGATTTCACTGCGGTTTTTGCGTCCATAGGAGCATAAAACACTCATACAAAAAGGCATCACCTCAATGCTCAGCTCAGTCATTCCCAATGTCTAATCATGATACTATCATAAATGCAAAGAAGAACCATTCGAGCAGGGATGAAAACCAAGAAAATGCGGTTGCCGGAAGTGCGTCTGTTGCGCGATCGCGTCATCTTACAATTTTTCGAACGCTCTATACCTGCTCTATTTTCCAAGAAATTTCAGTTTTGTCGTGGAAAACTGCTAAAAGCGCATTTTTCGTAACAACCCAATTACATTGTTTATTTTCAGTTAACAGTATCTACGACAACGAGACTGGCGAAGTCTATGATGGCTATAATGGTGAGAGTTTCCACTCTTTCGTTCCAGTGCATCTCCCTAATAAGTGTGTTATGACGTAGTGACGTAACGTGAGAAAGTAAGAAGAAAACATTTATCTTTAATAGCTAAAATCTCTTCTCCAAGTAAGAGAAAGAAATAAGCTACTAATGATATGGTCACATATGCACAATATTTTTGAGAACCGTCACATTTGAAGTGAATAAAGGAAATCGCTCATTATTTGTACGCATACTATATGCATAACCTTGTCATAGTTTTACCTTATATCAGTTTCGATAATTCATGAGATTTTTTAGGTACTGCCGCTCATAAATTGAAGGCATCTGCCCGTCATAACACACACAAGGCCCGTATGCACGTACATCCCCGCGGGGAGGGGATGTGCGCTTAACCATTGAAATGATCCCCGCTGGGGATCCCCTCCCCTCTCCGCGCGAACCCCCGTATGCACAAAGACAATATCGTACAAGGGATCCCCTGTGGGGAGGGGAAGTGAACCCTCTTATGCACAAGAGGGGATCAAGCGGGGAAATCACCTTGCTTTCAAATTTTCTATGAAAAACTCTTTCTTATTTCATATTTTGACTGCAACTCATCTTCATCTCCTCACTTCAATTAATTTAGGGTTGTGGAATGTGCGTATGCAGTGACTGCGCTCGGGGCGCTAAAAATGATTTTTTCTACTCCCATTATGTTCCTGCTTTCTTGGATGCTGCCCACTTTCGTTCATGCTGCTCCATTTCAGCGTCAAAATGTTGAACTATAGAAGTTGATGTGTCTCTGCAAGGGAATGGGTAGAAGACGTTATGCTGCCGAAAAGGGGAGGGGGTGCCGCGCGGACGCTCAAAGCAGTATTCTAACATATAACAGAAGCTGCAAGTTGTGCCAGCTCTCCATAAACGCTGTAACTATCAGCTGCATATCGTCGTTTATCCCAGGGGAATGATCCCCAGCAGCCATCCCTGCTATGCACAAGGGGAACGCTGGGGAGGGGATCACTCCCCAGGGGATTTCTACTCAGAAATAGGCAAATATGCTACTTTCTAGATTTTTTCGAGGCAGCTTATGTTAAAAAAAACAAGATAATGGCAACATGTCATGAAATATGAAAGTTACAGTGTGTTTATTCAGCCTATATAGTAGTTAAAACTATTATGTTATATGAAAAATGCGCAAATTTCCTGAATGATAAAGAACTCCTACAAATAATCGAAATTGGCAGCTACTGTTGCTCGGATTTCTTCTCAAGAAGCGAATATAGAAAAGAAAGATAAATTGCAAGCCACAGGTCGCTGAGAGAAGAACCCGGCTTTCAAAGAAAATCCTCCATCAAAATGAACGAAATGCTTGGTAATGACTGAGCAGAACCAGAATATCCGCGTCTCTGGCATGATCTACACCATCGAACCCCTACTTCGTTGCAGGGGATGTCGATCCCCTCCCCCGCGTTATTGAGTTGAATTCGCGCATACGGGGTTCGAGTGGGGGAAGGGAAGGGATCCCCTCCCCCATTCGAACCCCGTATGCACTGGGGTTCGCTCGATCAATACCTCTGAAATCATTCACACCATCCCCGCTTAGGTGCAGGGGAGGGGATCGCTCCCCTCCCCTCTGTCATGGCGGGGTTCGGCGGAGGGGATCGTTCCCCTGGGGATCCAGCTCCCCTCCCCTCCCCAGCGGGGATGTACGTGCATACGGGCCTAATCATGATACTATCATAAATGCAAAGAAGAACCATTCGAGCAGGGATGAAAACCAAGAAAATGCGGTTGCCGGAAGTGCGTCTGTTGCGCGATCGCGTCATCTTACAATTTTTCGAACGCTCTATACCTGCTCTATTTTCCAAGAAATTTCAGTTTTGTCGTGGAAAACTGCTAAAAGCGCATTTTTCGTAACAACCCAATTACATTGTTTATTTTCAGTTAACAGTATCTACGACAACGAGACTGGCGAAGTCTATGATGGCTATAATGGTGAGAGTTTCCACTCTTTCGTTCCAGTGCATCTCCCTAATAAGTGTGTTATGACGTAGTGACGTAACGTGAGAAAGTAAGAAGAAAACATTTATCTTTAATAGCTAAAATCTCTTCTCCAAGTAAGAGAAAGAAATAAGCTACTAATGATATGGTCACATATGCACAATATTTTTGAGAACCGTCACATTTGAAGTGAATAAAGGAAATCGCTCATTATTTGTACGCATACTATATGCATAACCTTGTCATAGTTTTACCTTATATCAGTTTCGATAATTCATGAGATTTTTTAGGTACTGCCGCTCATAAATTGAAGGCATCTGGCGAAAACTCGACGCTCAACTACTCAGGTTTAGTAAATTTGACTGTATCTATATCTACAATAATAGCCTTAGTAGAGGAGATCTGCGTGACACTTGTTTGTGAAGAAATTTGACAATGCTTCTGACTTGCGTGAAAGAAATGGTCAAAGCGCATAATCCCGTTGTTCCCATGCAAATGGTGAGGGCTCAGCAGAGTTGGCACCGGGTCAAGCTAGAGATCGTATTAGGGACAAAAAGCAAGGGGGATATCGTTTTTGTAGCCGAAAAGACACCAAAATTGCAATTTTTTTAGTCGACGTTTCCTTTTTTAGCGTTTTTACACTTAGTGTTTAGGATCAAAGGAGGCTTCGTACAAAATTTTCGTGGTTAAAGGGGATTTCTTTGAAATTTTCCTGGTTTCAACGCTCAAACCTATGCGGTTTCATGCTATTTTTTTAGATCAAATTGTGAATTACAAAATTGCCGAATACTCGAACTCCAGCTATGAAGGACCGGCAGAAGACTTCGAAGATTTATTTGCGGTAGAATTACATATTTTAAAATCTGAATCTATTGTTAAACCATGGATCAACAGATTTTTGAGTCGAACGACACATTCGTCGACGGATCGGGTGAGGGAAACGAAGAATCACGAATAATTGTCTTCAGAACGCCTCTGAGTAATAAGCCAACTTACTCAATGTTTACTGCAAACACAACAGGTAAAATATTATTTTATCTCTATAGTTCCTCGTCACTGGTAACAATTTGCTAAAATATTCAATTCCCCGGTCATGAATCTTGTTTTTTTTTCAAAATAAATAAAAAATTTTCCTGCATGGTGGTAGCAGATGAGTCTATTCTTGGCGAAAAAAAAAGATGAGAAGGTACATTGCTAAAGATCGCGCCACTGCGCAGGTATATTAGGCTAATAGGTATAATTCTTAGAAAACGCGTTAGGCCTTCACAAAAATCCTAGCGTTTCTTTTCTAAAAATTTCTAAATTTGCGCTATCCACACGATTCGATCATTCGGAAAGGGAAAACTTATAGTTTATGAAAGCGTTAGAGAGGTGGAAAAAAAGACCCACTGCAGTCGCTATCACTTCCATTTAGATTGCCATAATTCAACGTTGCAAAAATTCCGAAATTGTCAGTTGCTAGGTTCAAAACTAACTATGTATAGGCTACTCCCAGGAGCATAGTGGTCTTTCATTAGGAATTTGCGCTGATTGGAATCTACAGGAGCTTATGGTTCTCAACTTCTGGGTACAGGGCAGCTAATTCAAACTCTTTGGTTCTTTTCCAAAAATCACTTAAAATTATACACAGTTCGCAAAGGCGTTTAACAAGCTGAAATTTTTTTAGTTGGAAATCTTGGAGTATACCGGGGTGGGCTCACTGCAGACGTTTAGATGCAGAAAGTGGAACCACCATTCTAGAGTATTACTATTCGTATTTTCTAGCCATCACGAAGTGCCACCGTATACATAATTATACGCTGATGCTCCGCGTCGACAATACTAACGATTTCAAATTTTTTTGCAATGTTATAATAAAATTTTGGCGAACTAACAAAATTAATGAAGAAGCCCAAGTCCTTTTGTTTTGTTGGCACCTCAACAGCAGAAACTTCAAACGCTTTTCAAGAAGGTTTCAATTTGTCGTGATAGAGGAAACCTACAAATTTTTCAAATTGAAACTTACAAACATTTGTGTCAAACTTACCCCGACGAATCAGCTTATATCGAACATAAGTGTGTGTCATATTAGTCTTTTCCCTTTTCAGGTATACTTCATTGTGGCGTTGCTCGAAGACGGAACATTTTAACTACTAATAATGAAACTCTTACCTAAAGAGAAGTTCACCTTAAACTGTATCCGAGACTTGTGCAAATGGATAGTATACATAGATTCACAGAAAATTATGATTATAATAATAAATTTTTACAATAGAGACTATATTTTTACTGTCAAAAGCAAAGCTGTACGCATTTTTGCATCCGGCTAGCCAAATAACGTTTTGGATTGAAACAAAGACTTACAGTTAGAATGGGAAATAGGGCGGAGACAGGAACTTTTGACCACCAAAAGAAGATAACGAATTTCAATCCGAACTTTATTGAGTTGATGTGACATATGCATTACGTAAAAATAGGTAACTCTCACTCTCATCTCAAAACATTATTTGCCTTTTAAACATTAGAACAGACTAAAATTCGAATTGAGGTATGGTGAAGATCCTCCAGTAACTTTGATATGTCGCTTTATTACCAAGAATAAAATGAAGAATGAAAAGGAGTTTTATTTTTGCCAGCGAAAAAGACCGGTTTCCACATGCGTCATGAAAAAGAAGAGTCTGGACTGGGTAGATAAAACTTCCTTGATTTTCACAACATGGGATTTATCGCACAGTATTCTGGACAAAGCTCCAACATTTACATCAATCGGGTCTTCATTAGCGAGACAAGCTCAACAAGGCTTCAGACATTCTTCGAGCAAAAGTTTGTATTAAAGAAAAAGTCTACATCCATAGTTTTATACATACCTTAGCAGTACATTGTTGATGCTTGAGAAAACGAGAAATATGAATTTTTCATGTTCAATTCTGTTCAAGAATTTAGTATGCAGATTCAATGTGCACGTATGGCTTCAAATAAAAATGTGACACTGACGCAAATCTCTCATGGAGGAATTATTGACGAGTTTAATAGTGAAATTAGTCTATTATTTCCTGAAAAGCTTCAAAGAAAGCCTTCATTTGCCTCTCCCAACTGTGGCATAAGCCATATCTCGTCTTCATTGTCATCCCTCATGTTTCAACTTTGGATAGAAAATAAAGAATGGGTAGAAAACATCACCACTATCAATTCATCACTTCCACCTATGGTAAGCTTCATATTGATGGAGGGTATCTTGCTAACAAATCATAAAAACTTATACGATGACTGTTTTCCAAGAAACCGTAGCGGTCAGCAATTTGGTGGGAATTGGGAAATTTCATTCCAAAACCCGAAAGCTTCCGGAGTTTTTAGAGTGACTAACGTTTTATTCATCTATCTAGCAAGTTTAGGTGCCGCTACCCTCCCTCGTCTTGAATTCTCACTTTGGAATAAACGCTGGAGTTAATAAAATCTTTTCAACTCTCTGCCATTCATGACCAAGTTTGCGGATGCCTGAAAGGTGTTGCCGTAGCCGATGAATGTTCACAAATTAATTTTAGAGAGTGAGCTGTAGGTAAAAAGTTTTTGCAGGAGTAGCGAGCTCCTTTGCGTGGTATGCAAGGCCCGGCACGAGCTGGCACCAGGGGAATTACAAAACGAAGTCTCCTCTAATCTTAAAATTGTCCCCTTCAAACCTCAACCCCAACCGTAAAAAAATCCTCGAAAAAGCGAAAAGTCGAACAAAAAACGTCGCAATTTGTGTGCCTTTTCGGCCACAAAAACGATATCCCCTTTGCTTTTTCTCCCGAAAACGATATCCAGCTTGACTCAGTGCCAGCTGTGCTGAGTCCTGGGCATAAGCACTATACAAAAAATCAGCTTCCAAATTTTTCTTGTTCCTGAAAGCACCAAAAGAAACTTTTAAAATCATCATAGAGGATTTAAAATATCAAAGGTCTCATAATTTCTTACCGTTTTTACTTTCTGCCGCAACAACTCATATTCTTCTTGTTCCTCAAGTTGGTTCTGCGGTACCATTTGGCTGAGCAAAGCAAGCTCTACATGACAAGATCCACTTTGCTCAAGTTTGTTCTATAAAAAGTTTGAAGCTGAAATTAAGAGAGATCTAAATGCCCGAAGTCAAGAAAAAGTTGTGTCGCCGTTCAGAAAATTTCTGCGGATCCCCTATTTAATTAGGCACCTACCTCTACTTCCTGTATATATATATGATTGTGCTTATTTATCCCTTGGTTAGAGTTTGAGAAACATACATGGACTAAATTTGGACAAAAATGCGCAGAAGCATCTTTTTGGAACTTGCTCTCATTTTGACTCCCAAAAATTCTTGCCTGTTAGAAGCCAAAAGTATGGCTGAAACCCAAAGGTTTATATTTTAGAGTTACCTATGTGAAAGCAGCTCAGTGCAGCTTTGGCACAGACACGGAAATCTTTTTTTCCTCAAATTCTAGTCATGCGAAAAATAAGCAAATTTACAGATGAATACCAGAGGAGAGCATGCCTGAGCATGTAGAAAGTTCCCAGAAATTTTCTCAACGGAGATAAAAATTTTTCCCGACTTAGCAATTAAAACTTCTTAGATTTTAGTGTTGAAAGAATTTTTTCTTAACTAAGCATACGAATCTTCTCGAATTTTAGGTTCGAACATTATGTAGAACAAGCTTTGAACAAGGTGGATGTTGTCTTGCAGAGCTTGTTTTGCTCTATAGAATGTTGTCACACCTATATAAGGAACAAGAAGAAATTGCGTAAAAAAGTAAAAGTAAAAAAAAATCTGGGACACCCTGATAGTAGAGGCAGGATATACAAATGCTAAAAGTTGTGCTCCAATTGTTTATAGCTGGAAAGAAAAACAAATATTGCATCCAGTGCTTCTCATATTGTTCCATAGTGTGATAGAGAGTAAAGACTATTGTCATTATTTAGTAGCTATTCACATCCTAATGCTGTTGCACCCTGAATTGCTTAACAGCTAGAACTGGGTACAAAATACGATGAAATTTTTCGAATATCATGTCAGTTTTTCTTTCTTTGCATTTTACCATATTTCTGTTTGCGAAAGTAGGAGCAATTACGGCATCATGGTTACTGAAGCGCTAATGCGTGTGCACATCTGCTGTTTAGCTTGACTATCAACTTAAACTCGCATAAATGGTGTCGGGCTTCGAACGCAGACAACAATTTTTTTTCAATTTTGAGCAGCCTGACAGTTTTTTCAGAATTTGCAACATTCATAGAGTAGCTTGGAGCTATCTTGTTTGCATAATATTGTTTGGCAATAGCAAGATTTATATTTAGTCTCTTGAGCATTCCATCAGAATGTAATGCTCCAAATTTGTTTGCTGTTGTTTTTTGCAGTTTTTGTTATACTATCATAAAAACTGGCCTTCTTCTAGGAACATGTGATTTCTCAATACATTTTCGTGATTGTGTATTCGAATCGTGTGTGTTCGGCCTCGAGCAAGCTCTGACAGAAGACTCAACTTGATCTGGAATGTCACGAAAGCTGGAACGTCTTTAACTGATATACAAGGTGTTCCAAAAGTATATATACACTCCCTAGAAGTCTTTTGCTGCCTTTAGGCACCATTTTGTAGAGCAGGCTTCAACTTAGATTTACAGTATGGAGCGAATCAACTATCTTCGTTCACTAAGTGGGATTACGGTAGGAACTTTAAGAAGGATTTTGAGCCATTGAGAGCTCGATTTCGCCTTAAGAAGCAACCAAACAATCTGGAAACTCTTACAGTAGGCTAATTAAAATCGCTGGAACCAAATATGAACTTCGCGTTTGACCGCAATGACTTATGTCTCCTAAACCGTAATAGCTGTTTTTACGATGATCCCTAAAACTGCAGTCACCCCTTTTAAAATCTTTGCCAACTCCTAGAAAGGTGAGCAATGAAATCAGTGCGCGCAAAATCCCTGATTCACCACTTTTCAAAATTTTTGGAAGCTTTTTTGAAACATGACTGACAAACAATGACGCTGTGAGTCAAAAGTTCCTACCGTAATCCTACTGTATTGAAGAGCGATCAGTGATTTGCAGCATACTGTAAATCTAAGTTTAAGCCAGCTCTACAAAATGGTACTAAGGTACCTTAAGGTTTATTCTTAAGGTAGGTAAAAGGCTCCTTGGAAAAAGAGATATCAAAGAACAAACAGTGTATACGTACTTATGGGATACCCTGTATTAGGGTGGACATTGGTGATTTAACATCTTTTGAAGGAATCAATCACTTTTTTTCTTGAGAAATCTACTGTTATTCTCTAACAAGGCTCGACACGAGGTGGCTTTCCGAAAATGCAAAAAACGAAGCCCCCTTTTTTTTCGCAAGTTTACGAAATTGCTCTTGACACTAAACTCCAAACGTTGAAACCAAAGAACGTAATATAAGTTGCGTTTCCAACCCCGGAAACGATATTCCCACTGCTTTTTGTCCCAAAAACGATATCCAGCTTGCCTACAAGCCACTCTTGCCGGGCCCTGTGTTCTAGATGTTTCAATTGTTACAGTTCCTCTTATATTATATTATGGTGATCCATAAGTCTTGCTTCAAAATTTTGGAAAGATAGCTATCTGTCTTCTCTATGTATTGCCCAAACATGAAGCCTAGAAAAAGAAGTCATGCACTTTCTATTAGTGCCTAGAGCAAGAACTCTTTATTTCGCATCACGGTGATACAAGCTGATAAAGAGAAACACTCTAAGTGCAATGTTTTGATTATTAGGCTCTAAAAATGCTAGAAAGTCCAAGAAATTCCATTATTATTTTCATTTATGGTTTTACGAATTGCGCTTATCCATTGTGATAAAATCATAGTGACTAGGTGTCTCTACTAATAGTTATAATTTTCAAATTTTCGAACTCGGATAGTTGTGGATTTTTGGCATTTTTGCGCAAGACCTATTGACCAAACCAATAGTTTACCTAATTCCACTCCATCGCACTATGTATTTAGAACATTTGCTATAGATAGACCTTGTCTCAATCCATCACATCATTGGATGGAAGTATATATGATCTTACATGGATGAAGCGACCAAATGAGACTCTCAGCATTCAAAAGAATGCTAGTTTCAGATTCCTCCTAGCTTGAGGTACCGGGATTAAGTACGATTCCTACGTAATAAAATGCCTGACTGAGAGATTAGGCCTAATGTACATCCGATTGTCTGCGATCAGGTTTTGGAAGGCGATAGATAATAAATGGTCGTGACCCGCTCATCTGAAAGTAATTTTTCGTTCCCATGGCGGTCATATAACCGCTATTTTTGCAACCTTTGCATTTGGCTTTCCTCTTAAGCGCTCAACATCACCAGTAATTATGGACTACCTCAGAATATATAGGCCTTCCACGAGCGGAACACTCATCTAGAATGCTCATAACCTTCCCAAATAAGCACCTTGCAGTATATGGAAAAAGTGCTCTCAACAGGAGGCTATGGTGTTTTTGTAGAAAAGTACCCACTCGTTGTTTGAACTGTGCAATAGACCATAGGGGGTAGAAGAGTATATCTTTCTCTTCGGTACTGCTGCTATTACGTATGGTTACAAATGATGATTGCTCTTCCAAAAGAGTATTGGGTTAACCACATTTAGAGCTCAATTCAGTGGGCAGCAATACCGATGGAAAAAGTGTAGCGGCACAACTTTTCCTTCAGGAATTACTTCATGCATTGTTCTTTTTATACAAATTATACTAGATGTTAAGCAAGATTGTGATAATCTAGTAAGCTAAATGACAAACATTTAGACTCCATATAATCTCATCTTTTCGGTCAATCGCTGGACGATGCGTCTTTCATTTTTCATTTAAAAGCATAAAAACTTCGCAAGTCACTATTTCTCATGCCAACACATGTACTTAATTAACTCGGATATCATAATAGGATGAAAAAAGCTGGCTCTAACGTTTAATCGAAGATGTCTTGCCACGCATAGATGAGTAATAGTTATAAAAACTTGGTCCTTGAGGGGTACAAAATCGCCATCAAAATTGCGACGAAAAGTTGAAATCCTTACTTTTTCTGCAAGGGATTTCGCTCCAGCCGGGAAGAACACCTCATTCTTATCAGTAGCTAAGGACGACTCAGAGACTCACTGTAGCGCGTGGTCTAAATGTAAAATCTTACATTTTTTTGGAGAAAAGATCCGGCTAGGTACTCCTATTTGATGTAAGAAGACCGATCAAATAGTATGGCGGGTTTTTTTGGCAGTTTTCCTCGGTCATTAGGGTGCCTTATTGTACTGGTTGCCTGAGAAAAAAGTTTCAACACTGAAATATGATATCTCCTTCCTCCAAGCCCAATCATAATGTTAATAGGGACATCCTCAGAAAATGGAAGGTTCTGCTCATGCTAAAATAATACACGCTCCTGACCCTCATAAATCAGAAGATTTCCTCAACAACCTATGTTATGACTCGGCTGTCAACTGAATTCAGAACTTGATCGTCCCCCATCCAGGGCTCGGCACAGGTGGCTTACAAGCAAGCTGGATATCGTTTTTGGGACGAAAAGCAAAGGGGTTTCGTTTTTGTGAGCGAAGACATACGGAAAATTGACGATTTGGCGACGTTTTTTTTTTAGTCGACGTTTCGTTTTTTGGAGGATTTTTAGGGAATATGGTGGGGGTCAAAGGGGACTTGGTAAAAATACCCAAAAGTCAAGGAGGACTTCGTTTTTTCCATTTTCATCTAGCCACCTCGTGCCGAGCTCTGCCCCCATCATCCCGTCAACTTCCATTACCATTCCATTTTGAAAGATTTATGGCTGCTGCACATTCCTTACATCCCATTATTTTTGTTTTATGAGTACAGCAAAGCAAGCCATCGTTTTGGAGGCACTACCTGGCTATTATGGTTAGCGTCAGGTAGCGCAGCAGTGTTTGTATGAAAGCCTTTGCTCATGCTCCGCCTCCATGGACAACCAACCCATTCGTATATGCTGTTGCATACTGCGTGAGGACCAGTAGTCCTTGAAGACGCACCTAGCGGTAGCATTCTTTCCTTACCCAGCAAAGTAGTACGTCTTTGAGAGTTAAAATCACAAATGCCTCCTCCTGCACTCATTTCGGCTCCGTAAACTCACTGCTGTGGTATTATTATGATCTATTAGGTTGTCTCGAAAGTTTTGTCGGTTTCTTTCATCGCTCACTAAAAGTCACAGAACAGCAATCCATGGACGGCTTAGGTACCATTTGATTCAGATTTCTATTCTATTTCTTACAGTTCTACTTTCTCTTCGATCTACCCTGTCTTTGCAATGTTATCGCCATGGCTTTTTGAGCAGCTTAGCAGTAACGCCAAATCTTTCCTGAATTTTAGAATTTTTCAAACTGATGTTTCCAAAGAGCGCTGGTAACTGTTATGTAAAACCTTCGGCTGTTACATTGTTTCCATTTTAGATTACATGAGCCGCGTTTACCAAGTCCGTTATAATTATTTATTTGATAAAAACCACGGCTTTTTGATTAAGTTTAACAAGCAAAAATACAAAAATTCAGAAAAGCTGCTTTTTCAAAGCGAATCAAAGCTGGTTATCTTGCATAAATAACATTTAGTAAGAATCATGTTTCAATATGCAGAAACTTCAGAAGCTTTCGTGATTTGATGCAGTTGCGTGTTTCATGACTTTGCCAAAACTCGAGGCCTCCGGAGAAATAATTTTTTGAAGCTAAATACAGCTGATTAGGAGAATCTAAAAATAGTACCTTGTAGTCCGAGAATTGCTCTATTTGGTCCATACTTAACCCTTTTCGAAACTACGGAAAAATTTTTAAAAATTAGCCCAACTTTGGGCAGGTAAAGTTGACGGGTGGAGAATTTTGGCAATTATCAAAAAAAGCATACAAGATTGTGGTATGAAAATCGAATGCATGTTGGAACTCACTCAGTTCCTTATTGTGCGTGGTTTTACAGTTTGAGAAAACCGACAAAACTTTCGGGACAACCTAATATAACATAGTTGAGTAGGCTTTTTTTTACCAGTTTCTGTTTTGGCACACTTTAGGGTGATGGTGGACGCAGGTCTCTCAGGTAAGAACTGCATTATATGTAACCCACGCTAATCACGCTTCTTTGAACGCGAATGTACCTAAACAACGAAGAAAACTAAGAGAAAGCAATAATAATACTCGGATACCATATGCGACCCCATCCCAAAAATCGTGCATTTGCATACATCAGCAAAAAAAAGGTACTTTTCTTTGATTTCAACCCAATTTTCTCAATTACGATTGCTTCAACCCTTGTACCGTATTTAGTTTCAGCTTCCAGAAGATGTGTCAACCTCTTGCCACATGTCAAAAATGACATCATCTATGCGTTTTACAAATTCTATCAAGAGTTCTGCGTCGCCTACCTGACAAGTTCCTCTTTTTTAACCAATATTTGCCCCCCCCCTCATTTCAGTAGTTTTGAATACGTACACCAAACAATAATTCCAGCATCTGACTGGCGAATAAAGCCGCAGCGTAGTGCTTGATGCAATTATTATATTTTGAACCTTTTCTGGCTAAATTCGCCTAACGGAACTGTTTGGAGAGAAAGAGATTTTCAAAATACTCGGAAAGCGTTCAAGATGTCCAGATGTATGTTTTGGGCTTTTTTGATTCTATAAAAAAAACTGTACAGCTTTTGATTCATCATTCATTCTCTGACTAAGAGACACGAGCACGCTTTACGTACGTTTAACAAGTGCATGAGTGCGTCTCAAGGCGGGCAAAGTCTACGTGATTTTATCCTCGCGAAATCGCTACAAGTATCACGAGTTCATTGCACGCCGATCTTCTTGTATTTCGGTTGTGATAGTTAGTCACGATTAGTCGGGTTGTAAAACTATCACAGCCGAAATGCAAGATGATCAGGATACAATAAATTGGTAACAGTTGTCTTGTCGCGATCAATCGCGACGATCAAATCGCGTGAACCCTGTCCGAGCCTAAGGCCCTGGGCAGAGCTCATGCGACTTCGTCGCGTCGCGCCCTATCATTTTAACAAGTGTTCCACGTCATGCTGTTTAGTGTGTGGGTCCCGACGCGTTTGTGATGGCTGCGCGGCGCGACGGATCGCGCCACACTTTTCGGCGTTCATAGCTCACCTGGCGATATCGCCGCGATTTTGCCGAATCGGCGCGATGTCGCGTCGCTCGTTTGCGGCGAGCGACGGGGCGATCGTCGCGCCGATTCTTGACTGCATTTTCGATGTTATTGTTGTAAGTTGCTGTTTTTTCTTTTCATTATGAGTGTTTTTGCATGAAACGTTGCAATGCCAATTTATGCCTATCCTTGCATTGTTTGATGAAGGAGTTACTCCTCATTTTGCATTCTTTCCTCTCTTTCATCTACATTTTCCTATACCTCATATATACTAGGCTGCCACAAAGATCCGTTACAAGCTCTACCCTGTTCGATTGCGCATCGAATACTTAAAGAATGTGCTCACAGTTTGTGTTGACTATGACAGCAAACTACGAGATAGAGCTTTGCATGAGGTAATAGCAGTATTTTCATCTATCGTGTGCAGCACATGGATGATGTTTCTGGAGCTGAAAACATCGTTTTGCCGCGTAACGGTCCTTTCGAATTGTCCGAAGCCACTGGTGGCCTTGCTGGTACTTGTTATCTATTCCTAATTGATGCTTCCCAAACAGTTATTTGATTATGAGCCTTTTTTTCCAGAACCACGATGTCGTTGACTTCTCCTTGTATTCTGATCATTTGGGTGCACGACGTTGTGATTATTGTCAAGTCGGATGCTATGTGATAAACTTTCAAACTTTCTTCTTCTGCTGTTACACCTTTTTTTGAATGACTGATGTAGTAAAATCAACGAGAGCACTGATTTTCAGTAATGTATTAGAGTACGTGCAATGTGTGAAGTGTTGTGCAATTGCATGAAATCGCGTCGGAGGTATGCACGCCTGCGGCGACTAAGCGACTCAGTCGCCGCGTCACAGTCGCCACTTTCGTGCATGTCGTCGCGACTGGAGATCGCGCGACTTCGTCGCGTGAGCTCTGCCCAGGGCCTAACACGTGATGGACGGTACTATTATGTTTGTGAAAAAATATGTTTGTTGAACAACGCAAGTTCGAACATGTTTCTTCACGCTACTTTTCCGTTATTCGAACCCATTTTTTCAAAATGTTCCCGTGAAATACGTGCTCCAGATTAGAAGTTTTTTATAGATATTGTGAGGACTGTCCTTGCCACGTTTCAAGACAAAAATTAATACGTTTAGTCCATTTTGACATGGTTTTTCAAAATCATTTCCAGTGGGGTACGAGAGCCTTTGAAATAACTCGAAAGCTGTTCAAGGATCTTTCATAAAATCAAAACGGTTTTAAACGTTTATTAAAACGTCTTGGTAGCTTTCAGCAATGGTTTAGAAAAATCCTGCTCTTTACTTTGTTTCTGCCATGCGAATTTAGCCGGAAAAGAATATAAATGCATGACAGGCATGAAGTACTGGTTGCCGATTATTTCGTCGTTTAGATGATGGAACAGCAGCTCACTTTTCTGTTTTGGGAAAACCTGATATGTCTATCAAATAGAGGGTGCCATATTTTCATAAAATCAAAGTCCATTCATGAACCCATCGACTAAAACTGAAATCATTATGAATCAAAAAGCAGATTGAACTTGCATTGGTAGGTCGGCTAAACAAAATCTTGTTGAAACCTGCTAAACATGTAGAGATATGTCAATTGATTCTGACACGTGGCAGGAGGTTGACCCTCCATCCTGTGAAGTTTCACCAAATTTGGTACAAGGAAAGAAGCAATATGCTTTTTTGAAAAAATGGGTCCGGATAACGGAACAGTATCAGAAATTCTCGGTGTATCCACTCGCCTGAAGAGATAGTGATGAGAATGGTAATTTTGCAACTTCAAAGTCATTACCCGAGAATGGTCTATGTTCTTGAGCGAAGCCTTGCAATGCTTATTCATTTCCAAAAGTTTCAATTTTGTGTTTTTTATGCTAAGTGTTAAACCCCCTGACCAAGCACATTCTCTGCGAAAGTTGAATAAACCTTGATTTTTGCCTGCAGGCCTCTTATAGAAGCAACGTTCAGACGAAGTGGTGATGTGCGCTATTCTGATGCATCACTATAGTAGGGTCGTCCAATAATTAATCTTCTAGTTCGCGATGCATGCAAAAAATAATTCTGCAGAAGAGGAAAGCTCCGGGAGGGCCAGACATCTTACCCAGCGTGGCTATCTATGTGGCGGATTCAGGGCTGTTAAGGAAGTCAACGACCGTTTGCTTCTGAGAACCTCTTTTGCTTACTTTTTGGCATACTACGAATCGATGAACTTCATCCGAATACCTTGAAGCCAAAAGTTAGAAGATTTTCGGCCTGAAAAAAGCTGGACGGTGCCCTCAAGATGCAGAGATCTCCTTCTTCTCGCAATCCATAAGCAGGGTCAAGCAAGAGGTGTGGCACACGATCGCTGGTTACGACCTCCCCCCCCCCTGATTGCTGTCTTAATAAGACCACCCCCTGAACTATATACCTAGGATAGCATTACCAGAGTTGTGAAAGAGGTTAGGCACAAGTCTTTCGAAATCCCCCCCCCCCCCCCATGAAAGCCCTCAACGACCCCTTCTTCCTCCTCTTAACCTCTCCTCAAAGTGTGATATTCTGGAGGACACCATCTCTTTCTAGAGAGTTTTCAGATTTCTGAGAGCTGATTACGCCCGATCCCCCACAATGGTTCGCCGCCTCAAAGTGGCGTGGGGGTGGCCCTGGGTGTCAGCTACCTCCAGCCAGAGTTTAACCTCTGGCTCCCGGACGCCCAGCAAAGAGCGAACCGGGTCAGCTTCCGCCGTCTGACTAATAGGTCGTTAGGCGGGTCCCCACTCCACATAGTGATGGTCAGCGATCGCCTGAATATGGTTGGCCTGAGCAGGCCTGGTAAGCCGACTCAGTGCCGGGGAAAAAATTTAAAACTCGAGCAGCAAGTAAAGGAATAAAGCCCTGTCATCAGACCCCGACTAAGGCGCCGGAAGGAAACAAGGCTGATGGCAGGTTGCTCAGGGCGCCATTTGGATTGGACAAAAACGGCACACCTGCGACGACCCGCCATGGAGACTGCTTCATGCTCTGCACTTACAACGCCAGAACAGTCTCCACAGACGCCGACCTTCACGCTCTTCTCCACACCGCAGGGCACATCAAGTACCACGTCATCGCCCTGCAGGAAACGAAGTCCAGGAAGCAAGACGTGCGACAGTTGAGCGATGGGACCCTCGTCATTCGTGGTGAGAAAGTTCCGTCGCGGAACGTGGGAGGCGTCGGCTTTGTCGTCCACCCAACGATCGTCCATCTCGTCGATTCGCATGAGATCCTGTCTCCCCGACTGGCCATCCTTCGTCTACACCCTCCACACCAGAAGACCATCAGCATCATCAACTGCTATTCTCCAACATCAGCAGCTGATGATTCGGAATTGGATGCTTTTTACGAGCATGTAGAGGAGGTCGTCCGCAACGAGAAGTCCTTCTACAAGTTTGTTGTGGGTGACTTTAACGCGAAAATCGGGATGAAACTAGAAGAGGAGTATAGGATCGGGAAATTTGGATTTGGGCTCCGGAATGATAACGGCAACCGTCTTATTGGGATCCTATCCGCCGCATGCCTGTTTCATGGAAACTCACTTTTCATGAAGAAAGAACAACGACGATGGACATGGGAGTCACCCAATGGAACGACACATGCGGAGATTGACCACATACTCACCAACCGAAGATGGTGCCTACTTGACGTATCGGTAGTGCCATCTTTCTGCAGTGGTTCTGATCACCGCCTCCTACGAGCGAAGGTACGATTCAGTCAAAAGCTGGAAAGGAAGATTTGCCATCGCAGTCCACGAAGGAAGGAAGTCGTTTACGACGGTCAAAGGTTAGAGGAGCTCTTATCATGTTGTGAGTGGCCCATCGAGGAAGACCCAACAAAGGACTACGAGCTGCTTCTCAAAGGATTGGAAGCCTGTGGGTATTGCGCCTCAACAACTCGTGCAAGGAACTTGGATCGCATCTCAAGCACCACCAAGGAATTGCTCGATAGAAGAAGATCCTTGAGGCTGGATCCGAATGCATCTCACCTCGAGCGGTTGGTGGCAAATACCAGCTGCAGAACGGCATTGCAGGAGGATCTACGAAAGTACAGGCAAAGGAGGATTTTGGAAGCCGCTGAACAAAGACGAAGTCTGAAGAAATGCCGAAGGGACCTTTGCGACTACTACATACCACTGGGAGCGTTATTAAACAAAAATGGGATACCAACAACTTCCCGCCGAGAAATGGAATCGATCGCGAAGAGTTTCTACACCAACCTCTTCCGCTCATCAACACCCGTGCCAGACCCCGCTGTTCCCACTGGAGACACACCACCACGAATTCTTCCTGCTGAAGTACGCGTCGCGATCCAGACCATGAAGACGTCCACAGCTCCAGGACCAGACCATCTTTCCGTGGACCTGCTGAGAGCTGGAGGACACTGTCTACACGAGATTCTGGCGGCGCACCTAACATCTTATCTCCAGAAGGAAAGGATTCCCGACCAGTGAAGAACGTCAAGAACCGTTCTTCTCTTCAAGAAGGGCGAACGGGAAGATCTTCGAAACTATCGTCCGATATGCCTGTTGAGCGTGCTGTATAAGCTTTTCACCAAGATCATTCCCACTCGCATCTCAAGGACACTGGATGAAGCTCAACCTCCAGAACAAGCTGGATTTCGCAAGGGATTCAGTTGCATAGATCACATCCAGACGGTTTCGAGGGTCATAGAAGTTTGCCGGGAGTACCGATTACCTCTCGTCCTAACCTTCGTCGACTACGAGAAGGCATTTGACAGCGTCGAGTTCAACGCTATCCTGTCAGCGCTAGTCGATCAAGGAGTGGATCCGTCATATGTGAGGACATTAGCCAACTGCTACAAGTACTGCACTACAACGCTACAGCTGTTCCATCGCCCCCTGACCGTACCAATAGGGAAGGGAGTCCGACAAGGCGATACCATATCGCCTAAGCTGTTCACGGCGGCCTTGCAGTGGGTGATGAAATCACTGGACTGGAATGAGAGAGGTATACGAGTTGATGGGAGATTCCTCTCGAATCTTCGTTTCGCGGACGACATCGTTCTCTTCTCGAGCAGTATCAATGAAGCCGAGACGATGTTAAAGGAATTGAACGAAGTAGGGAAGACGATTGGACTGCGAATCAATCGGAAGAAGACCCAGTTCATGAAGAACGGCCTAATTGAGGATACGGAATTGAAGCTGGAAGATTCCCCAATCACGGAGACCTCTTCTTACGTGTATCTAGGACGTTCAATGAACATGCAGAACGACTTGAAAGAAGAACTTAACAGAAGGCGAAGAGCAGCTTGGGCCGCTTACGGGCCTTTGAAAGAAGCCACCGACCAACTAACGGACCCTGCGCTCCGAGCTCATCTGTTCGATTCAACCGTTCTCCCAGCGCTCTGCTACGCAGCCGAGACGTGGGCTGACACTGCTGCCACGTCGAAAGCTCTTCGTACCACCCACAGAGCGATGGAGCGGAGTCTTCTGAAGTTTAACCGACGTACGCAACATCTTGCCGGACTTCGCAGTTCTGATTTAAGAAGTTTGTCCCGTCTACGAGACCCAGTCGAGTATGTTTCGAAGGTAAAGTACCGATGGGCCGGTCACATTGCAAGAAGAACAGACGACAGATAGACGTTAAGAACGCTGGAATGGATCCCTCGCGATGTAAAACGCCCTCGAGGAAGACCCCCCACCAGGTGGGCAGATGTGTTCGTGGAAAGGATGGACCAGCTGAAAAACCAGCTGGAAGCGAATTTTACACCTAGATCTCGTGATCTTCGCCACCAACGACCGATACGAAAATCGTGGTTGACGCTTGCGAGGGATAGGAACGGATGGAAGCTGTGCTGCGGCCCGCACGACACGTGAGGACGGGCCAACTAAGTAACTAAGTAAGTAAGATTACGCCCGATTTTCTGTGACTGCACTTTACAATCACACGTAATTTGACGGCTGATTTTGATCTGAATGGGCGTATTGAAAGGGCCATAATTTTCTTATGGGTGGGGCGTTCGGCTCCAAATTTCCAATGTAGCAAGAAGAAGCTATGTGCTCAATACTCATACCAGCAATGGAGCGCTTTCTGGATTTTGAAGGCAAGCTAAGGGGGTGCGGCACACCCCCTTTTAAGGGGGTGTGCCGCACCTCATTAACTATATAAAAAAACATTTTTAGCGGACAGTATTTACATGAATCGATAGCCTAAACCTTGTAGATTCCATAAGACTGTTTGGAGCCTGATTTGTCTTCTTAGCTCTAAGTAATATTTGGTAAAAGCAAGCGATCAAAAGCGAAAAATGGGAAAAACGAGATTTTGGTTGGTTTCTAATTCCACAGTTTGCAGGTCTTCTGAAGCGGGATTCCTGAGGTGGACAAAGGAGTAGTGCTTTGTCTTGAGTGCAAAAACGGATAGCTAATTTACCTTTGAAACAAAGTTAACCATGTTGGAATTTGACCATTTCATTTAGGTAGCCTAGTGTCTTGAATCTTCAGAACTCGCTCACACTTTGTCTACAGGGGTTAATTGACATGCTAATTATGGATATGATACGAATATCATGTTATCACTATTATCAGATTACCCAACTACGACCCCCTCCCCCTTTGACACCTCAATACGACACCCCAGGTGTGGCGTGCCGCACCCTACGCTTGACCCTGTCCATGAGTTCCTCTCTCAAATGATATATTTTCCGTGCGAGCTCACACCATATGCGTGACATTGCCGAAAGCTCATCAATTCAGCGCATTCCCAGTTTTAACTTTGATTTTTACGCGAATGAAAAACTCTAGTCACTATGAAGACAGAATAAGATGCACTTCTTCCTATTAGCAATCTACCTTTTCTTCAAGCTCTTTAGAGTTCATTCACCTTTGCGAATTGTATGATTGACCAATATTAATGTGTTTTGCAAACATGATGTCATAAGTTGTCAAGAAGAGAGGAAAGGGGAGGCGGACAAGAAGGATCAAATCTCAGAGATGCTTCAGAAGTCATCTTTTGCATAAAAAATTTTATCCGTGAATATTCAAAAAGATTTTTTTTGAGTTTCTGAATAATTGCAAATACAAAACATTTTCTATAAGGCGGTCTTCACTCCCTTGTTAACACAATATCCTACCAAAAAAAATGAGAAGCATCCAACAAATTTGTTGGGGGGCGTGGCATTGCCAAGTCCTTTCAAATGGAAATGGACATCCTCAAACAAACCGGAACTTCCGCAGAGCATTTGCGGAAGCTCCGCCGGGTCACCTGCGGAAGTTCCGTAAACGTGCTGCTGAAGTTCCGAAATGAGATCCTGCGGAAGTTCCGAAGAATGCCAACTACAACAGCAAAAGAGAATACCGAAGCGAGATTTGAACCTTACTCTATTGACTGTGAGACCCACCTACTATCCTCTGCACTACGACTGACACATTCAATAATGCACTCTAGATGTTGGCGAGGCAACATCGTATTAGACAACACACTCAAAACCTTGCGGAAGTTCTGGCAGGCCAAAGTGCTGCGGAACCTCTGGCATTTTTCGGAACTTCCGCAAGATTTTGAAGGTCCTGCGGAAGCTCCGGATTTCAACCTTGGCATGATGAAAATCCCGGGAAGTTCCGATTTTCAACCTTTTCACATTTGCAATAGTGAACAAAGTCCTGCGAAACTTTTGCATTTTTGGCTTGTCCAGAGAAGTTTCGGTGATTTGTCTGAGTCTGTAGTCTCTTTATCCCTCCCAAAAATCATAGTAGGACCTCTTTCGATAGGTTATAGTATTACCGTTTAGATTCGTATCAGCAGAGGAGCAGTTAGTGTAGAAATATTGAGCAAGGGTGCGTAGTCCTTAAAGGCAGCGTAAACCCAAAACTTGAGTTACCTAATTTTCTAGATCTTTCCATACCGTGTATATACTGGGCCCAGAAGAAGACCAACTGCGTTAGTCCGGTCTCCCAATGTTGCTTCTGAGCGGAGAAAACCCCCTCAATTTTCTTCCACTCTGCCCCTTTCCCTTTTCGCATCATCTTATATATGAAGCTGAACGTCTGTCTGTATGTCTGTCTTTACGTATGTTCCGAATAGAAAATTCCATTTCTGAACCGATCCGGACCAAACTTGGCACACATACACTTCGGGATCCGGCGGGTGTCATAGGCTACTTTTCGTCATCGATCGATATCGATTTTATCGATTTTTTTGCAAAGTTCACCTACGGGGCCGGGAGATGGCACAGGGGGTAAGTGAGCATGGGGATTCCGAATATAATATTAGTTTGCAGAATTATCGATTATCATTTTGATTGAATTCAGTGTGCTGATAACAGTATTATCATTGATCTGTCGCTGATGACACAAGGACAGTATACTACAGGAGTATGGTAGAGAGCCACTCTGATCGAATTTGTTCTAAGATCTGCTGAAGATCACATCACCGCCCACAGAATGTCAAGATTTCCGTGAACTTCGCGGAATTTCGGGATTCCGCCAGAGTGCGCGATAATCCGGGAAGTTCGCGACGTTTCAGGATCCGCGAAACCATGCGAATCACGCAGAGTACGCAACGCCATAACTTCCTTCGGAATGAATATATTCCGAATCCAGAAGCAGCATTGTGTTTAGACCGTCGAGGCAAATATTTTGATATACAGTATGCTCTCGATATTCCATTTCCAGTTTTTTTCGAATTTTTTCTGTGGACGTCCTTTTGCAAGGATGTAACGCAGCGTTTGTGTAACATAAAAGATTCCAGTAAGCACTGCTCGATAGTACTGTCCTTGAAGGTTATCGTGCGTTCAAGAGTAGCTGCAGACTGTCTTCCAAAAGAGATAGAAGCGTTGGTGAATTTTGGAAAAATCACGCGTTTCTAAATTCTACTCGCCTTAACTTCCTTCGGAATGAACATATTCTGAATCCGAGGAAGGCTTTGTGCTCAGTTCATCAAGGCAAGTCTTTCGATATACAGCGTATCCTTGATATTCCGATTTCAATATTCTCAAATCATTCTGTAGACGTCTTTTCGCGAAGGTGTAAAGCAGCGCGCATTGCACCTAGTAGACTCCAGCAAGGACCTTTCGATAGTACTGTACTTTACTTTTGATAGTACTTTTCTGTAGATTATGCAGCGCTAAAAAGTAGTCACAGGCATCTTTCCAATGGAGGTAGAAAGGCTGGTAAATCGTAAAAAATCTTGTTGTCCCAAATTCTACTCGTCGCAACCCTAAAATACGAGGCTATCTTGCTAAGCAGATGTGAGATTTATAATCACCAGGTCGGATAACCCTTATGAACAAGTTTTCCGAGATGTTCGGGTGATTTCATTTTTTCTTGTCTGACGCTCTGAAGCTGGCCGGTAGGTTTTGGTCAAAATATTGATGATCTTGAATTGTAAAGAAACTCCTCTCATAGAGGTTTTCGAACACGCTGCTTATGAAAATCGTGTTCTCTGTCTGTATAGGGTCTCTTTGCAAAGATATGGTGAGATGACTGCAACAGATTCACGAAGGCTCGTAACTTCGCCTCCACCTCTCACGTATCTGTCAAAAAACTGCCTGCTTCCTTTCTAGTCAAAATTACTAAGAGATGCGTATCGAATGGCGCATGACTCAGGCTCCAGTCTGTGAAATTCGCCGAGTTACGAGCCTACGAAAACACGTCCTCATGAATTTTGCCCAAATATAAGGATCGCATATCTCGTCGAAATTCCTCCGTGAACGCTTGTACGACGCGCTGATCAAATCCTTCCACATTTTTAATGGATCTTATTGTGTAAGATTTGGTGCTTTGAGCTCTAGCCACGAAATAGCTTTGATATTCAACTGAGCAGCTGAAGCAAGCACTGCAAGCACCATATTTAACACGTTGAAAGTCGTTGGGCGAAGCGAACATAATATCTGCAACGAGCGTCATACAAGCGCTCACGGAGGAATTTCGACGAGATATGCGATCTTTACATTTGGGCAAAATTCATGAGGACGTGTTTTCGTAGGCTCGTAACTCGGCGAATTTCACAGGCCTGAATCATGCACCGTTCGATAGCACAATTCCTAGTAACTTTGAGTGAGAAAAGCAAGCAGGCAAGGTTTCTGACAGATGCGCGAAAAGTGCGGCCAAAGTTACGCACTTTCGTGATGCAGTTACAGTCACATCACCGTATCTCTCCAAAAAGACCCTGTAATCCTCAAAGACCACGATTTTCGTAGAGAGCGTGTTCGAAAACCTCTACAAGCAAAGTTTCCTTACAATTCAAGAGCATCAACATTTTGACCAAAATCTGTCGGCGAGCTTCCGGAGTAAGACGAGAAAAAATGAAATAACCCGAACATATCGGAAAACTTGCTCGTAGAGGTCATGCGACCTGCTGATTTCGAAAAGGAAGTTAAGGCGAGTAGAATTTAGAAACGCGTGATTTTTCCAAAATTCACCAACGCTTCTATCTCTTTTGGAAGACAGTCTGCAGCTACTCTTGAACGCACGATAACCTTCAAGGACAGTACTATCGAGCAGTGCTTACTGGAATCTTTTATGTTACACAGACGCTGCGTTACATCCTTGCGAAAGGACGTCCACAGAAAAAATTCGAAAAAACTGGAAATGGAATATCGAGAGCATGCTGTATATCAAAATATCTGCCTTGACGGTCTGAACACAATGCTGCTTCTGGATTCGGAATATATTCATTCCGAAGGAAGTTATGGCGTTGCGTACTCTGCGTGATTCGCATGGTTTCGCGGATCCTGAAACGTCGCGAACTTCCCGGATTATCGCGCATTCTGGCCGAATCCCGAAATTCCGCGAAGTTCACGGAAATCTTGACATTCTGTGGGCGGTATTGTGATCTTCAGCAGATCTTAGAAGAAATTCGATCAAAGTGGCTCTCTACCATACTCCTGTAGTATACTGTCTTTGTGTCATCAGCGACAGATCAATGATAATACTGTTATCAGCACACTGAATTCAATCAAAATGATAATCGATAATTCTGAAAACTAATATTGTATTCGGAATCCTCATGCTCACTTACCCTCCCTCTGTGCCAACTCCCAGCCCCGTAGGTGAACTCTGCAAAAAAATCAATAAAAATCGATAAAAGTAATCGATAGTTCTGCAAACTAATATTGTATTCGGAATCCCCATGCTCACTTACCCCCTGTGCCATCTCCCGGCCCCGTAGGTGAACTCTGCAAAAAAATCGATAAAATCGGTATCGATCGATGACGAAAAGTAGCCTATGACACCCGCCGGATTCCGAAGTGTATATGTGCCAAGTTTGGTCCGGATCGGTTCAGAATTGGAATTTTCTATTCGGAACATACGTAAAGACAGACATACAGACAGACGTTCAGCTTCATATATAAGATGATGCGTTTCGCCGAGCTGAATCGAACGGTGTCCTCGAATTCAGAATTCGTCCATTCTGAAGCGAGATATGGCTAAATTGACGATCATTCCGGCGCACTGCGGCGGAGTGTGGCGCACTTTGCCGCACTCCGGCGCACTCTGCCACACTCCGGCGCACTGCGGCGGAGTGTGGCGGAGTGCGCCGCAGTCCGGCGACTTTTTTGACGAATCATGAGCGGTCTTGTAGTATGGAGCAATAGTGCCGGTAGGACGGTCTAGACCTTAGGTTCCACTGACTTAGCAGAACAACTGGTAAAATATAATGGTTTATCAGAAATATGAAACCACTAGATGAAGCTGATATGCAAATATAGAGAATAAGAGTAGCTAGATAATATACAAAAGAGGTAATACAGAACAGTGAATAGGTGACTGTCGAGAAACTGTTGAGGAACTGTTGAGGAAGGAACTAGACATCTTAGAACCGAAACGCGAGATATGGTGATTCGTGCATCCTATGGGTTGGGTCAAGACTAATAGTGTGACAAAAAACCTAGGCCGGGCGCCTGGAGGCTACACAATCCATCCTACAACTACTGGCTAGACGAAAACTAATTCAACTTCTAATCTCGGAGTCTGCAATCAAAAGTGCTCTTATGTGTTCCAAGAAACTCTAAAGCGAGCATTTGTTTTCCGAATTAACTTGCAAATTACGGAAATAAGTTGATATTTGTACGCGAATTTGCTTCTAGTCTTTAAAAAGATCGATCCATTGATGGCTTTTGTATGCCGAAGCTAATAAGCGCTTTTCAGTTCATTTTCAGTACATGAGGGTCCACTGAGACTTGGTTGCACCAAATTGAAAGAAAGCAATTTTTGTACAGAAATGCTGGGTCCTGTTTAAAATGTATCGCTTATCGAAGGCACATATTTGACTTTGTTTCTGAGCGGCGCTGAGGGATCTGCGTCCACATGCAACAATAACCGTTTCTCATATCTTGAGTTCCTTTGCGCTATAGTGGGTTACACAATTAATGTTGCGCAGAAGTCAAATAAATATGGGCCTATGGTCCTTTTGATGACGGCTCGCATAAATATCAAGAACAGTAAATTTATCAATGTAGGTTCTTGAGAAGTTCACAAGTCTGCTTGTCTCGTCTTATCTGTAATTCGCAACACTAATGATTGTGTGGTACCTGTATGTGCTACCATCACCTTTGATGTGCAGTAAGCCAGATGTCTGGAATAATATGATGATATAGGCGCACATACATTTTCACGAAACGAAGTCCTTAAAATTATCTGAAGTTTTGAGCAAATACACTTCTACGACATTCCAATCGTAACTATAGAAATCCAAGTGAGAGGTGCTAGTATTTGGCTAGGAGATTCGCAATGGACGCCACTTACACAGCAACAGTTTATGCCCAGTGAGAGTGCTGGCAAACATTGAGAAGTTTCAAGGGTGCTTGTTCAAGTTTGGGACTTTATTTTTTAGGCAAAAATACACCATTTGGGAGTTCTTTGTGAAGTTTTTCGTTTTCAGCTAAACTTGCGAAATCTTCCAATTCTCCGGGAATATCGTTTATTTCCTCGCCGTTGACGTTTGATTCATCGTGAGGAGGTCCCGAAGGTCCTTCGGAAATTTCGTTTGTTTCTTGTTCTTCGTTGGAGTTTGGTCTTTCGTAAGGATACCAAACTCTTCTGCTACCTAGTAGATGATATCTCATTCTGCTGCAAGCATCAAAACACCTATAGTATAAGTCGTAACGTAGAATTACGTGCCACTTATACATACAATCTTGCACGCACTGTAAAGCAAAATTCTTAGTAACAATCACTTGAGATTGAGAAAAAATTCCTGACCTGACGGAGAGAACCGTAGTAATGAAACTGATTTCTACCGTATCCACCGTACGCGAATGGAAGAAGTGAAATCAGTAGCAGTTTGAGAAGTAGCATGTCGTTTGCGAAGTGTCAAAAACCTGTAATTATAACATAGTTATTGGAAAAAAATCACCAAAACATTGTAAAACTAGCTTCGTGATTTTTAAGCAATTTTCACAGCACTAAACTCTTCTTTTTATTTGTTTACTTGGCATATAAGTAATGATCCAGTTTCCTACAGGCATTCAGCAAAAAAGTTTAGGAGGTTGGTATGAATACTACTTTTTTGTAGACCTTCGCCCTACAACTTTAATGTGAGATCAACGGAGAACGAAGAAAAAAGTGAATTCGAATAAAATTAGTTGAATGTATGAACTCGTTATTGCAGGAGCAGATGCAAGTTAAAGCTTGTAGTTGCTGTTAGTGAATTTCAGTTACAGATCAGAGATTGCCTCTTTGTGGGTAAGGTGATGTCTTGAATGCTATGATTAATTCGATGCAAGTATTGTTAGGTATTCGCTTGACAACCTCTCGAGTGATCGAGGTAAGAATAATTGAAGTTTACACAAGTTTAAGTTTACAAGTTTAATCTATTCCATAGAGGAGGAATATTCATGGCAGTATGTTACAGTAACTATGCTTGACTTGCAAGACCACACTCTTTCTCCCCTTTATTTGCTTGGAGAAAAACAGCCGCGAAGTGGTCACTTGTAAACGTACCTTCGCAGATAAGCAAACAATCAATTTTCAAAAGAACTTCTGATGAGGTACATTTCGGGTTTGGTGTAGGCTGTTTTGCGCCCGTGAAACGCCGTTTTCCATGCAGTCCTCTGTGGACAACAGCGTGTTTAGCCAATTTCTGATGTACAATCGAGTAGATTTCCTGCTTAATATAGGGTCCTTGCAGACGCGACAACGCTTGTACGTCAACAACTGCCATTGAGAGTTCTCGCTAGTGTTTTCTACTTTTTTTGCTAATTCTTTCCTTTCCAGTTAATTCAGTCAGTCTTGCTGCAAAAGAAGAAGGAGGTAGGGCAAAGATTAGTTTTGTTTTCTGAGTAGCTATATCATCGCTCATTCTCGGGTATATGCATTTTTTGTCACTTCCCTTTTTTCGTCACTTCTTGTCTCTTTCTTTTTGTGAAGCATTTCTTTGAACGCTGGTAAGCCTGCGCTGCAACAACTTTGACTTCTACCTGGGAAGAAATAGCGTTTAATGAATTGTGCGTGTAAAGACAATAAGTCGAATGTAAAACCTACTAGCTTCCAAAGAAATGCTCCGCAAGGAAAGAGGCATGAAGTGACAAAAAATACAAATGAAACTGACGGGAAGTGCTGTTACGTATTTAGATAACTGAGAGTAAGCGATAGTCATAATTACTCAAAGGACAAACTAATCTTTAACTCACTCTTCTCCTTCGAGCAGTGGACATCTAAAAAGCAAAGGATAAGCAAAAATAACAGTAGGAAACACACGCGGAAACTCGCAATGGCAATCGTTGACGCACAAGCGTTGTCGCGTCTGCAGGGACGTTGTATTAAGTTGGAAATCTACTCGGCTGTACACCGCTAGGGGTAGGGGAACGAACCTGCCAGTTTGAACCCCTTCCGCGGACTACTGGTCATGCAACGACATTCAACAATACAGCAAAAGGAAAGGACCAGTTGCCAGCGAAGGTGAGCTCAAACTGGCGGAGTTTGTTCCCCTACTCCATCACTAGTCCTTTCGAACATTGATACGGTAGAATTTCATCACGTGTGCCATTGCACACGCCGTCCACCTTTAGCGTACCCATCCTGGGCCCTTGGAGCAGGCAGCCCTTCCAGTGAATGTTTTCGATTTGTTCAAAATAGTCGCTTTGAGATAATTTGCCTTAATTCTGTGTACTAATCGCCTCTAAGTAAGCGATGACAATCGGTCAGTCTTTTACGATTTTGCTAGTAAAAATCTAGGATGAAGACGCCAAAGGTGGGCTCGGTGTGCAATACACACATGATCTATGAAGTTATTCGACTGTACATAGATATCCTATCTAAGAACCGGGTTACGGGTGCAAAACGACCTACAATGAGCCCTGATGTACATCACCAGGACCTCTTTGAACGTGATTCGTTTCCTTGTCTGCAGGTCTCCCAGGTTTCGCGGAACTACTCAAGCTTAGTTTGTCTTCATTGAGCTGAGTAAAGGTCGCTAGAATTATGACCATTGACGGACGGATAAAGGAGGGAATAAAGGGGTATTTGGCTGAGCTTCTGATTCCTTAGTTTGGCTTTATTTTGATTAGGATCTAAGCTGCATCAAGAAGTAGTCTTCATGTTGAGTGCGAAAGAGGTAGCTGGCTTACCTTTAGAACAAAATTGTCATATCTGATTAACCATCCCAGCTAAGTAGGACTATTATACACGGTGTCCCAAAAAAATGTTTAGAACGTTTGATCGTTGATATCTCTCTTTCCAAAAAGTCTTTTGCCTTGCTTCAGGTACCGTTTTGTAGAGCTGGCTTCAACTTAGATTTCCATTACAGAACGAATCACCCATCTCTCTTCATTACTGTAGGGTTACGGTAGAAACTTCAAAGAGGGTTTTGAACCATGAAAGGCCATATTTTGCCTCAGAAAGGAAAAAAACAGCCTGAAAACTTTTACACCAGGCTAATTAGAATTGCTGATTATAACTGTAAAGTTCCCATCTTATTATGATGCTTCATTGAAGAGTTATGCCAAGTGAGAGGTAGCGGCCTTTTTTTCAATGTTCCTAAAAAGTGCGATTACACCGTTTAGAAAGCTTCGTAATCTTGTGAATAGTTGAGTATTGAATTCAGCGTCTATAAAAACCCTATTACACGAGTTTTCACAATTTGAAAAATTTTGAAGCGGCAGCTTTTTCCACATTGACACCATATGTTTCAAGTTTCTACCGTAATCCTACAGTAATGAAGAGGGATGGGTGATTCGTTCTAAAACGGAAATCTAAGTTGAAGCCAGCTCTACAAAACGGTACCTAAAGCAAGGCAAAAGACTTCTTGGGAAGAGAGATATTAACGATCAAACGTTCTAAACATTTTTTTGGGACACCCTGAATATGTGGTAAATTCAGAAATCACTAAAATATGCTCTACGGAGGTTATTGGCATGCTAATCAAAAAAAGATGATATGGAAGTGCTTATTATGCTTGGTAGGAAGTCTTTATTCTGTTTTTTTTCTTTTTTTCCTTGTAGTTGATGGTTAATACCTCAGCGTGTTGTTTTGCATCCCGTTAGCATAGAAAATAAAAACATCGAAATTCATGGACAAAAGTAGTTGGTGTTTGGGTATATATGTAAACTAGCTGGCTTACCCGGCTCCGCCGTATCCGGACCAAACTTGGCACACATACACTTCGGGCCCCGGCGGGTGTCACAGTCCACTTTTCGTTATCGATCGATGTCGATTTTACCGATTTTTATCGATTTTTTTGCAGAGTTCACCTACAGGGCTAGGAGTTGGCACAGGGGGGGAAGTGAGCATGGGGATTCCGAATACAATATTAGTTTTCAGAATTATCGATTACTTTTATTGATTTTATCGATTTTTTGTAAATTTTGACATGCGAGGCTGGGATTTTGCACAGGGGGGTAATCGAGCATGCTGATTACGAACACAATATTAGTTTTCAGGATCGTCCATTACTTTTATCGATTTTATCGATTTTTTTTGTAAAGTTTGACCTGCGGGGCTGGGGGTTTGCACAGGGGGGGTAATCGAGCATGCAGATTACGAATACAATATTAGTTTTCAAGATCGTCCATTACTTTTATCGATTTTATCGATTTTTTGAAAATTTGAGCTAGGGGGCTGGAATTTGGCACAGGGGTGTAATCGAGCATGCTGATCACCCCCCTTGGGGATGATCAGCATGCTCGATTACCCCCCTGTGCCAACTCCCAGTTCCCTAGCTCAAACTTTGCAAAAAATCGATAAAATCGATAAAAGTAATCGATAATCCCGAAAACCAATATTGTATTCGGAATCCCCATGCTCGATTACCCCCCTGTGCGAACTCCCAGGTCCGTAGCTCAAACTTTGCAAAAAAATCGATAAAATCGATAAAAGTAATCGATAATCCTGAAAACCAATATTGTATTCGGAATCCCCATGCTCGATTACCCCCCTGTGCCAACTCCCAGCCCCGTAGCTCAAACTTTGCAAAAAAATCGATAAAATCAATAAAAGTAATCGATAATCCTGAAAACCAATATTGTATTCGGAATCCCCATGCTCGATTACCCCCCTGTGCCAACTCCCAGCCCCGTAGGTGAACTCAGCAAAAAAATCGATAAAAATCGATAAAATCGATATCGATCGATGACGAAAAGTAGCCTATGACACCCGCCGAGGCCCGAAGTGTATGTGTGCCAAGTTTGGTCCGGATCGGTTCAGAAATGGAATTTTCTATTCGGAACATACGTACACACAGACAGACAGACAGACAGACAGACAGACAGACATACAGACAAACAGACATTCAGCTTTATATATAAGACCAGTCCAAAGCGCCGCTTCGCGGCGCTTTGGACTGGCTATGTGTGTGTAGTGAGATTGACTGTCAAAGATAGAACTTGGGAACCTTTTCTTCAAAAGTATGGCACGGATTTTTCAGACATTTAAAAACCCAGAAATTATCAAAGTTAATTCTGAGGATCTTTTTTGCTTTATGTGGTTTCCTAAGTTCTATTAACAAAAGTGCCAACAGAATTTCAACCGCTTCCTCCCAGCTTTTAGGTATGCTCTTGCGCTTTGCAAACTTGCGTATTGCTGTCTCCTGAGTTCTTTGAGCCAAACTGCATCCCCTTCTCCTCCCATTCTTTTTCATCCAATTTCCTTTATGAAACTCCCGAACTACCAATCTTTTCTGCCATTCCACATCCTTCAGATCTTACTTAATCGCTTTCGAATCTTACCCCAAATGTGCTGCTGTTGAGAAAATGCGAACTGCGCCTTTACAGTCCCCCGAATCAAGCCAAAATTGGCATGTTGTGCCGCGCACGCCAAGATTTTCCGTCATGTCTGCTGTTTGCTAATAGTGGTTAGTTGGGACCTGTCTGTTCCCACCTTTTCTTTAAACTCCCCTGCAAGGAAATGCCGCAAGTCCTTAGCGTTTTCGTGCGGTTTTGAGGCAACGTTTTAGCGTGATCACCTTTCGACAAACTGTAGCTGCCAAAGTGGCTCATTCACACATTTTGTGAAAATCCTCGGATACCCTTAAATTCTCACATTCAGAAATTTTTTGACAAAGTGGCCGTCACGTCACAAACTCGGCAAGCTTTTCCCAGCTACAGCTGTGTACATTCCTCCTGACTCTTTTCACCCGGGGCCCTGCTCTCCTCATCGACTGTCCCTACGAACTACCTTAATATTTCATTCCCTTTAGATCTTCTGGGCCCGTATGTAAACCTGGGGTGAATTAAGCGATGTCCCCGGTCATGAAAGGGCCGCGGGCGAACATCGCTGCAGCTCTAGCCAACGTTCCATCTTATAGTTACAAAATCTTCTAAATCAAAGAACATCCCTTCCTCATCACGAAACATGCGTTGTTGGAAGCTTGCTCAGAGTCTTTTCAATTCAAAAATTCTAATTCCAAACTCCCGTTCGCGTTCTATATGGGCTTTTCAAATTGTTCAACACCTATGATAAGCCCAACTCCAGTGTCTACCTCAATTTCCAGCTCATCTTAGTAGGCTACTGACTTGAATATAATCAAGAATGCTACTATCAAAGTGTATATCCAATTTCAACTGTTCATCCAAACACTGTCTATACGATTTTGAGGTTGTGCAATGTTTTGACAAAATTACGGAAACAGCATCATTATATTGTTAATGATAATTGATAGAATCTTTTTAGAATCATTGATTTTTTGGTCAGTTTTGCCAATTCTTCGGTTTGAATATACTTGTACCGTGTTTTTTTTGTATTTACTGATACAAAATGGCAGATGATGATCGTTTTGAGATCAGAACGTTACTCTCAAAAAAACTGCTCAGCTTCTGGAAAAATTCCACATAATTGCAGCCACATTGGAGCCACATTGGAGGATTGCTGCTCAAATCGCTTCATTTTTATTTCGAGTTTCTCAGAAAAAACTTCAATTGACTTCTTCTTGAGGCATAGAACTTTGCAGCAATTATGAAATCCTCAAATCTAATATAATTTTAACATAAATGAAAATTGCTCATAAAAGTGAGATTGCATATGTTGGTGCGCTTTTGTTGCTCTAGGAGCGATCAGAGTTGCATAAAAGGAGAGATAGTTGTAAGAATCAGAAATAGTCACAGAAACGATGAGGTGCGAAAAGGCAGGTATCACAGGGCGATGGGAATGATAGCCTTTCAGATGAAACAAACGATGGTAGAACCTTACCCGTCTTTAGATTCGGATAATGGAGTCAAATCGTAGCTGAAATAAAGCGAAATATCGTGAAGCGGTTATGAGACTAATCGATCTCACCGCTTAGGAGTTGTGGTAGCAGCGTTTGACTGCTCGCGCCTGCGTAAGGAACCTTGATAAACAATAGCGAAGACAGACAGTCTGATGGCAAAGATCACTTGTACAAAAAAGGGCAGTGGTAAAGTGCAGGTTCGTGGAGCATAGTGGTAAAGGGCAGTGGTAAAGTGCAGGTTCATGGAGCATAGTGGTAAACAACCCAAACATGGCACGAACAGACCGACACTGATGTCAGATGGGGGTGCCTGCGCTTTATTAAAGAGTATGATTACGCTCTAATGAAATGCAGCATTCCAAAGACGTCAGTTGTGGATCCTATTTACTCTTCAAATTGAGTGTATCTCTATTTCGCTGAACAGAATTTGTATTTGTGGTGTGGGATAGAGGAGAAAATTCTTATATTTAGAATTGCATTCACTCACTTGGATGTTTTGGAGAAGTGTAGACGACAGTGCTTATACGTTGGCTTCAGAGCCATAAATTTATACATTTTATAAGTGTATATAAGCATGACTATGTCAGCAGTACTTGACTGTTACAGTGCCCTTGTTACGTACCAAATGAGCATAGAATGCTGCTCGTCAATTGAAAACGGTGTAGTATATCTGTCAAGGGTAGTATTCAGAAATAACCATATGTATTAGGTTGTTGCAAAAATAATGTCCGTTTTGCAAATTTTGAATTTGAAAGGCTATAACTTTGTCCAGTCTTCATATTTTTGAATGCAGTTAAGACTATTAGAGATAGTAAACTTTTCTTAATTTAGCGCGTACCTGCCCATACTGATATCGCAAACGGAAAGTTTTGGAAACCTCGTGTTTAAGAACTTACAACTCCCTTCGTTTTGTACGTATGGCTTGCAATGAGCTTATTTTGTAGCCGCAGGCCATGAGTTTACATGTGTATAGAAAAGGCTCTAACGAAGGAGTTCGGCGAAAAGAAAAGATGAAGATTCAAAAATATTCACTTTTTGAGCCTATTTGTTGTAGGCTTGTAAGTGCCAAATTATGAAAATTTGGAATTTTTCGCACATTGAATAACTGAGTTTCTCTTAAAATATTGTAGTTAAGCTGTGCTAATCTCAAGCTTACAGAAATGGGTGAAGCTTTGACGATTGCCCTAATCATGAGAAATTTCTAACATAGAATGCAACAGCGAGTATTTATTTGGGGGCGTCGATTTCTCGGTTCAGATATTTTCGGAAAATGTACTCAAACATGCTATAGGTAAACAATTTTCAACCAATACAGTACGTTTTCAAAAGAGTCCGTTCAATTGCGCCCGAATTGTGGCCAAGCGATTTAAAGCAACGAAATTTTGATGTTTGAGTGCAGCTGTGTGAGGTGCTGTTGTTCTCACAGATAAGGACAGAAGCTTAATTTCACCACAATTAGAAAGTACATGAAGAGAGCTTTCCAATGATATGCAGATACCATATCGAAAAAGAAAGTTTGATGAAAAAAATTGTTTGGAATATAGGCCTAGAAAAACGGACATTGTTTTTGCAACAGCCTAATAGTTTGCCAAAGTCAAACATTCTATGTGTAATTGTCAAATGGAACCCTCATCAAGTGACTCGAATCTTTGTACTCGTGACATCTGCCTCTCCCCATAACTTCGAACTTTACATGTTTTCATACAATATTGAAGAATGGAAAATATTTTCAATGTGGTTTAGTTAGAACAGCTTTCATGCTGTATACTTTGTTATACTCTCTAAGCATTCCTGTGCATCATAAATCATTGACCTTATGTTTCTCCACATTAACTGAATATCTACAAGCGAGTACAAGCGGAGTTGCTGTTGTATCTTCTGCTACGGGAAAGGAACAGCTCAAACTTTATCTAAAAGATGAAAGTGGGTTGATTGTTGATATAAGCTGTTGTTATAATTGAATTTCTCTGAAGTTCTATTTCATATCATAATGATGCGTTTTTGTGATGTCATTTTCTCAACAAGCATTTTTGAAAATTGTATGTAAAACGGACCATCTCACCAATTGAATACTTTGTTTAAAATAATCCGGGTTTGAGTGTTTGATAAACACCGAAAGAAGAGCTTTCCGAGCATAACGTAGACTTACATTAACTGCTATATCTTTACTTTGTTTTTTGATAAAAAGTAAAGTACCTGTTTTGTCTTTGATACCTGCATATTTGGTAACGTATTCGCTTGCTCACTTTTTCTCGGACTCAAACCTCCACAAGTCCTTCCTGTGCTCGCCATGTGTCCTAAATCAGTTCAATACAAAGAATTTCGATCAAAAATGTTTAGGAAAAATGTCAGTGAAAGCATAAACACGTATCATTGTTGCATAAGTCCTGTCAAACTTTAACTTCTTATAGCGATAATTCGTACACAACACGTTTTCGATGGGGCTCAGTGCACCACTCGATAGAGAATAGCAAGCTACAAGAAGGTTTGCAAAAGTTCGCACTAGTTTCGATCCACCGTACGTTTGCATCCAACGAGCGACGCTGAAGGCTCAAAGATTGCGAAAAAGTTAAATTTTTGTTCACATAAATCATACCGATCTCCAACTTGCTCACAAAATTCCGGACTACATCAGACACTCACATGTACCACTCCCGTTTTTTTCCCCCATTTAAAAGTCAAGAAAACGAAAATCTTTATGCTTCTAAAAACGAAGCTATAGTGTCCCTTAGAAGCATAAGCGCAAGTTTCCAGTTTTCCACAAATCTTAGTTTCCGAGAAGTATTGTTTTTAGCATGGAACACCCGAGCAGAGACAGCTAAATTTGGTAGTTCCCGAAAACTAGGGCCTCGTGGAAAACTGAAAATCTTCAGTCATATTAAGGGCTTGCAGTATACAATTGCATGAGTGGAAGCAGCATAATATCGATTTTGTAAAAGCAGTTGTTGTCTTCCCGATTTCCAAATGAGGGAAAAATACAGGAATAGTACATATGAGTGTCCGATATAGTGTGCAATTTTTGTGAGCAAGTTGAAGATCCGTAGAATTTTTGAACGATTTTATGAATTCTTCGCACTTTTTTGAGCCTTCAGCATGGCTCATTGGATGCGAACTTACGGGTTACGCTACGAGTGAGTTGATGGTACGAACTTTTGCATAACTTCTGTAGAGCTTGCTTTTCCTTATGGAGTAGTGCCCTGGACCCCTATTGAAAATGTGAATTGAACGACTTACCGCCGTAAGAAGTTAAAGTGTAAGAAGACTCATGTTACAACCTATTTATCATACGAATATTTGAACATCTGAAGGAATTATCCGGATGTTTAGATATTCGAGTAGGTTGTCTGAATATTCCCTAATTCGATAACAATTTTGGAATTTAGTCAAAGTATATTCGAAAATTTCAGTTTTTGAATATTACTAGATATGTTAATTATTCTAATCTTTTAATTCCTTTTTTATCATTTGATATTCGTTTGCTCGATATTTTCGACCCTCGATTCCATCCGGTATTCGCTTAATCAGAGAAATTTCGAATATTCCTAACAAGGGGATCATGTTTAGTTGCAATGACCTTTTTAGATGGGATGTATTTTGTACTGGAGGGCATAAAACGCTGATCTACCTCCTTGTTGCGCGACGTTCGGACACGATTTATGAGCTTGTATTAGAGCAAAAAAGTTGCATGTGCAAATAGGAGAGAAATTGTCGTGTAATTTTTCCTATCGCTCAGTGTTGATCGTCGGAGCACCTAATCCAGTAATTACTTTCAGATAGAAAAACATATCATACTTAGTTCCATTGTTCAAAAGGTCAGAGAGATTTTAGCAACTTTTTATGCTCGATGCACTTTTTCTTTTTTGATCCAATAAACGCACATAACTCCTCGTTCACAAATGTTCCGCAGGTAAGATAGGTAGATTTGGAATTAGCAATTAGTGCTCTCTAATACAGTGCATATTCTATCCATTGTAAGTATAGTGCAATTCAAGTTGAACTCCCTCGTTTATATTCTGGGATTTTCTTAGACTGAGAAAACAAGTTGCATAATTCGCTAAAGGAAATTAAGAGCTTTCAAATGTGTATGTACATTTTATCAATCACCGTACAAAATATAATAAAAAAACTGAAACAAAAAATGCGACAGAACTTATTGCATTATTTAAAAGTTTCTAGCTTACTTTACGAATCCTGCAGTTTGGCGAGAAATCTTTGGGCCCTAGTAATCTGAAGTATTATGCCCTCTGTGCGCTGCTATCTTTATTTCCATGTCGCTCTTCTTTAACCGATTTTTGCTTGAAATCTTGTTTGTAAACTGAGACCCCTTAAATGTGGAACATAGTATGCCCTGCCAACGTTGATTTGCGGGCAACAATTTTCGGTTCAATGAATTTTCAATATCTTCAATAGGACAGCACTTGTATCCACCCAAACAAGCTTCGTGGGAAGTTTTTCAATCATAATGCACGCGACATTTGCTAATCAGTTTCGACAAAGTACGAGTTAATCGTTTGCAAATATGAAAGCTTTAAACAAATCATCCAATCGATTCAGCTGAAATAATACCAGAATGCGACGTGTGGTATGCAGCAGGCTCCAAGTTAAAAATTCGCACAGAATAGATTCCCCCTCCCCCACAACAACAGTTTATTTCCTGTGAAGAGTGCTCAAAATTGTCGGGAAGTTTTGTTGGGTGGTTGCTCAAAAGATTTATCCATTTTCGAAGGTAGCTAATTTAGAAAGATGTTTTTCGAAACGTTCTTTCCTTTTGGAAACTTCTTCGCGGGACTGAGGATTCGTTCCGGGAAACTGTTCTTCCAGAGATTCAAGATCTGATCCTGTGGGAAAATGGGGACGTTCGCGAATCGCGACCATTTACAAACATCTCGTTGCACACACCAGAGCAAAATATGGACTGGTCGGTATTCAGCAACTGTAGCAACGTGGTGTAGTTCTTCTGACATATATTGTAGCACTGCAAAATGAACTTATTAGCGCTAATCATAGAATGTTACGGAGAATTTCTGACCATAGATGACAATTTCTTAGGGGGGGGGGGAAGGTGACGAAGATCTCTCTCTATGCTGTAATTCACCGCTTAGAAATGGGAGAAGTACAAGCAACAACAGTTTGTGGAAAAGCATTTACGGGATGAATATGTAAAATTCCGCAATTATAAAAACGTATAACCCTGTTAAGAACCTAAGGACGGAGCCTTTTCCAGCTTTTCGGTAACTCCAGAAGAACGCTGAAGTCATATGCCATTCAAAGCAGGCTACAGTAGTCTGTAGCAGCACTCAGCACCATTGGCTTACTTCTCGAATTAGGATAAATTAATGCTAGGCGAAGCTGTATAAAAGAGAAGCGTTGATGACTGCAGAAGTATTTGGCTATAAGTCGCAGATGCTTGCACCAGTTTAAGTTCTTACTTAGTGACTTCCAAAGGTAGTTTCCTCAGTGTGTAATAAAATTGGCGTAACTTTGCAGCAGCCTCACAAAAAACTTCTCAGCGTTCTGAACTCAAATGCCTCAGAACACCTCAAACAACTTTTAGAAAATATAGATCTATGACCCGTTCTTATAGTCGTACATATTCAGAGATTAGATACTGAGAAACTTAGATGGCTCGTCTTCAAGGACTTGCAGGCCTCAACAAAAAAGCTTGCATTTTTCCATTTTCAAATCGTCAAATTAGTATCTTCAAAGAAGAAGAAAAATCCAAATCTTTTGATCTACAATCTTCTCCATACTAGAGGCGATTTGAGACATTTCATGTCTGCGGCATAGTGCTACGGTAATATTAAGGTTTTTCATAATTTTTTTTTACTGCTTTATTACAACCATTATCTTTTTGAATCTTTCCATCAGCTGATGTGCTTAAGTATTAGTGTAGTAGCAAAGCAAGATCTACGAACTGGCTATCAATAGTCTGCCCAATTCGTATTCCCGTAAAGTTTTAAACTGAAATATGATAGCAGTCATAAACAAACTTTACCTAGAGAATCTATCTCCCAAAAAATTCTTAAAATTCCCCATTTTTCTTAGCACATCGAACATTCAAATGCGCACTTCTCGTAATTTTTCCATGGCTTGAGATAAAGAAAAAATTGAATGAAGTAAATAGAATGAATAGAGTGAAATGGCGAACTCCGCCTCCTAGAGTTCCTGAGCTCCTCCCACAACGTGGTCATATAGCTCATACTACGGAAATGCGATCATGTATTTGTGCCCTTTGTAGGTGCCCCAGTTCTCGAGAAATGTTGATGTCTAGAATAAAAACGGTAAAAAACTATGAGACAACCTAATACATCGTGGTTCCCATTTGCCTATATTTCTTCGAGAATGGCGAAAAAACATCTGCAAAATTTGCGTAGCAGTGGTCATTTATCTTCACGTCGTTCTAAATCTGATATGAATTCAATTTTTCTTTTTGCTTTCGCGCGGTTAAACCCTCACTAATGCAGATCAATACGCGGTTCATGTATGTTTTTGTTTGAAAGTTAACAATTTTTCTGCTAACCCCTAATCTTCCCTTTGAATTTTGCCGTAGCCGAAAATTTGCTCGAGTGCGTGGATTTATATGAGGACATGTCGAACAGTTACAACGCTAGCACAAAAAGAGTCTGAAGGCAAAATTCGAGTGCTGGCCTGCGCTTAGATCGATGTCAGGTTTGCGGCCAAGATCCAAAAAATTTTTCTCTGTTCTCCACTAAACGTCTAGAAAGTACATAGATAGAAGACCGTCGCTTCCAAACCATTGGAGTATGGCAGAATCTCATTCACAAACATGGGTATCCTAAGGCTCCCGCCAGAGTGCCGAAGTTATGCCAGCGCTACGCCAGCATTTCGATCGATACACGTGTATTTCCTTGGGGCGGGGCTAGCTGACGTCCCCAACGAAAATCGAAATGCTGGCGTAGCGCTGGCATAACTTCGGCACTCTGGCGGGAGCCTAAGCAAAAATGTGTGAAATTATTTTCAAGCCAAAAAAGCAGATAGCGTTAAAGAACAATTTTTCTTTTCAAGTAGTTGAAGGAAAGCGAGGCCTGTGGTTAGGCTTTGACCGTACTTTACCCGTGTTACCAGTGTTACTAGTGTTCCTCGTGTTACCCGTACCAGTGTTACCCGTGTTAATAATGTTGCCTAGCCTTACTAGTATTACTCATGTTACTCGTGTTACTCACGTTGATGAGATTGCGTTCTAGAATGCAACTGAATTTGTGATCGTTTCACTATCCTAAAGCAATAAAAGGGTAACATTAGCAGTCTGATAACACTGGCAACACGGGTAACACGGGTAAGATATAGCCAAAGAGTTAGTAGCACCAGGCTGGTATGCATACAGCTGCACCAAATTTTGAATCGCGTCATCAACATCAAGTGACTTATGATATAGTATATATGTGGTCTATTCCTCAAAGATCTCATCCTTAACTATAATAATTGCTGTTATCGAGGAAAGAATTTCCCGGAATGTCCCATTAGGCTATTGCTAAAATAGAGACCTTTTCCATGCCTCCGTGGCAGTGTGAACATCAAAAATGCACAGGATGGAGAAACTACCAGCAGAGATTCACATAAAATCGTGATTTATTCAAAGTGTGGAACCAGAATCCAAAAAATCTAGAGGCCCGTGGAATCTCAGAGGCGAATATTTACGAACCTCCTAATGAATGGTAGACCAAAGGAGCGTTCATATGTCATTTGCTGTGTTTTTATCATGACTCAAACTGAGAAGAAAATTGGATTTGTAGGCACTCCGCTGTGAATTCTGCCTCTAACAACCGTAGATCTCTCCCACATATGCTCTCAAATACTACCAACCTTCGGTATACGACTAGAGTCTACAGCCTTGTATAGGCCATTCATAAAATCGTGACGACGGATTTCACTGCGGTTTTTGCGTCCACAGGAGCATAAAACACTCATAAAGGCATCACCTTAATGCCCAGCTCAGTTATTCCCAATGTCTAATTATGATACTATCATAATTATAAAGAAAAACCATTCAAGCAGGGATGAAAATCAAAAAGTGCGGTTGCCGGAAGTACGTCTGTTGCGCGATCGCGTCATCGTACGATTTTTCGAATGTCCTATACCTGCTCTATTTTCCAAGAAATTTCAGTTTTGGTTTGGAAAATTGCTAAAAGCGCATTTTTCCTAACAACCAGATCACTTTGTTTATTTTCAGTTAATAGTATCTACGACAACGAGACTGGCGAAGTCTATGATGGCTATTATAATGGTGAGAGTTTCCAGTTTTTTGGCGTTCTTTCGTTCCAATGCATCTCTTGACTTTGGCCTGAAAGTGTTTATGACGTAGCGTAACGTAAAACAATTCCAAGTTCAAGGTAAACTGGATTGTTATATCCTTGGTATGCAAATATCGCAAGCATCATTCCACATCATCGCCGGCTTTTGGGGAGTAGTGCGCGGCAACGAAAGTAGGAAGAAATCATTTACCTTTATTCGCTAAAATCTCAAACCTCTCCAACTATGAGGAGGAAATAAGCTACTAATGATATAGTGACATATGCACAATATTTTTGAGAACCGTCACGTCATCAAGGAAAGTGGTCATTATTTGTGCGCATACTGCATGCATGACTTTGTTATAGTATTAACTTGAATCAATTTCGATCATTTACGTGAAATTTTTTAGGTATCGTCGCTCAAAAACTGGATGCATCTGGCGAAAACTCGACGCACAACTACTCAGGTTTATAGATTTGACCGTATTTACAATACCCCTAGTAGAGAAGATTTGCGCGACAATTACCTTGTTTGTGAAGAGAATCGACTCAGAGCTCGGCACAACTGGCACCGGGTCAACCTAGATATCGTATTAGGGACAAAAAGAAAAGGTGATATCGTTTTTGTGGCCGAAAAACACAAAAATGCGATATTTTTCAGTCGACGTTTCCTTTTTTTATGTTTTTACATTTAGTGTTTAGGGTCAAAGGAGGCTTCGTACGAAATTTCATGATTAAAAGGAATTTCTTTTTGAAATTTCCCTGGTGTCAACCCGTGTCGAGCCCTGCAAACGATGCTGGGAAACTTTAGATCTACTGTCAAATCTATTAGGCTCAAACCTAAGCGGTTTTATGCATTTTCTGGATCAAATTGTAGGTTACAAAATTGCAGGATTTTCGAACTCCAGCTATGAAGGATCGGCAGAAGACTTCGAAGATTTATTTGCGGTAGAATCACATATTATAAAATCTGAATCTATCGTTGAACCATGAATCAACAGATTTTTGAGTCGAACGAAACATTCGTCGACGGATCGGGTGAGGAAAGCGATGGATCACGAATAATTGTCTTTAGAACGCCTCTGAGTAACAAGCCAACTCACTCAATGTTTACTGCAAATACAACAGGTGAATTATCATTTTATCACTATAGTTCTACGTCATAGGCAACAATTTGCGAAAATATTGAATTTCTCGGTCATTACTCTTACTCTTTTTTTTCAAAATAATAAGCATAGTTTGAATTGTCTTGCATGCTGGTAAAAGATGAGTCTATTCTCCAGTGTGGAAAATGATGAAAAGGTACATTGCTAAAGATCATTTCACTATTGCGCAGGTATATTAGGCTAATAGGTATAATTTAGAAAAGAAGCGCTAGGCCTTCGCAAAAATCCTAGCGTTTCTTTTCCAAATTCCTGAATTTTCGCTACTCACACGACTTGGTCTTTCGGCTTTCAATAAAAAGGGGAAGCTTCTAGTTTATGAAAGCTTACGGAGGTAGCAAAGCCACTGCAGTCTCTACCACTTCCAGATAGATCGCCATGATTCTGGAACGTTCTAAAAATTCCGAAATTGTCAGTGGTTAGGTTAATAAAACTAACTATGAATAGGCTACTCCCAGGAGCATAGTGGTCTATTCTTTCATTAATAATTTGCGCTGATTGGAAATCTACACAAGAGCTTATGAATTTCAATTTCTGGGTGCAGGACAGCTAACTCAAACTCTTTGGTTCTTTCTCAAAAATCACTCAAAATTATAGGCAAATCGCAGAGGCATGTAACAGCTAAAATTGTTTTATAAAAAAGTAGGTAACAAGAATTATGCATAGGTGACTCCCTGGAGCATACCGGGATAGGGAGCACAGCAGACATTTATTAGGTTGTGTAATCAGTTCTGTGCCATTTTTTCTTTCGATTTTTTATCGAGGATATATCCTGTTTGACTATATGCGTTTAAAACTTCCAAGTCTGCTCTACAAGCTCGTATGCTCCATCTTACAACTCAGCAGGATATTGAAAATGATTATTGGTACCAGAGGAAGAAATCTGAAGAGGCAAAAAATCCATTTCGACATCTTTTTTTTTCTCCAAAATTCCCCCAGTTTCCATTGGTAATTTCAATTCAACAAGCTTCACAACAAACAGAACAAGTTGTTGCACTCGTGATTGTGATATCAGTGCTTGTGTTGTTCCCTTCCTTCTGCCGACTTATTGATGCCATTATTTCAGAGACCCTTCATACTTCGCCGAAAGAAGCCCAAACAAGCCTGAAAAAGCCCAAAAAAGCCCGAAAGCGCCAGAACGCCCCTTCACGAGTGCTACTTTTTGCGCTGGAGCATTAGTTTCGGAAACAGTTGGATACTAGAACAACTAGGATTGAAGCATAATCAGGTGAAAGGACCGCCTTGCGAACACAACACGCATGCCCTTGCGCCAAAAATTGCGAGGGGCGTTCCGGCTCTTTCTGGCGCCTTTGAGCTTTTTTGGGCTTTTTCAGGCTTTTTTGGGCTTTTTCAGGCTTTCTTGGTCTTTTTTGTGCTTCTTCGGTCTTTTTGGGCTTTTTCGGCGAATTATGACGGGTCCCTCAGAAGTCGGCAAAGCAAAAATTTGCTGTGGCGATGTTCGTCGCCTCACTACCTAAGCTGCGTGGCCTGAATAACTAACTTATGATTTCGGTGATTTATAGCCAAAGACCATCCCTACTGCTTATTCTAAATTATTCATCTATCGTGCTTTGTCAGGACTGCCTTCAGATGCCCTACGTTAACTATGAAAAGGTGTTAGAAAAGAGACTTTTTCTGAGCTTGCAGAAAATTTTTTTGAAAACTCTTCTGCACTTTTGAACCTCTGCAAAAGCTATAGTAGTCTTTTCTTACGCTCAGCAGATTTTTCGAGCTGTTTTCTAAGCATTCTGACCCAAATGGGGGGGGGGGGTGTTTCAAATTAGTTGTCGAAAATGTATTTTTTTCCTCTTTGCTTTTCCAACCTTAATGTTGTGAAACTCTTTAAATTCCGTTGATGTAGGAAACTGAAGTGAAGATTTTGGTAGAGCAGGCTTAGAGCTTTTAAATGCATCTATACATTTTGCAAAACACCAATCAAAAAATTCTGAAAAAATCGAAAGGAAAAATGGGACAGAACTTATGTATTACACAACCTATTAAATGCAGAAGTGGAACCATCATTCTAGAGCATTACTCTTCGTATTTTCTAGTTATCAAAAAGTGCCATGCGTATACAATATTATACGCTGATGCTCCGCGACACTAACGATTTCAAGTTTTTTTGCAACTAATAATATTTTTACCGACTAACAAAATATAGTGAAGAAACACCCTTTTCTTTTGTTGGCATCTGAACAGTAGAAACCCGTTCAAACATGTTTTAAGAAGATTTGAATCTGTCACGATAGAGGAAACCTGTAAATTTTTCAAATTGAAACTCAGAAACATCTGTGTCAACCTACCCAAAAATCAGCCTATACCGAACATAAGCAGTGTGTCACATTAATCGTTTCCCTTTTCAGGTATACTTCACTGCGGCATTGCTCGAAGACGGAACATTTCAACTACTAATGAAACTCTTACCTAAAGGGAAGTTTACCTCAAATTGTATCTAAGATTTGTGCAAATGGATAGTATAGATTTACAATATATGAATATAATAATAAACTTTTACAATAGGGACTATATTTTTACGGTCAAAAGAAAAGCTGTACGCATTTTTGCATCCGGCTAGCCAAATAACGCTTTGGGTTGAAACAAATACTTATAGTTAGGATGGAGAAAAGGGCGTGGGACAGGAACTTTTGACCGCCAATTGAAGATAACGAAGTTCAATCCAAACTATATTGAGTTGATGTGACATATGCATTACGTAAAAATAGGTAACTGTCAGACATTGGAGCAGATAAAAAGTCAAAATGAGGTACGGTGAAGATTCTCCAGATAACGTTAATATATCGCTTCATTACCAAGAATAAAATGTAGAACGAAAAGGAGTGTTATTCTTGTCATTTAAAAAGACCGGTTTCCACAAGCGTCATAAAAAAGAAGAGTTTGGACTGGTTCGATCACACTCTCCCTGATTTTCACAACATGTTATCGCACAGTACTCTGGACATGACCAAAGCTTCAACATTTCAACATCAAGCAAGGATTCATAAGCGAGGCGAGCTCAACGAGGCTCCAGACATTCTTCGATCAAAGGTTTGTTCTACAGAGACAGTCCACCTCCATAGTTTTATACCTTTGCAACACTTTTTTGATGCATGAGAAAACGAAGGTTAAATTTGGTTAAATTTTTCATGTCACAGACTGTGCAAGCCAGAAGTATGCAGATTCAATGTGCACATATGGCTTCAAATGAAATGTGACAGACGCAAATCTCTCACTGAGGGATTCTCGACGACGCATTAATAGTGAAGTATTAGTCGACTATTTTCTGAGAAGCTTCTAAGAAGGCAGCCTTACAGGATTTTTCACCAATTTCCACTTTATTATGGGCATCCTCTGCTCGCAATTTCTGCATTCTACTTTTACTGAGCTTCATTTTCGTTTTCCCAACTGTGGCATAAGCCATATCTTCTCATCTCTACTGTCATCCTTCAAATTTCAATCTCTTAGATAAAAAATAAATGAATGAGAAACCTCACAATCAGCATATCAGCTCATCCCTCCCACCTATGGTAAACTTCATATTGATGCATGGTATCTTGCTACCACATCTCAGAAACTTCAACATTACTGTTATCAAAGAAACTATTCATTACTGTTTTCCAAGAAACCACGCAGCAGTCAGCAATTTGGTGGGAAATGAGGAAAATTCATTCCAACGAAAGCTATCGAAGTTTTTTTTTTCGAAAAAAGAGAGTGACTTACACTTTGTTCATCTATCTAGCAACTTTATGTGCCAATAGCCTCTCTCGTCTTCCATCCTCACTCTGGAATAAACTTCTTTCCGCTACCATACACATGGTCTCCACCGCGGTACAGAATAAGCGAAGCATTGCATAGCGTTTGAAGAACCTGATAAATTCTTACTTCAAAACTGGAAAAAGGTTGTCGAACGAAGTTGTGGCTAGAGTTAATAAAATCTTCTCAACTCCTGGCCATTCACGATCAAGCCTGCAGTTACCCCAAAGGTGTTGCCGTAGCCGGCCAATGTTTGCAAATTAATTTTAGAGCGTAAGCTTTAGGTAAAAGGTTTGATTTACAGGAATAGCAAGCTCCTTTGCATGGCATAAGCACTATACAGAAAATCAGCTTCCAAATTTTTCTTGTTCCTAAAAGCACCAAAGAAACGCGTCTCATAATTTCTTGCGATTTTTACTTGCTGCCTCAACAACTCATATTCCTCTTGTTCATCAAGTTGGTTTTGCGGTTTTGGCTAAGCAAAGCGAGCTCTACAAGACAACACCCACTTTGCCAAGTTTGTTCTATATAATGTTTGAGGCTGAAATTAAGGAAGATCTAAATGCTAGAAGTCGAGAAAAAGTTGTGTCGCCGTTCAAAAAATTTCTGCGGATCCCCTTTTAATTAGGCACGTACCTCTACTTCCGGTATATAGATTGTGCTTATTTTTCCCTTGGTTAGAGTTTGGGAAACATACATGCACTAAATTATTTATTTATCTATTTATTTAATACGCACAAGGCGCGCCCATACAACAGAAGAACGAAGCATCACACCAAACAACCAACAACAAAAAAAAAACAAAAAGGCAAACTCCCCACTGAATCAGTTCAAGTCCAGTCCGCAAAATCTTTCTGGGAATGGAAAGGGAGTGAGCTTGTTTAGACATATATGAAGTCATCACAGGTATAGAAGTTCAATGGAGTCTGTCTCATGCCCCCTGCTCTTAGCAAAAAATGCTCTTACTCAACATAAGCAATTGTATATGTTGGAAGCAGGTGTATTGATAGTAATATTGATAAACTCGCCCAACCAAAACTCTGGGGAGAGAACAGAACTCCGATAGAAGTTGCACAATGCAAAAGTCTCAAGCCCAAACAAGCTAGCCCAAGCATAACTGAGGTGATAAGATGGAACCAGACCCAAACTAACGCGTGAGGCATGAAAGTGTTAGAAGAAAACCAAACAGAGAACGGCAATAATTTGAACCAAGGTCCAATGAAGTGGTAGACTCTGATCTAACAGTCTGATCTCTCAAACAATTAGGATAAAAAACGCACAAGTTGTCTTTTTGAAACTTGCGCTTATGATTTTGATTTATTTGCCTTTCATATTATTACAATATGCGGCACCCACCAAACTGATCCATTCTTTTAACGTGAGTGATCTTATTCTTTGCCAATTGCAAGTGCCAAGGTTCTTCTAAAATTCGTCTCTCCAACTCGTTAGTACCAGCGCTTATGATATCTCTCAAACATTCTTGCCTATAAGAAGTCAAGATGTGGCTGTAGTTCCAAAGGTTTATATTTTTAATTACCTATGTGGGAGCAGCTCAGTGCAGCTTTGGCACAAACACGAAAATCACTTTTTCTCAAATTCTAGTCATGCGAAAAATAAGCAGATTTATAGATGAATACTAGAGGAATAGAGGAGAGCATACCTTAACCATAGGAAGTTCGTAGAAATTTTTTTAACGAAGATAGAATTTCTGGACTTAGCGTTCAAATCTTCTTACATTAGCTTTAGCTTCGAACCTTATGTAAAAGAAACTTTGAGCAAAGTGGGTGCTTTCTTGTAAAGCTTGCTTTGCTCTGTCAAATGGTGTCGCCAAACCTATTTGAGGAACAAGAAGAATGTGAGTTATTACGGGAGAAAGTGAAAACGTTAAAATAATTCTGGGACACCCTGATAGAAGAAGCAGGATATACAAATGCTAAAAGTGTGCTCCACTTATTTACAGCTGGAAAGAAAAGCAATTATTTCATCCAGTGCTTCACGGATTGTTCCATAGCTATTGTATGACAGCTATTGTCATTATTCAGTAGCTATTCATATCCTAATGCTGCTGCACCCTGAATTGCATAACAGCTAGAACTGGGTACAAAATACGATAAAATTCTTCGAATATCATGCTAGTTTTTCTTTCTATGCATTTTACCATATTTCTGTTTGCGAAAGTAAGAGCAATTACGGCATCATGGTTACTGAAGCGCTAATGCGTGTGCACATCTGCTGTTTAGTTTGACTATCAACTTAAACTCGCATAAATGGTGTTGGGCTTCAAGCGCAGACAACAACAATTTTGAGCAGCTACCAGTTTTTGCAGAATTTGCAACACTCAGAGTAGCTTGGAATTATTTTGTTTGCATGATGCTGCTTAGCAATAGATCTGGATTTAGCTTCTGCGAGCATTTCAGCCTCAAAAAATGTAATGCTCTAAATTTGTTTGTTGGTGTTTTTTGCATTTTTTATACATCCTGAAAACTGGCCTTTTTCTAAGAACATGTGATTTCTCAATACTTTTTCGTTGTTGTGATCGGGTATGCTCGGCCTGGAGCGTGCTTTGACGAGAAAATGCAGTTTGATCCGAATGTCACAAAAGCTGGAATCCCTTTTCAATGATATAGGGTGCACATGGTGTTCTAACATCCTTCAAAATTGGAATGTTCAATGACCTTTTTTCTTGAGAAATCTACTGTTATTCTCTAGATGTTCCATTTTTCCCCATTCACCCTAACATGATATAGGGTGATCCATAAGTCTTGCTCCAAAATTTGGGCAAGCAGAAAAATTTTCTATCTGTCCTTTTAGTGTATTCGCCCAAACAAATGAAGCGTAGAAAAAGGAGATCGTGCGCATTCTAATAGTGTTCAAAGCAAGAATTCTTTATTTCATATCACAGTGATACAAGCTGAGAAAGAAAAACTCTAAAATTGCAGTTTTTTGATTATCAGGCTCTAGAAATGCTAGAAACAAGAAATTCCAATATTATTTTTATTTATAGTTTCACACTTGCACTTTTCCAATGTGATGAGGTCATAGTGACTAGGTGTTTCTACTAGGAGTTATGATTTTCGACTTTTCTAAGTCGACATTTTAATTTTGTTTCGAACAAAAATATTGATATAGATAGTTATGGATTTTTAGCATTTTTGCGCAAGATATTTAGACTAAACCAATAGCTCATCTAATTCCACTCCTTTTTGCACTATGTGGAACATTTGCTATGGATAGACACAGTGGCGTAACCAGGATTTCCGTTCGCGGGGTAGGGGAGGAGGGCAAAAAAATTTTCTGAAGGTGCTTGGCGTTCGCCACGCACTCAGAAAATTTTTTTCGGTAAGCTTCTCAAAGCTTTAGCGGACCCCTAGCCCGGACCCCAAAAAATTTTTTTACAGGACTAAAATTGAATTTATAAAAACTTTTGAGAATTATTTCAGTCACTTACAAGTATAAACAAATTACTTGCACAATTTCATAACTCATTTAAGTAAGTTTCAAAAATTTCGCGACCCATTCTCGGGGGGGGGGGGGTTTCTCCTCCCGAGAACGGGTAAGATAATTGACACTTGTCTCAGTCCACTACTCCATCGGATGGAGGTATATATGACCTTACATGGATGAAAGTGATCAAATGGGCTTTCAGCATTCAAAAAAAAATGCTAGTCTCAGATTCCTTCCGGCTTGAAGTACCGGAATTACGTACGATTCATATGTTAGATGCCTCACTGAGAGATTAGGCATAATGTGCATCCGACTGTCTGCAATCAGGTTCTGGAAGGCGATAGATAATAAATGGTCATGACCCGCTCATCTGGAAGTAATTTTCCGTCCCCATGGCAGTCATATACCTACCGATATTTTTGCAACCTTTGCATTTTGCTTTCCCCTTGCGCTCAACGTTACCAGTAATTATGGACCACCTCAGAATATATAGACCTTCCACGAGCGGAACATTATCTAGAATGCTCAAAACCTTCCCAAATAAGCACCTTGCCGTATATGAGAAAAGTGCTTTCAACAGGAAGCCAATGGTGTTTTTTGTAGGAAAGTACTCACTCCTACTTTGAGCTGTGCAATGGACCGTAGGAAGTAAAAGAGTATATCCTTCTCTTCGATACTGCTGATATTGAGTATGGTTACAAATGATGATTGCTCTTCCAAAAGAAGAATGCAGTGTTGGGTTGACCTCATCTAGAGTTCAACTCAGCGAGCAGTATCGATAGAAAAGTATAGCACCATAATCTTGTCTTTTCGTTCAGTCGCTAGACTATTCGTCTTTCATTTTCCATTCATAGGCATAAAAACCTCGCACGCCGCACGTCTCGATGTCTCATGCCAACATATATACTTAATTGACTCGTGATATCATAATAGGATGAAAAAGCTGGCTCTAATGTTAAATCGACGATGTCTCGCCACGCATATATGATTGATAGTTATAAAAAACTTGGTTCTTGAGGGGAAGTTTACAAAAGGGCCATCAAAAAAGTCACGAGAAGTTAGATGTGTTTATTTTCCTTACGAATTTCGCTCCAGCCGAGAACAACACCTCATTCTTATCAGTAGCTAAGGACGACCGAATGATACTCACTGTAGCGCGTGGTCCAAATGTAAGATCTTACAAGGGAAGGATACCGACATTAGTTGGTGATTGAAGATGAGATATACATCAGTAGATACGCCCTTGAACGCTGATTCTAAATCTGCTTTCCTTTTTTGCGGAATAAGTTTCCGGAAGAAGTTGTGGGAGTTCAATTGTTCAAATTTGTCAAAGTTTAGGTGGCCAAAAATTGGCGAAAAGCTGTACAAAAACACCGAAAAGTGGAAACTCATTCTTGTATCAAGAATATTGTTTGCAAGGAAGGGATAAAGCCGGTGGAAATCGCATAGATGATGTTTTAGAGCTCTTTGCTGATTTTAAGCCATTCAATGCTTGGCAAATCTGGACATTTAAATGCTCACAACTTCTTTCGGACTTATTCCGCAAAAAAGAAAAGCAGATTTGAAATCAGCGTTCAAATGCCTATCTGCTGATATACACCTCATTTTCAATTGCCAACTAATGTTGGTATCCTTCCCTTGTTAGATTTTTTTGGAGGTAAGATATTCCGGCTAGGTAGTCATATTTAATGTGAGGCCGATCAAATAGTAAGGCGGGTATTAGGGGTGCCTTATTGTACTGGTGCCTGGGTAAGAGTTTCAACACTGAAATATGTTATTTCCTTGCTCCAAGCCCAGTCATAATATAAATAGGGACATCCTCAGATAATGGGAGGTTTTGATCATGCTAAAATGACACGCTCTTGATTCTCATAAATCAGAAGATTTCCTATGCGCTCAGCAACCCCTGTTACGACTCGCCCGTCAACTGCAAAACTTGGTCGTCCCCATCATCCCGTCAACTTCCATTACCATTCCATTTTGAAAGATTTATGGCTGCTGCACATTCCTTACATCCCATTATTTTTGTTTTATGAGTACAGCAAAGCAAGCCATCGTTTTGGAGGCACTACCTGGCTATTATGGTTAGCGTCAGGTAGCGCAGCAGTGTTTGTATGAGAACCTTTGCTCATGCTCCGCCTCTGTGGACAACCAACCTACTCGTATATGCTGTTGCATACCGTGTGAGGACCAGTAGTCTTTGAAGGCCCACCTAGCGGTAGCATTCGTTCCTTACCTAGCAAAGTACGTCTCTGAGAGTTAAAATCACAAATGTCATCTCCTGCACTCATTTCGGCTCCGTCTCACTGCTGTGGTATCATTATGATATATAATATAGTCAAGTAGGCTTTTTTTTACCAGTTTCTGCTTTGGCACCCTTGTCAGGTTTTAGGGTTCGCGATCCCCTTTCCTGATGTGTAGCGGTACAGGTATATAGTATGTATATATATATATATATATATTTATTACTAGCTGGCTTACCCGGCTCCGCCGTATGTTCCGAATAGAAAATTCCATTTCTCAACCGATCCGCACCAAACTTGGCACACATACACTTCGGGCCCCGGCGAGTGTCACAGTCCACTTTTCGTTATCGATCGATGTCGATTTTATCGATTTTTTGCAAAATTTGAGCTAGGGGGCTGGAATTTGGCAGAGGGGTGTAATCGAGCATGCTGATCACCCCCACGGGGAGTGATCAGCATGCTCGATTACACCCCTCTGCCAAATCCCAGCCCCGTAGCTCAAACTTTGCAAAAAAATCGATAAAATCGATAAAAGTAATGCACGATTTTAAAAACTAATATTGTATTCGGAATCCCCATGCTCACTTACCCCCTTGTGCCAACTCCCAGCCCCGTAGCTCAAATTTTGCAAAAAATCGATAAAATCGATATCGATCGATGACGAAAAGTAGCCTATGACACCCGCCGGGGCCCGAAGTGTATGTGTGCCAAGTTTGGTCCCGATCGGTTCAGAAATGGAATTTTCTATTCGGAACATACGTACAGACAGGCAGACATACATACATACATACATACATACAGACAGACAGACAGACAAACAGACATTCAGCTTTATATTTAAGATGGACACCAACGTGTCTTGCACCTATTGTGTGCAGTCAATTTTCTTCGGCGGATTCCTTTCGAAATTTTCAAGGAATGGACGATCGTTGTCGAAGAAGTTACGGCGAAAGGAAGGAGGAAACCCATTGCAGCGGTGCCGTTGAATGTGCGTCTCTTCATCATGGATCATCCTGATCAAAGATCTGAACTCAAACTGAAGCTCAGACCGCTAACATCTCAGCTAAAGCAATGCAATTTAGTACTGTTACTCTCAAGCCACTTGCTGAAGGAGGGACTGTAAGTGGATCGCATTTTCTATGTTACTATAATATTCCCTGCAGACTTTGCACGCTAGCATAGTGGCTTCTTTATTTGTGCTTTTTTGACGTTATTTCACAATAGGTATTGACAACCTTTATAATAGACCCAACCGATCGGGATTACATCCCTCTGCCAAATTCCAGCCCCCTAGCTCAAATTTTGCAAAAAATCGATAAAATCGATATCGATCGATGACGAAAAATAGCCTATGACACCCGCCGGGGCCCGAAATGTGTGCTAAGTTTGGTCCCGATCGGTTCAGAAATGGAATTTTCTATTCGGAACATGCGTACACACAGACATACAGACATACAGACAGACATACAGACAGACAAACAGACATTCAGCTTTATATATAAGACTAGCTGGCTTACCCGGCTCCGCCGTATCCGGACCAAACTTGGCACACATACACTTCGGGCCCCGGCGCGTGTCACAGTCCACTTTTCGTTATCGATCGATGTCGATTTTACCGATTTTTATCGATTTTTTCGCAAAGTTCACCTACAGGGCTAGGAGTTGGCACAGGGGGGAAGTGAGCATGGGGATTCCGAATACAATATTAGTTTTCAGAATTATCGGTTACTTTTATTGATTTTATCGATTTTTTGTAAATTTTGACATGCGAGGCTGGGATTTTGCACAGGGGGGTAATCGAGCATGCAGATTACGAATACAATATTAGTTTTTGGAATTATCCATTACTTCTATCGATTTTATCGATTTTGCAAAATATGAGCTAGGGGGATGGAATTTGGCACAGGGGTGTAATCGAGCATGCTGATCACCCCCTTGGGGATGATCAGCATGCTCGATTACCCCCCTGTGCCAACTCCCAGCCCCCTAGCTCAAACTTTGCAAAAAAATCGATAAAATCGATAAAAGTAATCGATAATCCCGAAAACCAATATTGTATTCGGAATCCCCATGCTCGATTACCCCCCTGTGCGAACTCCCAGCCCCGTAGCTCAAACTTTGCAAAAAATCGATAAAATCGATAAAAGTAATCGATAATCCTGAAAACCAATATTGTATTCGGAATCCCCATGCTCGATTACCCCCCTGTGCCAACTCCCAGCCCCGCAGCTCAAACTTTGCAAAAAATCGATAAAATCGATAAAAGTAATCGATAATCCTGAAAACCGATATTGTATTCGGAATCCCCATGCTCGATTACCCCCCTGTGCCAACTCCCAGCCCCGTAGGTGAACTCAGCAAAAAAATCGATAAAAATCGATAAAATCGATATCGATCGATGACGAAAAGTAGCCTATGACACCCGCCGGGGCCCGTAGCGTATGTGTGCCAAGTTTGGTCCGGATCGGTTCAGAAATGGAATTTTCTATTCGGAACATACGTACACACATACAGACAGACAGACAGACAGACAGACAGACAGACAGACATACAGACATACATACAAACAGACATTCAGCTTTATATATAAGATTTGCATATTATATTACAATAAGGGAACGAGGGGGAGAGACTGCAGAAGCAGCCTTACGGTGCACGGTCGTAGGGGGTCCTAATCCTGACTGGCTTCCGTGGCCAGCCCTCGGGAGAGCAGCTGTAGCTGAGCTGAGCTGCGTCCCGACACACTTTAGGGTGGTGGTGGACGCAGGTTTCTCAGGTAAGAACTGCATTATATGTAACCCATGCTAATCAGGCTTCTTTGAACGCGAATGTAACTAAACAACGAAGAAAATAAGAGTAAGCAAAAATAATACTGGGATTCTATATGCGACCCCATCCCAGAAATCTTGCGGTTGCATACATCAGCAAAAAAGGTACTTTTCTTTGATTTCAACCCGATTTTCTCAATTAGGAGTGCTTCAACCCTTGTACCATTAGTTTCAGCTTCTAGAAGATGTGTCAATCTCTTGCCACATGTCAAAAATTGACATGTCATCTATGCGTTTTACAAATTCTATCAAGAGTTCTGCGTCGTCTACCTGACAAGGTCCTCTTTTTTAATCAGTATTTATCATTCATCCCCCCCCCACCAGTTCAGCAGTCTTGAACACGTACATCAAATAATAATTCCAGCATCTGACTGGCGAATCAAGGCGCAGCGTAGTGCTTCATGCAATTATTTTGAACCTTTTCTGGTTAAATTCGCCTGATGAAACTGTTTGGAAAAAAAGAGATTTTCAAATTACTCGGAAAGCGTTTAAGATGTTCTGATGTACAGGGTGTCCCAAAAAATGTTGACACTGTTTGGTCGCTAATAACTCCCTCACTTTCTTGTCTTTCGCCGTACTTGAGGCACCATTCTGTAGAGCGAGGTTCAACCTAGACTTACTGTATGAAGCGAATTACCGTTCGCTATTCGTTACTGTAGGATTACGGTGGGAATTTGGACAAGGATTTTAGGCCATTAAAGGCCATATTCTGTCTCGAAACAGAGCCAAACAAGCCAAAATCTCCTGTACTATGGCGATAGAAATCCTGATTTCAAATATGAAATTTCCACTTTACTATGATGCTTTTTTTCGAAGTTATCCTAGGTAAATTTTAATAACTGACTTCCCAGCATTGTCAAAAATGTGATTACACCGCCAAAAAGCTGAAAACACTCATAGAAAGTTGTGTAATAGTGGAATCAGAGTGCGCGGAAACCCTAGTACACGATTTTTCAGATTTTGTGAAAAAAATTTTGTCATTGCATATTTCACAACGGTTTTCACATGTTGGAAGTTCTTACCGTAATCTTACAGTAACGAAGAGCGAACGGTGACGCTTCACACTGTAAATCTAAGTCGAACCTCGCTCTACAGAATGTTGCCACAAGCTCGGCGAAATACATGAAAGCAAGGAAGTTATTAACGATCAAACAGTGTCAACATTTTTTTGGGACACCCTGTATGTTTTGGGTTTTTTGATTCTATAAATAAAACTGTACAGCTTTTGAGTCATCATTCATTCTCTGATTAAGAGACACGAGCACGCTTTGCGTACGTCTAACGAGTGCATAGGTGTGTTCTAGCACGTTATGGACGATTTACTACAATGTTCATGAAAAAAGTTTGACCTCGTTGAACAACGCAAGTTCGAACATGTTTTTTCACTTATCCATAATAGCAATTCACCAAAACGCTTTAGAACGCGGAATCTACGCATGAACTTGTTAATCAAATGTACGCAGAGCGTGCTCTTAGTCAGAGAATATATGACTTCTCAAATGATTTCGTACCTCTTCGGAAATGATTTTTGAATAAACATGTCAAACTAAATCAAAAGTGCTGATGTTTTTCGTGGCACGCGGCAGGTATGCAGTTCTTATAGAATCTATGAAAATTTTTTTTGACTTACGTACATATTCTAAGAGTAGTCCTTGAAAAAGAGGGCTCGAATAACGGAACAGTATCAGACATTCTCGATGTATCCACTCGCCTGAAGCAGGGCCCGGCAGGAGGTGGCATTTCAGAATTTTGAAAACGATGTCCCCTTTGAAGCCAAAATTTACGACTTCCCCTTTGACCCTATTTTTGACCCCCGTAAGTCCCTGACAAACAGATATACACAAATAATAAGATGGGCGGCCTCAGCGCTTATTATAGTAGTACTACCTGGCTTTCCTGGTCCAGCCCGGGTCATCAAGGTTTCAGCTCAATGGGTTCGTCCGCAAAGGAATCTATAAAAAACATAGGGTCAAGATTTGCACAAATTTTGACGTTTATATATCTAAGATACTACTCATTCATTAATCAGCTGCGAAACTTTACAATTTACAATAACCGATTGCGACTGGAGCGCGCTTTTCGAGGCCGATCATAACGCTGTGAACCCTATTTGGGGCTGTATCGAAGCGGTGCCTTGGTGGTTTTCGGATTTGAACATATAGTAATACTCTCGACCTAGTCCACATTTATGTAAAGAAATCCGGGAAATTATGTGAAGGGAAGCAGGGAGCCACCCCAGGTGGCTCCCAGGTGGCGCGGGAGCCACCTAATTTTGAAAAACACTTACCATTTTTTAAATTCACATAAGTTTCTCATAATTCTTCACACTTTTTTTGTGCTCATGGTCCTCCAACTACACAGCAAATTTGGTGCCATATCGTTACTTGTGCATTGAAAACGAGCCTATTTTGTTATTTTCCTCTTACAAGAATTGCGATTTGAATTCCCGCCTGGCAGGCTAGCGATCGGAGCACAGAATCTTCACATTGCTGGGATTTAAGTTCGTAGGACAGTAGCATCAACAAGGAATGATGAATAAAGATTGATATGTGCATTGTTTATCGGTAAACAAAGGGGAAGTCGTATTTGGGGGTCCGGGGCGGAGCCGGAGACCCCAAAATACGACTTCCCCTTTGCTTTTTCGGACCAAAAACGATATCCAGCTTGTGAAAGCGCCACCCGCTTTTTAGGACCAAAAACGATATCCAGCTTGTGAAAGCGCCACCCCCGCCGGGCCCTGGCCTGAAGAGATAGTGATGAGAATGGTAATTTTGCAACTTCAAAATCATTACCCAAGAATGGTTTACATTCTTGAGCGAAGCCTCTCATTGCTTGTTCATTTCCAAAAGTTTCAATTTTGTGTTTTTTATGCCAGGTGTTAAACCTCCCTGGCCAAGCACATTCTCTGCGAAAGTTGAATAAACCTTGTTCTTTGCCGGCAGGTCTCTTATAGAAGCAATGTTCGATAGAAGTGGTGGTGTGCGCTATTCTGATGCATTACTATAGTGGGGTCGTCCAGTAATTAATCTTCTAGTTCGCGATGCATGCAAAAAATAATTTTGCAGGAGAGGAAGGCTCCAGGACGGCCAGACATCTTATCCAACGTGGCTACATATCTATGTGACGGATTCAGGACTGCTAAGGAAGTCTACGACTGCTTGTTTCTGAGAACCTCTTTCGCATACTTTTCACTTGAAGCTAAAAGTAGAAGATTTTCGGCCTGAAAAAAGTGGACGATGCCCTCAAGATGTACGAGACTTCCTTCTTCTCGCAATCCACAAGCGTCTCTTCTCAAATATTTTCCGTGCGAGCTCACACGCTATGCATGACATTGCCGAAAGCTTATCATTTCAGCGCATTCTTCTAATTTGGCTGTAATTTTTATGCGATCAAAAAATTCTAGTCACTACGAAGACAAATAAGATGCTAATTCTTTCTGTCAGCGATCTACCCTTTCTTCAAGCTCTCTAAAATTTATTCACCTTTGCGAATTGTATGATTGACGAATAGAAAATGTATTTTCCAAACATGATGTCATAAGTTGTCAAGATGAGGGCGAGAGGGAGGCGGACAAGAAGGGTCATCTCAGAGATGCTTCAGAAGTCACATTTTGCATAAAAAATTTTATCCGTGAATAATCAAAAAGAATTTTCTTTGAATTTTTAAAAAATTGCGAAGAAACATTTTTTATGGGGCAGTGACCTTCACACAAATTTGTTGGAGGACGTGGCATTGCCAAGTCCTTTCATTTGGAAATGGACATCTGTAGTCTCTCTATCCTTCCCAAAAATCATAGTAGGACCTCTTTCGATAGGTTATAGTGATTACTGTTTAGATCCGTATCAGCAGAAGAGCAGTTAGGCTAGAAATATTGAGCAAGGGTGCGTAGTCCTTGAGCGTGATGCACTAATGTCGTATTTCCGCAAAATCGAATATCTCTATATGCATTTTGGCTGAAAATATGTCTTATTGGTCTTATTTCCTGCTTATTCGATTAATAATCTTTCCTCTCATGTGTCATGTTGACTGTTTTGCCATCCGTATGTAAACTTGTCAGCAACACGATACAATTCGTATAAGTGCTGTCATTCAAAACAAAATTTATCGCATTAGCTGAAGTAGTCAATTGGAACTTTTACGAACTATGTGTGTATGGCACATTAGGAAACATCCCAGCCCATACTCTTGCTTGAAACTTGTATGTTCTTCTCTTCATTTTCATCTGTTCTTTTACTTTCCAATTTACTCAGAATTAATCTGCACATTCAGCTTGTTCTTTGAGAAACGTTCTTCGTTCATAACAAGCTATCTGTCCCCTTACAATTTTATCAGGTCGTCCCGAAAAGCTTGTCTTTATGGATTTCCGCAGTTTTTTCTTGCTCAACGGGTTCGCTCCAATTCAATTCTGTTGAAAAGAAATCATGTATTTTGCGATGGCCACCGACTGCAGAGGTAAAAATCGGAAGAACAAAATCACTTAAGTCTAACCTTCAATGTTAGCTGTCAAACAATTTGACACTTTCCAAAAAAGGTTTGTCAATATATTGACTTTATGAATTGATTTTCCAAAAAGGAGTTTGGTGTCAATCAAATATCTAAGAGAATTATGATTCTCGAGGCAACAGTACTGATCGCATGGTTGATTTTTTTGGCATTTTTTTTTGTGAATCGTAACTTTTTCGGAAACGTGAAACTAGCACACTCTCCATTGCTATGAAAGAACAAATCATGAAACCTAGCTACTGGGAATTTCGGAGAACGATCGAATCTTGAGTGGAAACCTTCCATTTTTATCTGTTCAATCAGAATTCACAATAAAAACTTTGAGGGAAAATTGCAAAGAAAATGGATTTTCCTGATCAAATAGTGGCAACCCACAAATTTGCGAAAATAAAGATGCAGAACTTTCACGACTATCTGGTATTTCTGTCAACTCCCGCCAGTCATTTAATATGGCCTTCTTTCCTTGTTCATATCAGTTCCATTAGAAAATGCTTCCTGCTACTACAATCCCTAGCAACAATTACCAACCACCTTTTGATGAAGATATTTTTCTTCGCTATCTCATTGTCACCGCTACTGAAACCAAAAAAGTGTGCACATGCAGATTTATTGGATCATTCTTGATCTCTTGAAGAGTAGCATCAAATTTAGCGCGCACTCGGATCGATCTTGTCGTAGTTAGCAAAATCACATATCCTTTTTGACGAGCGAAAAGCGTAAGGTGAACATTAGCAGTCATTCAGTCAGAACTCCTTTCAAAAATAATTCTAGTTGTACATGGTTAAGAGTTTTCATAAATGAAAGGTGAAGTCATGCTAGCTTGTTTTTTGGGAACATAATATCGAACATTAGATGTTTCCTTGACGATAAAAGATTTTTTCCGAATAGAGGGTGCTCCAAAATGAGCAAGTTGTTCTTTGATATACTTCTTGCTCCGACGTCTTTCACCGTTCTTTAGGCACCATTCTGCCAAAATCTTCAACTAAGATTAGATTCAAAGTAACGAGTCATTGATATCTCTTCATTACTATAGGATTACGGTAGGAGCATTGAACAGGTTTTGAGCCAACAATGGGCACTTACTGCCTCAGAAAAACCAAACAACCTAAAAAACTTTTTAGGCTAATGAGTCGTGAATTTGAATATAATTATGAGTCGCTGAATAGGTAACCCTTCCTTGGTTATGCCAAGCATCCCGTAACGACTGTTTTGTGATGTTATTTGATTACACTATTTAGCTCGAAAACTCGTAACAAGTTGCATAGTGAAATCAGCTGCTAAACTTTCCAGTTTTTCGAATTTTTTCGAAGTGCCTATTTCACAATAGCGCTATATACCGAAAGTTCCTAGTGTTACCCTGCGGTGAAGAAAAGCATCGGTGACGCCATGCTGTGAATCTTATTGTTAGTAAGCGGAGGCCAGCTTTGTAGAACTGTACTTCAAAAGCGACGAAAGACATTGGAGCAATATATTAACGAAAAAACGGTGTGCCCACCTTTGTGTACTCTGTATATCAGTTTTTTTTTCTTGTGCAAACACAATGACAAGGTAACCTAATATTTGGATATACCATTCGCAAATGACAGTTTTCTCTTCGATCTCTAAAAGGCAATTTAACCGCTGAATGCATCACAAATATGTTGAATCATCGTATTCTTATTGCGTACACAACTCTGCTCTCTCCAAGTCGGGTCCAGTTTTTAATCATCATATTTCGAAAGATTTGTAAGAAATTTGACTTGTTTCATTATCTCGCTCCTATTCGTCACCAAAGTATCCGCGAAGTAAATTTGACTTTTCTTGACCTAAAAGCTGTTATGAAGGGTACGGCTTAGTCATATCAGGCTTTGTATAGGCAACCAAAATCTTTTTTAAGTCCATAGTAGCAACAAATGTGTATTTGTACACTTGTACATCAAGTAGATCCAAGAAGCAATTTTGTTTAGTTCTGTAGCAAAGTCATGCGAAACAGGAGGACTTGATTGTCCGAGTGGCGTTCGATACCATTTTCTATCATTTTGAAATCAATCAGCTCATAGCATACTCTTTGAGCAATAAGGATATGGAAGACTCTCGCTGTTCGTCAAAATTGAAGAATTTATTCATTACTCACTTCCTCATATAGAATTAGTCTCCTTAATTTCTCTAGGGTGTTGAGCATGTCACAATTTCGTTTCATTACTGCTTTGTCTGTCGCTGCATTCGTGTCTTGTACTGGCGCACTGTGCACAACAGTGTATCAATAAATAAAAATATTGTCTTTCAAAAATACAGCAAATTTATCAACAATGAAATGGAGCAAAGAGTACAATCTCGTTCAGAAAACGTGAATTCAATTTCTCCAACTGTGAAGTTTGTTATAAAAAATAGGTTGCTCGTTGGTTCTCCTCAGACGTTTCTACTCACAGCTTGTCAGCTCCGCCAAGCACTGCAGTGCTTAAATCATTTCGGACTAAATGTGGAGGTACCTATACTTTAACCGACCAACACGTTGACGACCGTGTGCATACACGCGTATGCATGCCCGGACTCACGTTCAGCTCTTTCATTTACCAGTTTTTCATGTGCAAACGAAAAGTTCTAAGGTAACTTCTATGCAGTAATAATATTGATGGTTCGATGTCATATAGAACACAGGGCATTGCGGAAGCTGTTCGGGAGTCTAAACCGCTGATAGACATATTCAATCCATTTTGAATTGAACTAAAATGGCTCGGTCGTCAACGTGTTAAATTGCTTTTCAAAGAATAAGGAAGCAATATCTTCCTACTCGTTTTATTTGTTACGGGAATCCCTACAAGGACAGGATAACACCATTCTATTATGTTATTACTACGCAAATACTTCTTTGCTAAGCCTGCGTGACACCGGGAAGTTTATCTAACCACGGATGAATGTGGGATTTCATTTGCTCAATGCCAACACCTCTGCGACTAATTCTGCAAACGTCATTGTCATTATCCCAGTTTGCAGATAAATTCTTGGTACATTGTTATGTGACATTCTACTAGATGTGTTCTAACCTTTTGTGCACTTTCCCATCTCTACCTTCTGTATAGTATTATAGATTGACAAAGCGAAAAAGTAGCATTCATAATGAATTAACCAAAGGTCTCATTTCCGTGTTGTTTAGTTATATTTCTCCTTAGACGATTGCGAAATGAAGAAAACTGTGAAATAATTTTCCTAATCATGCGTTTTCAATTTCGAACGTTTTGCCTTGTTTTCACAGTAACTAAGTGAAGAAACACTAGGAATTTTCAGAATGTTGGTTCCCGATGGCGTTTGCGGTTATACCGAGCGTGTAACCACAACTCGATTTATTTACATCTCAGTAGCTGGATTAGTGGCAGTGTTTGGTAAGATTCACAAAAGCATTCATTACTGATTTTTGATTCAAGAATTTTAGGTTTTTTCTCAAACATTTTGCTAATTCTGTTCCATACCACACCCTCAAAGCCACCATCGCACTTCCCAGCATTTCTTGCGCTACTTGATGCCCTACTGTGTTTCTGCTTCGTAGTTATTTTCGTCGTCGACGTTAATATGATGTATCTCGAGTTACCGGTAAGTCATTGTACTTACGAGCGTTCTGCCAATTGTTTTGGTGGTGGAAATTGATTCGACTATGAGGGGATGGATGGTGGGTTAAGGCAAACTACTTGATGCTACAGAGGCCTTAAAAAGCATCCAGGAAGCACTATCAGATACTACAATCTTAGTCGCTGTACACCCAAACCAATTTCACTCAATCTCTTGCTAAAATATTAGAGTGTACAGAGCAAAATTTTTTATGAGTCTACACTTCATTGACAAGACATTGTCATAAAAGTTATGTTGTGGCAATGCGAAATTCGGAGAAAGTGCCAGAAGGAAAGTTTTACTCAAAGGAGAAGCTCTAGAAATTCGCAATTTGTTTTTCAAGTCCAAAATTCAAAATTGTTCGATATCCCAAAAATCTAGCCCTTGCCCGAAAAGGTTATGAAATTGCAAAATTTTCTCATGTATATTCAGTATAGGCCAGTGGACCCAGGATTTCGGCTCGGGGGGGGGGCGGCAAAAATTTTTTTCAAATGAAGGTGCGTGGCGTCAGCCACGCACTCCGAAAAAATTTTAGGGGGCTTCTCAAAACTTTTGCGAGCCCCCAACCCCTAGAATCTGGAAAAAGGGGGCGTGGCGTCAGCCACGCCCCGAAAAAATTTTTTTTATAAGGCTAATTTGAATTTTTAAAAAATTTTAAAAATTATTTTAATTGTTTACAAAAATAAGCAAGTCACTTGCACATTTTTATAACTCATGTGAGTAACTTTCAAGAATTTCGCGACCCCTTCTCGGGGGAGGGGGGGGGGGGCGCCCCCCCCCCTCGGTACGCCACTGATATAGGCATGTACATATGGTTGTTATCATCGTTGTGTTTTGTGTTTGACAATAAAGAAACAAATTGAATTGTAATTGCGACTCCGTCTTAAGCAACTCACATACATATTAGGTCGTTCCGAAAGTAATGTCGCTTTTTTCAAATATACGCCACATCTCATGGAACAAAGATGTGTAAGAGATTTTGGTAGTATTTGATGCAGGATTTCATTCTCTTTCTAAAGCTTATATAAGCAGTGCACAAAATTTGATAACCTCTCGAAAAATTATTAAAATCTACAACCCATGTTTTTTGAGAAGGCCAAGTTCCATAATTATTTAAAATTTTTATAACAACCCTTGGAAGGAGTCCAAGTAATGGATGGATAGAGCAAACCCTACAGGAAAGCACAACTTTTTTCTACTTTTCAGAGCTCGTCATAATTTTTGCACAGATTTTTTGATGGAACCACCGAATTTTAACAGGCTCGTCTCAGACAACTGCATCAAACACCAATAAATCTTGGGATTTTGAAACTCACAAAGATGGATTATGGTTTGACACTAATTTTACAAACCAAATGAGCATTCACCGCTTAGATTAGCAACTTTTGAAAATTCCGGGTACAGCCTGGAGCGCCCAGGAAAACCTGATTTATGATGATTTTATCCCGGGAAAGTTGATGAGTCGGAAACAAAAACGACGGTAGAAAGAGGAGAAAAAGCTGCGTCGAATGACACCCGAATTGCTTGCCAGTTGTAGTTCTGTGACGCTTGAGCTAACCAAATATGGAATTTGATGGCATCAAAGAATTAATTCCACAAACTTTAAGAAGCAAGCTAAAGAAAAGAAAAAGATTACTCTGTGTCCTATAGGGTTCGCTCTATCTACCTGTCTCTTGCACTTCTTCGGAAAATAGGTACGAAAGTTTAGAAAAATAGCCGGACTTAAACATGGCAAAAAGCATGCGTCGCAGATATTGGTAATTTTCCGAGGGCTCATTGATTATTATGCAATGAAATTATAGCCGTTAGAGGATGAAATGCTGTATCGAATGCTTACAAGATCTCGGGAAAAGCTTGATCCCATGGAATGTGGCGTTCATGTGAAAAAAGCGACATTACTTTCGGAACGACCTAATATAATACCGCTTACATTTGAAAAAAAAAAGACGCGAATGTCGCATCATGTATGAACATCACCGTCGCGCGGCCATATCTTGTTTCAGAGTGGACTAACTCTGCATCTAAAGCCACCATTCGACTCAGCTTGGCGCGGCCATCTTCCGATATATAGAAGTGTCCACTTGGACACAGTAGGAGGTCAGATTCCACGGATCGTTTCAGATTTTTGCTTACGGTAGGTTACTCAAGGTGCCTTCATACCGCTCCGGCAGCCGCCGCTAGCCTCCTTTAGCCGCTTTTGCACACTATCCTAGTATTCCGAGCGCTTTATTAAACGTCAAAAAATTAGCTATTTGTAATCAGAATGCCGAATAAAGCCACTAAACCAAATTTGAGCAAGATTCGTGGTTTCGATATTGAGGGCCCGGATACTGAAATAGTGCGCAAAGGCGGCTAACGGCGGCTGCCGGCGTGGTACGAAGGCGCCCTCGGTGTGCTTATTCATTGCACCCACTGGGCAACCCACCGTAAGCAAAGATCGAAACGATTCGTGGAATCTGATCTCCTACTGTGTCCAAGTGGACACTTCTATATATCAGATGCGCCGCGCTGAGCTGAGACGAATGGTGGCTTTAGATGCAGAATTCGTCCACTATGAAGCGAGATATGGCCACACGACGGTGATATTCATACATAATGCGACATTCGCGTCTTTTTTTCAAAAAATGTGAGCGGTATTGTATATGTAGGCCACGAGTCTTTGAAATTACAGCACAAAGCGGAAAAAAAGGGTCTAATCTAATTCTGAGTCTGCACTTGGTGTAATTTCAGTGCAGTTTTACAAAACGACTGTTAAAATGAGCTACTTAGCTTCAAACACTCTGCAAACTTTGTAAAGGTCGTAGAGCAGCTAAGTAAATTCCATTTCACTTGATGCTTATTCGACAAGTAAGTTTTGTTTGACGTTAGAATCTAAGCTGCTCCATATTTAAACGTTCTGTCAATTGAAAGCTGCTAATTCCAGGGTCTTTTCACATTCTATCACCAGTATATAGTTATTGCTTTTTCTACCGCAAAAGTTGTGCAGCTACTCATTCCGTACATGCTGATCATGGCCACATTTGAGCGATATAAATGGATTGTCAAACGAAAGCAAGTTTGTTCACTATTGACCTTTTCATACTCTGCCCTATGTAAAGCAGTTCAGCCTTGGAGGGTAATACATATTAGGTCTTTTGGAAAGTTAATGCCGTTTTTGAGAGATGCTCAAACCACCTAAAATAGTGATAGAAACGCTCTAAACAGTTTTCAACGCAGAATTTGTTCATGCTTCTAGCAGTTTTATAGGTTCCATTGATGTCCGTTCAAAGATTCGTCAAAATCTCCAACCCATAGTTTTCACCCATCTTAAGTTCGGCTGTTTTTCAAAATTTCCATTTTCAACTTTTGTGCTAACTTTCATAACACATTGATAGAATAAACAAAATGCAACACAATCAATCAACTATTTTGGCTTCCTCATTTGGCTTCCTCTACCAGTAATCCTTTTAATAATTTATCCAAAAGCCTTCACTTTTGCGAAGTCGTGAGATACACAAGTGCTTCAAGCAACTTTGGAATCTGAAGTTTCCACAGCTTATGACTTGACGCTGATTTTATTGTATTCCGGATTTTCTGGGCACGGCCTGGGACGAGCTTGGAAAAGAATTAGGTTGATTTTATCCTCAAATATTATACAAATCAAGAGGTAAAGTGATTTCTCAAAGAGAGGAGAAAAAGCTGCATCGAATAGCACCCTGGTAATTTGCCGTTCTTTGTTCTAGGATCGGTAAGCCGAATGTGGACATTGAAAGCATCGGAAAAATTTTTTCAAAAATTTTGAGAAGTCAGCTAAAGATAGACAGAACTTGCGGTGTTGCATTTTTTTATTCTATCGAGCTATCATCAAAGCTAGTACAAAAGTTGAGAATGGAAATTACAAAAAATACCCAGTCAGGATGAGTAGAAACCATGGGCTAGAGGTTCTGGCGATCATTCGATCGAACATCAAAGGAATCTGAACAAATACATAAATGCTAGAAAGAGGAAATTCTGCATCGAGCTAGAGTGTTTAGAGTGTTCTACCATTATTCTATGTGGTTCGAACACTGAAAAACGGCACAAACTTTCGAACCGACCTAATATTTGCGTGAACTTCCTGACACATATAACCCTTATCACAGAAAATTCGCTCGCCTCCGTCAGACAGCTTAGAAACAATGCTTTCCGCAGTGATGAGCTTATTACAGAAGTACTGTCAGCGCAAAGGCTCGTCCACTCTCAGCTCTCATACTCGTGATAGTAGCAACAGGCATCCGAATACCTGCAGCTATGGCTCTGACTGTCACGCATTTTCCGGATTGTCCTGACTTCTTTCGTACCCTGGCAGTGGATGTGCTTCCCTGGGCAAAGGTAAGGATGCAAGTGTCATAATCCAACGCTTATATGTAATTGAGCAAAAGCGATTGTAACAAATCGAACCTCACAATTTTTCCAACATTTTCTATAAATTTCTCCCGTACAAATAGTGTAGAACATTTCAGGAAAGCACAATCTATGCAGCCTTTGATATCTATGGAATGGCATTTCTTCAGACATTTCTTCCATTTATTACTTTATTCTCGCTTAATTTCATCATTATACGAAAACTTTGCATGATGAGCAGCAAAATGCGCAGATCCAGCTTTGCAATGCTTGTGAGGAAATTTTAAAAATTTCCTTCAGTCTTTTCCGTTGTATGTAACCACATTGCAGCCTGGAGTACGACCCTCAATACTCTCATCTTTGAGGCGTTACAAAATGCCTCCAACTGTTCGAAGTGCTGTCTACACCATGGTAAGAATTTATATTCCAGCATTTCGTGACCAGAAAGAAGTAAAACTTTACATATTACAGATGGCAATCGTGTCAACATATCTTGTTTGCAACTCTCTCCATCTCGTACTAACCCTTCTTGAAGTGGGAAACGCATCTATCCTATTTGAGTGAGTTTTCTTCTTTGTCTCTTCTCAGTCAGAGGCAAATAATGACAAAGGGAAAAAGGTATTTGCTTACGATCGCAGTTTCAGATAGTACTAGCTGGCTTGCCCGGCTCCGCTCGGCCCTGTCAAAACACTATGATAAAGCTCTCATGCGTATCCCTGTACAACCTTTCCTTGTGCCCACGTATACATGCCATTTCCCTCTTCCCGCTGTTTTAGTAATCAGCATGCTCAATTATCCCTCTGTGCCAACTCCCAGCCCCGTAGCTCAAACGTTGCAAAAAATCGATAAAATCGATAAAAGTAGCGGATAATTCCAGAAACGAATATTGTATTCGTCATCAGCATCGATTACCCCCTGTGCCAAATCCCAGCCCCGTAGGTGAGCTCTGCAAAAAAAATCGATAAAAATCGATAAAGTCGATATCGATCGATGACGAAAAGTAGCCTCTGACACCCGCCCCGCCCCGAAGTGTCTGTGTGCCAAGTTTGGTCCGGATCGGTTCGGAAATGGAATCTACTCGGAACATACGTACACACAGACTACATACAGACAGACGGACATTCAGCTTTAAATATAAGATCAGATACCCAAAAACTTGCACAAAACTCAAGATTTTTTTGATTCAAGAAAACGTATAAGATTTGATATACATCAAAAAAAAAATTGTATCATGCTTCTTACAGTAAGATTACTTTAGTCTCAGCTTAGCGCAAACTTGTTGTTTCCAAATCAATCAAAAATATAATTACATCAAAGTTGGGGGATTTATGAGAAACTTTTGTTCATGCTTACGGCAAGCTGCTGCTCCTAACAGGTAATGCGCTTCCATTCCAATAGTTCAGCATCACTGTGAAGGAGAAAGTTCATGATGATTTTCCTTTTTCATATCCTGTGTGCTTCCAGTTATGGTCCTCTGATTTCCTCAAATGACTATTTCAGAGAATTTGATTCGTTCCAAGCCTCAACGCTGTATACAACTCTTGGAGACACTGTGAGCATTCTCTACATGACATCGTCAGCCATTCGAATACTGATATACGCAATGTGTAATCCTGCTATACTAAAGCAGTTGTCGAGTAACGAGTTTCTTGAACGGTTTGGACGTCGGAAACAATCCTCGGATGTGATATTGTAGAAGTGAACTATAATAGCAGCCTGTGAAAAATTACATATTATATTATGTTTACTACTGACTATGGAGAGTACAGTGCGCCAATGATGTGGTTCGATAAATTCGCAGTAGCCCGCGAAAATTGCGACCGCAGGCTTTTTGCACCTACATGGCCTTCTGGATCCGCTGAGTCCCAGGCTGTGCTTGAAAAGTCAAAAAAAGTGTTTATTTGGCGTTTTCCGGACTTGGAGATTCGCAGTGGCCGCAGAGGGGGTGGGCGAGCGATTCGCGCCAAAACAGCGACTGGCTGCTGGATACTGTAACTCCACCCATCTTGGCGGCAAATGGTTGATCGGGTCAGCAGCCAATCGCGATTCAGTTGGCGATCACTCGCCCACCCCTCCAGCAATCTCCTAAGAAAACGCCATGAAAAGTACTTTTTTATTTGTATTTTTTTGGCAAAGCCCTGGACTCAACGCATTCAGAAGGTCAGGGAGGATGGAATGATCGTGATCGCAATTTTCCCGAGCCACTGCCTTTGAATAGCTTATTGTACTTATCGTTGTTTAAGATACTTTCCTTGGGCTTCTTAGACCTTAGCTTGTCGTACCTCATGCTTTCAACACATAGCTAATAATAAATATCCTACGTCATCTAACAGAAACCTAATTTACCCTCACGCTGAACACGCAATCCCACTGATATAGACTAGCTCATTAGTTGCTCACTAACTCGTGAAGAGCAACAACACCGCATACAATCTACTCATCCAGTTACAGCTCTACTGTAGATGATTGATTGATACATTGGTACTTACTTCTTTACGTCTCAGGAATCGAGTTTTCTAAATACAAATTCTCCTGTCAATTACATAAATTTGTTTTCTTGGTCAGCTTATAGGCTGTTGCTATCACACATGCATGAGCATAACATTCATATTGATGGTACTTATACTGTAATTTTGGCAAAGAAATGCTTCTATAAGATGGTCTTGTTGGATCACATCATAAACATGAGCTTTGATCGTGACACAGCGCCCAAGTGATGCCCACCCCAAAAAAAGCATTCATTTGCTAACCAGCTTTTTCTGACAGAAACAAAAAATTCATTCTGGTATGGACCTATAACCTGCAGAACTTTAGTCGAAAATTGTCGACATTCTGCAAGAGGAGAGATTTACGAACAGGTGCCTGACTCCTGCACTGCAGTAGTGTTTCTGCGATACAGGTCCATCCACCATAGGTAGTAGCTGAGAATAATTCACAATTAGTTTTCAAAAATCTTCCAAAAAAGTAAAATGTCAACATAAAGTACGTTACTTAATCGGCATTACATGCTCTTGTGAGTGCTCTTGCCCCTGGAAAATTTAGCCTATCTTTTCTTCTCCACCTCCTCTTCTCCCGCCTCACTCTTTGCATATAGTTCCATAAGAATGCTTCCTATAGACCAGTATTTTAATCATCTACGTGGTACCCTTTGCTTCAATCAGATTGGCTGCTGGAAGACGCGGCTTCATGACCTACATATGAAGCAATATTGCTCGTGTCCGCGACACAGTCTGCGCCTCCCTCGCGAACATGCTCTCTGATCATTTTTTAGCCTTCATAGGTCATGGAGCCCCGCCTTCCAGCCGCCGATCTGATTGAAGCAAAGGGTACACAACGTTCGTTCTGTTCATGCGTGCTACTCTTCCAAATTAATGTAAAAGACGCGCAGTGTTAGAAGCTCAAGCGAGGTATATGTATTTACAGCCTGTGTAAGCGAGTACAGCTCGTGCCAATAAGGTCCTTCTTTTCGTGTAGGGACTACGCATACGCAACGCCTGTCTTGCGTGCGAACCTCCATCGATGAAGCTGATTTGAATGCTCAAGCCATACGCGCGCGAATGTATCGCGAAGCTCCGGCGTGGCGATTGCGCTTAAAATGTAGCACATGATTGACACTGAATCATAACTCGAAGTTAAGATTTCGCTGCGAACTCTGTATTTCCTTGCTGATTTGAGAAGGGTTCAGAATGCTCGGTCAAAGAAAAATGTTAGAAATATGGTGTCAGTTTATGGATAAAAGCAGAAATATACATTTTCATTGCAATGTATATATTGTTGGTTAATAGTTGTTCGCAATGACGTGTACGCTTTTTTGTAAGGAAATCAAAATATTGGTAAAGGAACGAATACCGCCGATAGGCGCCGCTTCTGTGGACTTATGGTCCTCTCGCGCATCTGTTGCACGGCGTGTGAAAACTGCTTGTACACGGAGGCGACGCATAGCGGCGGTATTCGTTCCTCTACCACCATAATCTCCAGATCGAGGTGGTGCCTTCGTTATAGTCTTCCATTTGTGAGTCGATAGTGGCTGCTATAGCTTCAAAAGTGGGTCGATCGGCACCATTTTGTTTCCAGCATTCCTTGGATGAAAAAGCAACATCAGACTTGAGCGAAAGCGATTATGCCATTACTTGAGTTAGTGTCCATAAGTACTCAGGATATTTGTCTGACTCATTATTCAGCCTATTTCCAGCGAGCACAAACTTTCTGATTGCAGCTGTGTTCGGGAACTCATCGTATGGAGTCATACCATCGTGAAATACCTGAGAGAATAAACACATACTGTAGTACTCTTCTGACCTCTACTCACCTCCCACATATAAATCCCAAATGTCCACACATCCGTCTTTGTTGTATAGCTACGGGTCTGAAGCGTTTCGGGAGCTAGATATCGCACGGGCACCTAATAAATGAAAATAGTCCATAACCTGCACCAACGGACGAGAACGAAATACTGCATAAAAACCTATTACAGTACTTACCTTCTTCAGCGTCTTTTCTTTCTTTTGAACTCCAAGTACGCTAAGCCCAAAGTCAGATATTTTAGCTGTATGATTTTTGCCAATGAGCGTGTTTCGAGCAGCAATGTCTCTGTGTATGATCTGGAACTCGACAATATCGCACAGTTGTAGTTGAATCTTACATTCTTAAAAAACAGTACAGATAAAGCTGACCCCTTTTCCTGACAGATACGTCAAGCCTAATGCAGCTCCATGACAATATTTTATTCTAATGTATACTGTTGGACCGGGCTTTGATTGAACGGCGTCAAGGACGGAACCTCCTAAACCAAATGATTTCAATCTTACACATTAAAGGCAGTGTTCAGACAATTCCCAGTGCCTCATCTTACATCTGTGGAAGATTGGGGAGTCCTAGCCAAGTCAGTGTCATGCGGCAGCTTGTATAAATCATGTGTAAGAGTGAAAAGGTCTGTAGTCTTCCCAAACCGAGCTCTTTGAGCTGACCAATCAGCGCTTTCGCACACGGTACTTTGATTGGTCTATCAAAGAGTGCTGCTCGGCCATGAATGTATCATAAGAGCTGCATTTCGGGCTACTGCTTAGGTGAGGCTTCACAATGGTTTGGAAGAAGATAGGCTTTCCCTGACACTGTCCGGGAACAGAACAGCCGAATCGAACCTGGAGCGAGTTCCATGACTATCATGACAGGCTCTTCATTCGATGCTACTCCTATCAGAAGTATGACATTCGGGTGCACAAGCGTTTTCATAAGCATTGCCTCCTTGAATTGAGACGTATTAAGTTTGATCTCATAAAGCAACCCTACCTGAAAGAGCTTCTCGTTCTCTTCAGCAGTGATCGATCCATTGATGGTTTTAATGGCCACGTCCTTTCTGTCCATCAACCCACTTCGCAAAATACCCTTGTAGACGTCTCCGAAGGCACCAGATCCTAGCCTTTTGACTCTAAAATACCAATCTCAGCCCAAGAGAAAGCAGTTCGGCTTTGCTTGTACTTGATCAGCTGCTCGTGATTCAGCTGCCAGTCAGCCTTCTTAATCGCTCTTTTGAGTATTGTATTCTCCTCATCAACTGGTATCTTATGACGCTTGTGATACTCAATCAGACCTGAAATGGTGGTCAACTCAAAGATCTCACTGTGTAATAATCAGTCGAATTGCTGTAACATGAGAAGTGTGGGAGTCAGATATCAATAACAGTTCGGCAGTAGAATTTCACATGCGTAAATGCATGCCAGATTGTCGCGAGTTAGAATACGTCAGACTTATCTAAGAATTTCTAGAGTCTAAGAATGGCACAATAGCCGTTCTCTTTGTAAGCAAAAATCTGTCCTCGGAGGCTTTGGTCAAGTAAGCGAAATGCACCATTATCTTATAAAATTCTCTGGGTTCAGGTCCGATAAATTTTCCAACTGCTCCACCGATTTTGGACCAAATATTTAGTAACACATCTACTTGCCAGAAACAAGTGGATGAGGTGCTCACAAATCGCTAAGTATTGAGAATTTTTCTTCCGAAAAATTTCAAGATTCAAAACGATTAGAAATCATAATACCGTAACCAGACCTTAGAGAACTTTTATCGAGCTTACCCGATACAAGCCTGAATCCGTATAATCGCACATAGTAAAGTTTGGCTCTTCTACTATATTTTATGAATATATGTCTCATTTCTTCGTCAGCCCTCTTCTTTTCTGCCTGAAGCATTCACTACCGTTTTGAGCGCCACTCTTCCGCAGTACTTATGCAGCAGTGAAACTTACAGCCATCTCTTCTTCAGTCAAGTTAGTCGGCAGAACTCCTGCACCTTTCTGAAAATGTTGTGATGTTTGAATGTCAACAAATTTCTTGTGCAAACATACATCGATATTCAGAGATGATGGTTTCACTCTGACTGAGATGATGAATTGTTCCTAAACATGCGTGAATGGGCGTTGGTGAAGAAACTCTGGCCAAGAGCTGAACCTACCCCCATAGTCGATTTATGTTCAGCTCTCACAGCTTGTCTTACGAGGAAATCGCCAACTTTCAGTAGAAGTCGACCTGTCTGTATTAAACACGGTAAAAGAAGCTACATACGATACTTTGTCAGTTTTCCGCTTTTTATGAGAACTTTGCCTAGTTCTTCCAGTGAGCTGGCAAGCAGAGAACAAAACTATGCATATGATTGAGGATCTCTTTTCTAGTAACAGTACCAGCCCAAATAATGCTTCAGTTTTTTCTTCTGAGGCACTAGCTGCGACGCTTTACCTTCGCAACTGACATATACTGAAAGTCACTTGAAAACGACTGTCATGCGATTCAGTCAAAAGATCCCAACTACTGTGAGACACTTGTAAAGTCTCACTGCTGCAGCTGCTTGCCAGTAGTTCTAGGCGCAATCTACTTGGCCATCTTTGGACTTGCAAAGACCATCAAATAGTAAACTTACTGGATAACGTCACTCCTACTCTCTATACAACACTGAATCGACCATGCTTCAGTTACGTTGGCTGGGCATTATGCGGATAACTCTTTAAATTTCCGCCTCAGGCCTCGGACAGAGTTCACGCAATTTGATCGTCGCGATTCAATCGCTACAAGACAAGTGTTATGAGTTCATTGCATGCCGATCTTCTTGTATTTCGGTTGTGATAGTTAGTCACGACTGATCGTGTTGGAAAACTATCACAACCGAATTACAAGAAGGTCGGCATGCAATGAACTCGTAACACTTGTCTTTATCTGCTGTCTTCACCCGATTTGATCGTCGCGATTCAATCGCTACAGATAAGGGCAGGCATACTACAAGCGCACTACAGGACGGGCATACTTCACGCGATTTCAGTCACGACGCGATTTGGCAATATTCCAACTGTCCATAACTCACTGTAAGCACATTTGAAATGTACAGAAGATAGGGCATTTCATCAACCCACGTAACTTATACACACTATGCATGCGCAGGTTGGTAGTGTTAGATCTGAAGACTTCTGGCGAACTGCCAAATCGCGTCGCGACTGAAATCGCGTGAAGTATGCCCGGCCCTTTAGGCGAGGAAATAGCCTGATGTATGTCCGGGCTTTTCGGCTCGAATCCCTGAGATTATCAGTATCAAGACTATCACTGTTCAAGTGAATATATCTGCAAAAGGACATTCAGTCAGTGATGGACATACATCGATGAAGGCACGTCGGCTCTTAACAAAGATTACTGAAAGCACGGATGTATCCTGAGCTAAAATGTCGGGATTGACAAGTGTTCGTTGGAAGTAATAGCTGATGAAGACCACTACTGCTTCTAATACTCTTCGAATTCAACTTTGTGACAGCACTGCACAATGCTTCAGTAGCAAACAACAAGTTTGCCAAATAATAAGATACCCTTGCGCTTTCAGGGACCGACCTGTTCTCTGGGCACGAATCCGTGGAAGAAATCCTCGTTCTTCACGCTAGGTAATCCTCCTGCCTCGGAGTCTCTAATTTTCGTAATCTGCTTCTTTTTCTCTTCTTTTGGTGCGCCAGGCTTCGATGCTTTTTCTTTACTTTCAACTGATAAGGAAACCTTTTCACCGCTTTTAACCTGAAAGATATGAATGGCTGGTAGACGAACAGAGCTCCCACACACCTTATCCTGCGACATAAGGGGAGGCAGCCAGTAGTGGTCTGGACATATGAGCCGTAATGTGATTTTGTGCCTTATATAGCACGCTGACGTGATAATCAAAACAGTAAATATTGCTTTGTGTGATTCATTAGTGCTCACTGCGCTGCTCAGACTGAAGGTACTCGTATGATGTGATACGAGGTGCTATGGATTGCTAAAGTATGCATGATATTTTCAGGTCCCTATCAGGCCCAAAATCAGTCTATTTTGACTACGGCTCTTTGAGATATGAGTCTAAGAAGAGTTTTAGAGTATGCCCGTATGCCATTATTCCCCAAAAACTTTGCCTTCCATCGTAACAGCGAAAAGGTTTATATCAAATGTCTGTTCTAGCTGTTATTTATATTTTGTTACTGCTACGTAAACCTAATTCAAACCGCTAGGCTAGAACTCAAAATTGGCCTAAAGTCGGCGTCGCGGTGAGATTGCACAAAGAACCAAGAGCGGTATTAGTATCGCAGAGACTAGATGGATCATGAAGGAAGAGTGGCTATAAAAAAGAGGAAAGAAGTCTGAATCGAGTGATAACTGAGTCGCTTAGCTTTCTGCGTTTGTAAATTTGTGACCGCTTGAATAACCGGACAATTTCGGGGGATGCAGGAGGTAGTGGCTGCCCAAGGAATTTTCCGATCTTCTAGTGAAGGGGGCTAAGCTATCAGTGCTCTGCAGAAAGTTCTTTGGGTATTTCAAGCAGGCCAAGTAACCCCAAGCAAGAACAAATTACTTGCACGACACAAACGAGTCAAGTGGATTCGTTTTCTGTGTCTGTTCGCCAAATTCACACATGTAGCGCCGCTCCTCCGTAAACCTGTGTGCGGGACACCTCGAGACCAAATGGCAGCGTCCCGGCGAAGTGGTAGGTTCTGGAATTGCAGTGGCAGACCTACATCTAATCTATAAGTGAAGTCTGGAGCAAAAAAGCGCTTCTGATTTTTTTAAAAACCTTATCCGGAAGTTTTCCGGAACCCGCCCACTTATATGTATTTTCCACCGGTGCTAAAGAGCTTCGAAAGAAGCTTATTTTCACCATTCTTCATGCGCCGCAAAGCTCAAATATGGATAAAGGCAGTGGCTCGGCAAATCTCAAAATAGTCAATTCTTCGCTTACCTGGGGTTATTCAATACGCTGATCACGAAAATCCACTTTAGAGAGCTCGAAAACGGCGAAAACGAGCGTTTTTCAACCCCCTTCCCTTCAAAACTGGACGAGTGGAGCAAGGCTGATGACGCTGAATCGTGCCGGACCCAATGATTATAGCATTGCGGCGGGCAGCCTCCAATGGTGAGAAGGAAGTTGCCATCTCGTCCAGGTGCTGTAAGATTGGCTTGCGCGTGTAAATTCTCTTCGTGTAAATTCGTGTAAATTCGCGATTCTCTCGACAGGGAAGGCATGCTGTGCAATCGGGATTGCACTATTTTCATACTTGGTCGATAAGGAACCTACAGCGTTAAGATCCTGGGTTGTCAAATTTTGCCTTTAAAGCACCGTCCACCCAAAATTTCGACCTCCATGTTTTTGCCGTTGGGGCCTTCTGATACCCCTAATTCCGAATTTCCGAATTCAAGTCGGAAATCCGCGAAAACCACGAAAAACGCCCTTTTCAGAACTCGCAGAGCGATTTCTTCGGAACGGTGATTGGTTGGGCGCGCACGGATGGGCGGGACGAACGCCCACTCGAAGGGGAGAAGCCAACATGGCGAATCTGTCATCTGAGCGATTTCGAAGCAATTTTCTCTCTTCGGAAGCAACTTTTGCCAGCGCGAGTTGGATAAGTGTACAGTTGGGGGCCCCATTACTCCTAGGCATTAAAATCTCATCGACCCCATTTTGGGTGGACGGTGGCTTTAAGCATGTCGAGAAGGCTCTGACAAGGTGACAAACTGAAAAGCGAAATTTTTCTGGGACGCTGCCTTCTAGGTCCGTTTTTTCTTCAAATGCTAGTCGTCCTGAACATGCTGAATTCAATAACACCACACTAACATATTTACTACAGGTCTTCCACCAAAGATTGAGCATAATACGAAACACCAACATCCAAAATTTAAGAAACCATTTACATAGGAAAGAAAGACGAGAACAAGATTATGATTGCATTTGCATGCGAGGATCACACAACATAAAAATACGACTTAATTGAAAAAATAAACTTGAACATGTAAGTTTCCTCAATAGTTTCAAATATTTGAGTCATTTTACAAAAAGGAGCATTCACTTTCAACCGGTAATGATGATGACCCTAAGTAATCACCAGGAGTCTCTATCCTGCTTCCAGTCAGGAAGGAATCTCGGAGAGCACATGAGTTATGTGCCCACTTTCACCAGCCAAACATCTCAAGCAAGCTTTCCGCGAAGGACGGCTCTTTTTCTCTGGAAAGTAAGCGATTTATCAGAGTGCTATCACAACAAGTGATGAAATTTCCCAAGAAGCGTTCAGCCGGATCCTTGATTCTCATGTTTTTATCATACCGGAGCCTTTTCATGGCCCGAATTCAATATAAAGTGCAAAATGTGTGGAAAATCGGATCGCCCTTTTGAAGGCCTATTTTAGCAAGCGACAAGTATGAGAGCTCCTGGTCCAAGTACGGCACCACATGAAAGTCGGTGTGAGTATCTAATATGTTTGTCACCAAAGTAAGGCCCCGGACAGACTTCAGCGATTTGATCGTCGCGACTCAATCGCCGACATTTCCATTCATTTTCATTTCACATTCAAAAATTTTGGGCTGGAAAAGTATCACTATCGAAATTCAAGTTGATCGGCATGGAATGATGTTGTAACAGTTGTCTCGTCGCGATTCAGTGGCGACGATCAAATCGCGTGAAGTCTGTCCGGGGCCTAACGAAGTCCAGCTACGCCTTCAAATTAATTTTCATTATGCTTTTTAAGGTCATAAAGGCGGCGTCCACCCAAAATCTATTCAGCTAGAGCTAAGCCCTGTAGTAGACCAACCGCATTGGTCTGGACCCTAATGTTGGCCACAAAATGAGATAACGGCCCTAATTTTCTTTGCGCCCCGCCCCCTTTTTGGGCTCCACCCACCCACGGATTACCCGCTGACGAGTACTGACATGACAAGCAACGTCAGGCATAGTTTTTTGTGGCACTGTTGCACACGACGAGGTCCTGTTGTATACGACGTGACCAGCGCACGGGGCACTCGTCCACATCTGCCAAAATAGGGCTTCAGAAAGAGGCAATTTTGGAGCTTTATGGGTGGACCTCTCCGAAATCGGCGCCATGGAAAGGCCCGATTACATCAAAAACATGGAAGAAATAATTTGGGTGGACGTTGCTTATGAGTAAAAAAAATTCCTACTTACTAACTTATTTTGGGAGATTCCAATGACTAATTAGATTTGCTAACAAAGTTCAAATTAACTTTAGTTGCATATTCATCTTCTATTAAAGGCCGCATCAGTGAACAAGAACGCAAATGCTTCAATCCTAGAGCTGCCCCTATACTAAACAACTACCTGGGAAATAAATTCTGGATAGATGCTGCTAGTGAGTTTTGATGCAAAAAAAAATTTGAATGTATGATCGCGAACTGCCTTTGTCAACAACAAGAAGCCGCGTTCTGCTTTGCAGAGATCTTTGGACGGACTTTTACAAATTTCTGCCGCCTCAAAAATAAGTCTTCATATGATTTGAATGTTGGGACACGCTGGATTGGGACACACTGTAGACTTTATGCACTATGGCACGGTGCAGGCGCCGTCATCAAGGAAGCGAATCATAGTCGCCCATAAATTCAGATCAGTGTGCAACAATCCGGATAAAGTCTTCGGAAAACAGCAGATCTGGCAAACTGACTAAAATTAGTTGTATTCCGCTATCATATTCCACTGCTTCTACAACTTCAGAAACTTGATGCTAATAATTAAATGCTGTCATTTGCTGACAGCGATTTGCAGCGCTACCGTTATTAGTACGGCGGTCATGGACGACGCGTATGACATAGCTTTTGTTGCGTCGAGTGAGGTTCAGCTTCCAAAATGGTGTTTACTTAGGATATGTCAAGGGCACAGCTATAAAATTCAAGCTCGTGGTACGAGTTCATATACTAGCAGGAAGTATGTTAACAGGCCTTTCTCTTCCTTTGCTTTGCTCATGGTTTTGGTCCGCAAAGATCCACACTAGTAAGCATTCTTGCTTGTAGAAGCTATTCTGCACAATTGCCTCAATTCTATTTTTAGAGATTTTTTGCGAATGACGGGTATATTTTGAGTAAAGGACATTGCGGTTGTAGTAAAAAATTAGACGATGCTGATTAATTTTTGTTCTAGAGGCTGAGATTTGGTACAGGGAGCTAAATGACGGCTGTATAAATAAAATTCTGCTCATCGATTTTACCGATTTCTGGAAAATCTTGAGCTACAAGGCTGGGAATTGGTAGGGGGGGGGTGGGGTAAGTGAAGGTGTTGATAAAAGAAAAAATTTACTACAAAAAATTTACTACATTGATTTTACTTTGAGCTACAAGGCTGAGAGTTGGTACAGGAGAGGGATGAGGGTGCTGATTATGAATAGAAATTTACTATATTGAATCTACTGATTTTTGGAAAGCTTGAGCTATGGGGCTGAGAGTTGGAATAGTGGGTGCGAGAGTGCTGATTATGAATAAATCGGCTTTAACCGGGCATGTCAGCAGGCTTTACATATGGTTGCTCTAATTATTCGTAAATCATTCGAATATTTATTCGAAATTCGCCCCCCAACGTTAGAATATAATCGATATTCATTCATTCGATACTTGTAATTACCCGATTTTATTCAGGACTCATTCGAAAATTTACAATTCTCGAATTCATTCGATATTCGTTTATTCGAGATTCTCTATTTGCGAATTTTTTCGATATTCGTTTATTCAAAAATTTTCATTCTCGAATTTATTCGATATCCATTCATTCGATGAAAATTTCGATCTTTTCGATCTCCAAATATAATACGCAGGCCGCCACAGTGAAAATGTAGGGTCCTGCAGTGTCTGCGTGTCAGCCTTGCCGTCCAAGTTCGAATTGTAAGGCTTTGAGAAACGCATATCCTTGCCGTTTTCGCGACTTTTTATGTGAATTTTCGAATCCAGCATTGCGGATAATCCCAGGCAAGTGAATTTTCTAGAAATCGAGGTCTTGCCCGAGCACTACCTTTAACAGCGAAACTTATGCAGCACGCGCGAAAGATTCTCCCGACTGGCACCGATTTAAGACTAAAATGACTCAAATTTTACCTCGTGGATGATATTCCAAATCACCCTTGTGCGCTAAATCCTCCACGGTTTCTTCTACTGCAGGTCTTTTGCGTGAAACAAATCTTCGAATGTCTTCGAACATATTCGCTTCAGCGGCAAACTCTTTTCCCAGCTGAAATTGTTCACATTAGATTTCACGAAAGAAAGCTACAAAATTGTCCACATGTCCACATTTATAACACGATCCATCATACTCGCGCACGGAAATGTCTAATGCCCTGGGCATACCTCGCGCGATTTCAGACGCGACGCGAATTGCTAATACTCCACTTGCTTACAACTCGTCGCAAGCTCAATATGAGCACACAGAAAATAACACATTTTATCGACTCACAAAAGTTGGATACACCAAGCATTTTGGTCTGCGAGTGTAGGGTTTGAAGATACCTGGCAAATGGCCAAATCGCGTGGCGACAGAAATCGCGAGAGGTATGCCCAAGGCCTGACGCACTGCACTGGTAGAGAGAAGAGAGAGAAGGACGGGAGGGGGGGGGGGGGAGGGGGAGAGGGAGGATATTCACACGTATCCCACTCGATAGCTCTTCTTGGATACGATTTTTTTTTGATGTGAAAGACTGGCAAGCTATGTGAAAAACCGGACGCACTGACCAATGCCTCTCAGCTGGAATCAACTCCCCCTTCATCCGGTCCAAGAAAACAAGCAAAACTCTCAGGAAATATTAGGCGATGACCGTCTTTGTGCGAAGCACAAAGCCTTAGGTCATACTTCACGCAATCTCAGTGGCGACGCGATTTGGCAACACCTCATTTATCCATAATTTATCATGCGCGCACTCTGAATGTGCAGAGGTAGGGCATTCTATCAGACTATGAAAGTTGTACGAACTATGCACTTGCAGCGTGCCAGTGTTGATTTTGAAGACATCTGGCGGCTTCCCAGATCGCGTGGCGAATGAAATCGCGTGAGTTATGACCAAGCCTAAGACGTATATTTAGCGTAGTTCCCATATCGTGGAAGTACAAGAGAAAATTGAACGTTGTCTGTGCAACCCAACTGGGGAAACTGCTAAGCAGCAGTGACTGTGTCTATTTTTTGTTGCAATAATGATGGTAAACGTAAAAAGACCAAAGCACAAGAGCCACGAACAATCTAAATGGTGTTCTTGTGAACTCCATAAACTCGCTATGAATCGAAAACAAACGATAACGAAAATAATTACTAAGGTACACACGAACGAAAAGATAAGAAATGTGGCTTTGTCACCCAGAATTGGAGACCGTGCACGAGACAAGGACAAATAATACTTTATCTGCAGTCCAGCAAGAACGTGGTACTAAAATGGAATTTAGTGACGTCGAAATAATTATCGGGGATAATATAAGCGAAATTTTTGGCACAAACAGAATCAAGAAACAATGTGGTCAAAAGGCATGAAAAATATGGCACATCAAACATCAGAAGTGAAATTATATATACTTCGTACATCGAATCAAGAATATTATGTAAGAAATGCGTATTATTATGCTAAGTAGACAGCTCTGTGTATTAAATCCTATAAACTCGGTTCAGAACCTCAAGCGACCCGGGCTCGATAAGACAACGGTAAGAAACATCACAACATTATCAAAGGCGTTGTGAGAGTAAAATAACGGTGTTATTTTTATGGGTGTTTCGACCATGAATCTACAATGGCTACAAAATGCAAGATAAAATTCGAGAACAGTTGCATGAACATTACTATGTTGGAATGCCTAAACAAGAGAGGTATACTGGAGGAAAAACTAGAATAGAAACGAAAACGCAAAGAGGCGACTTTCTGCAGCTGATAGAACAAAGACAAGAACTTACCTCGATCTCACTTACATTTGCATTATCAATCTTATTTGAAAAAATAGGTCCAAGTAAACCATAGGTAGATTGAGAAAAACCTTAGAGCTCCATATGCCTGGTTTTGGCCTCGAGATATTTCTCCATTTTTCGTAGTTTCCTGTCCATTTTTTCGTGTTTAGCCTCCAATTCAACATCTTCAACTGTATGGAGTAGCATTTTTCCCCGTTTTGCTCGTTCAGCACGACGAGCATCTAATTCTTGCTGCAAGATTGTTCCATTGTATTGACGAGTGATATCACATAGGATGTATTCAATCTAAACTACTCACTTTATGAAATGCCATCTTTTTGAGTTGTTTGTCAAAATGCATTAATTCGTCTTTCATGATGTTGAGATCATTCTCAGAGAAGTTGCCATTAGTCTGCGCCTGAAACATATTCATGGCATCGCTCTAGAGGCTGATGAACAAATTACCGCTTTCCACAGCCGTCTAACACGCTCATTTTCAAAAAGAGTGGTTTTATCGTCTTGTAGTTTCTCAGTCAGCTGCTCAATATGCTCGGACATCTCGTGGTATGCTTTCTTGAGACGACTTTTCTGGAAAGAAAAAAGGATTATAAGCAGTGGTATCAACGCAGAGTACTACCTTGTCTTCTATCGATGCAGTTTCATCATGCAAAATGGAATTCTCGAGAGGAATCTTTAATGAAATATATGAAATCTCACAAATAAAAATTTGAACAACCTTATTTGTCTCTTGCAAAATGTCCTTGTAAATCCTGGTTTTTCTTTCAGCATCTTTCAGCTCTTTGTGAAGGGCTAAAAACAGCTTCAGGGCGTCAACTATATAAGTGGTTTTTTAAGTAAAAACGTGGACTGAATAGAACTCGTATGCGCAGACACTGCGAGATCGAAAATCACGCCAACCAACTTCTTAATTCGTCTTCAGAGAACATTCCCTTCTTTGCTTTTTCCCATAGTTTCTGGAGTCTTCCATCCTCGAAACTTTCCAGCTCAGCGTTCCACTCCGTTGAATGCATAGGCTCGTTTTTATGCTTCATTTTCTAGAACAAAAGTTTCTTCATGATGAACAACTATTCCTCTTCATTAGATGTTGGGTGATAGAAACTTGAGCGAACTTGCGATGGACCCATTCGCATACACTCATCTCAATCCCGATTATTGCTATCGTGCAGAATATATATGATAGCCGTTTTACAAATAACCCCTTTGAACAAATTTCAGCCACGTTTGAACCGTAACCGTAGCCCTCCGTAACCGCACAAAATGACATTTTCGTGCAAAAAGTGTCAATCTTCCAGCGTGATTCCCCTTTGAGGAAAATTTGAGCAGAATCCACGTCCTTAAAATTTTGGAACCCAAATGGCGTTGAAATCTACCAAAACATCAACACCGAAACGAGTTTAGTGGGAAAGCTCACATGGAAAGGCCAAGAATTGTCATCCATCTGAATACTGCTTTCAAAGCAATTAATCGTAAGTTACTGACATCAGTCGTTAATTTTTGAAGACTACTGAATGAAGCGTCAAAAAATAAGGTTAATGAAAACAAAATAGAATAATTGATAAATTGAACAATAAATATAGAATTAATATGAACAAAACTTACTTCTTTGAATGCATGTATCGCTTGTTGCAGATCATATTTTTCCAGAAGCAGCGCCAGCTTATTGTCAATTTCACCCATTTGATTTGAGTATTCGCTTGGGCTACGCGATTTATAAGCATTCTTTGTGTCCATATATACTTTATCATATGTGTGTAGATCATTCTGCAAATGTTTGTATTACCTTTATGAATGCTGGAAACTCTTCACACCCCAAAAAATAGAAAAATGATCCAAAAATGTGCCAGTAAAAGGATACCTCTAGCCTTTGCAAGCGCTGACGATCTGCAATATGCTGCAGCGCTTTTTCATAAATATAGTTGATTTTTTCCGAACGGAATGTAAGCGAGGAAGATAGTCGCACCTCGATCGTTAATCCGACGAGAAGTGCCAAATACAGGCACAACATCTAAGCGATTGATAAAATGAAGTTTGGAGATCATATATCAATTTTTAATAAACAAAGCGCTCAAGCCACATGGTATATAACCAGCCTCAATACATAAAAGAATTATAAATTGATTTTCCAAATGCGTTTGGATCTGTCAATTGATGCAAACCCCACCTTCGTTAAAATACATAATAAAATCCAATACCCAACAAGAAAAAGCACTTCAGAGGGTCAAGTAATTCTGCTGGTTCATATGAACTTCTCCAAACCTTTGGGTGAGGCTGAGATGCAGAAAGAATATTTTTTTACTCAAATCTTCCCGAGTTCTTCACACATGTCACTCTTGATTAAGAAATCTTGATAAATACTACAAAAGACTAAACCGGAATGAGGGCATGAAATAGTTGATAAGCTGATGACTACAGGGGACACAAATATTGTACAATTTTGGACCATCATTGCGGTTGCTGACTTCATCATTCGATGACTTCATCTTCACATGCTAAAAGTCACTCATCGCTGGAATTACAGTAGGATTACGGTAGATGGAATTACGGTAGGATTACCGCAGGGGGTCAAAGCCAGATCTGCTCCAAACTTCATCTAGAGGGTTATTTGGCGCTGAACATGAAATTATATCCGTTTCGTACGGTAGCGTCATTTTTGGAGTAACGGTGAGGATACGGTAAATAGCTAAAAATTCCGAATCTGCTCAAAACTTTGCCTGAAGGGGTTCTTAAGGCTGCGTTCATTCCGATTCGGAAGTTCGAAAACAGTTACAGCACAGCGCTCGAATTCGCTGTGCTGGGACTGTTCCCGAACTTCCGGATCAGTATGAGCGCAGCCTAAGCATGCTGATTGAAAGATCATGCTCGTTCTTTGCAACAATGCCTTACTGTTAGAGCTACGATGAGCTACAGTACGTGAAAGGGCAACTTTTCTGCTTTTCAGCAATTCAGGTTCCAAAAATCCTCGAAAAGGCTCTATCATGCGAGACGACTGCGATATACGTATCAGCACGTCAGACCACACCCCTGAGTTCGAGCAGATCTATCACTTTAGTCACCTATATACTGACCTATCGTAAGTCCGCGAAAAAGTTTCACGCTGGAAGAGTGGAAATTAAATTTCATAAATTAATCAAACATATATTACAAATACGAAAATTTGGAGTTAAACACCCCCACTCCTCGGAAAAATATGGCTTTTTCAATAGGCTCATTCATATCAAAATAGCCGTCAAATTACATGTGCTAGTAGAAGTGCAGTTACGGAACGGGCCTACAAGCTGCAAAACAAAAAAAACTCGGATTTCTGTGTTGGAAGAAACTGTCATTTGGGGGCTTTCAGGGGAAAGGGGAAGAGGTTGTTCTTTCGTCATTCGACTCGTGCCTGACCTCTTGCTTAACTCTGGTTATGTTTGTATATAACATGATCTAGTTGAACAGTAAATGAAACATGACAAAGCATGAAGAAGACGATTGCAAAAGTAAAAAGATGGTATATATAGTCTTCAAATTGTGCAAATACACATAATCTTCAAATTGTGCAAATACACAAGGGTACTCTTGAGGCGAGGCTACTGTAAACGGGACTGCATTGGTAATCACGCTGATGCTAGTTATACACTTCGCACCAAATAAAATAAGACTGATGTCTGAAGAAGAACAGGCGTTGCTAGGATTAAGAGAAGGTGCGCAGTGCGCATAATTGATTTTGCTGTCCTTCAAAAATACTTGAAATAACGCGGAATTTATTAACGCGCATTTTTTCACATGAAGGCGAGCTGTAGTGCGAACTCTGCGAAGGCAACAAAGTGGATTGCAAGCGTCGCGGCGTTGCAATCATCCTGTAAGCCTCTCTAATGGTTAAAGTGCACGATGGGCAGTTTAATTCTGGGGGAAAAAGAGAGAAGGAACGACACGACGATAAAAGATAGGGGAATCATTCGAGACAGCGGTGACGGCCGCAGAGCGCAGGGACGAAGGGGGACGCGCGGACGCAGAGGCAGCCGACATCGGCTGGCCGTCGGTTCATCTCCTCATCGTTTCTGCGAAGGGTTGTCTGTTTGCCGAGTTGTCGGGTTATTACTCATTGTTGATTTCTTTTTCTGATGAATAATTTATCTTCCATCATGAGTAAATTCGAGTGTAGGTGGAGGCGTAAAGAATTTGTTGGGCCTTTTTCAAAAATCGTGGAAAATAAGCAGAAACCATTGTCCGTCGGAATCCGGCGCTGACCTTAGCTACAGTATATAGCTAACGCGACCATAAAAGGCGACCTGGCTGCCTCTTACTTTTTCATTGATCTTACTTACCACAGGATAAAGTAGTCCTGCATTTGATATGATGTGTTGTTTATTCTCTGGGTCGTATATATAACTAATCATTTCGCTTCCATATTCAAGTAATGAATGGGGACCTGAGTTTGCTAACAACTGATGTTGATGGATGGCGTAGAAGTATCACTTACGAAATCTTTTTGTTGTTAAGAATTTCAAAACAAGACTGTCACTGGTAGGGATGACTTCATCTCCCTGAACAATGTACACGTTTTGAGAAGCAGAGGTTCTTCTATCTTCATCAAATAAAGCCCTTTTATATTCTGGCGAAGAGTTATTGAGATAACTCGATAATGATAAATCCCATGAGATATCCTAAAGAAACATTAGTTCCTTAGTATCTGCACGTTATGGTATTAGTGAGTATCCAACATGAGGAGAATTTCCAGTATCATAGCAAGATCAGAGAGTAAACAAGACAAATGATAGTTTCAGGATCATTTAATGATGTGGTAAGTAAAATTTGTATGTATTAAGTAAGATTCATAGCCAAAGGAAAGATAAGAAGCAGCTGGGTCGCCATTTATGGTCGCGTTAGCTATATACTGTAGCTAAGGTCAGCGCCGGATTCCGACGGATAATGGTTTCTAAAATAAGCTAAAGACTAGGCGAAGATAACGTTTCCCTTTCAAATTTTCTTTCCTTCGAAAGCGCTTTGACACGGATCAGAATTTTCTCTTTTTCACGTTATGACTCACCTTCGACAAAATGCTTGGATAAACCGGCGCGCTAATTTCCGTGAATGATAGCTTTGTTGATTCACATGCTTAGTTGATAGTGTCAATTGATACTTAACATTGCAAATGAGAAGCTATGCTTACTTGGGTAAACCTTCTAGATGCGTTTCCTTTTTCCACTTCATGGTTGGCTTTTTCCACTTCACCAGTGTTTAAGCTTCTTATCAGCGCGTCACCACAAGTGTCAATCAGCGTTAATCTTCCCTCGTGTTAATTGGTACTTGCTTGAATTTTGTATCATTTGAAATGGAGAGAATGGATGAAGACTGACTCATTAGGCAAAAATGGCCCTTGGGTTCTTTTTTGCTTTCTAATACCTATAATGTTACTAGGACGGGGTTACGGAAGAGCATTTCATCGTATTAAATGTGAAGGTTACAAAATCACGAAACGTCAGTGAAAACGGGCATTTGGAGAATAAAAATTAAGGAGAAAATAATAGGTGAAAGCTTATGACCTCTTAAAAGTATTTTTAGTTCCTGATCTTCTTCTTACATGGTTTTATTAACATACTCTCCTGCTGTGTTGCATTCAATGTCGATGACCTTTGCCCATCACTAAGGCACACTCTTCAGACGGAGCGAATGCAGAGCGTAATCGTTCTTCGTCAATAACAGCTTCAAACTTTTTAGCTTTTCTACGCTTGCGTACGCAGCGACAAGTGCAAAACGATGTTTATGAACCACTTACCATTCTGCCTTGGTTGATGGGGTCGTCAAAGTTGATGCGCGGAGTATTTTCTCGTGCAGCAATGTTTGCCTACTCTTGAGTCATATAACGTCTGTAAACCGCAGTTCTTGGTTGCGTTACCTTAGAGAGCGACGACTTTTCAAGAAACTCTCTTCTTGCCTATCACAAGCTCAACTTCGTTGTTGGGAACTCACCCAATGGAAGGTATGCTTTGGGAGGATCGCGCTCGATTCATCATTGTTTTTCTCGCTTTGTGAACCTACGTAGTTGTGGGTGAATTCAAGATTGCCATACCTGATCATATTTTAAATCGGCATTTGTGCCTTCTTATGAGTATTTCAAAGAAGCACACAGCTTTTCTTGCTCATATTTGTTGTTTACGCATTCAACCTAATGTGAGACCTTTGATGGAATATGATGGCTAACTCACCAGCATACTTTTCAGGACTGAGATGGCCTCTGTCATTCGCCGAATAAGGCGAACTAATAAGAAGGCCGCTAAGTACCGTTTTACGGCTACTTTAGAAGAGCTACTTCTGGTCGGTTCAGAAAAGTGGAAACCAAGCACAGTCATCGTTTCGTTTCTACATAGGTATGTGTTCAATCTCTTGTGTGATTTTTCGATGTTTTGAGAATGATTAGTACTATAACATTGTAATTCTTTTACTTGCTTTGTTGCATGTCTATTTTGAGCCAAATTTGCTAAACACATGCTTAAAGGCATCGTCCACCCAAAATGGGGTCTATGAGATTTTGATGCCTAACCGTAGTGGTTCCCGCAACTGTATACTTATAGAACTCGCGCTGGCAAAAGTTGCTTCCGAAGCGAGAAAATTGCTTCGAAAATCGCTCGAATTTCAGTCGCCATGTTGGCTCCTCCCCATTGAGTGGGCGTGACATTTGTCCCGCCCATCCATGCGCGCCCAATCAATCACCGTTTCGAAGAAATTTGCTCTGCGTGTTCTGAGAACGGGGGTTTTTCGTGGTTTTTGCGGATTTCCGACTTTATATTCGGAATCAGGGGTATGAGAAGGCTCTGGAACGGAAAAAACGTGGAGGGAAATTTTAAGTGGACGGTTCCTTTAAACTATATCTGGAAATCTACGAGCTGATGTATAGCGCTTTACTAGCTTGAGCGTATTAATGCTCGGGACTGCAATTTTCACACAAAGCTTTTTGTTATATTGGCTGAAGTTGTTGTCGAAATACGCAGCAGTTTAGTACTATTTGTCAAATCGTATCGTAAACTAAGAAATTTACATTATTAGAATTGCTAATATCCAGCTGTACGACGTTACGCTGAGAATCTATTATTCAGCGTTGTAGTCGTGATCATTCGTTGGCGACAAACCTTTGAACTATCATTTCTCTGCAGTAGTTAGATACTTTTGTTATAATAAATAATCAGCATATGTTCTTTTTGTATAACTTCTCAATTGTTTCTTTTTTTTGCATTTTTTCTTATGCTTTTCTGCAGGCGGAGGAAGATCAGCTCGAAAGAAAGGAAATGGGAGGAGTCCTTTTCAAACCCAGATCAGACAGTGATTATGTGGCCAGAGCAAGCCCCGGAACATATTGATATTTTGACTACGTTGTATAAGTCTCAACACGATGATCAGTATGATGACAAAGTCAGTTGATTTTATCCTTTCCCGCAAATTTGCTTTTGTTTCACATATGTTCTCTCGAATCTGTATTGCTCTGAAGTCGTTCTCATGAGTGATGGACACCAACGTGTCTTGCACCTGTTGTGTGCAGTCAATTTTCTTCGGCGGATTCCTTTCGAATCAAACAGTTTTCAAGGAATGGACGATCGTTGTCGAAGAAGTTACGGCGAAAGGAAGGAGGAAACCCATTGCAGCGGTGCCGTTGAATGTGCGTCTCTTCATCATGGATCATCCTGATCAAAGATCTGAACTCAAACTGAAGCTCAGACCGCTAACATCTCAGCTAAAGCAATGCAATTTAGTACTGTTACTCTCAAGCCACTTGCTGAAGGAGGGACTGTAAGTGGATCTCATTTTCTATATTACTATAATATTCCCTGCAGATTTGCACGCTAGCATAGTGGCTTCTTTATTTGTGCTTTTTTGACGTTATTTCACAATAGGTATTGACAACAACCTTTATAATAGACCCTGATAACCACTTTAACTGTTTATTCATTAAAGTTGGTATCTACGTTGCTTATCCTTTTAAGGAACGACGACGTGAGCCTTGCCTCAACAGCCTCTCATGCAGAGCGCTCATCTCGCGAACAAAGCGTATGCGATGTCGCAAGTCCTCATCATGTCGAAGAGAGTGGAGACCAAGGTATTTCACACTTTATCGATTTTTACTGTTGCGTCTCACGGCATGTTTCGAGAGAAAAATGAGTTCCGAGAGAAAAATGATCCTCATTTGGGTAAACCTGAGATGGTTTGTAAACTACTCAGGGATTTTTCCCATTTAGGGACTTAGAGTTTTTATTCACAACTCTCCTTATATAACTGTACTCTTTGACTTTTTGATTTCAGTATGAAAGCTTAGACATATTGTCATCATGTAATCCGCTTTTAAAATTGTAGAGAACGTAGAAATCGTGCCTATTATTGTTTTGGATCTATACCTGAATCTGAATGTTAGTAGAGCAACGTTTTTTCCCAGTGGTCTAGTTGTACAAACAGTTCAAATCTTGCTGATCTTCAAAATCCACTGTTTCAGCCGATGCGAAGCAGGAGCTCGTCCAAATTGCTGGCAAAATCCAAAACCAGTCATGGTCGGCTGTCCCAAAGGAAGATGTTGAAACTGAATCAAACGCTCGTGAGAATGCGAAAGTACAACTTGACTCACAACCTTCTTTGAAAATTTCGTCAATTACCAAGAACGAAGTTTTGACAGAAGATCAAAATGCTGCCAAGGCAGAGGTAATAGGTATGTAGAGATCACTGATGAATGCAGTGGAACACTTGTTATTGATGTTTTTTTTTGAGAACCAGAAACGAAGGCTACAGCAACAGAAAACATCAGGCCTCACTGGCGTTTACCCGCTGAGGAAAGACCGTTGTCCAAGGAGCGAGATACCTCAATCAACCCACCTACAGAAACCTTCTTCAAGGTAAGTTTTTCGGACCTCATGCTCAATACACAATCTAGTCTTTCGACAGGTTGACGAGAAATCTCAACCCGTGGTTATACCCCATCCACCAGAACTTGTGGCGCAAACTGCATCGCCTAGGATGAGGTTTTCTTTAGGCACTGTTTTTGTTCGCGGATTCTCAACCCTTTCTCTAGGACGCATTCTCCACGGGCTCCTTCACGGGAACGAGCTCCAGAAAAGCTCGAAGGCGAAGCGCTGTTGGCTTGGGCTCAGCGAGTAACTAACGGCTATCACGGTGTAAAAGTGAACGATTTTACGTATGTTGACTTTTTCATTATGCAAGCGATCAATGCATTTCTTGTGTTTTTTGTAGAAAGCTCAAAATTTTTGCAGAAAATCGTGGCGAAGTGGGTTGGCTCTCAACGCACTTTTGCATTCTTATCGCCCTGATCTTGCTGGTGATTATGATGCATTGGACTTTTCAGAAACTATGAATGGGAGAAAGTCCAATGTTAAAAAGGTCTCTTACTAGATTTTTGAAATGCGTTTACTGAAAGCATTATATCTCGTTAATGTAGGCCTTGGCTGTGGCGCGAGCTATTGGAATTAGTGATATACCAGATGAAAATGACATCATCACTCCGGACAGCAAAACAATACGACTTCTGCTAGAAAGGCAGGTTAAAGGAATTTTATCAAACCTTCATCAATACAAGTTTACTGAGGAATTATCGCAAAATGGTCAAAGTATTCAAAAAAACTCATTAATATATCTGACAACGCAAATGGTACCATCTCTTGGCTTTTAGCATCAGCGTTTTATTACCAGCGGGGTGTAGGCAAATTCTGGAACTTCGTGCGTAGTTTACAAACATTTGCACCAGCTTACAGTTTTCTTCAAGGTCACTCTAGTATCTTTGTAACATTTTTTTAGGCTTCGCCGCGTACTCGAAGGTAATACTGACTTACCAACACCAACATCATCCTCTGACCATAGAATTTCGCAGTTATATCATATCTCAGAAGCGGAGAAAAAAGTATGTTTCTAGGCTGTCGGTCTGTATCTGGTTTATGAGATTTAGGTTATTGATGAAATTAACAAGATCAAGGAGCAACGCGAAGCAGACTCCGCCGTCGATTACTCACATGTTAATGTGAGTTCATTCTTTATCGAGAATGTGTGATTTTTCTTCAACTCTTGCAACCTGGTACTGATAGTTGATGTTGATTTCAGGACGAAACTGATGGTCATGATGCAGCAAAAGATTCTACGCCCGTCGCACATGAAGCTCAAGTCAGTTCCATCTTTATTTTCTCTGATTGTGTGTATCCATATGCTTAGGTAAATGCGAATGCTAATCAAAATGGTGGTGGGTACGAGGATCCAGATAGCGAACTTGAAAGAGATGTGTAAGTATCTCTTGCGCGACGTAGATTCAACCGTCGATGGTTACCAACTGTCTTTCTCTGAAGCATAATCATTCATGTTCTTAATGAATGAAACAAAGAAAGACTTCCAGGTCCTTCAGAGACCACGATGTCTCCGTCACTATGGTCACCCCTCTTCCAACATTCTCGTCTTCGGTTAGTTTTTTTTTGCATCATTACTGTCAAGGAGTTTTTGTAATTATCTTTGTTTCAATGAGAAATTTTAACAAATAAAATATTAAGGGTCGAGCTACGAGTCCATCGAAAAAAGAAGAGCTGCGAAAGAAGGCACGTCAAATGCTCGAGAATCCTTCAGCTGCTGTCTCGGCGATGAAAGCTGTAATTTCTTATTTCTTGCAAAATTCACGCAACAAAAGCATTCGTTACAGCGATCAAGTGATGACAACAAACGCCGCGAAGAAGCTCGTCGCCTCATCGAAGATGCTGTAACAGATGGTGCAACCTACGTTGTTGGTCCAGGTTCGTTGATCCAGTGTATCTGACATCAGACTTACAAATAATTGCATGCTGTATGCGAGACGCTTTTTGTGATTTGTGCATTGTTGTTGTTTGTTGTTGCTGGTTGTTGTGATTGCTACTCTCAAGCGAGTATTGTTAGTCGAAGCATCAACGTCGATGACAACTTCATGGAGCTCCAAGTCGCGTTCGCCTCTAAATGGATCAAGCTCAGATCTGCGGAAAATTGGTCGGTTCTATGGGCATTTTATGTTTTGAAAGAGAGGAATTACGATCTTCTCACTTCTTAATCCACCTTTATTTTCCTTTCTTGCTATTCGTGAGAGTGTGGCAAACACCTAGAACGTAGCTGTCGGATTGAGAGTATATCTTCAATGTTTTGTCGTGAAAGCTGCACTCACATGGGTAGCAAAGTGGGACGAGATTACGCGAGATTAGCTTGCCTGATAGGGCCTAGATTGCCGTGTGCTCAGCCTAACTGAAACAGTGGAGATTATTCAATTACGGTTGCAAAAATTCCACGCGTAGTAGTATTCATTCTCGCTCAGAGATATTATTATTCACGCTCTCTTAGCTTATCGATGAATTTTCTTCGTTGTGAGTGTGTCTAATTTTAGAATTAGTACGACCATCGATTGCTATCCATACATTCAACAAACGTGATCCATCGCCTGTCCTGAAGCGGAAACAATGTCAGCATGCGGTTTTGTTGTGATTTAGTGATTCGCACCTTTGTTCTTCAAACGTCTCTAAACTCTTGTGCAATCGTTTCGCCTTCAATCATGTGTGGATGATTTTAGATGATGCTACACCAGTGATACCGGGAATGGGTCGGCCGACGCAAATGATGAACGACCGTTTAAAGGTTTGTTTTCTTTTTGTTATCGTTTTGTTTGGATTGCGGTGTTCGTGCTCACGATATATGGCTGCCCAGACATACTTTCCTATGAAATATCGAACGTTTGGGCGTAGGGAATTATCGTGAGACTTGAGAAACGACCATTCTTGTGAACATTGAACTTTTTTACCGACTCGACATAGACCGCTAATCTGTTTGGTTCGTTTTTGTTTTATCTTTCAAAGTGCCTTAATGCTCTCTTTGTGTGGAAAAACACCCAAAGCTTCCCACCTTCTAACATCTTTTGTGTTTGTGTAAGTTCGTGATGCATGTCGATCGTGCAGGATGCTTTTTATCTCAACAGAATTTTCACCCGGTATTCAAAGACTAGCCTGTGGAGCACGGCTAGTCTATCGGCTGTGCTACATCAACAAGTCTTACATGCTCTTCAAAGTAATGACGTGCCGCAGATTGACTGAAAATGAATACTATGGCTTTTGGTAACGCTTCGTGTTGTGTTTGTAGTCTCGTGGCACAACGTCATCGGCCTTCGACAGAGTGAAACGATTTGGAAGCATGAGAAGTCAGGAACTGAAAGAGGCCATGGCACAGCTGGCCAAACAATATGGGGTAAGTACCATTTTGGATGACTTCCTTGTGCCGGTATTCTGTAACAGCTTTCTACCTATCACAGTTAACATTTACGCGTAAATAGCTTCACAACAAGCGATCTCACGATTCACGTTATCCAATCCTTATCTGTTTATGCTTTCTAAACTCAAGCAGGTTCTTTAAAGCGTGCATTAGCGACACTTTGTCATGGTACTTTTTTCATGCCTGCTGCGCTTTTTCTCAGAGGTTTAGTAAAGAACATTGATGTGCTTCGTGTTTTTTTTTTTCGTTTGAAACCTACTAGATTGTATGAAGAGCGGTGCGGTCAACCATTTATATTGTTCAAACCCTGGCTTTCTGCTAACACATTATGAGTAGTGACAGAGTATGTACGATGATCTGGACTCAGGACTTACGAGACATGTTGTAGTGATTGCGAAGCAGGATAAACACTTGGGGCCGTTGGAAGTTGGTCAGCGAGTTAAAAGCAATGTTATTCTCAATTTTTTATCCTCAATTTTTCTTTCGAAGTGACATGATGATGCTGATTAGTTACCCGTGGCTGACGATTACCCAAGCTTCTTCTTTGCAAAGCTCGTTAAGAAAGGATCAGAGAGTAAAATTCAGCTAATGCAAGATTAAGACTTTCCTGCACTTTCTGTACACTCGTGAGCTATTTGCTAGCTTTCTGAAGCGATATAATGGTCTCCTTTTTGTTGCAGCGAATCAGAGAGTAAAGCTCAATAATTTCGAGACTCTACCACTCCTCTCCTGCCATTTATTGCGTAAAGATCCAAATTAAGAAAATGTCATAGTCCCTCCATGTTAAACTTCCCGAATAAAATCTCGCAAATATACTGACCACAAAAACTTCAAAACTTTTACTGTGTAGAAAGGAAGAAGTGTCTTGAACATTCAGTTTTGTGAGTATCTGGGGTACATAACGTTTTGATTTTGATACTCGGCAATCTGTACGCGTGGAGGTTTTAGAGAATATATATGCAGTGTTTTGGGGACAAATTTAAATTCATTAAGATCTAATGTTTTGCAATGCTCGCTGATTCATTGCTGGAGAAGATTGCTAGAAAGAAGATAAGGATAGAATGAGTCTTGAGACCTCCGAAGAAGTTTCGAGGTCGTGGGGAGGGGGAGAGGGGCGGGAGAGGTTTCTTTCAGCGAAGGCCATCTTTCCAAACATTAAGGCTCTACCAAGCATGATTATTAACATATTCGTATTTATTATGTCAAATGTCCCTGTGGGCCAAGTTTCAGGAGCCACCCAAGTGATGTTTTTTTTTTTCAAACATGGTTAACTATATCTAAAAAGTGTATCAATAAACAGCTACTCCCTATTTGCCGATATCATGAATCCTGCTGTAATAACCATCAAACTATGGGATTAGGAGCCAGCCAAAATATCATTTGCCCCATTCTGAGCTTACAGTGGTTCTGCTTCCAGCAACTATCGCGGAAACGAAAGAAGATGAATTCAGCTCTAATCATTTCTATAAAAAGTACGAAATTCTCGCTATCAAATTGTATAAAACTGTATAAGTTTTAGAAGGTAAGTAAATGGATTGCGGCACCACCCAGAAAAGCTGTAGCTGCCACTTTTCAGTGGTTGTGCAACACCCCATTGACTTACTTCCAAAGCATTCAAATGTGTGTGTGTTTTGCATGTGTTTTTCATATCGTGGCCACTGCTAAATCTTCTTCTCTGATAACAGGAATATAGTTCAAAAATCGTTTCTCCCAAAGAAAGACATAGCCATTTTTTTACCTATGCAAGTGGGAAGTACTGCGAAAATGTTGGGTTACGGTAAAATGCTAGGTTTTCGCACAGCGTGAATCGCGAGGGGAGTCGGCGAGTTGCACTCGACAGCCTAAATCTCGTATATTTTATAAAAGCATTCGAGTTTAATTGATCTTCTTTGATTGATCTTCTCTAGTCTGAGATATTGGAAGCGAAAAATGGGACAAACGACATTTTGGTTTGCTCTTATGGGATTTTTAGGTGAGCAAAGAAGTTGTATTTCTTTGTATTAAGTAGTAAGAAGTAGTTAATCACGTTTGCGAAGTTAAATTCGAAAGTGAGCATTTCACTTGGGTGGCATAATATCTGGGAGCCAGCATTTGCTGAACATGCTAATTACGAAATGCTTTTTTTTGAAGCTCTGTTATTATGCTTACTGTACTGCTTATGGTAGACCAAAACATCTATATGCCAATATTTTGCATAATGCCTATCTGACATCGTTCACGAATATCGTATTGTCGCTAATATCAGCATCATCTAAAAAGACCCTCCCCCTTCCTGACCCCCTCGATAGACCTCCCAGGTGTGGCTACCACACCCCACACTTGACCCTGATTACAACTTTTCGGTAGTTCACGTCCCCAAATTTTTCGCTGCCAGTTTGCACTTCGATATTATAGATTATCATTTCACATATTTGCAAGACACATGTAGATAACTTTCGAAGATTTCGCGGTCCATTCTCTGGAATGGAGGAGATCCGAAAATCTTCTTGTGCAGATCTTTTATACAATACTCTTCAAACTTTGCAGTCAGAGAGAAGCGAATGCATCACTGCTGATACTTGTGTTTGCAACTAAAGAATCAAGAGATACTCAGTTGTTCCCGTACTCAAGACTCAAGTCCGGTACTCAAGAGATACTCAGTTGTTGTGGTTGGTGAATCTTACTTACTGGACACCCACTGCACGCTGGGGTGGTTCTGTTCTGTGACAGTAATTCTTGAACAGCCATTTAGGCGAATTCGGTGACTCACAAAAACGAATTGAATGGGCGGAGAAGTGACCTTATTTGATATATACCCTTCACATTCAAACGCTAATGAATTCCCCCCTCTCCCTCACCTCAAATGTACATTGTTTAAAAGTGGCGAATAAAAATGACATCTTCGGACTGAATGTCAATTGATTCTATACTTGAAAAGAGATAAAGCTCTCAAAATTCGTTGCTGGACTTTTCGCAGTCTAACTTTTACCACTTTCAGATACATGATACGCCTAGCGGTTCTCAGTCATCTCTTGGTGCAACCCCTACCAGAAAAGTCACATCACAGTGGGAGGTATGATTAATTTGACAGTAACCGCACAGTTGCACAGTATCAACATATCAAGCTGATATTTGCGCATCCCAGATTTGATCAATAAATTAGCTCCAAATCTTGAAAATGTACAATCACAATTGTCGGCTACCTTATAACGGTTTGTATAACTCTAGTAACATGTAGTGATATTTAGAAGGATGTTGACGACATAGAGGGTACGACGGCCGAGCAGCAGCGAATCCAGGAGCGACTCGGTGACGTTACTGCGCAAGCTAGTGCAATCCAAGCAAAGATTCGAGAGACTGGTAAGTGCGCGAAGCATCTCGAATACATTTACGGTTAAAGCTTGAGTTCAGAACAAGGTAGCTCGGAGGAACAAACATTGCTCGAAACTTATATGAATCTCACTAACGAAAAGAACTCATTGGTTGGACGTCAAGAGTACTACAACATCATAGAAAACATTAGGTATTCGTCTCTCATTTCAATATTGCCTTACTTATAGAACTTTGCAGGGAAGCTAGCCGCCATATTGCCGATCTCAATCAGGAGCTTGACAGCATGACGAGGAATACTCGCGATGGTAAGCTCATCTCATATAATCGATTACAAGATTCATAATTTTGGGCATTGATCCTAATCCATGTTAAGTGGCATACCCTGTTCTGTTGTCAGCTGCGCTATGTAGATCATCTTATCTTCATTTACCTATTCTCACAATGTAAGCAAATTTACAAGCGTTTTTCTCGGTAAAAAAGTTGGCGCAATTATCGCTGAGTTATACGATTTGTTTGCATGCCTTCTTCTTGGCAAAGTTTCCAAGGATGCAAATTTTGTATCAGTGTCATAATTCTCCCACTCTCAAAAAGAATGTTTTACCTGCAAGATTCTGAAGGCTGGTCTGACAGGGCACACACCATAATTGACCTACTTGACTCGCTTGATCCACTTCATCCACTTCACCATTGGTCATTGCACTGATTTGACCAATAGCGAAAAGGATTAAGTGGATCAAATATGGCTGGTACGTAAGCAAAAAACTCGCGAGGCAAATTTTAGATGCAATTTTGGTTTCGAATGTTGCCAGCTACGCCCAAAAGCTTTGTAAAGGATCTCTGACGCAGTAGGGTCATTTCTATGATCATTTGAAGCGTCACATTTGTGACAGTCTTCCTCTCGCGTAAAACTTTCAACAAAGTTACACTTGAAACTTTATCTGCAAAAGAAATCTATTCTTTTGCTTTATTCGAACTCTCAACTTGCCACCAAATCCTGTCCTCGCGCTCATTTAGAGCGTCCTAGAGTTCTTCTGGGTCTGATGTAATTTTGCGAAAAAACGCTTGACGCAACAATAATGTTGGCCAGCTGCTATATAAGAATTATTCAAAAAAAAAATTTGGGCATACATATACACCAGCAATTCCTATCTCGCGTTGCAAGTGAACATCACAGAATCCAGCTAGCCATATGTTTTCGATATTTAGACTACTTCAAAACAGCGGAAGAGAAGGATCGTACCGACGAGCTTATGGAATCTTACATGGAGGCCATTCAAAAGAAGGACGATCTTATACAGAAGCTGTTCGCTACTGAAGAGCAATTGTGGGTCCTACCTTTGTAGAAATACCTGCCTTTATTGACGTCCTGATGCATTTTTGTAGGCAAGAAGACGAAAGCCGGCTGAAGTCTTTAACACTCGAACGAGCAAGCAACTTTGTGCGAGGAAATGACGAGCCGCTCACGGCTAGTCGAAGAATTTTGACTTGGTTGAGAGGATAGCTCTACCTCTTCCTCTCTTCACAACCTCTTCTGCAGAACAACGTCATTTCTAAGCAATCATCCGATTTGCTACAATATTTGCTGAGCTTTACCATTGTTCGCTCCTATCTCGATTCTCTTTCATGTTTTTAACACTGCTTAACTATAGTTTCCGCTACTTATCCATCAGTCTAATCTACGCGATTATATAGTAATCGTAAATGGTTGCCATTCAGATTGCCCACCTTACCAGTAATCATCCCTTTGTGATCATGTTGCTTGTCATTCTTACTTCTCTATTGTTTTCCATATTATTAATTCCTTAAACTAGTCGTTGTTGAGCCTAGAGACTGATACATAGCAAAACATTTGAGCATTTTTAGGTCTAGGTTAAAGTTTGTTTGATTGTCCTTTGTATAGAATATACGCGGTGCGTTGAATTACAGGAATGTGCTCCTTTCATGCAATGATGTATAAGAGGCTTTCATGCATAAAAATGGACATATACTAGACTCTTTCTTAGATATTTTTGGGATGGGAACTACGGGACACAATTTACGCACTGCTGTGAATAGCAGCGGAACTAGCGTGGCTTGTTGAAGTATTGTTAGAAATTACATAGGCTGCTGCATGACGAAGACGCAAAGACTTTGTGCGTGCGCGAACGCGGCTTTATTAGCCGCGGAGCGCATGAGGAGCAGGATTTATAACGCGAAGATAGCGCGGGTCGCGTTCGCGCCCGCTCACTTATACTGCTTCGGCGCTTTAGTCATGCAGTAGCCTTTACATGCAAGGTGGTGTATGACGGCAGCAATCGTCGGACGTTTTTCCTTTGTATAGAAAATTTTAAACCAGGGCATATGAGTACGTTTTGTCAAACTTCATCCCCTTAGTTCTTGAAATTTTGTAAATTTCTGCAATCCTCGTCAGAAATTTTGTTGCGCTTTCCGGCTACCTTGAAGTGATTCGCCGCATCACCATATCGTGTAAGTTGAACAATTGCACCGGGAAGTTCGCGGGTGCTTGCTCGGCCACCAATCATCCATGCCACGAGCTGCCCGGTATAAACCGATATTGGACCCGATAAGTGACCGCGGCGCATCCTGTAAGCGCCCGATAGTTGACCCGATTAGCATGCTTGTGAGGCCCAGGAAGAGTGAAAAAATTTTGGCCTGTCTTTCATGGCAACGACTGAGTACAAATTGAGCAACTTGTTAGCTCATCTGTCGACATCATCTACTGTCGTCGATGACACTCACCCGATTTCTAGAGTTTGTTTCGTGAGCATATAAACTCAACTGCCACACAGCCCAACCCCAGAAGCGATTAGCAGCCCCACAGACACTTAGGATAGCCCCATCACTGCGGCGTACGGCGTACCTCACGCGGGTTCTGCCTTAAGCTATAGCGTGTAAGAAGTGCGGCCTTTGATAAGGCCCGCGGCACGCCGAGTGAGGCGATCGGACCGCGACTCTCCCGATAAGCTCTTTCCAATTTTAACTTTGGAGGCGGCGTTCCCGGTAAAATATATATGGGCCGCGGCGTGCGCGGCTAAAATTTTAAGGGCCGCAGCGCGCCATGTAACACGCTTTGAGGCCGCGAACTTTCCGATGCAATTGTCTGAGTAAGGAAGAAAGCAATCAGAAAATTGCAGTAGTGCCCTCTCGGCAACACGATTTTTCCAGACCCATCTGCATTCATTCGAGTTAGTTCAGAGGCTGTTTTGTAATCGTTCACATCAATTTATGCGCTAAAATCTTAAAAAATGTTTTGCATAAATAACATAGTATTTAAGATGCAGCGCAAAAAAGATTTGTGCAATAACTTTGCTTTTCAGATACAGTATTCAATAGTCAGGATTTGCGTGAGCAAGTTATGAGCAGTTTTCGCTTAGATGAGCAGAAGTGAGATGGCATTTTAAGAAGGGGCGTATTCAGAAGATGAGAGACTGCGGGCCGCTAATAAAAGATAGGAAGTGTGGGGATTTTGGAACTTGTTTGAGACTTAAGAAAGTGGGACCAAGGCGGAAAGGCCGTAAATTTGAGAGAAATCGAAGAAGATTTGAGAATTCTTGATGGGTTTCTACGTGGAAGGAAAGTTTTATTCCAATCTGAAACTATGTTGCCGTCTCCTGTTCCGATTTTCTGCTGCGCTAAGGACGATACTGAATCGAGAGCGGGACCGAATGCCTTTAAAGGCCGCGTCTACCGAAAATCTCAACTCTCATGTCTTCATTGTCATCGGGCCTTTCTATAGCCCTGATTTCGGGACACGAGGTCTGAACTGAATTGAAATTAGGGATTAAATTAGAATTGATAGCAAGAAGACCACTGGAGATGCATATGATTTTATCTTGACAAGTGTTATTTGATGTTTTCTTTTTTGTAACCACGTTCTGGCGCATCAATGGTTGCATTAATAAATAAATAAATAAATAAAAATTAGTGCTTTTGAAGCTCGATTTCGGGGCGGAGCCGGAGCATTGCGTTGGAGCGTGGCTGACTTCGCATGCGGTTGAGTTCTCGCATAAGCTTTTTTCGATTTCTTCGTCATTTGACCATATGCAGAATTGTGACTCAGTGGATCTTGTTTGATGATTTCACGATTTGATTAATTTCACGATAGATTTAATTTGTTCATAAATCTTCAAATATTTGGCGTTTGCTGTTTATTCGATTATTCAACGACCATGACCATCAAAAGATCGAATAATGACCATCTAGAAGTTTTCGAATACTCGATATTCGAACGACAGTCGAAAAAGAATTCTGAATCTTGAATTTCGAATTTTGTACGAATCCTCAGATTCTTCATATATTCGAGATTTCTAATCATTCGAACGATGCATTCAATGATTCTATAATTATTCATTGCGGCAAAGTATAGTAGGTAGCCAATTCTAAGCAGCGGCAATGTGTAGGCCTTAAAGGCAGTGTCTCACCAAAAATTGCTTGCTAAGTTGCATTTTACTCCTATCGGACCCTGTCTAACGCTTAAAATTGCACGAAGTTCCCAAAAACTCCGTTTTCTGGAGGCGGAAGCAACGTGGGCGAGTTGTGCCTTTCAACCTCAGCCTCAGCCACAGTGGCAGCAACAGAAGGGAGGTGGATGCTAATTGGAGGGACATGTTCAAACGCGTAAAGGGGGAGACAGAAGGAGTCGTCCGCGCATACCAGGTCGCTCTCCGCATACCACTTTGAGCGAATTTTTCTCAACGTAGAGTTGGCCAAATAGAGTGGGACTTGTTGCAATGGCCTATTCAGAGGGCCCTATAGTAGAATATGTGGAGATCCCCGCAACCTCAATTTTGGTGAGACACTGCCTTTAAGAGGTGGAACGAAATCCGCCAGTTTGAGCCGCTTCCATGTACCCATCTACTGGTGTTCAATGCACGACGCGTGCAATTAGGTTTTACAACGCCTATAATATTATTCTAAAAACATTGAGTAAACGTAAGCAGAAATCCGAAGGTTTGTAAGAGCGGACGCTACAGACACTGTACCAGGAAGGCACACTCTAAATAAAACCCAGGCTCCTTATCGAGCTGGCATGAGTTGAATGGCGCCTTTGGATACGGAATTCCACTCTGATCCGACATATAGCAACGTGACGCGTCCAACAATTCCGTTTTTTTCTACAGATTATAAACGGTATTCAGTGAGGTCCTTGGCTGACCAAATTTAGCTATGTGCCATATGGTCCGCTTTAAATATATTCGATTCGCTTTCTATCTTTAGTATTGTTAGATAAAAGGACAGTAAAGCTCACCCCTTTTTCTTCAACATTTCCTTGTCCCTGCCCTTCTCTTTAGAAGAATATAGTCTTGCCTGAACAATTCATGATAACATTTCTACGAGATTACTGGAGCTATTTACGATAGTTAAAAATTTTATGACAACAGCACACAGAAGAATCAAATAATTCTCATGGCATATCTATGAATCAGTTGTCTTACGTGTTGGTGGGCTAGATGTGTGCAAATGTTGCTATAATGTAAGCCTTGCAAGGGCTGCCAGAATTCGGAACAAACGGCTGTATTTGTATTCATTTATTTATTTGCATTATAGTCAAACATTGCTCAGGTTTGAGCATAACACTGCAAAATAAAGTTAGCAAACTAGAGACAGATTTTTAACTAACTTTTCTACAGATTTCAGTAAATTGTTGATAGTACAATTGCGTTTGCAATTCGACATTTCCTCCTATATGAAGAACAATTTTCAAAATAGATATTAGTGCTATCTTCTTTATATCGTGGACCACCGTTTTTACGGGGACAAGCGTCATACTACAGCTCCCGTCAAGCCGCAATGTCGCATCTTCAAGTTCGGTTGAATCATAAAGACGCTTTTCAGATTCTGCTTAAGCAGTGCTTTGGTCGCATGTGAGACCCCATGTAAATCGCTCACAATTTACTTCATTTTTATCCGTGTTCATGTTTATTATTTCAGGCATGCACACAGCGGCGCAATACGAGAACATTTGGAGATGAATATCGTCTCATTGTACAAAATCTAAAGCTTTGTTAGATGTGAAGTGAGACATTCTACGAGATGGTCAAACTACTAATAGCACCTGAAGCAAAGCTCAAAACCAAACCAGCGCCCCCTTTTCCGAGGTTTTAACCAGAATTTGTTCCCTTCACGCAACGATGAATGTTCCGATTAGAATTATATTCAAGTCTTCGAGATCAACATCATTGGTTTGACGGAGGGTGATAATTTCTCAGCACCACAATGATCCATGTATGTAGACTAGAATGAGCAAGGTTTTAATATCCAAGTTACCGTGACAAAATATGGTCATATCATTTCAAATACTTTTTATGGCTCAAAAATATAATGCGGTAAAATTTTTCATGCTAGTTAATCTCAAATGGAGAATGCTTTAGTGTGCCCCCAAGTAAATTAACAGAGCCCTAAGTCCGACAGTGAATGGCAAATTCTCAGAAGAATGTGCTGAAGTATTAGGTTGATGCAAAAGTAATGGTCGTAGACTATGGGTCCTTGAAGTTAAAAGTGACTTTTCTTAAGAACCAATGAAGATACCAGGTTGAAATTTCAAAGTCATTTCGGAGGCTTTGTGGTATACAACAGCTGAATTGTAGGAAAGCTGCGGAGTTAGAGGCGGAGTTTGCTGATTTTCGATTTTCATTTCTTTTTAAATTCTCAGTGAGAGTTAATTACGGCAACTGCATAAATGAATGCTACTATGTGTCCACTATGTGATGACCAATTGGAAGGCTTGTAGGATTTCTCCGGGCAAAGATCCGATTGAGCTGGCCAAATGCTCACAGATTTCGGTTCCGGCGGGCCTTATGTCGGAGAGCAACGAAGTGGTCTACAGAAGTGCCATGGCAACCAGGATACGAAAGCGTAACAGCGAAGGAGAGCATATTTTAGAATTCGCTACAACTCATGAATTAGCCTTGGCAAATACATATTTCAAGAAGAGGACCAATCACCTTGTCACATGTGTCAGTGGAGACCGCAAGTCACATTTAGACTTCTGGAGTGTACGCCACAACGAGCTCAAGTGCGTGGAGGACAGCAAGGTTATACCAGGTGAAGATTGCGTACCGCAACATCGGCCACTGATACTAGATCTCAACGTACCAATCTACAGGAAAAGAAGGACTATGACAGACTCTGAGCGCTAATGAAAACCGCCTTGCCAGAGTTGGAAAGTAATCCAAACGACTCCTGGACGATTCTAAAGAACAACATTCATCAGATAGCTAACGATCTACTTGGAAGCACAAAGCCAGAAAGAAGAAAGCTCGACAAGGAAACCTGGTGGTGGAAAGATGAAGTGCAGATAGTGATAAAGAGCAAGAAGACGGCCTACAGAGCATGGCAAAAGACAAGAACAGAAGATGCTCATCAGAAGTATCTAAAAGCAAATCGTGAAGCCAAGAGAAGAGTCAAAGAAGCAAAGAAGGGGATGTGTCAGAACTATACGACAAATTACGTGCTCGCGAAGGTGAACGGGAAGTCTACAGGATCGCTAAGAGAAGAGCAAGCTCCGCGAAAGATGTTGAACACTACTACAACATCGAAGACGCGCACGGAAGAATTCTAAGGAAGCCGCAGGAGATCAAAGCAAGAAGGAGAGCGCATTTCGCAGAGGTGGCGTCATCAAACAACGAATATGCGCCCTCCGTAGTAGTGAAGCAGTAAATGGACTAGTACCAGCGATCACCGAAGAAGAAGTCCGTACCGCCATAATGAAAATGAAGAATGGGAAGGCGACGGGTCCAGATGACATCCCCGCGAGTTCTGGAAAGTGGACAAGCTGGAATTTCGTGGCTAACGCGTCTTCTGAATCAGATAGTCGAGTCCAAAAATATCCCAGACGACTGGCGCAGAAGCGCGACGGTATCGATGTGGAAGAATAAAGGCGACGTAGCTGACTGCTCCACCTACCGACCAATCCGCCTCATCTGCCACACGCTGAAGATCTTCGAAAGAATACTAGAGATGCGACTCCGAAGTATCGTAGAAATGGCCCCCAACAAATGCGGATTCGTTAAAGGATGCAGTACAACAGATGCGATTCACACCGTCAGAATGATGATTGAAAGAAGCGAAAAGCAAAGTGAGCTCCACGCGGCATTTCTGGATCTGGAGAAGGCATTCGATAACGGACCGCACTACATAATATGGTGGGCATTGCGGAAGCACGAGGTACCAGAAGAATACATCCGATGGGTCAGAATGATATACAAGGATGCCACTAGCTACGTACGAACGACAGCAGGGCGTACAGAGGACTTCCACATAAATGCCGGTGTACATCAAGGATCCGTGCTCTTCCCCCTCCTCTTCATCACTGTGATGGAACCATCGTCAGAGACTTCGTGCACCAACCTCCATGGACCGTCATATACGCAGACGATGTGCTCCTGATGGCAAGAAGCAGAAATGAATCGGAGATGGATGTAAAGATATGGAAAGAACGACTCTAACTTCCGGTCTAAAGATCAACACCAACAAGACAGAATACATGGAGCTGGGACTTCAAACGTCAGGGACGATCCAGATTGCAAACACCCAAATCAAGCAGACCACCTCCTTCAAATACCTTAAAAGTCGCATTGCAGCAGATGGCCACTTGAAGACGAGATCACCAATCGTATAAACGCAGCATGGCTGAAGTGGAGGAGCCTCATAGGAGTGCCATGCGACAAACAAATGCCGGTCAAGTTGAAATCCCGGATGTACCGCACCGTAGTCCGTCCAACTGCGCTGTATGGAAGTGAGTGTTGACCGTGCACACGTAAAGAGGAACGGAAGCTTGGTGTGATGGAAATTCGAATGCTACGATGGACGATGGGAGTTATGATGCTCGACCATGTCACAAACGATACTATACGAACAGCAATGAAAGTGGCCCCAATAGTCAAGAAAGTACAAGAAAGGCGGCTCAGATGGTACGGGCATGTGAGAAGACATCAGGAAGAACACATTACCAGACTAGCAATGACAGTAGAGATCCTCGGCAAAAGATCAAGAGGTAGACCGAAGATGCGATGGACAGATAAGATCAACGCAGACTTGGGAGAACTTGGAATCGACGAAAGTCAAACTGTGAACTGTGAAGCATGGAAGAGACTGACAAGAGCGGCAGATCCCGTATGGTAAAGGTAAAAAAAGGTAAAAAAATGCTCACAGATTTGGCATCAAACTTTGCGTAAACCAGATGTTTGGATAGTTTCTTGGTAGTCAGTTTGTAGAGCTTGCTTCGCTCTATCGAATGGTACCCCATTCGTGAATTTCTATGATCACATGCTGCATTAGCGGTACGCTATGGCCAATATTTTTGCATCTACCTCTCCTTAGGTCAATAAGTAAGGGGTATGGAGTGGATCGATAAGGCCCAAAAACTATGTATAGTAAGTAGTTAGTATAGTAGCACGCCTGCAAAATTTGAGCCCTCTAGCTTTATTTTAAACCGAGTTATGAGCTCGCCAAGTTTCGTGCAATATATTGCGCGGTCACTTCTCTTGGGTCAATACGTACCAAAACCTCTCTACGCTTTTCTAGGGAATTAGAGCTTTTTAACTCAATTTGGAAAAAAACGAAAGGGACATATATGGGCTAATTTTTGACGCCAAATCTAATGGTACCCTTGGCTTTTCGCCATCTTTACTCTATATGCGAGTTTTAAGCAATTTTCGGATTGGGCCTCAGACCCAGTCAGTCAGCCTGAAACTTTGTATTTAGTATTGCAGCCTAACACTGATAAAGTCCTGAGAATTTCAGCTCTGCAGCTTTCCTAGAACTCGAGTTGTAGAATATCAAGGAATTTACAGTTTAAAAATCCTGGAATTCGAGATCGGGATATGGAGTGAATCGATAAGTTCCCAAAAAACTATGTATAGTAAGCAATTAGCAGAGTAGCACGCCTGCAAAATTTGAGCCCTCTATTTTCATTTTGATCCGAGTTATAAGTTCGCGAAGTTTTGTGCAATTTATGGCGCAGTCACTTCTCTAATAAGTACGATCATAGAAGTGGGTCTTCTATCGTTCCAAGAGAACGTGAAGCAGGCCGCCATAAAGGTCCTGAAATTTATTTATGACGGAAAAAGTCATCTTTATATTAGGTCGTTTCATAGGTTCGTGAAGTTTTCATTCTCGTCATCATTTTTCCGTTGAGCGGTCGATTTGTGACTAAGTGCTATCGTCCAGAAGCATTGAGCATGGTCTTTCAAATAAACTTATTGCTGTTGATGTTTGATGAAAAGCTGATGTATCACAATTTTTCTGTTTTCAAAGATGGAACTCTTCAAAGCAGAAAAGACGCTTTTTCGACATCTGCGCATCGCATTTTTCCTTACAAAAATATGTTCTTGCATAGATTTTTCTGCCATTCATGGAAAATAGTGTTTGCCCATCAAAGTTAGACAAAAAGAATGGAATTGCTTCAAAATAGCAAGAGTTAAAGGGTGTCCGCTGGACAAGACTTCTAGTGGGACGCGCACGAAGTTCTGCACTGAAAATTGCTCGGCACGAACAGAAGATCAACCACACTCAAACAGATGGAGCGTGCCACGCACGCGATTATGGTCATTACGGTAGAGCGCGTGCCTTATTTGTGCGTGTGTCTGGCAGTACGCCAAACGGGTGCCATTCTAGTTGGTGCGTGCGGCGCGCGTACTAATGGCCAACACCGCGACCCGCGCGCTACGTTTATGTTCGATCTCTCGACCTCCGAGCCTAATTTTTTAGCAAGCCGCGCGGGTGCCTTTATACTCTACCCGTGCTGCCCGCGCGCCGACAATTATCACATGCTGTAAGCGCAAGGGATACCCGCGTACTGTACGAAGCAGTGGCCAGGGTCTTCATCATCCAAGAAGCTTGATTTCACATCTTAGTTAATGTATGAGCAGTTGCAGAGACAGAAGTTATTTTTTACTTCTAAACGTTCTTCGATAGAATTGCAAATGGGCGCCGAAGCTGAATTTTTTGATTCGAATACGAATTCACATTTTTGGCGTATGAAGTGTGGAGCTGATTATCAAGACCTGCGACATACAGCTCAATGAGAAACTGGAAAATGGCAGCCATTCGCGGACCAGCAGCAGTGGTGCGGCATCCACTGTCCCGCCATCGGCGGACTGGGTGTTGCACAACCGTGTGATTGCACGCACGCTGCACGCTCCAAGTGTCTGACAAGGGAAGTTCACTTAGTCGAAGTGGCGATTCGGAAGGAGACCTATACCAGTGGATAGAGTTTCGAAAGCTGATCACAGATATACCTTCTATATCTGCGATGCGTTGTTCTGAAAAAAGTTATGAGCTTTTCTGGAGCCAAATTTTCGCGCATTTTGAGTCGCAAAATCATGATAATCGCTACACAAAAATGTGCAAGCTCAAGCAAACCACCTAGGAAGCATTGTAGGTCTAGCTCAAGTTTATCCGAACGTTTTCGAGTGTTTTTCGACCACGTTGTTTATTCACAGGCCGTCATTTGCTTCCTAGATCGCACTTCCATTATATGTATATACAAAAAAGCCCATAAGCTCCATCTAGAAGAACGCGTCGCAGATAATGAAGATATGTTTGAGAACATCGTTTTACGTTCTATCCATTGGTAGTTTCCAAAAAGTTTCCTACGGGACGCGTTTTTCTAGATGGAGGTTGTGGGGCTTTTTTGTATACATAATGAAAGTGTGATCTAGGAATGAAATGATGACCTGTGGATGAACAACATGGTCGAAAAACATTCGATAGCATTCGGATAAACTCAAATCAGACTTACAATGCTTATTGGGTGGTTTGCTTAAGCTTGCACACTTTTGTATAACGATTATCATGATTTTGCGACTCAAAAAAATGCACGAAAATTTGGTTTTAGAAAAGCTCATAACTTTTTTCAGAACGACGCATCGCAGATATAGAAGGTATATCTGAGATCAGCTTTCTAAGCTCTATCCACTGGCATAAATCTCCTTCCGAATCGCCACTTCTACTAAGTGAACTTCCCTTGTGATCACTCCGGACAACTCAAATACACCGTCTAATTGGAGCCATACTGCAAAAAAGGCCTAATGGGCAGGTCCAGCGAGTTTTCCTGCACGACAAAATATGGCTCCGTATGGCAAACGTCGTCAAAACTGTTTTGCAAGACTTGACCGGGAGGTACATTAGCATGCAATGTGCTGTTGAGGTAACGCCTCAAAGGATTACCATTCGCCTTGGACTATCGTAAGTCAAAGGATGGGGATTTTACGAGGGAAGTAATTTTGGGGCTCTAAGGCCCGTATGCACGTAATTCCCCCTGGAGAGGAGAAGGGATCTGAGAGGGAAAGCGTCATATCTCGCTACTCTACGTAACTTTCTTCTTCTTTCTCTATCTAGCTCATAAAGTTCTTCATACACTTATACCTACGCATAATGGGTGCCAGGTTACTTCCTTACAAGATTGGTTTTTTGTACTAAAAATATACTACGGCACTGCTAAGCATATTTTCGACGGAAGAAATGGAATTTGAAGATTGTGAATTTTCCGATGATCCCTGGCTGCGAGCTAGGGATTACCGCAGAATTCGATATCCTGAGCTTTTACATAATCATCTTTAGCAGCGCCGTATATATCCACAGTACAATTTTACAGTGTTTCATTGAGTTTTCAGAGAAATAAATGAATGCTTAGCAGTGCCGTAGTATATTTTTAGTACAAAAAACCAATCTTGTAAGGAAGTAACCTGGCATCCATTATGGCATTGAAATTGAGAGGTGATCCAGGGGATCACACAAAATAGTGAAAATCTAATCAATCACGCCAGTAACCTGGCATCCATTATGCGCAGGTATAAGGGTATGAGAACCTTTATAAGAAAGATAGAGAAGGAAGAAGAAAGTTACGTAGAGTAGCGAGATATGACGCATCCTCTTTCAGATTCCCTCCCCTCCCCAGAGGGGATGTACGTGCATACGGGCCTAAGTGAGCCACTTCCCAACCGGCAGCTCAGGTAGTGCTCTAACGGCTAAGATATGCCCCTCCAAACTGGACCACAGGATCGTCGCATGGATTCAGGCCGCAACCCACAGTTTCGCGCGAGGACCCACGAGAAAATGGGTTGCGCCATGAATCCATGTGAAATACGATGCTGGGGTCCAGTTCGAAGGGAATATCCTGGCCGTTAGAGCACTACCTGAGCTGCCAGTTGGGCAGTGGCTCAGATGGGGTCCCAAAATTGCTATTCACGTTAGGTCCCCATATGTCCAGATATGCTTGGATGCTGACTTTAATGAATGGCGTTTCCTTCATTCTGGAGACGATCTCAAATGTTGGTTTTTTACTTCCTTAGCACCAGACTCCCTGAGGTTTTGCACAACTTGTCTGAAAATACAATGAGAAGGTGTGACGGTTGCGTGCAACAACAGAACACACATCTTCAAGATTTTCAACAAAATTTTGTCATTTAGTCAGTTTATGAAAACTTTACGAACTCAAGAAACGACCTAGTAATTGAGATAGGATTTTCATAATCCCAACTATCTAATGGTGGGTAACCTCAGAAATAATTCTTAGCTGGGTCGCTAACTTGCTCATTTTTTGTAGCCCATCTGACAAGTAATGACATAAAGATCTCCCTGATCGGACACTTTGTGTCGTATTTTAGAGACTTCTGACAGTTCGAGAAAATTCCTTTCCGACGCATCCAAGTCGTGTAAACAGCCATTAGACAAACTCACATTCGTATTCTAAAAGTCAGCTTTGGCAGAGCATTTATAGGACATTCGAAAATCCTGACGATGGCGCGACCGCGCGCGACACGCACGCATTTCCAGCAACTTCTTGGTTTTCATCTCCACTAGAATGGTTTTCTGCTTACGTATCACGCGCATTATTATTTTTATTTTTGCTTACTTTAATATAGATACTAAGTGACTGAGCTCAGCATTAGGGTGATAACTTTTTGTACAAGTGTTTTATGCTCCTGGAACGCAAAGACCGCAACTAAAGCCAATGCCATTACGATTTTATAAATGACCTATATGTCGGACTTTATTCATCGCTAGATTTCAAGGTAACATTTTTACATCATCTTATGTTGCTCAATAGGTTAGCTCCGAACGAGGTAGTAAATACTTAGGTGTCACAGTCGCTTCATTTCATATGATCATGTGTGCCATTGCACACACAGTCCACTTTGGCGTCCTCATCCTGGATTTGCAATCGCAAAAACGCAAGAGACTTACCGATTGTTATCGATTACATCAATTTGAGGTGACTAGTAACTAAAAAGGAAAGAAAATGCTAAGAACAGCTTGAAAACACTTACCTGAAGGCTTGTTTCTCCCACGGATCCAGGATGGGGACGCCAAAGGTGAACTGTGTGTGTGCAAAGACACACATGATCATATGAAATGAAGCGACTGTACATACTCCGATTGATACATTTCGAGAATGCAAAATTTCAGACTTGTTTAGAACTTTGCACACGAATTTCCTTTGAGTGTTGTTTACGAAAATGGCATTCAATCCGTTTAGTAAGACAAATGGCGTTACTAGAGTAAACGGCCGAATCTCATCTCAAAATTCGCTAAAACTTCGTAAAGTGCTGTTTCACACGATAAATAGGAAAAATGACCGCTCTCAAAATGAAGACTTATCGTGTGTTTGAGTGAAATCAAACCGATACCTGCCTAATTGCACCATACGGCCATCCTCAGAGAGAATATAATATTCTCATCAGCATGTCAAACAACCTCTCCTGCAAGGTTACAAGAAATTTCCACCTTTTGACCATGTACCATATATCTACAACAACCATAGTGAAAAGCCCACGGAATATTATTTCCGTGGTCAGCACGTAAAAGAGCGGAACAAATGGTAATTTCACAATTTTGCCCTACATCATTGGAGAGTCCTATTTGACGGGTTTTTGACAAAACGCATGTTGCCACATTTGTTTAGGGCTTCGAGAGGATGTTTGCCTAGCTGCAGTATGTCGCTGGGCTGCCGGATCACACTATCCTTCCGTGCTATGCGATGAGTCCGAGAGCGTATCGCTCGCTATGGCTACGGATAAGCGGGCGCGGCTACCCGCCCATTAAAGGCTTCGCATCGTCGAGCGAGCTCGTCACGACGACGGAGACGAGACAAGCGGGCGCGGAACGAGAGGGGTTCGATGTACCGCAGAGCGCAGGGCGAGTGCTTGGCAGCCTTCCAAAAGCTGGCAATCGAGAAGGGGCGTGGCGCGTCCATGAATCGATGCCGTTCCGTCGACGTCGTCGTCGACACGGCGCCGATAGTCCACACTAGCAGCGCAGTAGCACTGGCATCTGAATCGATCCATGTGAGAGCTGAGAGGAGAGCTGGCTGTGTGCTGTGCATCGCTTCGACATGATGCGTTCACCGCCGGTCTGAGACCCGCCGCCCCGTCTCACCCGCCACAGTAACTCTACCGTAATCGCGCATCCAACCGCAGATCGTCGGGCAGCGTGCCGTGCAGCCAGCCGTGCATGGGGTCGGTGCGCGACGTGCCGCAAACTATCGCGCAACTTGTTGCGCACTGCATTCATTGCTTCGGTGAGTGTGTTTAGCTTGATTTTCGCTTTTTTGAATTTTCTCCGATAAATCTCTCAGCTTGTACCCATCTATTGTCTATATTGTTCCTTGCAAACGGTATCTATAGGTTTTTTTTCTGCTAATCTTAGTTCTTGAGCATGTTTTACACTGCTGTTCAAGCTGTCACTCAAGCTGCCATCAAATCTCACCCTTGTTATCGAATCTGATCGTTGCTCTTCCCGTTATCCACGCAGCTTTATCTCACTCTACCATAATATTGATGAAAATGGAAAAAATAAAAATTTCCGCAATTTACCGTGCAAAAACCTTAGCTCCCTTATTTCCTTTGCTTTTTCATTCTCCTTTTCTTCTCCTCTTCGATCTTTACGCACAAAAAAGTACAATCACAATTTTCGTGATGTTTCTCTCTCAGTGACCTTCAAAATATTCTTCCACAGTAGCCTCTACCATAAGGGAGATGAGGAGCCCAACAGATCTAGTTCATCATTTCCCCTTTGTCCTTTTTCCTTATTTGGGTTTTTGCCTCGCCATTATGCGTGATTTATGCCACTTCTTTTGACAAATGTCGAATTTCGTGAATCGATTGAATTAGCACATTTTGTTGCGAGTAACAACTGTGACCGGTTTCGTGCAAATTGAGGATTGTTAGTTGTTATCCTTTTGTGAGCTGTGTAATTGATCTTTTGCCCAAAAACTACCCATAGTGACTTCGAGAAGCTTCCTCAAGCGTATATTATAAGAGTTTGCACCTAATGATGTGGAGGAAAAGCAAAATAAATTTTCTATCCGAGCGAAGCTATCGATTATGCTTTGATGGAAAGTCTTTAGTTTCTGAGGGCGCTACTGAAAAACCTTTTTTTTGGAACTTGAGCTCCAAGTATTAAGCTGATCATATTCTAGCACTTGAAAATGTAAAATAATCGTTCTAGAAATACTTAAGTAAACTTATTGGTTTGTGCAATATGCTTATCACGTACGTCAATTGCAGTATTTCAAAGTATCTTTTGGTGAATTAACCTTCAAAAAATTATATGGTAGCAGAATAAATTTGAAAATCATGCTTATATGGCGAAATCCGATTACCACAATATTCTCTACTTAGATATAGGTCATGACCACCGAGACAAAACAAATTTATTTCAGTGGCCAAAATGCGAAAATCAATTTGGGAGCTTCTTCTAATCGGCTTCTTTTTTGCCACATGTTAAGCATCTTGACTAAAGCACAAAGCGGAAAATCTCCTCTTTTATAATGCGTCAAATCAAGCAATGTTGTTGGAGAAGATTGCGAAATTTGGAAAGTTTTGGTGCAAAAATCAAGCATCAACCTAATACATTTTTTATTGGTCCAGGTTGACCACCCAAACCTTTCATAAATACCATTGTCATTATATGCGGATTAAGTAATGATTACTAGGAAGCTTAGCAGGAAAGAGGACAATTGCTGTGCAAATGAAAAGAACACGAAAGGTTATTGAATAATGCTTTTTGTGATCTTTCTGAATAATGTTAGTCGTCTGCAATAATCCATGGTATTAGATAACTCTAGAGCATGCTTAACTGCAAGTTGCAGACTAGCACGGACTTCTGGATTTCTGTCTGAATATATAAACACCCTACAGTGTAGCAAATCATGAGGTTGGACATGAGGGGCGAAGACAAAACTTTTTTTCTAAGGCGCGCGGCCTCGTAAAAAATGAGTACAAACTTGGTTTCAGAGTCCTATGTGAGTTTTCACTTTGCTTGAAACCAAATGCTTGATTCGCAATATCTTTAGTTGCGCTATACATGATTGTAACAGATAAAAGAATGAGAGACTATTTCATACAGTTAAATTTTTTTTGCCTTTGTTCTGTTGCTTGTTCCTTTTTCCCAAATTTGCTGTTTACCCCAAATTAAGCCAGATACTGGATTGATTTGAAGCGCGCTCAGAACTGCAGCAGCAAATGAACGAATATCGGATAAAATAAACAAATAAATGAATTCTCGTCACTATCTTTGCTTAATGTGTCTATTTTTGCTAACAGTCTCTCTCTCTTCATGACTGATTGTGAGTTGTCTACAACGTAAATGTTATAATATGGGTCGATTTCAATTCAATGTTTGGTCAACTGATTTTTAGTCGATAGTTATATTTTATAAACGAGGATTCGAAGCATCAATAACTTTCGATGTAGATGCTAGAAAAGTAATTTCGACGTTCAAATTTAGTTTTTACAAAGGTGATCTTTCGACACTGGTTATACGGCCATCTCATTTAGGTTATCTTTTGTAAGCTAAATTCTCCCCATGGTTTGCGTTTCTGTGTCCCGTGGGAAGATATTAGGTCGGCAGATAATTCCTGAACCTTCAAATTTTATTGTCAATCGAAATCATCTTTAGAAAAATTTGCATGACATTATTTGCAAGCCTTTCGTATCAAAACTTGAATGACGCAGAAAAATAAAGTATCTCTAAGAATGTTTATGATTTTTCAAATAATTTTCCTCTTGTTTTTGATACGCTATAGGCGTTGTAATAGAGGCAATGCGAATACGATCTATTAGGTTGGTGCAAAAATAATGCGCGTTTTGCGAGTTCTCACTTTGACGTGCTATAACTTTTTAAGAAATCCACAATTTTCAGTGCGGCAAAGTTCATCAGAGGCACCAAACCTCTCTCTATACAGCGCACATTAATTTATGTTATTGTCGCAAATCGGTGGAAAAATATGGATTGATAAGCAAAAAAAAATTTTTTTTCGGAAACCTCGTATTTGAATGATCATAACTTCCTTCAGGATTTGTCGGTATGAATGGTAAGTTGACTGTCTTGTAGCCGCAAGCCAGTAGTACAAAAAAAGTGAAAAAGGGCTCAAATAAAGAATATTTGCGAAAAGGAAAAAAATAATATTCAAAATAGTCCGCTTTTTTCGACATTTTTTCGTAGCCCTCAAAATCCCAAAATATGGAGTTTTTTGATTTTCTGTGTACTGAACAGCTTCCACATTTCTGCAAAAACTGTCAGTAGGAGGCCCACCCTTACGCTTACAGAAATGAGCAGAACTTTGGCGATTGCCCTTTTCAAAGGAAATCTATGGGCCACAGAATGGCCAAAACCATCACTCATGTTGAGGCGCCGAGATCTCAGTTTAAGTAATGTCTAGGAAAACAGTAAAGCATGCATTATGTAGAAAACTTCCACTACATACAGTAGTTGAATTTTCAAAAGAATGCCTTTACTCGCGCTTGAATTCTGGCCCAAAAAGTAAGTGCAATGAAATTCTGGTTTTGAGTGCTCTTGTATGAAGCTCTATAAATTTTTAACGAATGAGACTAGAAGCTTCTTTCAACCACCGTTGAATAGAGCATAAAAAAGCTTCTTGACAAGTGCTGGGTAAGTTTCATAGGAGAAACTTCGATGGAGATAAGCTATCTTGAAACAAGGGCTAGAAAAACGCGCATTACTTTTGCACCAACCTAATAAAAAATTGATGAGAAGAAGCAGAACGAGAGGCAGGAGAAAATTTGAAAGAATGAGCATTTTGAATATATTTATGGAATTATCAAACCGGCCTGGAAGGCATTTGCAGCATCTTTCCGTCGACATTAGAACCTGTCGATTTCTAGAAATCAAATCCAAGATTTGAGTATTTTGAATTTCTAAAAGTCAAAATTTTTCAGATCAGAGCAGTAAAATTATCCATCAACTTAACAATTTCGGTGGAGAAACACTTTTGAAAGAAATGTGTAAGCATTATTTCAGTTTTCTGCATTAGCTCTTCAGTCTCAAAAGTTAAACTCATATTTATTACATAGCCCAAACCTCCAGATTTTAGCAAGCTTTGGTCTTTAGTCTAGCCCTGGCAGACTACCAATAACTGACATCATCTGCCCTTGAGCGAATGCCGAGATTAGAAACAAATCCCGTGTCTCATAGCAGTGGATGCAGCGGGGAAATATATTGCTTAAGATGCAATGAATGCAAATTGGTTCCACATTCATACTCGTGATGGCCGGGCGCATATGATTCTCTGCATGGCAATGCAGCGATAAGAAGTGTCCAAAGGATTTGCCAAAAAATAGTTGAAATGGATTGCGATGGAATGCACATCATCCGTGCAGTTCTTTTCTGCTTGTAATCCAATGTGTATCAATGAATTCAAGTGTCGAAGATTTGATGCGTGCGGCACATTTTGCATTTGAATGTCGCTTGGCATCCTGATCGAAAGAATCTGAGATGTGATTGTAACAGACGAAGACCACGCACGTTCGAAGGTTATCTCACCACTGAATCATCTTTGAAAGTATACAGTGTATAGAACATCAATAAATATATCGGCGGTATTGTTCCTTTTATTTTCACATCCTCGTTCATCATCATAGCGCTCTACATTCTCAAAAAAGCAAAAAAATTCACGCAGTTCAATTTGTACTTTAACCAGCTCTGCGGTGTTCGCATGCAAATAGATTCGCAAAATATGGAAGAAAAAACAGAAACGCCGCAAAATGGAAAATTCCGCTCCCCACCCCCCCCCCCCTCGCCTCCTGACAGAATATTTGCTATACACGTATGAGTCTAATTCTCTGTTTATGTAATTAAACATGCATGATTTTCTAACAAGAAGAAGCAGCCGTTTCAAAGGACGCTTAGAAAAATTGTTTTGAGATTCAAAACAACTTTTTTAACTATACTCAAGGTTCAGCTAAAATGTACAAAAACATGATACAAGACTAGATCGTCCATTGGAAACAGAATCATTTTCCAAGTAAAACAACCTAAAATTTATAAGTTGCGCCTATTCATAGAGAGTATGATTCATGTCGGATTTGGAATATACCCAGTGAAGCCACTGGTGACTGTGTAAAGAATACGAATTGGGTGATCCAAAAATATTGTAATTTTGATTAGTAAATTTGATACGTAGTCTTAAAAGGAATATTGACTATGGTTTTTGTTATCAAATGTCTACGGTCCGCAAACTGCGTTTGCATCGCTTGTCGAGTTATTTTAGTTGGAACTAGGAGTGCAACTGCCCCAAAATTGAACGCATGAGTGCATTGTGGCAAACTGAACGTTTGCAAACCCATTCAAAACACTGCTTGGATAAAATCTGGTTGCGATATATTTTAAGCCAAAATCCATTGTAATCTCCTCTCAATGAACTCATCACTCCGTTGTATGAATAAGTTCTTTTTTCACAGAAGAACATGTGACGCTATGTTCCTGCAGATTGATAGAACATTCTTGATAGGTTTCTGGAATGAACTTCTCCTGCTAAGACTAAGTTTTTGCCTTTTGGTGATTATAGCTAAAAAGGGAACCCTTTTTAGTCAAATTGGCCTTTCCAACTAATCCCTATATCACTGCGAAGAGCATTGAACGCTGATTCTAAATCTGTTTTCCGCTTCTGCCTCTCCAAGAAGTTATGGGCTTTATAAGTCCATTGAGCTTAGTGCCACAGAATTAAGGAAAACCTCAAAAAATACATACGGGATTTTTAATGGTTGTTTCCTTTTTGTAGTTAATATACTTGATTTAAAAACGAATAGCCACTTTCATTTTTTTACAAGTGTTCGCTAACTTTGCCACTCAAAGCTTAACAAATTTGGATTTTGAACGCTCATAATTTCATCCAAAAAGTTGCGGGATGAGTTCAATGATCTTCTGGGTGATATAGGACGTAAATGAAAAGGCCACTTTGGCCAAAAAGGTTTCCCTTGTGAGATTACAAACCTGGAATGACATCGAAGTCCCCGCGTCATTTTGGACCACTAATAGATCTAGGTCAAGAACTTGAAGGAACAACCGTTATGTTATCGTATATTATTGTGTTATCATATTTGGGCAAATTGCAGGACTAAATGGCTGTTTGGAAGACCACTTTTTCTTTTATTACCGTTTATAGAGTTTCAGTAGTAGCAGCACTATAATGTCAGTGTCTAATTATCCTGAAATTTTGATAAGTCCACTAGTTTTGCAAGCTTCTGCTTTCCTCAAACCATGTATTTTGCAAAGCTGTGAGAATGTAGTAGATCTGTCGTATCAAAAACCGCTGCAAGACTCAGAAAGACGCCCAATGCTTTAGTAAAACAGAACTGTATTATTACTGTTAATATATTACATTATATTGTATTATTACTGTTAATATATTACATTATACTGTATTATTTATTTATTTGCATCGTAGACGATGCACCAGCTCATAATAATAATAAACTGACGAATAAATGTGGAATGGGGTAGAAGAAGGCAAAAATGATTTGAATTTGCTCTCACTTTCGAGTCGTATCCATAACAGATCTCATAGGCTCAGTTTAGAATCTTGGGAGGAGGATGAAGCTCATGAGCTGCTGACAAAGGCCACGAACTGGGGATGCCAAATCTACTTAATGGTGTCAGAAAAGTTTAAGTGGAATTCTAATTATTATTAATTATATTATGTGTACTATCACCAGTTTCATGGGGATGAAGCAATAATTCTAAAGTCAAAGAATCAAAGCTTCGGCTGACTTATCTGCATGCGGACATATGCAGGGATTTGGAGTAACCTCATTTTTGCCGCTGTCTGACTAATCACTTTCTTTATTTTCATGCGATTCAAACACCGAGCGAAGACTCGTTCTGTAGTGCTTTCTTCAAACTTGTGTTCTGCGCTCTAATTCAAGGCCGTTTCCATTGAAAACCACAACACATCTATTCCTATCGAGAACTAATGCAAACTTGATGTGAGTGCCGCGTGATGGGCACGAGTATGAGGAGAAATACCGAGACAAATCGAATATTTGATATGTTGTTTTGACTTGAGGGATAGTATTTTTTCAATACTTTTGTTTCTGCCACAAATTATTCAGCTAATTGGAAGTTGACCTGGATCACTATAGAATTTCCAAGATTGCTGTTCTTTTGATGGATGCTGGTTGGTGCTAACACTACTATTACACATTGCGATGAGGAGTTACACCAGAACCTTGATTATACATCAAAGACCAGTTTCTATTATGATCGAGGAGATTCAATGATGACAAACTCTAAGAAACAGTAAAAATCCCGCAACCTGTACAATCACTTTGGGGGAATAAAATGTAGCAGCATGCCGTTAATCACAGATAATTTCGAATAAAGGAGATATAAAGTCGAAACATCTCATGTGGCTGCCCTACGGCCGCATACAAAATGAATCATTGGACTTCTGCGATTTCACCGTTTTAGCACATTTGTTGTGATTATAATTTTAATTTTTCTGATTATAATTATTACGGTAGAAACTTGAAACATATGGTGTCAATGTGGAAAAAGCTGCCGTTTCAAAATTTTTCAAAAATTGTGAAAACTTGTGTAATAGGGTTTTTATAGACGCTGAGTTCAATACTCAACTATTCACAAGATTACGAAGCTTTCTAAACGGTGTAGTCGCACTTTTTAGGAACATTGAAAAAAAGGCCGCTACCTCTTACCTGGCATAACTCTTTAATGAAGCATCATAATAAGTTGGGAACTTTACAGTTATAACCAGCAATTCTAATTAGCCTGGTGTAAAAGTTTTCAGGCTGTTTTGTTTCCTTTCTGAGGCAAAATATGGCCTTTCATGGTTCAAAACCCTCTTTGAAGTTTCTACCGTAACCCTACAGAAGAGAGATGGGTAATTCGTTCTATAATGGAAATCTAAGTTGAAGCCAGCTCTACAAAACGTCACCTGAAGCAAGGCAAAAGACTTCTTGGGAAGAGAGATATTAACGATCACGTTCTAAACATTTTTTGGGACACCCTGTATATCAGCTTGGCTCGAAAGTTCTTGCGCATAAAAACATAACTTCTTGCTCTCTCAACGATTTGCACGAACTTAATGTTGCTAAATAGAGGAATCCCTTTTCTTTGTAATAGTGCCTTTGCTGCTCTCCAATAAGAGGTAGATTTTACGATGGAAGCACGAGAATTAAATTACTTCAACTTCAGTCATTTTGAATCAGACTGCTAAAAACCTGAAACTTCGAAAAAATTGAGAACAAGCACTATAGTAAGTCTTTGAATCCACTCTTTTCATCTGTGCAGAGTTTGTATTAAAAAAGCATTTTTTGAAAAGCTGTGATTCTTGGAAAAGAAATTTCAAAAAATCAAATTTGCTGTTTTTGGTTAGCCAGAAATGAGCGTTTTTTATCTCGATCAGATCTTTTTATATCTTTTTTTTTTGCTTCAAAAACCTAGTGGAATATCTTAACTTGTCTGTCACTCTCAAGCTCTCACATACAGGGGCACTAAATGGTACAAGCAGCCTGCGTTAAAATTTTTCTAACAAGTTTTCGGGATCGGAAATGTTCTGAAGTGGAAGTAAATTGGAGCTCCTACCATATTTCTACAGTAACGTGATAGGCTGACCATGGATAACATGACAATTTGGGCTTCAGCTCCGCACAATACTAGCTAAACTACCACCAGGGGTGTTACCGTATAGATTGCAGGCCGTGCATCTGATCCAACAGAAGAGCGGTTTGAATTTGGTTTAGGGGATCCACAACAGCATTAATCATGAAACAAATCGCGCGACATCATTTGCATTTATCGCAACATCGCTTTGAATCCATTATTTACTAGCGCGCGAGGCCTAACAAGGGAAGGATATTTGGCTGGTTAGCATTTCCATATAAAATGTATACAGTTTTATAGAGCATGGAACGCTGATTTCAAGTGTGCTCTCGGTATCTGCAAAACTTTTCTGAGAGTAGGGTTATGAAAAATTTTTAAGCAGAAACTTGTACGCGCGCTTACCAGATGGGGCCATGATTACTGCCAAAGCGCTTTATGCACTTGATATCCTCAGTCTAATAAGCATATGGAAGTCATTACTCCTTTGCGCCGGGAAGAAATCAATACCTTAGCCAGACCCTTGAATTTTAGTCTCAAATAAAATCCTGTAACCCTTCTCCCAAAAGCGTTTTGCAGATATCAAGAGCGAATTTGTAAGCAGCGTTTATGATGTATAAGACAGTGTACATTTCAAATGAAAGTCTACTTCGAAGTGTCCTTCCCTTGTAAGTGGGAGCAATGCCGACATTTCAAGATCTTAAAGCGCTTCTCCCACAGCTTTGGTTAATTTTAAGCTCTGCATACGACATTCAGAATTCGCCATCCTTTATTCCGTTTGAAGAACATTCGCGGTCTTTTCGCTTTCAAAATGTCGAAGCTCACATACTAACCTGCGTATGCGAAATGCTTTAGATCTCCTGAAACCATAAGAACCGGTTTCTTCCAAACTTTAATTCTATGGCTCGAAGTCCATAGCAAATTGCTCTGAATTACTAGCGCATAAGTTTCCAGAAAGAATGCAAAAAGATGTTTATCTGCATTATGTTCATCACCACTTCTTCTGCTAGAAAGTTTTGAGTGATTGTTCATCGCTAGCCCAGGTGTTGCACTGATCTCATTGATCTACGTTATCGTCTCAGCTTCGTTTCCAGGTTATGCCCTTCAACTCAATCCCATTTTTTTTTTCAACTAATTCTCACGTCTTTCTTACTACCTATTTCTGCTCGCTGCAGCTTTTCTTTTATCATTTCTTTCTGTAGCGAAGCAGCAAGAAGAGATTTTCATAAGCAAGTTGTTCGTTTTCTGTAAGCTTCTGTTTCATCCTTAGAAGCGTGATAATCACCAATAAAACTTTTTTCTAATCAGTACCTCTACATATCTGTTATAGACTTTCTAACTTTAGATGACGAGGGCTCCGTTACCGACGATGATTTCTTGTACAGTCTTTTCATTGCTCATCAGTGGCTAGTGGACAGTGTTCAGTTGATGACTCAGTTTACCACTGCTTTGCAGGTACACAATTGATATGGTGATTATCACACTGAACTCATCATTAGAGTGTTGAATTTTTCGGTTCTTTTTGGTTGACTGTGCAGTTTTGCCATTAGTAACTACTTTTAAGTTCAAAAAATGAGGATGGGAAGGTGACATGATATAGTAAAGAAAAAATTCTTTACTTTTGGTCGAGTTTCACATCTACAGTTTGAGAGTAAAGCTTTTATATAGGAGGCCAAGAATGTCACTGCTAGAACTCGCTTGAGTTTGGCCGTGGTTTACTGGATACGACGGTTTCCTCATCACTTCGATGGCCATCCACAACTGTGCTCGCTGACGGTTCGATTTCGGGCCCTAGCGGATGATGTTCCGGATGAGACAAGGCAAATGATCGACGTATCCAACCTGTGAGTTTTATGATTAGGTAATTTGTGAAAATAGTAAGTAGACACCAAATTTCAAAACTTCGCTAGTTGCGGCTATAAAAGAAAACGCTTATGACACTATGCCTTTTGGATCACATCTGTCCAAGTTTTGATTGCGTAACACCCAGAACAAGTCTCGTAAGTTTATGCAACTTGAGTTCAGAATTTTGGCGATTTTTGAGTCAATTTTGCTATCATGCGCCTCCAATATATCAGTCTGCTAAACTAACTGTAATGGATAAAATCCTGGAAGAAGAGGCACATAGAAGAAGAGGCCCCTGCTCGGCAGGGCTCAACGCAGGTGGCTTCTAAGCAAGTTGGATATCGTTTTTGGGACAAAAAGCAAAGGGGATATCGTTTTTGTGGGTCCAAAAATAGTTTTTTTTAGTCCATCGTTTCTTTTCTTTAGTCGACTTGGATATTTCGCATAAGCGTCAAAGAGGACTTCGTAAAATTTTGCGAAAGTGATTGGGATTTCGTTTTTTTTTGCATTTGGAAAGCCACCTCGTGCCCAGCCCTGCTCAAAGGTCATTAACACAAGAGTAAAGATATCTCTGTCTTTATATCGCAATGATTTGGTGAAACATTAAGATATTGCAGATTCTTAGTTATGCTTATATCTAAAATGAAAAGGAAGATGCTACAAGTCAAAAAAAAACGTTTCAGGCCATCTTATGCATGGATGAGAGCGCTGTCAGTACGACAACCTGTTGCTCGACAAGTATCGTTGTCTTTCGAGCAGTGGAGTCCTGAAGACATCTCAACGTCGCTGTCACACATTGACTATAAAGTGCTTAGCAGGATTACTGTAGGTTTTGAATCTGAGCGATGTTCTGATTCATATTTGTAATGTTGCCTGTTTGATAATTTCTTGTATACTGATTTTGCAAATCCCCAAATTTTACCTTCATCTGCTACATTAAACCAGCATACTGAAGTGGAAAAAACGTTCTATTTCTTTTCTTTATCCAAAGTGGTTGGATTTTGTTGCAGATTGCCGAGCTGAAGCAATACGTCAAGGACGGGTCACCTGCGAAGACGCCAATGTTGGAGAGGTCGATTTCTGTATTTAATGTTAGTTTTTTTTCCTAATGGTGTGCTATCAATATCCCTCAAAAATTTTAAGAACCTCTCAAACTGGGTACAAATCATGGTATTGAGCAAAACTACGCCAAAGGAGAGAGCTGCCATTGTTACTAAATTTGTCAATGTAGGAAAAGTGAGTAACATTTGCTAGAAATTATTTATTGTCGTTTCTATGGCCTCTTTCAGCATTTACGAAAATTATGCAATTTTAACACTTTAATGGCTGTGATTGGTGGAATTACACATAGTAATATCTCGCGGCTGTCCAAAACTAGTTCACAACTGACACCACAAACGAAAAAGGTAAATGACTAGACTGCTCCTGCAAAAATAAATTCTTCAATCGTTACAGGACCTTAGCCAACTTACAAATCTGTTGTCAATTCAGTCAAACTTTACGGAGTACAGAAAGGCACTTGCATCAATAGGGACACATTTTAGAATTCCGATTATGTGAGTCACATTTTTCTGATTGCTATAATAAAATATAATGAAGTAGACACACTGCTCAGAATGTATATTATATTTGCTATGGTACAATAAGTGTACAAAATAATTCGCACTTTTTTACCCTTCTCTCTTTTTTGATCAATTTCTTGCAGAGGCGTTCATTTGAAGGATCTCGTTGCTGCCACATGTTGCTCTTCGGACATTGAAAAAACCAAAACCATCAGCATTCGAAGGTAATTAAAACTTGATTCTCTTCTTTAGACTGTGGCTTTCTACAAATCACCTCCTCACTTATAAATCGATATACGATATCACTCTTTTCTGATTACAGACTCCATCGTCTCGCTACCTTGCTTTCACATTTCATGATATTCAATCAGCGACAACATAACTTTCCGGAGGCAAACCTGGACCTAATAAACACCTTGAAGGTAAGATTTTATGGATACCTACATCTGGCTGGGAAAAATATCAGATGTGCAAAGGAGCAATGGGACAGCTCGAAGAGCAAATCAAATCCTATACGCGGTGAGCTAAAGTTCCTCATAAATCGTGATCCACGTAAACTTTGAAACCAAAATGTCTGAAGACTTATTACACCAAAATTGGATTCCTTGTCCAACAAGGCTCTCGGATCTACTCAAGTATGCGTCCTCTATTTCTCTTGAAGGTATAGTTGTTGCATCTTTTCTGCTGCTGAAATTCGAGAAACAATTGAGCAACAATTTCGAAAATGATCCTTTCCCGGTGGTTTATGTGGATAATGTGATATTTTCTGATCATCACATATCAGTGGCTGTCCCAGGATTTCGGACTGGGGGGAGAGCAAAATTTTTTTCAAATGAAGGTGCTGGCGTTAGCACGCACTCCGAAGATTTTTTGGGGTGCTTTATAAATTTTTTGCTGGTCCCTAACCCCTAAAATCTTGAAAAAGGGAGTGTGGCTAATGCCACGCCCAGGAAGAATTTTTTCACAAGCTAAATTTGAATTCTTAAAAAATTTTAAAAATTATTCTAATTATTTATAAGAATAAACAACTCACTTGCACATTTTTGTAAGCCATGTATGTAAATTTCCAAAATTTCGCGACCCATTCTCGGGGGGGGGGAGGCCCTTCCCCCTCCCTCCCCCCTCTCGTCCGCCACTGTTACATATGCCGCATGTACTTTTAAAGATTTGTGCTAAATAGTGGACGTCATGCAGGAGGCAGCAAAGGCTTACCGCATTTGCCTCTGGAAGCGCTTGGGGAGCTCCAGATTCCTCGCGCCTCTAATCATTTTTCACACCTCTGATACTTTACAAGTTGAAGAATTGAACGGAAATCTTTTTGGAGGTATCTCACCCCGGATCAATTTGGGATTCTCGCAATTTCTTTCAATCTCAGCTATAATCGATTTCAACTTATTTGGATATTGGGTTCAGGAAATTTTACTACAAAATTCGCAACAGAAGGAACTGATTCTGATGCAGAATAAAGGACGAGTGCAATAATTCTTCAAGGTTTCTGTCTTCGATCGGAATAACTGAGAAAGATTTACATGTTTATGCTTGAGATTCTGGTCTGAAGATTGAATAGACCAATTCATACTTTAGAATCATTTGACGTTGAATGGCTATTTATGAGTCCTTTTTGAACTTGTTATCTATCTTACTTGCTACGAATTTAAAACATAAAAGCTATCTCAAAACTTGCCACGTTTTGAAAAATCAACGATCAATTTGGAATAGGTCATCTATAATTAGAAGTGCGAAGAAGTAATTAGAGGCGCGAGGAAGTCTGAAGTTCCTCAGGTACTTCCATAAGCAGAAGCGGCGAGCCTTTGCTGCCTCCTGCCCGACCGCCCTAAATAGTCACCGTAGTGGAAGATGCGCAGGTTGCGTTTGCTGAATGTGGCCATCAATTTTTGAATTTAGAGCCATAAAAGAAATTGCATAAAGTGAATATTTGCATCGCATGCTGACAAATAGGAGGTTCGTAGATTTTTCTGGGCAAGGTCGACTTCTAAAGTACTCTAATCGTTCTTAGATTGATTATGAACTTTTCGTAGGGTGTATCTTGGATCTCTAAATCTTGACCATCTTGTAGAGCTTGTATTTCTTCACCTAATCCTTTCTTGCATTTTCGATGCTCATCCTGCGAGTTGCATAAAAAGTCATCAGCTTTCCAACCTAATACGGTGTCTCGCTGGAAATTTTGCGCTTTTGTCAAAGGCTGATCATAAATTCAGGATGCAATGTCGTAACATTGCAGGTATCGCTAGACATTCGTTACAACGAAGAGGACATCTATGAGTTGTCGTTACGACGGGAACCGCGCACATTTATGACGGTAATTCAAGTTCCTGAGTTATTTCTAAGTTATTGCTGAGTATCTACCAAAGTTATGGATGTAGTAAAATTTATTTACCATAGTAAGGCAAACAGATTCGTCGGGCTTAGTAGCAAAAGTCGCGAGTGAATTTTTTGCCGAAGACTTTTGCAAAAGAAACTTTGGTAAGTAACCACCAAAACTTGCAGAAAAAGCGACACAGGTATCCATCTACAACAGCTAGTAGCAAAATTGTTTTTCTTGTTCAAAAAACTAATAGTAATCTGGCTCTAAAAAATAATGAATGATTAAGTATTTGAGCTTAGTGTGACAGATGATTGGGTTGGGGTTGTTCTCCAAGCGTAACTTTAATTCGAAAAAATGAGGGAAACAAATAAGGAAGGATGTATACAATTCAAATGCGATTCTCTTCATCTGACACATCCTAGCGAATGCCCATAGCAACTTATCCTCACAGCTCATCTTCTGCTTATACTCTAATGATTTTTCAGTTCGAGCCATCAACACCAGTCGTATTTGCCGAATGGGCTTCGGGTGTATCAGCTACTCTAGATCCAGAAACAGTAAACAAACACGTGACTGCAATGGTCGATGCAGTAAGTCAATTATCTTTCACAAATTGTCGTTTTAATATCTTTGATATAATATATGTGATTGTGATAGTGTAAGAAGAAAGAAAAGTATATTCAGATCTCACTGGATCTCTTAGCACTTTTAGCGATCAAAACTCAGAAAAAAACTCGAACAAGCATTCTTCTCTGACATCTTGTGGCCATGATATGCCAAAATTGCTTTTTGATTAAGAATCTGGTAGAAGCCGCATGAACTTCTTCTTCCTGATTTCATTCAAATATTTAAAGCTGAAGAAAATAACGATTTTCGGAAATTTAAGTCGAAAACCAATGGACCAGCTAATAGAACGCATGAAGGTTCAAAGAAAAGTGCAAATACTAGAGTTTAACGACTGAAAAAAAACACAATGGAAACATTAGACTACGTTTTGGACGCTCATTACTTTTGATCATTTCTTGATGCTTCTTATAAGCATTTTTCCCCGGGATGAATGAGAAGATAACGATCCTCAAATATGAAATTGTTGCCTTTACTATGAGGAGGGGGGGGGGAGGGGTGGCCACACATTTGCTGATATGAGCCGATTTAACGTGAAGTTTTGGAATTTTACCTTTTATACACCTCGTACGCTAATTAACATGCCGGCTGCACCGCAATATTCGAATTTAGTACTTTTGAGATTTTGTTAGACTCAAAAAATTCCTAGATCGTCCAACAAGTTGACCACGATAGATATCCAATGCTGCTTTCAAGGTTTTCAAACACTATGACCACGATAGGGACGGATATATCAGTCAAGCAGAATTTCGACAAATCTCAGGAAATTTTCCATTTATCGATCCATTTGGCGCTATCGATTTGGACAGGTTTGTTCACTGAAATCTGTTTTCTTCTCAGTTTTTAGCGAGTACCTGATTACATCTCATTAACCGACAGCAGAAAGAGTTATAAAAGATGTGCGAATATGAACGATATTTTTTAGAGATGGACAAATATCACGTGAAGAGCTGCGAACTTATTTCGTGAAAGCCAACAATGATTCCGTAGACTTTCGCCTCGGATTCAAGCACAATTTCCACGAGACGACGTTTCTTACGCCAACGACGTGCGGTCATTGCGGTCGTCTGGTTCGTCTATGATGCGATATAGTTAATTGCATTCTAAATTATCTTGCTCTATTTAGCTTTGGGGACTGATACGTCAAGGATGGAAATGCAAGGACTGCGGTCTGGCGGTGCATTGCGACTGTAAAGCAAATGCGGTTGCGGAATGTCGGCGTAGATCGTCATCGATAGTGGAGTGGATCACTCCAAGAAGTGATGGATCCAAGAACAGATTTTCGATGTCCAAGTGGGTGATGTTTAGATTGTTAGCTGCACCCTTCTCAGTTTGTTTGAGATAAAATAGTCGAACCTGAGCTGTAGGTAGATGCAGTGGGGTTCAAAATCTATGGAGTCAGCCTGATAGGACAATCAATAATATTGTTCTTTTGCAACGTTGCTTAATTGCTCATAGAAAGCAAGGATGGGGCAGGATTTAAAAACATGCGTTCAGTGTGTTAAGCCGTTATAAGGCGCCAAAAATTTACTACAATACCGCTCACATTTTTTGAAAAAAAGACGCGGATGTCGCTTTGATGTATGAACATCACAGTCGCGTGGCCATATCTCGCTTCAGAGTGGACGAATTCTGCATCTAAAGCCACCTCGACTCAGCTCGGCGCGGCGCATCTTCTGATGTGTAGAAGTGTCCACGACACAGTAGAAGGTTAGATTCCACGAATCGTTTCAGATTTTTGTTTACGGTAAGTTACTCAGTGTGCTTATTCATTGCACTCACTGGGCAACCTACATCTGAAACGATTTGTGAAATCTGACCTCCTATTGTGTCCAAGTGGACACTTCTACATATCAGAGATGCGCCGCGCCGAGCTGAGTCGAATGGTGGTTTCAGATGCAGAATTCGTCCACTCTGAAGCGAGAAATGGCCACGCGACGGTGAAGTTCATACATGATGCGACATTCGCGTCTTTTTTTTTTCAAAAAATGTGAGCGGTAGTAAATTCAGCGATACCTCTCACGTAGTACTACGTTGTTTCGAAAGTTTTACTCGTTTTTTTTTGTGGATTTAAATAATCATTTCAATGGTTCAATAATTGTTCAATTATAATATTATTCAGTAATAAAAAATTGTTTTCATGGGACTTTAATCGTTCTTTGAACCTATACCTTGAAGCAACAGCGAAACAAATGTGGAAATTTTTTTTTGCTCTATTGCCATCGAATCTACAGCTAAAGGAATCTCTTTTTGAAATATATTATGCTTGCTGAGGAGTTGTGCTACAAAATGCTTATCGAGACATTTAGAAATATTTCAACCAATTTTTAGCATAAGCGTACTATCCCTGCAGTCATTTGGAGCTGCACAAAAATCATAAGCGCAATGTAATTTTGTGAACATGTGTAATGAACTTCTGCTCTATACACTGAGACTAGACAAGAGCACTTACTGCTAAAAATCGAGCAGGTTTTCTCAATTGTCTGTTGCAAACGAAATCAAAAAAGAAAATCAAAAAAGCGTTTTTTCTTCTACCTCTGAGAGAGCGAAAAAAGTGGGTCCTTTCGAATCTTTTCGCAGTTTCTCTGAAAAAGTTCGTTGAAATCCAAGGTCAGCAATATTGCATAGCCGACTAGTTTCTAGACAGTGATCAGTGCTAGTGAAATCTACTACATTCCAAATAATCTTATCGTTTCTCAGAGTAGAGCTTCTTAAAAGAGAATAAGGTGATATTCGCCTAGAGAATCTTTCCTAATGTTGCTTGGTTCCTTAGTATGCATAGGATTGGTACATTTGTAGTTTGTATGGTAATTTCAAAGAAATTTATCCCAAGTTAGATACTTTTGAGACGAGAACCTTTAAAACAACACATTACAAAAAACAAACGATGTGTATATGTCGGAAAGATTAAAGCACAGCTCGCTTCGAAATTCACAGGACTTGAACCAGTCTCCACACTGTAACAAAGTAGCTGCCCAATCAGTCATGTGAACGTTGGATGGTGCAAATCTGATTTGTTTCTAGGAAAAGCTCCCGTCCACGAACGGTTTCCACAATATCATCTTCGCCATCACCGGAACCTGGTCCGCTTCCGGGAAGCAGCCACACAGGAGAGAAGTTAGGATGTCTAAATAAACTTCATCTGCCATCAATTCGAGGAAATAGACCACACTCAGAAAGCACGGAATGCTAGTATGTTTATTTTTCTTTAGAAGTTTGTTTTGCATAGTTATATCATCCCAAAATCTTCTCGCTTGTTTTAGAATTTATCCTCAATAGGACAATGCTCATCTAGAAGTTCTAGCCCCATCCCGACAAAAAAATTACGGACCGCCACTGGTATATAGCAGTGACGGTCCGAGAATTTCCGTCCGTGGGGGGGGGGGCGGCAAGAATTTTTCTTTAGATGAAGGTGCGTGGCGTCACCCACGCACTCCGAATGTTTTTTTTTCGAGATGTCTCTCAGAATTTTTGCGGGTCAATAATGAAATCCAGGAGAAGGCAATGCTAATTTTAATTTCTCAAAAATTCCAGAACTTAAGTTCCAGGATCTCTCTTCTCTAAACCTGGGCATATTGATATATTGTCTTCTGTTATATTATGCCAGAACCAGAATATAATAGAAGACAATCCCAGAAATTATTCTGATTATTCACAGGTATAAACAAGTCCCCCCCCCCTTCTGCCCGCCACTGATAGTAGTAGAGTTGTTTAACGTGAAATAATTGTGAAAGGAATCCAGTGTTTTCTTCTTTTTCTTCCTGTCTTGAAATAATCCTTGTTTCATAGTTACTTTTACATTTTCAAAGTAACGCTGCTTATTTCAGTAAATCCTACAGTTTTTCACCTGACGATGAACGCTGCCTGGCCAGCCTCGCATGCGAGGAAGTGTTCGACGACGACTCGAGCAGTGCCTACGAAAACGGAACCTGAACTGCCATGCGACCCATGGTTTAGACATACTTCTCCGGCAAACGGACTGTCGCCGACTGGCTAAAGCGGCGTCGAGCAATGAGGCAGTCAAGCCCAGGAAATTGAGAAGATCTACCAGATTTCAAAGGAAGCTCAAGACTACGATTTACCAGTGCTTGTGGAGAATTTTGACCTTCTGCCACATCTAATTGATCCACTTGCCTTGCTTTGTTTTCAGCCACGGCTATCTTTCGCCTGATTTGCTGTTTTGAATTTATTTTGCTCACTCAGAAAAGCGCTTCTAGGGTCAAATTGATTGAAAACGCGTTACTAGACGTTTTCAATACGTCTGCATTCCAGCTGTTATATGCTTGTTTGCGCAATTTACTTATACATAACGAAGAAATATTTTCGGGTCGACTTACAAAGGTCATCACACCTGTCTTGTTATAATTCGCCTTCATGAGGTTTGCTGTCATTCATGCCATGAAAATTCAGCAATATCATAATTATTTTGTAAGCAGTTTACTGTTGGGTTAAGATGATCTCGACCTGCAGATTTCCATAAAGTATTTGGTGATGTTCTGTGCTGTTGTTCACTTTTCCTCTAAACTGTCATTCTTCGGTTGATGTAGAGTTCTCGCTCTGCTAACAACACTTGAGCCACGGGCATACCTCAAATTCACTCGCGACGCAACTTGGCAGTACTCCAGTTGCTTAAAACTCGTCGCAATTTTAATGTCAGCACACGGAAAATAGCACATTTTATCGACTCACAAAGATTGAATACACCAAGCATTTGTGGTTTGCGAGTGTTGGGTTTGAAGAGATCTGCCGGATGAACAAATCGCTTGGCAACTAAAATCGCGAAAGGTATGCCCAGGGCGTTACGCACTCAGGCCTTACGCTTAGGAAATTGCCATGTCGCATCAAAACCCGCCTTCAAGGGCATTTTATCAGGTAATGTTTATAATTTTAGGGTGAACGGTAAAAAATGGGACACTTACGAAACTGGAGGTTTCTCAAGAAAGAGAATTGATAAGACATTCCAATTTTGATAGATGTTAGAATATTTTATTCTCTTTCAGATAATACCTAAATAAGTTCATTTACATAATTAATAATTTTTTTACTTGCTGAAATGCAAAGTTAATCACTTCTACAAATTATGAACTTTGAGCAGTATCTGCGCAATGAAACATGTGAAAAAGTACCACTGCTGGAGTGGGTGGTGAGACAGTCACCAAACCCACGACGGCTTGGCGGTCTCAACTTTCAAAGTCAGGAGATATGGCCATTAGCAACTTCAAGAGCAAAAATACGCGTTATTTAATTCTTTGTAGGTGAACGCACATTTTCTAGGTACCATCTGATAGAGCTTTTTACGCTCTATCCATCCACATGCAGATTACCTCAGATTTTATCTATCTTCGGAAAATATAGGGCAAAATACGATTTTTTAGTTTTTTATTGCGCCAAAAATAGCTATTTCTCAGGTTTTTTCGTTTTTTTTTCCTGAAAATGAAAAGAAATCTTAAGCATTTAACATATCTTTTGAAAGAGCATGAAAAGCTCTTTTGAATGGTATGTCAGCTGCTTTACGACTTTACGGCATAGCAGTGCAAGATTGAGAGTTGTTTAAAAAACACTGTCGGAGTTCTTCACGACGCCACGCGTACGGTTATGGGAGAGGAGCGGTAACGCGTTGCCAGAATAATAGGCGAAGGTCGGTTATGTAAGCGACGTTTAAGTTGAAGCCTACTTATTATTGGTGAGGACAAGCAATCTTAAAATGAAAATTTGTCCCATTTTTTACTGTTCACCCTAATAGATTGCCTGGGATGTTCTGCTGAGAGTTTTTGGCGCTAATAGTGTCAGAATCAAGCAGAAAAACAGATGGACAGTATGCGTATTGGACATAGTCATGTCGAAACGCGTCAAGGGCAATCAAGAAGTGGGAGCAGGTATTCAACGTATTAACCACGTCAAAACTTGTCAAGGAGGCAGGATTGGCGGACCGCCCCTTTTTTACCGAAGCGATTTCCTCGTTTCAGAATCCACCTTTTTCGACCGGACTTGAACTGTTGCATCAGTCAGGAGCCATGCTAAGAACCGTCAAAGAGTCTTACGCCCCGAACACCTGTAGGCGGATTCATCAAAGAATATCCTTTCGAAAGGTAACAAAATTTTGCACATCACCAAATAAAGCACACTTCCCATTCATACAAGTAGCACAACGATTTCAATAAGCGTGAGATTGTTCTGTTTCTCCATTCACTTCTGATCAAGATGGAGGCAGATCGTCCACCTGCACCCGCATGGTGTAGGTGGGATATCATTTTCGAGCAGCAAACTGTACTGTTGTAAATTGCAGCTGTGTATCCTGCATGGTAGCGAAGAAAAGAGACAGCCATACACGAGCCGCCACTCGGACTTCCTGCCGCGGCCCCTTGACGAACCTCTCGGCAGTCTCTCGTTTGCTCTGTTATCTTGATGTGCGGCGAAGTATCATCATGAGATTCTCCATTTTCTGTGAACAGACCAACCGCTAACTGTCGAAATCTATCCAAAGCAGAACTATCTGCTGTTATCTCACACTTTTCGAACCCAACGGCGCTCGAGAAATTTTGCACCGGCAATCGCATTTTATTTTTTCGTTCCTGTTTTCCTCCTGAACATAAGCGGAAAAAAAAAGTTTAAAATTCGCAACTGGCGGCCGCTGCCCAAAACTGGAAGCAATTCCGCGAATGGGTGTAATAGATTACTCCATTCTTAGATGCTTCTAAATTGCAACAAGGTGCGAGAATGTCCAAAAAACAAAAATCCAGAAAACAACCTGACTTATTCACGAACTCCCTTTTTCATCGGTTCCTACACCATGGCAGTACTTTGCGCGCGTAATTCTTGGTCAAATTGGTCTCACAATCAGACTGGAGGTCTTGCAAAGCCCTCACGGAGCGATGCTAGTTTCCATGCAAAAGCGCGTACGTAACTTACACAGACTATAACTGGTATATACTCTACTTTCCGGGGTACAAGGCGCACCTTGTATAAGGCGCACCCGCCGCAGCGAACAGTGGCGCGAAAACGCTTTCTAAGTGATTGTTTTCTAAATCTAGAAAGGTTAATACTCTGTGTGCTGTGGTTATCCTTCACTGCGCATAGATCGTGCTTTCAGGTACTTTTTTAAAATCTTCTCAGAATGTGTACTGTAATACCGTTTCTATTGGTGGGATAAAGGTGTTCTCGGTGTTTATTTTTGAATGATTCTTTTTTTTGTTTCGAATGATGTTACCGGTGCTACATTTGTGCTTTCCTTCGTTTCCAGTAATGCTGGTACTGAAACTGTGCTTCCCTGTACAATGATACTATGGTATTTTCAAGATGCTGTTTTTGTTTTGTTCTCGTCATTCTTGAATAAAAGGAGGTAGAGATTTGTTCTGAAACAAATCACTATTGAGAGGAAAATAGCAAAGAACGGGAGCAAAAAGCTACTGCTGGATCAAAGAGGTTGCTGTGCTTGCGCGGCGTCGCGCATCGCGAACGTCACCATACATCAGTCCGCGCGGTGAAAGCTACTGCGCCTTATACCCCGGAAATTAGACTATCTGTCATATAGTATAGCTAATTCGTCAATTTTATGCTGCAAGAGATCTAACACTAACTACTCACCAAGTTCTGTTGACATGTTTATGACAATTGAAAATATGTTAAAATTGGTGGATCGTTCCAAGAATAGCAAATTGGTTATGTGAAACAGAAACGGCATATGCCGGTGATGCATATCAATTCGCTTCTTCACGAGCCTTTCGATCTTCTTCTGCTTTCTTTTTGTCCTTGCGCAGGAAGCGGAAAGTAACAAAGGAGAGCATGAGGTCCTTGTAAGCCTAAAGAGTTTGCAGCTGGGAATTTACACAATTGGACCATTTATGCATAACGTACCTTGATGAAAAATATCGAGATCATGGGTGAAAGCAGCGGAACAAGCGAGATGCAGTACGCTGGGAAAAACTCTTGCCATACCCTAGAAAGCACATCAATTTTTCTTTGGTACTCAATGTTTCAAAAGAATTTGTTCAAGGAGGTTTCAGGCATGGATCACGCTTTATTGTTGCGATTTCATCTTTGGAGATTTTAATGGTTCGAGTGATGAAAAGCAACGGCAAAATAGCTCATAGCAAACACATAAACATAGTACGCGCGATTTCATGTGTTTGAACACATGCAGATAGGAAAAGTATACTCGCTTTCAGATGATTATAAACTAGAGTAGATTTTTACTTTTTTATGAAGCATTCAACTCGTCTCACTCTCAAATAAGCGTCTAGCTCCAGCACTAATACCAATCACAATCGTGACTCCTTGAAGTCAACAGCTAGTGCCGAGCAGGCAAACCTGCTTACAATTATTGCGACATTGATTACGTTTCAAAATCAAGCGCGATGAATAAAGCAGAGCAATCAGCGAAGGCAAAACTTGCATAACGCATCTAGACAAACAAAAAAGAACCTCCTTCTGCTTCTATGAGTAAAGTGATCTTAACTTAGTTAAGCTAAAAACGTTTTTATTGTGAGAAGCAACCAAACAAAACTCGCAAGAAACAGAGCAACATAAGAACTCTGCAAAATGGTTGAGGCTGAAAGAGATTTGTGTCAGGCGACAGATCATATCAAGAAAAGCAACAATTGAAATCATGGAACATCATTGTGGAATATGGGTTCCACAATACAGCCCACTGGGAAAACGGCCCAAATCATCTCGGCACGACCAAAAGCTCTCACAAACAACTTCCAACTTTAGCGATATCTGGTCGCCGGTATAGCACAAGCGACGCGATATCGCTAAAGGGCCTGGCAGACCGACAGCGAATTCATCGCTTCGTGATTTCTGCGAAAAGACAAGTGGCACACGTCAATGCATGCTCGCCTACACCCGCGTCAGCCATGCTAGTTGTCCGACGCAAAGCGTCGCTAGTCGTTTTTGGTAGACCATGCCTAGATCTGCAAATCGCGAATCGCTAGTCTTAACAAATCTAAGTTGCTGTTTTGAAGCGCTTTCTGTAGAGCGCATAGCAGATACCGAAAGAAGATAAAGTAATCAGCGCTTCAAGATGAATTGGTGGTGTACATTTTATTTCAGAAGGCCACGAACACTAAGTATCCTTCGCTTATAAGTAGCACAAATCTGGGAGGATCTTATGTATCGTTTACCGAAAAATTGCGTGATTTTGCTAATCTACTGTTTGTTTCTACTATTACCATTGTTTCGATAAGGTACTTTTGTAAATAACTAAAAATCACTTACAAACTATTCTCGTAAAATGTAGACAACATCGCATTGGCTGCAAGTGGCAGCGCAAATACGAGTGGTAAGAAAGCATCCGCAAAGACAGCGTGAACGAGGGCTTCGTTGGCAACGAAGGTATCGAGTGACATCGTTCCCTGTAATATCTCTTTCATGCAGTTCCCTAGCCATAGATTTGAAGAGTAATGCTGAATTATGTCAAAAAGCAGAGGGAAAATTCACTGTCTGCGAAGAGATAAAATAAGATCATCTGCGGCGCACTCATTTTTCGTTTGATCGGGAGTGAACAATAGTTTTGTCAGACTCTGAATTTTAAGAAAAACTCTTCAAATTTTTGAAAGCGTTCTGGAACTCTTAAATATTATTATGAACGTCTCAAAGATTGTACTTCTAAAAATGTCGAATTTTTTCAACGTTTTTCAAGACTGCCGAATAGGTATGACGCAAGCGGCAAGACTTAGTGGTGGAGTTAGACGGTTGATTTTGAAGCAAATGCGACGAGCAGAATGTCCTAACCAATCCGCTTGCGCCACACCCTTTCTTCGTCAACAGGTTGAACTTCAGGAGTTTCAAAGATAGCAACATTCAATGGAATATTTTTTCGAACCTTCACTTTCAAGCTGGTTTTTTGTTATTTTTGCTAAACGTTATAGAAGTGTTCATCTTTCGTCAATTACCTGCTTCTCCTTGAGTGTATTCATCATGAAATGCGCGGAAATCAGGATAACAATGTAAGAAATCGCATGGGACACGACAGCAATTCCATAGAAATACAAAATGAGCGGATTTTTTGTGTAGTCTTCTCCAGTTAAAGCCAAATGTTTCTGCAACGAGGAAGATTGAAGGATTATGAATTCTACGAAAACCAAATATTATGTATCAAACAAACCCTGTAATCCTCAGCCACAAGAATCACTCCAGAGACATTGTGATGTGTAGCCGGAGTTGTTTGTGCTGTATCAGTGGACTGCGGTTGGTGGTGCAGAAGCTGCTCCGGAATTTTGTACTGCGCATCAAAATCCTGCATCACCTTCGAAGTTTTGTTCAATCTTTCGAAAAGGTCCTAAAAGTAAGTTGGTCATATCTCGATCAATTAAAGTGTCCTAATACCTCGTAAGGTATATTGGAATAATATAGGCAGGCTCCCTCCATGCTGCAAAAGATAAAGACGACCCCGAAAGTGATCAGCAGGTTTCGTTTGTTGAAGTATTGCCCAAGTGCGGTGCTAAACCAAACTTATCACAATTTGGAGTACCAAATATCTAATTTCTTGCTTAGTCTTTTGTAGCTACCAGTGACACAGATGGCAGGGGAGACTCTGGAAGGCATACCTTCGATACATGGAGCTATGTATTCTGGCACCTTCATTTTGAGCGGCATAAGAGAATACAACCTTCACCAAAAGAACTGAAGTTCCGGGGCGAAGCCCTATGTTAAGATCAAAACTACTTCGGAATGAATTGAACGAAGCAAGTTTAGTTAGCAATATTTCGAAAATATCGCAACAAAACCGAGCAACTGCATTTTTAGAATCTTTTTTGTGCTAAAAACGGTGAGGTGAAGATGTGAAGCTCTGGTGATTTATAGTTTTGTTTTGTTAAGGTCGCGCAGAGATCTTCGAGCAGATCCATATGCTCGTCGGCTGTACTTTTCATCTCCTGTTCTTCTGCGTCTCCGCGCGTTGCGCTACCTCGCTCGCCAAATGCGGGGCACGTGGCATTTGGCTCTGGTACCCTTTTCTTCGTTAGAACTTAATCGTAGCAAAGTGTGTATCATGACAAAGCTCTTGACCTTCGATTTTACGCTGACAACGTTGCAAAACCGCATTCTTTGATTCGAACGAGAAATCTAGCTAAACCGTATTTTCTAAAATCTTTTGTTTTTTTCCAGTCTAGCTGTTTTGAAGTTTTCGCGCATTCTATAAGTTTAGTCCATAATATAAGGACGTCGCGGGCCAACTTCACTGATTGTGGTGAAATACTGGCAAAAAGTCGCAAAAAGTGCGTTCTTGTTTATGAGTCTTTATTGGAATTAAGCAACTATTTTATACACGGGGAGCATGCTCAAGATTATGAGCACAACAAAACTGACAACGTGCCAGAAAACAGAAACTAGATGGGAGTAAAAAATTTGAAGGACGCTCTGAAAACTGGATTGGCTTTGATATGCATTCCGGCCTGGTAAAAACAACACTTCGTGTTTTCATAAATAACTTCTTCTCTTGTTTATCTTCTTCTTGCCAATCACCACTCCCGAAACATGGTTGTTTATGAAACAACTACAAAGAACAAATTAGCTTTTCCTCGTCTTTTTCGTGCTGATTTTCTGGTCCTAGAGAAAGCTGCAATTCGGATTGTCGCCAAATGAAAGATTTCAAACTGATTGCGACGTTTGTACCAGGTTAGCAATAGTTTCTTTTGCTTCTATTTTTTTGCATCCTTTCTCTTCTTTAATTTCCTATAAACACTTTCATGAAAGGCAAATATTCGAAGCCTTCCCGTTGGACGCCCCACCTCTGGACCATCAAGTTATGGCTAGGATGGGAGAGCAGTCTCCTTGGCTCGTAACTGGTAGATTCTCAAAAAAAATGCGCCAGTAACTCAAATCTTCTCGTTGCATAATCGAGATAAATCAAGTTGTAAAAAAAACTAAGTAGAGCTCAATAAACCTTTTCCCTTTCTTGGGTTTCAAACCGCTTCCCAAGATTTTTTCAAAAAGCGCAACCATTTCACCATGCTTCCCAATCTCGCCAAAAATCTTGCTACCGTTCTATTGGTAGGCAGTGAAACTTCCTTTTTGAGGTGTTTACCTGTTAACGAGGATCATCGTGCGATAGACGAAGAACAGTGGGAATGACAGCATCCCATACATGTAGAACACTACGGCAATAGATGACGTGAGCTTCTGAAACAGTTTTTTGGCTGCCTTTTCCCTGGTCTAATAAGTAAGGGTTTATCGTGAAAAAAGTCGATGGCTTTGGAAATCTAAATAATGCCCACAAAAAACTTAACAGTTTCTTGGAGTACGTATTCTTGTTATGACCTTTGACACTATGTACTATCATAAAATGCAAACTAATAGTATAATGGCTACTGGAAGGTGCAGAAGCAGTATCAGTTGAGCGAGCGCGAACGCGATGCACGCATATCTTCACTCTTGTAAAGCCTGCGCCTCATGCCTCTGCGGCTAATAGAGCCGCGCTCCCTCCCAAAGATACTGCGTTTGCCATGCAGCAGCCTATCTTCTTCTATTGTTATTAAATAGCTTCATAAAGGCTAGAGAATAAAGCATTGAGCGTTTTCAACACGTTAGAAGGGCATGTGCCTAACGCGTCCTACTTCAAAGTCGAAAAGGCTGCTGTATCCTTGGAAATCTCTGCTGATTTGCGGGATCAGCAGCTTACTACCTAGTTAGAGCTTTTATCTTCCCAGTTTCCTCTAATATCAATTCACCATTGCTGGAAGTAGAGGCCTTGATTAGGTGTGGGAATCTTTTTGCCCGAGGTCGTTTCTGCGAGAATCAGCATAAATACAGACTAGCCTTGATTTCATTCTTCCTGTCGTTCTGTACTCTATAAACTTACGAACAGCAGCGCTAACTACCTAATCTCGCTCGATTTTTTGAAGGATATTCAACAATTTCATTATCTTAAAACATGAGTTATTGCTCTGTAAAACAGTAGTCGTCCCAATCAAGCAAATGAGGTCAAGCCACTAGTTAGGAGGTAGTTGACCCAGGAGAAAAAGTGAAAAAACCGTGCACGGGTGGTTCTAAGTTTGCAGGTCTCCATGGGTCAAAAACGAAGCAATGTTGCCTCTCTATTCACACATTAATTCTACGTCTTTACCAAAACTATATCGAAGTACCCTGTAATAACCAGTTGCGGGCAAGAATGGCTCAAGACTTGAAAACAACTTACATGAGTTATAATAATGTGCAAACGAGATTTTATGCTTCCGAAAAAGTAGAAAATTCCAATTTAGCGTTGTAAAAAAGCTTCGGTTGCGTGGCCCCTTCTTATGAAATGTCGAAGCTACAGGCCAGCTTTAAAATGTTTGGGAAGCAACTTTGGATTGATATGAGAAACAAGCCTATTAGACCCAAAAATGGGAATGCTAACGCCACGCACCTCTATCCAAAAAAGTTTCGTTTCCCTCCCCCTTCCGAAGAAATCCTGGGACCGCCACTGGCACTCACACTTTCATTGAGCATGACTACCTATTGCATTTCATCTAATTCGTCCGTATGCCGCATATGATGCACCAAAAGTGCAATTGCAGCCTACTAGAACATATCCTGGCTCGAGATAAGCCGCTGGAGGAGGGTGGATTAGATCTGTCCATCGGATAGTACAAGATGATTTACAGCTTATCAGTTCATAGCCCTGTTGAGACGATATTCAAAGCTTATCTTCCGATCGTAGCAAACTAAATACGTGTTCCTTGTTGATTATGAATAATGCACACTTGACGAAAATTGGAAGCGATCTTACTTCCTCGTCCATATCGTATGATTTTTTTTGCTTCAATGAGCGGTTAAAGCGAGCTTGTTTGTTACCCTAAACTGGATTTTACAGTTTCGGACTATTAGGCCTCGGTGCTTGGATGTTTCTCCTCCCACCATATTCTTTCTCTAAGAGTATCCAGGGTAGTCTTGAGATGCATAACAATTTTCATGATGTACAGTGAAAATACGCATTGACAATGAAACGAACTATCTTTGTTTTCATTTTCTACATTCTCAAGTGGAGAATAAGCGTAGTGGTATGAGGCGCCGCTATGACCAGATCGGACCCAGGTTCGATCTCCGCCCCTGGGCCAACCAAGCCCTCTACCTTCCGCGGACGGTAAATTGGTAGTAGAGTACTCTTGGAGGATAAAAGCACTGACTTGGTAAACGGCTGGTCCCCGCAAGTCAATGTAATAGGCTGGCACGCATACAACTTCCTCCCGGCTGTGAAGTAGTGTGCGTTCGGCGCATGCCCGCAGAGGGTACTGAAGTCGCCGAATCCTTTATCCTTTATATTCTCAAATGACCTTATGTTTGTGCTACTCAGAAATATTTTTCCACTCGGTGCTGTTGTTCTAACTAGAAAGCCTAGCCGTTTCTGCAAGAAAGCTCACCACAAAATCAGCGTTAAGGATGCTCAGTGGTCCATGAGGTACACGAATGCACATCGGTCCACGAGTTACCATTTGCGGTTGAACAAGTAGGACGCATAAGGAAAGCACAATACCAGCAACAGAGATGTTCGATAGGAAATATCGAAGCTCCTGTAAATGGTGACAAATGCTCGCGAATGGCTAACGGCTGGTAACGGCTTTATAAATACCTGAATAGCTTCGATTTTGTGCGAAGATAGAATAAGCAGTATCCCATTGCAGAAGATAGAGAAACCATTGACTGCGTAGCAGTAGATCTGGAAAAAGGAGAGAAGCATGACAAAGTGAGTAGGCCTCGAGTGAGATATAGGCAGCGCCTCATTAATCTAAGTGCCAAAATCCGATATACAGCACTGAGAGGGTATTATCTTCGGTGACATCACGAGTTGGTTACCCTAACGGAGTTGTAATCAAGTTTGCTGGAGCATACTGATAATTCGAAAGGTGCAATTTGCGGCGTATGAGTGTTAATCAACGATTAGTTGTGAAGCGTCTGCTGAGAGATTCTAGTCATATATTTTCCTTCTCAGGCATCTTATGACCAAAATCATTAACACAAAAGCTTTCCCGACATCATGTTTAGATGTGCAACCATCGTCGAAATTCGCCTACGAATTTACAAAATACGATTTGCAAAGATGCAAAGTTTGGCTCTATAGGCATGCGAACTCTACCATTGCGCCATAGTCTCCGCAGCTATCCACCCGCCCATCCTTTCCCACCTGTACATTCCTTGGCGCCCCGAACTTATAATGTGCAATGGTCATCGTGAGGAACCGTTGATTATAACTTTTTCAGAAGATAATTGATCAGCTAAAATACACGGATCTTGTACAAACGCTTTAAGACCAGCACAATGATATGCATAACGTGGAAACCTCAATTTGGCTGAGGGTCCTTTCCTTTTAAGTAGCACCACATCTTCCCACGATTCCTTTGCTAAAGCGAATTACTAAAAATGGTAAACTGTAGTACTGGAAAATAACTATAGTTGCGTAATCCTACGTTCATTGCATCATACACCATTCAAATGGCATGCCTATCGCTGTTTGCATCACGAGACTAAGGACAGGCTTTCTATAAGAGGCTTACGTTGCCTTTATAAACAGGGTCAAGTAGGAAGGGGAGGAGGAACCATTCGATTACCATTTTGAGAATCTATATATGAAAACTCAATTTCTGTGAATATACTGGCTTAAAGTTCTGAATACAAATTTTTCTGTGTGCACCCAATTGGGCTAAAGCTTTGCACACTTATATTTCGACCCCGAAAAAAAAAACAGGCTATTTGGCGACTCGCTGGGCCATTATAGAATTCATGAACACGTATTGAAGACAGCGTCCAGGCAAGATCCACCCACCCAGATTAGCACATAGTTGTAAAGCGGCCCCATGAGTAACCGATCTGCGTTGGTCCGATCCTTTGTGGCCTCTGAAAAAATATGCGGGCCTGTGATACGTAACACAGACCTCCCCTCGTATCACAAACTTCCCCTAGGGACGTGTGCTCACGCATCGATCGATTATGGAGTGCAACTACACCCATGCAGTTGCAGCTTCTCTCCATTGGTGACTCAGACATTCGCCGTTAACGAGCGCAAGTGAAACGGAATTCGACCCATTGAAAACATGCGGAACACCTCCGTTACTGTTGGTACAATTCGGATATTGGTTCGGGACAAAACCGCCGGAGAAACGCCTGTCGAGCAGTGGTCACCTGCGTTTGGTTTGGGATTTGCCTGCAGCACATTTTCCGATCAAACGCAGGTGAAACGCCGGCTAACTGCAGGTGTCGAAGCGACCATGGGACGTGAATCTAACCGTAGAGCACTTTTCAGCATTGTTCAAATTTTCGGCATACACTCTATACTGAGCAAACAACAGACTAAATCGACAAAAATCTATTCATCTCAGGTTGACTGAACGACAAAAGCAGAACAAACGATAACGTTACTCTCAACAACAAAATTTTACATCACTGAGCAAAAGAGGGAAGGAAAATCAGTATTCCTCAGGCGAGTCTCGGAATTCCGTCTTTTTGATTGTCCCTTCTTGGGTCTTATATCTCTTCTTCCTAAAACTGAAAAAAACGAATTACCTTGCTGAAAAATTGAGATAAACTTACCTGGGGGACATGAGCGTCAGGCGGACTGCATCAAACTCGTATTGGCGTACGTCGGCCTTGAAAACAAACGTGTAACTGAAAATATGAATATTAATATGTGTGTATATACAGGGTGTCCCAAAGAAGTGCACTGTTTGATCTTTCATAACTCTCTTACTATAAGGTCTTCTGTCGAGCTTGAGGTGCCATTCCTTAGAGCTGCCTTCAACTCAGATTTGAAGTATAGAGGTAATCATCGATGACGCATTCGTATTGTAGGATTAAGGTAAGAACTTTGAAAAAGGTTTTGAGTTGTTGAGGGCCATATTTCACCTGTGGATATGTATCAAATGAGCTGAAAACTCTCACACTGGGCTAATAAGAGTGGCTGATTCTGAATATGAAATCAGCACTTCATTATGACGCTTTTTGCTTCAGTTATACCAGATGCATCATGATGACCGGTTGTTCGATGCCCTTCAAAAATTCTATTACACCTAAGCTTATATAGCTTGTAAACAGTCGCTTCATAGAATTGGTTTGCTTGAAACACTACCACACAATTTTCCAGACGTTTGGAACTTTTTCATCAGACAGCCTATTTCGCGGGTGCTATAAACCACAAATTCACACTAGAAATTCTGCAGTAGCGAAAAGAGATTGGAGTCGTCGTTCGTACTAAGAATCTGAGTTCAAACAAGCTTTAAAGAGTGGTACCTGAGGCAGACGCTATACTCTTCGAGGAGTATAGCATGGCGACGATCGATACGCATCAAATACGTGTAAGACCGGTCGCTACGACTGGCGACCGCCCGTCGCCGATATTAGCGTCTGGCGATCGCCAACGCTAATATCGGCGACTGTACTTTACATACCTATTGATCGCAAACAAGTTACCACACGTCAAATCGATACATATCAAACGTGTGGTCGCCAATCGCCAATGTTGGCGATTGCCAGTCGCTAATATCAATGTTTTCCACCTTCCTTTATTTGAACTTTCTTATTTTTTCTAAATTTTTGCTTCGTTTTTTTTCTGTTCTTTTAGTACGTTGACTGTCATTCGCGTCTTAATTCGGATCATTAGGAAATTTTGAAGACTCTAAAGAGCGATAATATATCCTTGAGCAATGTCGTGGTACGCAAATTCTGGTGGTACACTACGCTTTTTCAATGATGAACATGAACAATAAATCTATCCTAATTTCACGCGTATAAGACGCACTTTTTCGAATTTCAAGCGAGCTGCTCAGCCGCTTTACTGTATTCCGGAAAGAAATCTTACATCGCAAAATTCTCTGGAGCAATATACAGCATGTTATAGGGTCCTTTGTTTGTAGAGTCCTTTGGCGTGTCTGGGCTGGTCGATTATGAAAAAAAAAATCCCCCGCGCCTTATACGCGTGAAATTAGGGTAATAATGAATAAAGACTGCATTAAATTAGAAAATTTTGGAAAAATTTAGAATTGGATTAAATTAAGTTTACCTTCATTTGCTAACGAAGGTAAACTCAATTTTTTCAAATTCAAGATCACAAATTGTGAAACTGCTGGCGCATTTTGCATAAAAATTTTAAGTACTCACCATTGCCTGCAATAGTGGTTTGCGAATACAAATCTTCTGACTGATTTTTTTATAATGCTGTCAACAAGAATGTCATGTGTGGACTTGGACTTGCATGCAGGACTTGCATGCAGCTCCATTCCTGAACAGGTCCATCATTAGAAAACCGTGTTCTACCGCCAGAATTTGCATAACGACATTGCCTAAGAATACATCATCAGACTCTTTAGAGTCTTCAAAATCTCCTAATGATCCGAATTACAGACGCGAGTGACAATCAACGTACTAAAAGAATGGGAAAACGAAGCAAAAAATTAGAAAAAAAATAAGAAAGTTCAAAAAAGGAAGGTGAAAAACTTTAATATTGGCGACTGGCAATCACCAATATTGGCTATTGGAGGTCGCCAGTTGTAGCGACTGGCGATCGCTAATCGTAGCGATTGGCGATCGCCAGTTTTCGGCGACTACACGTTTGATATGTATCGATTTGACGTGTGGAAACTTGTTTGCGGTCAATAGGTATGTAAAGTACAGTCGCCGATATGAGCGATTGGCGATTGCCCGTCGCCATGCTGTACTCCTCGAAGAGTATAGCGGCTAAAGATTGGCTAAAGATTCTATAACTAATTTTACCAAGGATAAGATAAGCTGACAGCCAGTCACAATAAAGATTTGTTGGATAGATAGCTTGAGTCAGCATCATTTGACTTACCTAAGCTGCATTTCATATCGGGGTAGTGGCGTACTGTTAGACTACCAATTCAAAAAGTACTCCCTTGGCAACAGGAATGTGAAGGTTTGCTGAAATTGGAACTTTTCATCAAAAGAAAACAGAATATAACACTTTTCAAAGTATCTTACAGGAAGTCTTCATTCCCGACATGATAGGTACAGTTTCGTAGATTCTACCGCAGTTTTGCGTCAATCGCTCAGACAATCACAGGCTCTCAGCGGGCCCCACCAAAAGCGTCGTTGCCTTATCGCAGCCACTGTCGCTTCCCGCTGAGAGCTTTGTCGGAGCTTTGTCGGAGCTTGTCGGAGCGGGCTCGCTGCCCGCTGAGCCCGCTCCAACAAGCTCCGACAAAACTCCGACAAAGCTTTCAGCGGGAAGCGACAGTGAGGCGATGAGGCCACCGCGCTTTTGGTGGGTCTAGGCGGTGGCTTTGTGGCTGCCGGCTGAGAGCATTTGATTGTCTGAGCGTAAAAAGGAAGCGGAATTCGTACCAAATTTCGTAGTAACCGAGCTTGAAACCATAATAATTGATGCAAAATCACTGCTGATGACAACGAATGAGTCGAAGAACAAGAACAGTAACATGAAAATTCGTACTTGGTGATGTAAAGCGCTTGATTGCATCTGATGCAATAACTACGCATTGGTACATTGGCGATAGCCGTACCCTTATTAACATTCAACATTAAACCGTTAGCCCTAAGGCATACCTCTCGCGATTTCGCGTAATTGCCACATCCTCGCGACTTGGCGATTGGCCAGATGTCTAGAAATTGAGCATGCGAGGCTCTCAGGTGCATGGGTGCATAGATTCCGTAAATTGTAACAAACACAGCAAGTCTGGCCTAAGCAAAGTGCGTTTATGACCAGCTATGGAGAGTCGTTGCAGTGCCAAATCGCGCGGCGACTAAAATCGCGTGAGATATGCCTTAGGCCTTAGGAGGGCAATTTCTGCAACAACAAGCTAAACTTGAGCATGAGCATCTTTTAACCATAGCGCTGCAAACAAGATTAGCGTAAAAGTCACAATGTAACAAATAACATATTTTCGGGTTGAGGCAGATATAGTCTGATCATTTCATATGATCGAGTGTGTCATTGCAAACAACGTCCATTTTTGGCATCCTCATCTTGGACTTGCAATCTCATACAAAAGACTGACCGATTATTATCGGGCACACCATTTTGTGTTGATAGTGATAAAAAGAAAAAACTTGGGAAACACATCAAAAGCACTTAGTTGAAAGGTGGTCTGTTCCAATAATCTAGGATTAGGACGCCAAAGGCAATGACATACCCGATGATATGAAATGATTCCACTGTAACAAATTCGAAATACTATGAACGAGATCTCTAATTCGAGAATATAGAAACTATACCGGAGGTGATCTATGTAGTTGTTCCATATTCTTCAGTTTCCTATCAGCTGAAAGCGATTAACCCATTGGGATCCAAAAACCAGAAAAAAAGAGACTATCACAGTTTTTCTCAAAAATGCGTTTACATGATCGCATGATCGAGGTAAATAGTGAGTATCTTCTGCATCTAAGGGGAACAAAACTAATCCCAGCGACTGATTACGGGATGGACTCAATTCTAAAGCATTAAGTAAAAACTGGCAAGAGACACTAAAGTGACACTATCACAGAACCAAAATGAAATAAAGGCATTGAAATGCATAGAGAAAGAGACATAAGTCATTGTTCCAACACTGGAATAAGAGGGTGGAGCCAGCTACCGCGAGTGCATGCAGAAATGAAATTGAGCGTAACCTGAAATAGACTCCCTTCAATACCCGTTGGTACTCGTCAAGCAGACGTCCGGTTAAACGTGAACGATTTATAAATCCGATCGATAGAACCATTTTGCCCCGAAACATATCGGAACAATCCCGACCAACTGCCGGTGGGGTCGGATCAACGCCAAGAGGAAATTTGTTTCGAAACAATACGAAAGTGGGCGGATCTCTCTGTGATCGTCAACGGCGAATGTCTGAGGAGAGGAGGGGATGAACAACCCAAAACTCGTCCGCGCCTTCAAAACAAAGACAGGAATTGGTTTTTTGAGGGTTTTGGACAATTTGAACTTTATAACTGTAATCAGGGCCACGGAGAGACCCAAAAATGACAAAAACCTGAGAGGCGGGATTTTGCCTGAACGCTGCCTCTAACCAGTTATAAAAGATTTCCACGGTGTGTGAATAAAGCGGTAGAGCTATTTTGGTGGAGCTGTTACAGCCATCGCAAAGCAGTATATGGACATGATTGGAGGGGGAAGAGGGGCTGGCAGCGTGAGATCAAGAAGACAGCAAAAAGTTGGGGAAGAAGCTGACGTGAGTAGAGGGTGGAGTGGTGGGAAGAAGGAGGATAACATTTATTCTGCTAGCGTAAGGAGGTTGAACGCGTGGTAGGCAGCAAAGAGAAGTTGGACAGAATTTTGCTTTTGTGCGGAACACTGAAGCCGTTTCCTGGGCGAGGCAGGGGATGCCATCTAGTCATCTTCTGTTGAAGATGTCATCTAGTTGTCTCCTGTTGCAAAGCTTTGAAATAGTAAAATAAGAAACTATCCTGGATCTGGTGAGAGTTCTTCATCAAAGCAGCGCAGGTCTATTGATAGCCTTACCTGTATCACTGGGACGCTGATGAAATCCAGAAATACTTGCAGTGATTAGATTCTATTTCTCGCGATTGTAAAATTACCGCCATGCGATTGTGTCCATCTGAAACTTCGATCAGAAGATTTTGGTATTTACTAACGTCCGTCAAAACTTGTGTATTCAATTATTTTCTATCGAAAAATACATCTGTTTCGAGTGCCGGCTATTTTTGGGTCACCATAATGATAAATTTATTCGTGAAAAATTCTTCCGAGACGCCCGCCTCTTTTTTGTATTGGCTTCCTTGCCTCTTTTTTGGGTCTCAAGACAGAAGTTTGCGAGAAATCTGGATTCATCGTAACACGTTTCAAACCAAGTGTGGGTAACGTGACCTGTCACAGTCCTCGGTCCGCCTCCACAAAAGATTTCCTGAGTATGCCACTGATGAGAACGTATGTTCAACAAGTGAACTTGCTTGTTCTCTGAAATTTGTACTATGTAGTGGGTTGATGCAATAATGTTTGCTCCTTATGATAATACGGCGAAATAAATGGAATAAAAAATGCAAAAGCCTATTATGACATCGAAGCATTCGCCCAAGATTGATCAACTTGAAGTTTGGAGCAAAAGCCTAAACCATTTAGAAGTTTAAAATCGTATTTGGTCCGAAGAAATTTTTCAAAGTTCCAACTAAAATATTACTTCGCAATCTTTAACGCGGTTGAAAAGTTTTGCTATCACATAAAACAGTAATCAAAGGGGGAGACGAATACATGTGACTGCTTCTGTGCTACCATTATGAGACGCTCAGACTGCGCACATCACGTCTGTTGTTCTGCGCAAGTAAGTAATTTCGATTTTGCTTTTGTTTTTTTTCTCTCACTAAGTAAGACAGGATAAGCAAGGTTTGGCAGAAGATTGCATTTCACTGCAAACGAAGTCCTCCATGACACCAAAGAATTGTTCGTGGTGTTTATATTAGGTTGTTCCGAACGTAGTGACCTCTTCGGATAAGTAAAAAAGAATCTCTTTCTTAGCGGACTCAGGGTACCATTCGATAGAGCAAAGCAAGCTCTAAAATGATCATTAAAGATCCACCTAGCTCTCAGCTCAGGTCAAAGTATGGAGCCAGAACCGAAAAATTTTGTCACCAGAAAATCAATTTTTGCGAAGAACACTGTTACAAGACTCCGATTTGTGGTCATACAAAAGATACTCATGTTCTCATAAAAGCATTTGCAATGTTTTCTTGCGAGAAAAAAGGAAATCCAAATTTGATAGACTCTGCCACTAGCTCCTCACGTATGCGAGTATACTGCAAGCCTTAGTAGGTATAAACTCAGAATTGTATCTTTATCTTTGTTTGTGCTCTTATAATCAAGAAAACTTTACATGCATATCGAAAAAAATTGCATTTTGCATGTTCAGACTATTTTTCCTTCTTGATTTCGAGATGAGGAAAAAACCCAGCACATATTTGAGCCTCCGGAACGTATATGGGTAAAGATATGGGCTCCGGAACGAAAACGGCAACCGTCTCGCTGGGCTTCTCTCCGCCGCACGACTCTTCCATGGAAATTCCATCTTCGTGAAGAAAGAACATCGCCGGTGGACATCCGCCCAACGGAACGACTCACGCGGAGATCGACCACATTCTCACCAACGAAGGTGGAGCTTGCTCGATGTCTCAGTAGTTCCTTCTGCAGTGGCTCCGATCACCGCCTCCTTCGAGCGAAGATACGACTCAGCCGAAGGCTGGAAAAGAAAGTCTGTCATAGTGCCGCGAGAAGGAAGGAAGTCGTTTATGACGGGAACAGGCTGGAGGAGCTCATGTCAAGTTGTGACTGGCCCATCGAGGAGGACCCGACGTACGACTACGACCGGCTTCTGAAAGGATTGCGAGCCTGCGGAGAATGTGCCTCAGTGACTTCTGAGAAGAACTTGGAACGTATTTCGAAGACCACCAAGGAATTGCTCGAAAGAAGAAGATTTCTGAGGCAGGATCCGAATGCAACCCATCTCGAGCGACTGATAGCCAACACCAGTTGCAGAACAGCTATGCAGGAGGATCTCAGGAAGTACAGGCAAGCCAAGATACTGGAAGCAGCCGAAGGAAGACGAAGTCTTAAGAAATGCCGAAGGGAACTCTGTGAATATCACGTACCGCTGGCTGCACTATTGAACGAAGACGGGACTCCGACTTCTTCCCGATACAAGATGGAATCTATCGCGAAGAACTTCTATACCAACCTCTTCCGCTCATCAACACCCGTGCCGATGCCCGTTGTTCCCACTGGAGAAGTACCACTACGAATTCTACCTGCTGAAGTGCGCACGGCGATTCAGACCATGAAGACATCCGCGGCTCCAGGACCAGACCACCTTTCTGTCGAATTTCTGCGAGCCGGAGGACAACATCTACACGAGATTCTCGCGTCGCACCTGACATCTTACCTTTAGAAGGAGAGGATTCCCGACCAATGGAGAACGTCAAGAACCGTCCTTCTTTTTAAGAATGGTGAACGGGAAGATCTTCGAAATTACCGTCCAATATGCCTGCTGAGTGTGCTGTACAAGCTCTTCACGAAGATTATCCTCGCACGCATATCTAGGACACTGGATGAAGCCCAACCTCAAGAACAAGCTGGATTTCGCAAAGGATTCAGCTGCATGGACCACATCCAGACGGTTTCGAGGGTCATAGAAGTCTGCCGGGAGTACCGACTGCCTCTCGTCCTAACCTTCGTCGACTACGAGAAAGCCTTTGACAGCGTCGAAACCAACGCCATCCTGTCTGCGCTAGTCGATCAAGGAGTGGAACCAGCTTACCTGAGGACACTAGCCGACTGCTACAAGGACTGTGCAACAACGATGCAGCTATTCCATCGCCCCCTAATCATTCCAATTGGGAAGGGGGTTCGACAAGGCGACACTATTTCGCCGAAGCTGTTCACCGCGGCCTTGCAGTGGGTGATGAAGTCACTAGACTGGGAAGAGAGAGGCACACGAGTTGATGAGAGATTCCTATCCAACCTTCGTTTTGCGGATGACATCGTCCTTTTCTCGAGCAGTATCACTGAAGCAGAGGCGATGCTGAAGGAACTAAACGAAGTAGGGAAGAAGCTCGGACTGCGAATAAATCGGAAGAAGACCCAGTTCATGAAGAACGCCCTTTGCGAAGATGCAGAAATGGAATTGGAAGGCACCCCTATTATGGAGACGTCTTCTTACGTGTATCTCGGACGTTCGATGAACATGGAGAACGACTTGAGGGAAGAACTTAACAGGAGAAGAAGAGCAGCCTGGGCCGCCTTCGGGCCTCTGAAGGAAGCCACCGACCAACTGACGGACCCGGAGCTTCGTGGAGCCACCTGTTTGACTCAACCGTTCTCCCAGCGCTCTGCTACGCAGCTGAGACTTGGGCCGACACCGTAGCCACGCCGAAAGAGCGCTCTGTGGGTGGTCCTTTAAGGACCACCCACAGAGCGCTCGAGCGCAGTCTTCTGAAGATGACCCGACACAAGCAACATCTAGTCGGACTTCGCAGCACGGATATGAGAAGAATGTCCCGTCTTCGTGACCCAGCGGAATACGTTGCGAAAGCGAAACACCGATGGGCCGGTCACATAATGAGAAGAACGGACGATAGATGGACACTAAGAACATCTGAGTGGATTCCTCGCGAAGCCAAACGTCCTCGAGGAAGACCACCAACGAGATGGGCAGACGTGTTCGTGGAACGGATGGACCAGCTGAGAAATCAGCTGGATACGATTCTCGCCCCTGGAACTCGTGGACGCAGCCACCGACGACGACCAAGAAGATCGTGGATGTCCGAAGTGAGGGACAGGGATCAATGGCACCTTCTGTACTGGGGCCCGCACGTCACGTGAGGAACGGGCCATCTAAGTATCTAAGTAAGTAAGTATATTTGAGCCAGCGCGTCCCCTCTGCTTCGCAGGGGCTCTCGCTGGTCATCATGGTTACGGTCCAGCACCGTCCCAAGATACTACCGACTGACTTGACTCCCATTTTCCGACACCTCCTTTCATATGAGACCGCCGTATGCTTCGACGCAGTGTAAATCATTCCTTACCGATTTTCGTGGCAGACAGGCAGAGATGTTCAAGCGCATTATTATACAGTTTACTATGTGTCTACAGTACGGTGACCAAGCTGGAAGTCCGTAAGAACATTCTGGAGGAACATCAGATTTTTGGAGCACTTGAGAAATTTTAGTTTTTCTCCAAACTTTATAAAAATTACAATTTAGGTGGATCTTTAGTGGTCAATATGTAGAGCTTAATTTTCTCTGAGTGATACCCCAAGTTTGCTAAGAAAACAAAAATAGCTTGATTTGTTAAGAAATGGGCTTTACTTTTTGAACAACATGCTAGATGTGCAATTTACAATTATGCGCAACGAATGATGAGTCGACGATAAAGAAGAAAGGCAAGGAAGTAAGAATAATTAGCGAACAGCTAGAAACACGATTTTCATAACATTCAGGGAAGTTGCACAAGGTAAGAAAAAACATAAGCATAGCTTGAGTGCGTGCGTTGTACTAGAACTCCAAAATCGCTTAGCCAACGTGACAAACTTTCGCGCTGGTGAAGTGATGTGGACCTTAAAATTGTTCGAGCTGCTAGGGTTTGTTCTATCTACCAGATTCTTCTCTGGTTATCTTGAAGCGAGGGGGGGGGGTTTCCTCTTTGGTTTTTCGTGTAAATGCAATGTCCAGCCTTTGAAAGCGCCAATATTATTGGCCCTGGGTGAAGATGCTTGAGATTAAAGAAATGAGAATAGTCATGCTCCAAACGATCACCTAAGTAGATTGTGAACGTGGTACGAAACCATGGGGATGCGAGCGTCATCCTGCCAATTTTCGTCCATATTGGAACAAGGTGTAGTTGTGGGATGCGACGGATTTGCGATATGGCCTATCGAAGGCAGTTTCCGGGCAAAACGATCTGAGAATTTCCGCTTATTTAGGGTTACCCATCTTACCCATCTAGATATTTCCAAAACTGTAACCTGAGCGCGAAATTGTTGAAAACAGGCTTTTCCGAAGCCGTCAGGATCTAATTCGGAAGCGTGGAGCGCCCGCTAAGTTTGAGCCGCTATGTCGTAGTGGGACAACCCATGGCCATAACTGTGTAGACCTGCGTACTCTAGCACTGATGAAAGGGATGAAGCAGAGGCGGCCTTAACACCCGAGTCCGAGACTTCAAGCTCTGTAGACTCTGTTTTTCGCTCGTCGTTTTAGTGAACGCTTACCTCGGGGGGAGGGGGTACGTAACATTATTATTCCCTCCCCCTTTCCTTTCCCCACCCTTTTCTGGACGCTGCACTTGAGATCGCAGAAAGAGTACAAAAGGTTCGACTATACAGGCGTCTCAAAAAGACTTGCCTACCGTTTGATTGTTGATTGCTCTCTTGTCATGAAGTCTTTCGAGGAAGTTTAGGTACTATTTCGTAGAGCCAGCTTTAACTTAGATTTTACAGTATCGAGTCGAATCACCGATCACTCGTTCCTACTGTAAGATTACGGTGGGAACTTTCAGCATATAGCGGCAGTGTGTAATTGGCAGTGCGAGAGAAACCTTCCGAAAAATTTGGAGAGTGTGTAAGAATGTTTTTACGCGTACTGATTTCATTACACAAATTTTTAGTAGCTTTAAAAATGATCTAATTTGCGACGAGCATTCAAAAACCGGTTCTTATGGTATATCTGGCATAACTTCTACAAGAAGAATTAGCCTGAAGTGCTAAATTCATATTTGGAATCAGCGACTCTGATTCCTAGTGTGAGAATTTTCAGCTCATTCGACTCCTTTTCCTCAAAGAAATCTCAATTAAAATATTCCTCCAAAGTCCTAGCTCAATCCCACATTACTAATGAGTGATCCGTGATACGCTCCATACTGTAAACCTAACTTGAAGCCAGCCAGCTCCACAAAATGGTACCTAAAGCTTTTCAAGAGACTTCGTGACAAGAGAGTTATCAAATAAACAGTAGCACATTTTTTTGGGACACCCTGTAGATGGTTTTGTTTTCACGAAATGTTAGTACCGCAATCGTTATTGTTTAAAATGCGCATTAAAGAGTGGCGTATTCGTGGCGTATCCATTGGAGTGCGCTACAAAAACAAAGTGGCAGGTAATTCGGTATCGAGAGCGCAGCCGTGCTCACGATGGAGTGGTTCGGCCGGGCAGGAACCGGCGGAGGGCGAAGAATGCGCCTCTGCGATAGAGGCGGGGGGGGGGGACGCGTTCGACGGGGAGTGCACGACGAGGCCGCTGCTGTTGCTGCGAGTGAATCAGTCGTCGAGCGAGGAATGGTCGCCTGACCGCAGCCAGCCATGGAAAAGAGGCTGAAGCTGGTCGTCGTCGGCGACAGCTACGTCGGCAAAACCACGTACGTTTTCTCTCAACATCCACTAGCGTACTTAACAGGCTTTTTCTCAATTTCTGCTCACTCCTAGCCTCTTTTTAACTCTGACGAAAATTGTTTTTTTTGTGCACATTTTTCTAGTTTTTAAACCACGCAGCAGTAACGGAGTCCCATATAGCAAATCTGCCTATCTGATTTCTAAGCACGTTTTCTAATGACTTACGATGCGAAGACGAATGGATGTGATCTGCCAGGAATGCAAAAAGTGTAGAACTTAAGTCGATGACGATTCAAAAATTTTTTTGATTGCTTAACACGAATTTCAAAAAACTCTCTGTCTTTTGTCTTTGTCGTCTTTTTCATGAACGTCGTGTCTTTTCTGTATGTTTTTTATGAATGGGCTCTCTATTATTCGATTTTTTTCTCGCTATCTCAAATCTTCTATGGCACGTTCATGCAAAAAAAATTGAAACCAATCTCTCGCAATGAGTAGTATCAATTTACCCTGTTCGTTTTCAAATAAATCTTGAGTCTCCTCATCCTTCTTTGCCTCGATCAAAAACCGCCTGCCACTAAGATCTTTTGTTCAGATGTTCATTTTTTCTGCAGTTATCAGTGTTAGTAATTCTTCGAAATGATGCCTAGTCATAAAGTGATTAACTGGCATGACATGTTTCTTGTCTTCTTTTGACTTAGATTCTACCAGTGATATTGAGGCTGTATAATTACTACTTTGTACTCTAGCACTGGTAACTGGCTTGATTGTGAACAAAGTTTAGGTTGTTGATTGTTGATTGATTCTGGGTTTGCCAAATAAGAGAGCAAAAATCGAACTAATCTAAAATGTTTTGATACACTCTCATTGGACTTGAGTCTATCAAACATTACAAAACTTAGAAATGGTCAAGATAAGCAATAAATTAAGTTAAGAAATTTGAGATAGCGCTGCTTCGTAATCATGCCTTCGTGCTACCTAGTGGAAACAGTTCCTTATCTCGGTTTCCTTGCCTGCCAAAAGACTCACTCAAAACGTTAGGCCAGAAAGTAGGAAGCAAATGCCATATCATTAGTTCCGAATGACCATGGTTTTGCGAAAAGAAACGCTCGTAGAAACCAGTAATTCCGACAAGCATTCAGAAGAATTATTGCTCAGATATAATAGTACATGTAAAACATTCTGAAGTTATGTTCATACTTTACTGTTCTTGTATGTTCTTGCAATGAACAATATTTAAGCGTAAAAATTGGCCATGGGGCGCAAAATGTGAAAATAAGCGTTTTATAGTTATTCAATTTCGGTAGTAAATGCAATTTAAAAAATAGTATGAATTGATTGAGCCGTGGTATAGTCAAAGATATAGCAAAAATGTCATTATGACTATACTTACTTTACCATCTTAGCTCACCTCAAAATTTGATATCAAGTTGGCGGATAATTTCTGTTCACTGTTTTAGTTTATTCTGGAAAGTTTAAAAACTTTTTGTAGTGTCCAAATTTGCATCATATGTAGGGCACAGCGGAGTCTACATGATTGTTGCCGCAAATGCACATATGACCAAAAAGTTTATGGCAATTTGGTAAACATACCCAAATTTTCAGTAATTTGTGATTTGGTTTGATTTATCCGCGCTAATGCTGTCAGTTTTACAGACATGGCAATTTCTTCCGCGTAAATGTTGTCAGCACCGCAGGGGCACTACAATAACCTTTAGATCCGCTAAAACTAGACACGTGAAAAATCTGCAATGTCTGCTGAGCGATTCGCTCAAAATCTGATTTCCAAATCTGACTTCCGAGAAATCAACTCTATGCTCTATGAAATGTTGCTTGACTACGTCGCATGTGTGAGAAGGATCGCATTTCAGCCTATTGTTTGCGTATGCGGAAAAGCAGTTCCGAAGTGTTTACGCGACGACTGTGTTCGATAACTGGTCAATTACTGTGAATATTGAACATCGGAATTACACTGTGAATCTATTCGACACCGCCGGACAGGTGAGTGAGTGTGTTCTGATTCGTCTTTTTACGATAAACGTCTAGGAAACGATGCTTTCGAACGTTTTGAGTGTAGCGAGCACGCTGCGGGGTTTTTGTTGTTCCTTATACCTCTTTCATTTCCAGCTATGCATAGCTTGCTCATGTCAAAGACGATTATTGCCTGTTGCTTCTCCGTGTACCAGTTTCCATTCCAACCTCTTTCTCTCCATAATCTGCCGATAATGCTTCGTGGGAAACACACAATTATTATCCGCCACGAACTTCCTGTTTTCCAACTTATTTCCCTTACTTCATTCATTTTTTATGATGAACTAATCTGCAATAAAAAAACTCATATTCGGAAACTTTAGTGCCGGTGGTTCCAACACTAAAAGCCTGTCTTTTTGAGGCCCCCAAAATTTCAAACCACCAGAAACTTCTTTTCCTGGTGGTCCACAGATCCTACGGTGAAGCTCATTCCCATTCAAAAACTCCAGAAATGGGCATAGTAAATGTATTATATAGTACATCGATCTTCGAAAATAAAGGCAAATCATTTATTGCCACATGCGACAGAACATTTCATTATTTATCGTTTAGGATTCGTTGTCGCAAATTCCATTAGTCTGCACCAATTTCTTTTTCATTTTTGCACCAATTCGTTTGAAAAAAGTGAGCAAATATGTTCCACCCACTTAGAGTTTCACATGTCTATTTACTTAGTGTCACAATCTTTATTGCGCGGTTGTATTTGAGTAAAAAAAAAACGAGAAACTCGACTATGATTGCCTGCGAAAGCACTGACTTGCAAGGGTCAGAGGTGAGAGGCTAACTTTACTTTGCCTTCCTAATATTTCTGCTGTGACCGATGCCTTAGCACTTTAAATATTAAAATAGATTTTTTCCATAAGTCTGATCTGATCTTGTTAGAATCGTTCGTTAAGTAATAGCTGGCTACAATATAGCGATTGAAAATTTCCGTACTCATCTCTGCGCTACTACAAGCGGTTTAACCAGCCCTCTCATTTTTTGGTTCTTCGGCGATTACGACTCTCAACTTCGGTGTAAATATTCCATTTGCGCGTATGTATACAGGTTGTAGATCAGGTCAGATTTAAAATGTGCATACTTATCGTTGACATTAAAACTCTGTTTGAGTATACTTTACACTTCGTTGGTGGTTCCACTTACCTGGTTTTCGCCGCGAGGTTTGGCACACATCATCTCAAACAATTTTTTGTTCAAGTCAAGAAAAAAATGCCATATTGACAGCAGAGGATAAAGGTTGAGTAAAGGAATAGAGCAGGATCTTGGCCCTAAAAAATTTTGTTGAGAGTCAGAATTTGCTTGTTGCCTTACCAACTTCTAGATAAAAGGTGATATAGACTGCTCAACAGTAGTAATAATTTCTGTTGCATTCAACTTGGTCGGGAGAGCTTTATTTCTTACAAGGGAAGGATACTCAATCGCAATGACTACTGGATGAGCGGTGTATACCGCGTACACCGTCCCTAGACGGTGATCTCTAAACTGCACTCCATACCTGCTATGACGTCATTCTGGAAGAGCTATAAAGGATTCTTGGTGCTGCATGGGCATTCAAGTACTAGGCTTGACTGGTCAACTGGTGCAGTGGATAGTGGCTTGGACTGCTGAGCTTGATGCGTGGGTTCGATTCCCCTCGAACGCTGACGGTTTTACGTTTTTGCAAAATCCTTCCTAGCTTTTCCAGAAACGTCATAGCGGATATGGAGTGTGCTTTAGAGATTACGCAGTATACACCGCTTATCCAATCGCCACTGCGATCGAGTATCCTTCCCTTGTTAGAACTCTCAATCCGGAACCACCTACGATAGCCCTTCGATTTCCTTAGAGACAATCTCCACCCTGAATCACTATCTTCGTCTTAGGTCTTGATTGAATATCGTGAGCTATGAGATAAAATTATGATATTCTAAACGGTCTTGTAAGAAAAGAACACCGTATCGGATAAGCAACTCGCAAAGTTCTAAATATCCCTCTTTAAAAGCCAAAGCCGTTCTCATTTGCGGAATGAGTTTTGGAAAAGTTAGAGATCTTAAAAGTTTTCCTCGTAAACGTTTGAAAATTCTTCACATTCCTGATAAATGTGCTTTCTCTCTATAGCCGATATTCCCAATTCCTTTTTAATTAGGAAATTTTGGCCAGTCTTTGATGCATCATTTTTATTTGACTCCAATGAAAATGTGTAAAAATTTTAAACTAATCAGGACTAATATTACGACAAGTTCCGCTTTCTTGTTTTTCTGAAACGGAGTTTTCATTTATAGACTCTCTCCAGGACTTCTCAGCATGAAAAGGGGCATATAAGGTTTTGCAAAATTTTTCAACTGTCAAATTGATCCAATATTTCATGTACGATACGTTTACAGTTTCGAACGCCCACATTTTTCTTTAAAGGCAGTGTCCCACCAAAGTTGAAGTCGCGGGGATCTTTACATATTCTACTATAGGGACCTCTAGATAGGCCATTGCAACAAGTCCCACTCAATTTGACCCCCTCTACGCTGAGAAAAATTCGCTCAAAGTGGTACGCGGAGAGCCAGTTGGTACGCGCGGACGACTCCTTCGGTCTCCCCCCTTACGCGTTTAAACATGTCCCTCCACTTGGCATCCACCTCCCCTCTATTGCTGCCACTGTGGCGGGGCTGAAGTTGGAAGGTACAACTCGTCCACCTTGCTTCCGCGGGGCCTCCAGAAAACGGGGTTTTTGGGAACTTCGTGCGATTTTAAGCCCATACAGTGCTATACAGGGTCCGACAGGCTTGCAAAATGCAAAAATTTCGGCAACTAAATTTTGGTGAGACACTGCCTTTAAAGAGTCGTTGCGCAGATACAATCAGCAGATCAAAAATCAGCATATCATGATGTTTTGGTGATAAATATCTCCTCTCGGTTTACCATAGCGTCTTGGTATCCTTCGTTTGGGTGTTTTGCCCCAAGAGATGAAGAACATAGGTGAAGTAGAGTTCTTAACTAGATGACACTATTTCTATTCGACATTTTTGTTTGCTGTGTTGATCTGCTTCCTGATATAGAGTGTGGTGTTTGCGAATAGCAAAGCGTTCGAATCGATTGACAGTGGAGATTATTCTGCCGTCGAGTGGTCCGGTTCGACACACAATTATGTACACGGAAAGGTGGAAAGGGTGGTAGTTCACGCACAGGCACATTTATTCTTTGAAAGGGAACGTGAACGAAGAATTAAGGAATGGAATGCTAGAATGGGGTACCAAACTTTTTGTTCACGTGATGCTTGAAATGAGCATGGGTCTTATTTTGTACAGACAACGAAATCAATGTTTGCACTCTTGAGTCTGGTCGATGATCGACATGTATTGAAAACTGGCTAAATTAATTACAATCATAGAAGTACATTAACAGCCAAAAATCAATTTAGGATACCTTTTGTTTCTGTGTGAGAATCACTTGCACTAACGTATTCCGCAAATATTAGAACACGTTTCATTTTCGAGCAAAAGAAATTCAAATTCGCAAAAAGGCTTGAAATGTGTCTGTGCTAAATCTGGGCACTGACTGGTCTCAAAAACTACGGTATTGGGCGAGAATTCGGATTTCTTAGCCATGGATGAATGAATGAGCTGCTTAGGCATGACTGTTTAGTTTGTCTTTCTCTATCCGTTTCCATATGGAAAAACTAAGCCACCAGTCTACATGGATACTACCCCTGAAGGCAGTGTCTTGCCAAATTCGTGTCTCAGGATTTTTGCGGACCTTTGTGACGCTGCATAAATTCAAATTGCATAAAATTTTCGCAAACACCGCCGAAGTGACGAACGAGTTAATCTTCTCACACATCTCTTTAGGATGTATAAGCATGTCAAGTCTGTAGAATCTCGTTTTTAGACTGCAACAGTCCACTTTTATTCCAGGAAGATTATGGGCACTTGCGATGTCTCAGTTACCCAAATACCGACGTCTTTCTTTTGTGCTTCTCATTGGTGGATCCAAAAAGTCTGGTGAGTGCTGGTAAACAGTTTGCGAACGAGGAGGAGGTTTCCTGGATTGCACTATAGCTGCCGATTCTAAAGTTTGGTACACATAAGGTTCTTTAACCTACTAACAAGGAAGGTGTTTTCGGTCGAAGTGACCTTTTCACATGAATTTGATATGGCTATAAAGAGCATCAAACGCTGATTCCAAATCTGTCTTCGCTATCTGCCGAGCGCCTCTAGACGTCTAGTTATGAATATTTTCTTGGTACGAAAAATGAACGCATAATCTAAGTAAAATAAAATTTTACCGTCTTCTCAGCGCTCAAGTAGAGCAGTGTTAAGTATGAGTGCTTTAGATAGAAGGTATTGTTCAAATAAAGTGCTTTGATAATCAACATTGGACCATTTGATCTGACGAATATTGTCCTAATTATGCATTTAATTTATCAACTCAAAAAACGCTCATAACTCGACGTCTAGAGGCGCTCGGCAGATAATGAAGACAGATTTGGAATCAGCGTTTGATGCTCTTTATAGGTCGTATCAATTTCATGTGAAAGGCCACTTCGACCGAAAACACCTCCCTTGTAAGCTATTAGAAGCAATGATTAAATGTCAATAATTCAAGCTGTACTATGTCCAAATGGGGAGAATCTAAAATTCGCAAGTCTCTGTAATTGAAATCTCAGATTCGGGTTTCCGGAATTATTTCGTTACATTGCGTCAAAGATTTCAAATAAAAAAGGTTTGCGATTATGGTTGCTCAAGCCATACAAAAATGTTTAGAAAACATACATTTATCTAACGTTTTATTGCATGTGAAATAATTTTATACATGTAAGATATAGGTGTTTTATCATTAAAATCATAGATTTATCCAATACAAAAAACAATCGAAAAATTGAGTGAAATAATATTTTTAGGGACATTCAAATACCTTTTTTGATAGAGATAGCGAGTAAAACCAAAATCGCTGATAATGCTATTAATTTATTGGATCTTTTGGCTTTGCCAATTAAGTCAAAAATTTTACCACCAACAAAAATTGCACTAGAAAACGCATAATTTTCATTATGGCTGCTACTCATAATATTTCAGAAAACAATTTGAACGAAGAAAGTTATGAATTTTTCAAAAATTAGTGCAGGAGTGTTCCAAACTAATAGCATCTGTTGAACTAAAAAAACTCCTTGGAAGCATGTGCACTTTTGGTTGGAAAAGCACTTTCATCCCTAAGGATTCATTTTTCTGAAACCTATGATGAATGAGTATAGCTTTTGCTCTTTCCTGCTAAATTAAGAGTTGGGCAGCATTCTCAGTCCTCTTCGGGAGGCAGCCAACATGACGATAGCTTGTGCCAGCCGTATGCGTTGCCGTTAAACTTTCTCAAATTTTATATTTATGCTATGACAGTATTAATTTTGAAAAAAAGCTGGGAGCCCAATGGGCCCTAACTCTTACTTTTTGACATTTTTCCCACTAAAGAATCATGAGTATATGAGCTGCTTACTGACAATCACAGTAGTACAGTATGCTTACGTGCAGTTTTCCTCATATCCTTTTCCCGCACTACTGTAAAAATCTACGATTCAAAAAAGTAGATCGGCTTTGTTTTTTCCTATACGTTTTTTAAGGGTCAGCTTGTTTGGTCTTCGAGTGTGACTCATACAAAAGCGTATAGTCACGATTTTTCGTGATATCATTCCTTATATGCATTTAGGACGTTTGTTTGACGGTTTGGATGCCAGAGATACGAAAGTACGCCGGTGATAACGTGCCGGTCTTACTGGTTGGCACGAAGGAAGACCTTTTGGAAACAGCCACTGACGAACAGAGGGTCTCGTTCGACGCGGCTCGAAGAGCTGCTTCGCAGGTAACGGAACTTATTGTGCAGTCAGGTCATGTTATTTCTGACATATACGGTAGTCGAAAATTTTTTGAGGAGAGGGATCGAGAGGGGGAGGGCGAGGAGGATGAGTAGTAGCAGGTGCGGCAGAAATTATTTTCAAAGATTGATAAGAAGAGAATTAAACGGGTCCCTTCGTAAGCTTTTCAAATCAATAAATATTTTTGGAATATCATTGAAAGAAAACGGTTTGGATACACCTGCGAAGAAAATTTGAAAAGCTAATTGCTTTTATATGCAATTTTCCCTAACCATTAGATTTCCAGTAAAAATATTTCCATAATTTTGTAAATTTCACATCAGAATTGAGCCCCTTGGAACTTTTGCTGCAGTCACTTGGGTCCAAAATTATGAAATGTGACTGTTACTTAATTTGAGAGAAACTCCTACTAGTTGAATTGAAACTTCACGAATGTTGCAAAGCAGAATGCTAGTACTTAATCACGGCGATACACGAGCCTTGCACCCAAATTAGAAGATTCTTTCGAAATTGTTCGAAGACCTTTTGAAGCATGCTACATAATTTTCCCTATGATAAATGTTGCATTCTATCATAGTACAACTCAAAAATTTCATTTAAACTAAGAACAAAAATTTGAAGGAAAAGTTCAAAAACCATAACCATTATAGAGACATGCGATCAACATGAACTTCCCTCAAGGAAAGAATAGGAAAGAAAATCAAATAGAGTCAGACTAGTGAACAAGTAATTTGAAGGTGCTATACGGACGAGCGTTCGCTTCGGACTCGCCCCGGTTTCTCGCTATTTGAAGACTGAATTGAGCTAACGATTCTTTATATATTAGATCAGGCAGGTTTTCTTCCCTAATTTATCGATTTCAACGATTTTATCGGTGCTGTAAGAGAGATTCTGAAATTTGGCGCAAGATTTATTTGTAATACAATAGAATTCCGAAGCGGACGCTTAGTTGGTCGTTCTGTGGTGTTTGTCGTTGCTTGTCAGTGTCTAGGTAAACAGATTACTGCTGCGCAGCGCAAATGACGTTCTGAAAGGAAACAGTCTAGAATAAGTTGAAAGGGGTAACAATCCTCACAGCTGCGATCTCATTACTTGATAATGCAAAGGCGTTCCTGCTGGGAAGCCATAAGTTGAAAGTAGCGAAAAAAAATAATTATTGATAGCACACTTTCAGAAGTCGGGAGCGTTTGAAATCGAAATTTCAAAGGGCTCTAAACGTATGGCAACAGCTACACGCGATGTCAAACCAAATCAATGCTTCCGATTACTGTGTGATCATACTGTAGATAGTTTAGAATGAACAAATCAATACTCACGTACTAAAAGTGGGGCTAAAACTGCTAATGATAATTCTGAGGTAATTCATGCTTTGGTTCATAGCAGAACCGCTTGCAGGTCGAAAAGAAAATAAATGACTTTATGCGTAACGCATATCTGACACATTCATCATTTTGGCAAAATTAAGGCTAAACACAACACAGCACAAACCTGCGTTACAACATCATTCACAAGCTGCATCGGGAATTTTACTAACTTCGAAAAATTCGCAAAATTTTAGAGATATACGAATTTCTTCTAGATTTTCACGCATACTCCCAGAACCTCCTACTGTACACCTAGTACTTAGTAATTCCATCATCCGGAGATTCGTCTCGTTGAGATGATTGTAATGCCTTTATTGATTTTGGATTTCAAATTCGCGTTCTGTCCGGATTCCGGTATACTGCAATAGTTCTGGACTCCAAAACTATTGCAGTATACCGAAATCGCGAAAATCCCGAATTCTGCGCGATCTCATGAGCGGCGTGCGATGTCCTAAATATCTCGCAACGTCAGTTTGCCCGGAATTTTGGGTTGACAGCTTCTCGCACTCTTGGAAGTCCTGAAAAATCTGATGAGCGGGATTATTCTAGCATAGTATACTTGGGTTCGAATTGAATAAACATTCGATCATTCGAATAAACCTTCCGAATATATTCGCAGCAGAAATTCAATATTCGGAGTTCTTCCATTTTCGAACGAATTTCGAAACTCATAATAAAAAAAGGGGTTTTGAATAGTTTTTATTCGAATGTTCATTCGAATTCATATTCGAATGAAATCCGTGAAATCCATCAAATTACTCGAGTTTGTTGTAGACAACGGGCTGAGTATCAAGCTCGCTTGGTCTACGTTTTTTCCCGCAAAGCTCGATAATGCATCGTTCTACAGCAGTGATCACCTTTAGAATGTGTGGAAACCCGCATTCCCTCAACTGCTTGCGGCAGTAAAAAATTAGATGTGGATTTTGATTGATGGTTTTTTCAACCATTGAGGTTGTTTGCTGCTGGCACCAAATCAGCAAAAAAAAACAGCTATCGAATTCAAGCTCATGGTTCACAGAATCAATTTCATCCATTTTTGAAGAAGTGTGAGCTACGGGGCTGCGAGTTGGTATAGAGGGGTAAGTGGGGGGTTCTGATTATGAACAAAAACTTGCTTTACCGGTGTTTTTCGATTTTGGGAAAATTTTGAGCTACGGGACTAGGTGTTGGTATAATGGGGTAAATGGGGTCGCCGATTATGACTAAAATCTACTTCATCGATTTTACCGATTTCTGGAAGATCTTGAGCTATGAAGCTGGGAGGTTGGTACGGGGTATGTGAGGGTGCTGATCAAGAATGAATCGGCTTCAGCCGGATTTTTCGACTCTCAATGTTCGAATATAATCGATACGCATTCGTTTGACATGTTTGATCTTCGGATATCATTCGGAATTCATTCATTTGAGAATTTTTTAATCTCGAATTTATTCGATATTCGTTCACGAGTTGCCCTACGTGCCGCTTACAGACCGATAATAACTATTCAAAAAGGAAATTTATGCCCTATGTGCCGCTTGAAGATCGTATATATAAGAAAAACCAACTACGACTCAAACAAAAAGAGAACAACTAATTCAAGTATTTACAGCGTATTCGCAAATTGCCGTACATGTCAAGACATTCAATTCTGAAAACTGCCCCAAACGCACAAAAATCTGCTTCTCTTCCCGATCGAATTGCCCTACGTGCCGCTTACACACCGATACCTAGTTGAAAGCACCAGCGGGACCCAGTTACACAAAAGCAAGGCTGTTGTTAGATAAACGCTTTCAAAAGTACCAGCGAAGCCAAGTTACTCACACACTCTCTTGTCTACACGCCGAGGCAAGATAATCCTAAAGTGACTGTTCTCATAGAGCATTTTTACCAAGAGTTGAAAACATAGATAAAGCAACTGATAGGAGTACAACATATCTGAAAGACACATTCTGGCATAACAAGCTCAAAAAGAGGTACAAATAACACCGGACACTGGCGACACAGTCTCAAAATCATTGCGACACTCATGATTGCCTTTCGAAACCCGTGTGACCCTTTTACGAAAATATGCTTGGTCATCGTTATGAAATTTGGCAGCGTTCCAAAACGCATGCCACTTGGCAGCAATCCAAATCCAAAGATCAGTGTATTTCATCATAATTTCTACGTCTGCGGCCTCCTCGTTTGCCTGTTCCACGGACCTGGTGGCTTAGTGGGTAAACAACGAATTCATTATGTATTACGTAGTGATTTGAGGTTTTTTACTTTTGATTTTTTTCGATATTCGCTTACTCGAAGTTTTATTTTCGAATTTATTCGATAAGCATTCATTCGATGAAAAGTTCCGAATTTACTCAAGTATACAGCATACTCGTTTTGATTAAGGTGAAACTACTTAAATTGAGCTCGCCTTGTACTCGTCAACTACCCTGATAGTAAATGTGTCAGTTGAGCAAAGGTCTTTTTCATACTCCACGACTGATTGATAAGTGCGGCTACCGAATATATCTTGTATTTTGCAAGAACTGAGTTCAAAAATGTTCACTCATCTTTCGCATTTCAGATGGGTTGCATGAAGTTCTTGGCGTGCTCTGCTTTGACCCACAAAGGGCTGAAACAAGTGTTTGACGAGGCCTTTCTTGCCGCTCTCGGTGTCACTCTCAAGGACAGCTACCGGAAACCTTGTTGTCGCATTTTGTGATATTCTTTTATGGATCTTCTTTTCATGTTCAAATTGATTTGCCGTTACATATCTGCGGCTATATCAGTTGTTTTTCAACAGCTACTCCCTCAGTGCTCTTTCTGCTCCCTTGTTGCATGTTGCTTCAGGAGCTTTCATTGTCAAACCTCATGAAACCAATGTGATTGCTTTGTATATTGCACCAGTGTACTCTACTTACATTGTTACCTTCATCTTTATTGGATGGTTTGTTTTGTCTTCTCAATGTGTGTATCTATGCAGTGCTCACTGAAAGTGCCTGATGTCAATCAGCCATGTGTAATCTTTCTTCTGTGGAGAAAAATTTGAAAAAAAAAACAATAAATGCATGTTGATTGAGTAGAATTTCAATCACTAGTTAATTGGTCGCAAAATTACAAGATGTCTCAAAAGTCTTCAAGCCTGACTAACGTAGTGATTTTGTTGGTATTCCTCCCTTTCCAGTAAGATTTTGCTTATGACAACTTCGTCTAGTTGTCGTCCCATTTGAATTGTACTGTTTAAATATTGTTCTTGGAGCAAACAGTACTTCGATTTTAAAGACAAGCCAATGGAAACGTACTCCCTCTTCAAATATTTATAGCACTTTTGCCTTTGGAGCTCTTACGGAATCCTGAACTGTATATTCTAGATCTGGCTTCACTCTGCATTTTAAGTGCGAAACCAATCATCATCTTTGTTCATTAGTTTAGGACTAAGACACAAACTCTTAAAACATGCCGTGTCAATGAGAAGTAAAATTTCTAGTAACAAAAACCCATAGCTGGAAACTCCAACATCAAACCAATCCGAGTCACTAATTCTAGCTGTAGCCCTGCATTTTGACTGAAATATCATTTTAAATCACTCGGTGCACCAAAATTGCTGTTTCCTTGACGTTCTCAAGAACTGAATTGCTACACTTTGACATACTGTTAAATCTGACAGATAGGCTTCTCAGATTGTGCTTTCAGTCGCCGGATCAAGAGCTTGACTTTTTTTTTTGTAATCATTTATGGAAAGCAAGCCTTGACCTATTCCGCAATAAATTTTGGACGGTCTGGATCGCAGGCTCCAAAAGGTGTGAGGCAATCTCGACGTCAACTGCCTGCCTGCCGCGTGCATGCGTTTCGCAAGCTTCTGGAGGCCTGTGTGAGGACCAAGGAGGTTTTTTTTTCTCAAAATCTGATTGTGCTTTGCTGTTTTGTAAATATTTTACAAAATACGTGCCAAGTTTTATTGAGTCTTGCTTCGTACGGTTTTAACCGAGAAAATACTAGGTTTAGAGGCTTCTAGGAAACCCTGTATAATTGTCCAAATTCCGAAAGTACACTTTTTACTTTCGCATGTGCGTGACGAGTTGACGATACAGAGAAAAGTAACTTCAAACAAACGGCAACGAAAGGTTCCTCCCAAGGAGATAGCTTTCTCAATGTTATTGATATACAGTTATTTACCAAGTGTACAAAGGCTACTGCATGACGAAGGCGCAGAAGCATTATTAGTTGAGCGGGCGTGAACGCTGCGCGAGCGTATCTTCATCGTTGTAAGTCGTGCACCTCGTGCGCTCTGCGGCTAATAAAGCCGCGTTCGCTCCTAAAGATATTGAGCATTCGTCATGTAGCAGCCTATAACTTTATCATTTGTAGTCCATTCTAGACATTGGGAGCGGACGGGCCGCGGGAGCTGCGAAATTCCAGCCGGTAAAGGGCCGCTGCTGGTCCAATCCCAGTGTCTAAGTTCTATCCTAACATATCTGCCGGTAAATGCGATACTAGCGTCTGCAGGCAACATTTGCGCGTACGAAATAACTCTAGAGCGCATATTCTCAAATTTGCGCCTCCCGATAATTCATTACGCGCGCATGTTAGTGAGCATGTTAAATGAACCTTGGTTCCAGAGTTATCGATTACCTTCATCGAATTCTTCAACCTTTTTTCGATTCAGACTTTGAGTTGCGGGGCTACGAGTTGGTGTAGCACATGGTGGTGTAGCCTGCTAGTGAGGAAAATGTGCGGGCAGGGAAGTACTATATAGAAGTAAGACAGGAAAAACGAAATGTTGCGTAGAAGTGGAACGTAATGGTGAATTTTTCCAAATGTTTACCAAAACCCACATAATATAGTTGATTTCCTGTCGTAAACCCTGAACTGTGCTCGCTATATTTATGAAGCAGATGTTTCAGTACTTCCTGTTCAACTTATCTCACCTACGTATGCCGTGACGCTTACTGAACGATAACTGAGTCACGATTTTGAGGTCTTTTAGGTGACACAGGTAAGACCTGCATTTTATGAACTCTGGATAGCAGAGTAAGGTTGACTAGTGTTATGGTTTTGAATTAGCTTGCGCCACATATGTACTTGATAAAGTGCATCGATATGTATTAAGTTTCAAAAACTTGAAATAAGGACGGAGCTTATGATTTTAGCATTGTTGAAGTATACACACTTGTTTGCTGTTAATTTTTTTCCTGCTTCGTCATATGTCTAAGTAAAACTAACAGTGTTTCTCAACTTACAAGGGAAGGATGGTCAGTCGAAGTGGCGTGTATTGTATACCATGTTGGAGTGCATAAAACACTGATTCCAAATCTGTCTTCTTTATCTGCGGCGCGTTCTTGCGAGGAAGTTGTGAGCGTTTATTGGGGGAAGGAGGGGGGGGGGGGGGAATTGGATGTGTAATATAAAAACTGTAGTAGCAATATTTCTAGCGCTTGAATGGACCGGTGGTAATTTTTCCAGCACTCTATAAAATAAATACTCTCAGGTAAAATATATCCGCACTCCGACTATCTCATTCAAACGCTGGGGAAATTCTAGCACTGTTTTATCCCAGAAAAACAGTCATTTTTACGCCCATAACTCCTCGTCCATCGATGCGCCGCAGGTAAGGAAGATAGATTTGGAAATAGCATTTAATGCGCTCCACCATGATATAGAACCCATCTCAAAAGGCCACTTCGAACCATTCTTTCCCTGTTAGTCATTCTCCTTTGCCATAACGCACATCGTGTTCAACAAACCATCATTGATCTTGCTTCCTAGAAGTTGAAACCGTGAAGTGTATTTTTTAGAAAGTAAGTAACAATCTTTATTTACGTATTATCGCACTTTTTCACGCACATTTTGGATTAGCGGTTGCATATGCAGACGCCACGGCTGTTACAGTATCCTCCGTAGTGACGCCCCTGTAAAACAATTTATAGCAAACGGTCACATGTATCCTAATATGTGAGTCTGCACGCTGCGCTTGACAACTTACTGCAACGTACTCATCAAGGATTCGTAGTAATCCCTTTCTAGCAAGAAAAATTCCAAACTGTGTATTACTCTTCTGAATTTATCCACTCATGCTAAAAGAGGAAAAAACTAGAAGTAATATTCAGAAATCACATCTCACCATCTAAGTCGTGAAGAAATGCGCATGGTTGTGATCGACATATTAATTGATTACTGGCGGGAACTTTCAGATGCGGTGCGTGCGTAGGCCAAGCATTCAAAATTTTTTTGAGATGCTTGTCAAAATTTTTGCGGGCTCGTAATCCCATCTAGAAAAAGAGGGCGTTGCAGCCACGCCCTCGAAAAAAAAATTTTACAAGGCTGATTCGAATTTTCAAAAAATTTGAAAATTTTTTAAAAATAATTTGCAAAAATAAACAAGTCACTTGCACATTTTTATAACTCATGCAGGTAAATTTCAAAATGTTATAATAGTTTATCCATAGTCCCTTCAACTTTGTGTGCAGGGTCGCGCGCGAGGCCAAGCATACGTTCAGAAACGACCACCCCCCCCCCATTCCTCTACACACATAGATGAAGGAGCCCTTCTACTGTTTACCTTCAGAGTCTCTGAATTCAAGGTGAAGCCACCCCGTATTAAGGGGCTTTTGGTTTTTCGGCTTCACTAAGTTCTGCGATTGCATTCGATTAGACGGTACAAACAGCTATATGACGGATGATCTCTCTCAGCTGCATGTTTCTCAAGAGCCATACCTTCGTTAGGCCCCGGGCAGACTTCACGCGATTTGATCGTCGCGACTGAATCGCGACGAGACAACTGTTACAACATCATTCCATGCCGATCAACTTGCATTCGGTTGTGATACTTTTCCAGCCCGAAATTTTTGAATGTGAAATGAAATTGAATGGAAATCTTGGCGATTAGATCGCTACGATTAAGTCGCGTGAAGTCTGTCCGGGGCCTTAGGAAAGGGGTTTTCGGAACCAAATTACTGATGGGGCAAGAACAGAGGTCAACCTTATTAGGACAGAATAAGAGCGCTTCGTAAATCCCTGGAGCAACTAAACTGAGACGAGCACAACCATCTAAAGGTCAAGCAGCCTGATTGTGCTTGACGTCGTCAACTTTATTTGAGAAGAATCTCTTTTAGGTAGGTTTTGTCTTATTCACTACCACAATTAGTAGATCCTTCATTAGGTGCTAGAGGCTTTTACTGTTCCCAATTTGTAATGATCAACAAGTGAAGCACTTAAGTCGAAAACTAAATGCTCGTACTTTTGGAAGTTTTTGACAGCAGAATGTGGGGCGATGTGAAGCCAAATTCTTAGCTGTCAGAAAAGAGCAATATTTCGCTAAAAAGGATGATATTTTTACGTTGTAATTAAAGTCAACGATGTTTGAAGATGGCGTTTTTTTATATTGGGAAAGGTAAGAGTTTGTAAGTATCTTAAGGGAGCACAAAGATAGGCAGATTTTAGAGCCACCGTCGTACGCTTACGGTAGGTGTACGGCAACAGTTCATAATTTCTAAACCTGCTGAGACTTTGCATAATGTCATTATTTGACAATTGTTCATTACTCTGTGCATCTTCCTGTGGATAGTTGATGGAAGTTTATGGATTTAATAGAATCATTAAAAAAATCACCTGTATCCAGCAAGAAACCGAGCATGCAGCATTCCCTCCGAGTTGGCATGAAAGACCTTCGCCACTAGCCACCATGCATAGTAGTACAGTTAGAAAGAACATGAACTTCATAATTTTCATCTCCTAGAATCAAATGCGACAATTACATATCAAGCCGCCTCACTCAACTCTACGTTCACGAGCATATGGGCTTCATTGTGAAGATGACGAGACCCGCTGCACGTAGTGCATAGTGCAAATTGTAACGTCTTTTCTTGTACTGCACCGTCAGTGCCGCTTTTCAACAGTGATTTAACATGTTTCGGACCGGTGCTGCACATGGCGCAGCACCCTGCTTTGGAGGATCTTTTTGGCGTTTACAGGAGGTTTTCTTTTAGTCCAAAGTTGTTAAGTCAAAGACCTAAGCTTCTACTTTTCAAATGACTCTGTGGAGTTGTGCTGCCGCTATTTGTTAAGGAGCGATGAACACGAATCGAACAACAGTTATAACGGAGTGCGGCAACGCGAACGGCGCGTGCGATGTCGCAACTTTCCTTTGCTTCAGTATCAAAGAGAAAAACCGTAATTTTAATACTGATGTGTACAGTGTACAACATAGATACTTTTGGATACTATTAGAAACTGAGTTCTTGTTTCTATCTTTCAGAAAGGCACAGGTTCTTCTCAAAATTCAAACACTTCGAATTCACTCACAACTTTGGGTACGGAGCTTTTTCGACATGGTCATTACAGCTGTAGCACACAGTCTTCAAAATAAGGTCCCTTTGTTGGCTAACAGTTGAAAAAACACTCTTTTTCACCGCGCGCGATTTGGCGGTCCGAAACGTGTTATACGCAATAATGCGCCTAAAGTGCCGCATCACTAAAAATTTTCTAGGGCAAGGAACCAATAAAACCGGAGAGAAAAATCAAGATTTTCGGGTTCTTAAACATATCGGTAGCTCGTAAAGTACTGATTTCAAATATGTAACTCAAATTTTGTGCTATAAGTTTAGAGATTTTCATCAGCTTATCGGTGCAAAAATAGGGAGATTGCAATAAGATATAGATCATGTAACTCACTCAGAATTAAGGTTTTTAGACTTCTAAACAAATTAACGGATGGCTCATAAGACACTGATGACAAAATGTAGACCAAATTACTCTGGGTTAAGCACGAAGGTAGTTATACCATTGCGGCGTAAAAGCGCGTTTATTGCCTTGTGCCTTGCGGCACATAAAGAAACTGACTTTTTCAGTTTTGCATATATCTCCGAATAGAGCAAGCAATGCTGGTTCCAGATATAGGAACAAAATTAGATGGAACACTTTGTAGAAAGTTATATCAATTCGGCACTTCCGACGCAACATCGCGTTTACAGTCTGCCCAAATCGGGATCGAGCCGAATCGACGGCTGAATTTGCGCGCTCACAGCGCTAGGGGTTTGCGCTGCATACGGCGCTGTAGCAGAGGGTGAAAAGATTGAGGAGAGAACAGACTAGCTAGCCGTAAACGTGACGCAATACCCTTTTGACACGGACTTCCGCCATGCCAATTTTGGCTTGGCTGTTATTGAGACAGGCTATATGTCGCCGCGCAGCACAAAAAATTGTGTATTTTTGTAAATTTTAAGCGCACTATCGATGCATCAAACAATGCTGGTTTCAAGTATTCAAACCAAAGCTGGATAGGAGTGACTGAAAGAAGTTTTTGGCGATGGGCACTTCCGGCACATCGTTGCTTTCAAGCAGTTTTGAAAGCGGCACTGACGGTGCTGTACTGAAGGTGAAAATGTATCGAATACTTCTATGAGAATTACTCTTCGAACTCATTTAGAATCAACGCTGGGAAAGTACTTCCAAAGAGAAATTTAGGGATTTCAACAAAGAGGAAGAGCAGTGATAGTTTGGCTTTTGTGTTACGTATTGTTTCTGGTTAAATTGGTGTCGTAAGACTGAAACATTTGCAGTAACCCAGATTATCGGCCGTACTAAGACAGTAAATTTCACAGAGTTTGGAAATCTGCTATGTGTAAAGGATGGACCATTCTTCGCCTCGTATAGTTTGTTTCAATCCTAATCAGGCCAGATTGGCATGACGGAAATACACGTGCGCTTTGCGTCACAGCTAAGGTCTGCGTTCTGCTCTCTCTTGAATCTCTTCTTTTCTCTGGCAGTGCGCACATGCAACGCAAACCCCTGCGCTACGAGCGCGCGAATTTTTCGGCCAGATCCCGGTTGGGACAGACTGTACGCGGCGTACCGGAAATCAGTGGTCAATCTTTGCTACGCTTTCACCTCTTCACTTGCTCCATCGGTATTGCTAGATTGTAAAAAATGTGATTTGAGCATCTTTATGTTGAGATAATTATCTTCTATAGATTCCTCGAAAGTAGCGATAACGACAAAGACGAAATCGTGTACAAACCTCTGCCACAAGGTGATATTTTTTCCAGTTGAAACTTCCTTTGTTCAACATATGGCAAAGGTTTGTATAAGCTGCTGCATGACGAAGGCTCAAGACCTTTCAGCGCAAACGCGGCCTTGTTGGCCACAGAGCGCATGAGGTGCATGTCTTACAACGGGGAAGATACGCGCGCGTCGCGTTCGCGCCTGCTCAACTAATACTGCTCTTGCGCCTTCGTCATGCACTAGCCTTTATGTATCGCCACCAAATACGTAAAATCTATAAAAGATATATATATATCTCAAGGCAGTGACGCTCTCGGACACGAGTTTTAACTCTCTAAGCGATGGCGAGAAGCAGAAATCAAAGACCATAACAAAAGAGATTATCACTATCCGAGAAGTGAAGAAATTTGCGTGGGGTGCGTAACTATCCTTCTGCTCGATATTCATAGATATTTATACAGGCTATGACGTTGAAAAAGTAAGATAAACCTTGATTATGAGCACACAGCAATGTTTGATCATATGATTCAACATGTATTGATCACGCATTGTTCACCAAAATAATTAGACTTGTATCCAGAATGTTTGCCGGTACGCTACTCGAACTTATATTAGCTGTTCAAAAGTTTCGCGTCGTTCTTCTAACGCATCCCCAATCACATACATTTGATTCAATCGTGATCTGCTCGATATGTTGGCGTAAAGTCGCGCGCTTGCAGCGCCAGGGTTCTGCGTTGCATTTGCATCGTACGAATAATTTTAGCCTGTTTCGGATTGGTACAATCTGCAGAATATCGCTAGACAAACACTTTAAACGATATTCAATGCAGTTCTTCCTTTTTTGATATCTGTTCTTGATTTCTCGAGCAATCAGCAAAGCTTCAAACCCAATGCTTTCATCTTGTCCAATCCTAATTAACCTAGAAATTACCAAATCAGACTTTTATGGGAGATTGAACAACATACAGATGAGCAGAACTCATGCAACACAATACCTATTACTCCAACTCCCTTGATGTTATTTTATAAGTTTTTACGCGAGCAACACTGCACTCCAGTTTCTGAGTTCGGCTATATGGAATATGAAAATTGGTCCCATCAAAAATGAAAGATTGTATCAGCTCTCCAAAAATCCAAAGATATCTAAAGTTAAAAAGTTCAGAAACCGACTTTTGATTTTTTTTCAAATCGTCAAGTCAAAGCTAAACACTATCTATTCAATGACTACAAGAGGGAGAAACAACTGTGCAACAAATTATTGTATTCTATTCGATTGTTTCTGTCGTTTTCCTAATTACACATTGGATGTATGCGGCAGATAATCTTCGTTACCTCAAATTTATCGCTATGAATCATAGAAAAGGCAGAAAAGAGGGTCTCGTGTTTGCTGCATGGATATGCCGCCCAGATTGCCTTCGAATTTTCATCCATTCGTCCACGCCAAATCCCCATTTAAACACGCAGTTATGTTCACAGATGATAGACGGCATCGACCCAATACTGCCTTTGGCACGGAAGGCGCACTCCTCCACACTATTCATACTCAGGTGCTCTGCAGAAGGCATTTGTTAACTTAGAGGAAAGGATACCAATTTGAGTTAGCGATTGACGAGATACATACCACTAGATGCGTCTTGACACGCTGATTCTAAACCTGCCTTTCCTTTTTGCAACACATCTTCCGGAAGAAATCCTAAGCATTTGAATGTCCAAATTTGTCAATTTCCAAGTGGCATAAAATTAGCGAATAGCTCAACAAAACACCTATGCGGACTTCCACTAGCTGTGTCTCTGTTTTGTAGTCAATATACCATTTGATTCAACTGGCTTGGCTTCGGGAAGGCGGGACTTCGTGACCTAATTAAGGCTAGGTAATGATCAGAGAGCACACGCGCGAGATGAAGGTGCGTCACGGGCGCGAGCGGCCTTAATTAGCTCACAAAGCCCCGCCTTCCCGAAGCCAAGCCAGTTGAATCAAATGTTACTTGATACACAATTGACTGCCCACTTTCAGATGCTCTTGTACTGCTTTTCGCTGAATTTATGCCATTCAGGGCTTGACATATTTAAACTTCCAAACCTTTATAACTTCTTTCGGAAAGCAAAAAAGGAAAGCAGATTTGCAGTCAGCGTTCAAATACGCGTCTAACGATAGACTCTCGTCTTCACTCGCCAACTCAAGTTTGTAACCTTCCCTTATTGGCCATTAACACATTCCCGACAAGGTCGATTTTTCGATTACCGATGTTTCGGACCAGAGCCTTTTTCGCTTTGTCAAAATTACGACCCAGCCGTGGGTCGTATTGTCCGAAATGGTAGTCTTTTTGGAAGAAATTCAAGACATGTCTCCAAGAATTTCCCCACAAGGGTTGTCGGAGGCGCTGATTACCAAAATATGATTTATTTCAGTTTTTGGCAGTATACGGTAAGTTTACGGTAGTCATTCTGTACGAACCTTAGATCATAGATTTTCGTGGAAAATTGTTGTTTGGAGTTATTTCATGTGTTGATCATGGTGATGATCATGATTATAGTGTCCACTTTGTTCACTACTTTCCCACAGGACTACGATGGCAGTACGGTAGAATTTTCGTAAGAATCAAGAAATTGATGTAAGAAGGCGGTATTAGAACTCGGAACTATCATTGTAATCAGCATGCTAAAAACCTATATATGTAACGTTTGAGCTTTCTGGGATGAAGAATTCGAAAAATCAATAAAATCAATAAAATCAATAAAATCGATAATTTTTGATGGGCCGGCCCATCAGTCTCGTGCCCTCCCTGTACTCCTCTTGCATGCAAACTTGATTTTGCAGAAACAGCATCACTCTGCGAAGGATTTGAGCTAAAATCTTGCCTTACCTCTATATACGGAATACCTACCGGTGGGTCGCATTGTCGTGAATGTCTTAAAGGTAGTGGCTTGGCGAAATGAACGTTTGCCAAATATTGGTGTGTTAGGAAGTAGACTTTCAGGTGCACGGTAGAACCACATTTACCTACCAATTCATGCGCTATGTCCTAAAAATGCGCTTCGAGAACCACTGACGCTCACTCACCGAATTGGGCGGGACTCAGTAATAGTGTTGAGGCTTTTCAGGACTTAGCGCCATGGAGGGTGTGGTTGGGGCTACGCTTGCACTTGTGATCTACTAACTACAACGACCGAAAGACCGGTCCAGCTTGTCGGCCATTGTCTTCAAGCCAGCAAAGCGTATTCTGTTGCAAACCCTAAAGCCGATTTCACTATTGCTGCCTTGGAGTAAATCTATCACTAAGTAGCATTACTACTTGAAACCCACCTGCACCTAAAGGCACATCTATTAGACTGTAACTTTACCGTTTTTACCCTAAACATCAGCATTTCTCCAGAACTAGGACACCTGCAGAAGTACAAACGTATGATCATACTTCTGTATTTATAAGCTATATGATCACATGCATTGGAGGAGCTTAGAACGTCTAGGGGCGAAGTTTGCCGTTTTACTTACAAGGGAATGGTCAGAAGTCGAAGTCGCCAATCTAAACAAGCTGCATACCATTCGATGCAGCATAGAACGCTGATTACAAATCTGTCTTCCGTATCTGCAGAGCGCCATTGTAGGCGAAGTTATAAGCCGTCAAAAGTCATTATTTTGCTAAGAAATTGTGCGTGTGAGGGGCAAACTTGGCCGTACAAAGCCATTCTCGGCTCAGTGTTGGACCAAAACATGCAACTAAATTCCTTTATATGGTTCGTACCTAAAGGTGAGCTAAAAGAGCAATGATGTGCCTAATTTCGCAGTTTTTGTGTATGAATTTTCCGCAGTAAAGCTGCTCATAACTTCGCCTACAAAGGCGCTCTGCAGATACGGAAGACAGATTTGTAATCAGCATTCTATGCTGCATCGAATGGTATGCAGCTTGATTGGATTGGCCACTTCGACTTCTGACCATTCCCTTGTTAGGTCATTTTTCTTCCTTTTTAGCCATGGAAAAAATACGGAAAGTGTACAGCTGAATGTTCGGTATCTCAAGCGTATGCTAGGACAAATTGAAAATTTCTAATATTTTTTGGGGCGGAGATATGATTTTTAAGAGTGAAGTTCGTTTTTGACTGCTACCAGATTTCGTTTCAAAACTTCAAGTGGTATACGATTTGGGCAGACTGTTGATAGTCATTTGTAGAGCTTGCTTTGCTCTGTCGAACGATTACTCAAGCCACATCGATCAACAGGATACAAGAAGACGACGACTGTAGCAAACCCGGTAAATAATTATGGACACCCTAATATAATGCAAGCATGAACTCTAACAAAAGGCAAGGTTAGAGGGTACCTCTAGAGGTCTATAAAATTTCAGAATCTGATTTAGTGCTAGAATATTGCCATGACGTAGCTTAGGTCACCGTAGCAGTTTTACAATGTAAGTCTGTTTCAATATTCCTTTCTCTCATTTCAGTTCCTCAATGCCAGAATGTCTGTATCTCTTAGGTATATGTGTGTCCCTTCAACGACAAGGGGAAGTTGGCTGTTATTTGCAAAAATTAGATGGAAAGTATTGCTGGGCCAGTAGGAAAGTTTTAACACCTTTACTCTTCATTTATGCTTCCTCAAATCCCGCACACATATGGGTTCAAACTGTATCTTACTTTTGGTAAGAATAAAGCTGCCTATCGTGCTTAATGCTTAGCATCAAAAGTTTCACAAATTGCACGAATAGAAATTTTCTCACTTGACTAAAGTAAGTCTTATACTTCACGGCTCCTGATGAGTATGGACACCGAATATAACTTTGTGTATTCCAAGAACTGAATTCAAAAAATCTTCACTCAACCTTCGCATTCCGATGGGTTACATGAAATTCTTGGCGTGCTCTGCTTTGACACACAAAGGGCTGAAAAGCTTACCTCTACGCTATTGGCATAAACAGCTGCTCTAAAATTGCTGATGCAGGTGATTTTTCTCAATGGGTCTATCGCGACGCTACATATATTCATCCAGCGATGTTTAGTGCAACAGTCACCAACTAAAATATGTCTAATTTTGACAGACTTGCAAGGGACGTGTTTTCCAAGACAAGTAACGGTAACAAGAGCGCAATTTCAACTTTAAGCAACATCATTTTCGCATTCGTTTAGTTCTTCGCTGAATTTCGTTATACAGATGTCTCCCGTTGCTTCTACATATTATTTGGTCTCACATTCAATGCTAAGGCGCGGCTGTTATAAATAAAGTAAGTGCTAAGAATTGCTAGTTCACAATAGAACGCGCAAACTTGCATGTGACGCATAATCGACTGATGCAGCTATATGTGATCCCGATCGCAAATATGCAGTTATGAGGATGAAAAGTGTGTAAGTCACTTGCTGCGTTTATGACAGCTGAGCAGTTAATTGAATCAGGAAATAGTGATGAAAAAATTGCTGAAACATCCGTCACCGAACTTCATTCGAGATTTCAATGAAATTGCAAAATGAATTTGCTAGATAGAGAAGCGCTCCATTGTGTCAGTTTTTTTGTTGTTTTTGGTTCTCTGTAGGGCTTTTTGAGATTGCGGGCACCGTATTTTTCCTCTAGGCCGCTTAATGTACTTGCAAGTCACCTTCAAAATCAAGGTGTAGTAAGCCTGCAGCAATTCAAGCTCAAGTCCGTTTGAATGTGTTCGTCTGTCCTGCGTTTTTTTACCCCTGGAGTTCCTCGATCTCTGCCATGGCTTACGTGGACTTTTTTGGTTAGTATCTTGTAGTGAGGAACCACGAACGATCTAAAACGTCACAGCTATACAGATACTTATTTTTGCATGGAATCAAATTGCAGTCATCTTGGTTGTGCTAAATGTCTAGACTGATGCTAGTAGCCAATTAAGAATAAAAATTTATCTCAGTTCGTTGCAATATACAGAAATATGGTTTCAGCTCATTTGCTGACGAATCACGCCTTATTAGACCCGATGAGGTAAGCTGCGGCGAATGGGGCATAGGCAGGAACTGCTGCAGGTGCAGCTACAGGAGCAGGGGCATAAGCTGGAGCAGCTACGGGAGCAGGTACTGGAGCAGCTTGAGCTACTGGAGCAGCCATCACTGCTGCGTAGGCAGGGCTAAGCAGAGGAGCTCCATTGGCGGTAGCTGCGGCGACGGCTGGTCCGGGTGCGATTGGGGGGCTCATGGCCCGGGCAGCGACAACGGGGGCAGCTGCATATGCTGGAGCAGCGTAGACGGGGGCTGGAGCGTAAGCTGGAGCAGGTGCTACAGCTGGGGCAGCAGCTACCGCCGGGTAGGCGGCGGCTACAGGCGCTGCCAACGAAGACGCTGCGTAGTACCTGGCCAAGTACGGGCTGTACGAAGCGGCAGGCCAAGCGAAGAGCTGTGCCGAGCACACACCAGCGACGGCAAGCAGGGCACTGTAAAGGTACGATAATGTCAAATGCTGTATAGTTCAAAGATGAAGCTGCTTACCAGAATGACTTCATGCTGCTCACACGTAGAAGATGCTATGCTGTTGATGGCTTTGGTTTTATACGCGTGATGTCAGCAAACATGGTGAGCTGCGGGACCAGCTGCAAGGTGTGAACACACTGTATCCGACCGGATGTCGGCGGTCGCAACAAACACGCGAAGCGCTTCCGGATCACGGCAAACATTCCAGAATAGCGAATGACAGTGCAGAGTTTCAAACTGAGTCATTTCGTGGCGTGCTTTTTCAAGGCTAAAGCCCATAATGTTCTTTATAAGCAATTACAGAATATTGAATTCATGTGAGGCGTCTCTACTGAGCCATCTATTTGATCTACAATAGCGTCCAGGACCTTGTAAAACCGCACAATTCTAACAAAATTCAATTTTTCCTTGCAGCCACTTTCATCCTATAAAGCTGTAAATTTTACGACCGGTAGAAGCAACAGCTCTTTCACTATTCAAAAATCTATGAAATTTTTTCAGCCATTATTCACTGAATGATCGCAAGCTAAGACTCCTATTATTTGCCTTAGACGATTGCTAAATTTCTATAGGTAAGATGGAAGATAAAAAAAACTGTGTACGTTGAATATTATCTGGATGACAGCTGTAGCATAAGATTTATAGAGTTGGAAAATTCTTCTAAATCAAAATGACCATCAAGTAATGAGACTAAGTCACTTTTAATGGTGAAATTTTGTGAGTTGTCAGTACAGGCAAGCCCATTGCGCAAATGGACACAGCTGACCAACGCATGCCGTCCAGTCGCGTAAGAGGGGGTGGTCAATGTTTATCTATCCATTGTGGTCCGCCCTCCGTCCACTCAAATTTGCGTCGAAACTGCTGAATTTCTGTCATGGCTTTGAGTACCAGCAAGCGGTGTAAATGTAATTATTTATATACATTATACAACATCTGATAAGTGGATGGGAGGGAACTTGGATCATACCGGACCATAGCGGCGCCCCGTATCATTACGCCATTTGTCCCCTGGAGTGATAAGACGGAGACCTTTGAAAAAATAGTATCATGATTTTTTGAAAAGCAGTTGGATAACGTTTAAAAGAGCACTCCACCAGCTTTGATAAGCTGACAAGACACTCTCTCTCTTTTATTTTCAAAATTTTGAGTATACGATGTTGAAGCAAAAATCCAAGCTTCTAAAAAAGCGAATTATCTGCAAGATCTTAGGGCAGTTATGAGTATGTCTATGTCTATCGCTATCGCGAAATCAGCTTTACACATCACGTCAATATATTGTAAGTCATGGCACAAGGCATTTGCTGCAAGCGTCATAGAATCGCGTAGTGGTGTGGTTGCTTGGCAAAGTAGGAACTCTACTTGATCGTATTGACTTACAACAATGTACCGCTCAATTTTTTACATTTCTGAGAGTAGAAAGGTAATAACATCATAATGTAAAATATTGTCTATTAGGTTGTCTCATAATTAATGCACGTTTTATGTATTTCAACTTCTAATCAAGATAACTCTTTTCCAAAACCATCTTTATCAGGGCAATAAAAATTAGGGCAAACAGCAAACCTTTGACTATAGAACGCATGCTTTTGTTGGATCGCAGCCACTTTGAGAAAGGTATAGCTCAAAAAATTCCCGAGTATTTTTCAAAAACATATGCTTCGAGAGAGCTTAACTTTCGCTTAAATGTACTAGGATCGCGCGGACTTTGCTCATTATATAGCCGATGGTCGCTTGTGCAATGGAGTAAAGTTTGATTTTACGGCATATTTCTGTGAACAAATTTTGCAAAAAAGTGGAAGTACCCATTTTTTTCAGTATTTTGAAAAATCCAAAAAGCTGCCTTTTTGGGATGTTTTGAATTTTTTCTCTGCTGCCGTTCTCCTAGCATCAGTTGTACTAGGCTCTACGTGTATATAGCAAGATTTATACGGTCGCTTTTTTCTTGAGATTTTCATGCAGCTTAGATGGGCCTCGGCAGCCAGTCAAGTTTGAGACAAGTTTTCTCTGCTCGGAATTTTTCAAAAATCTCATACTGACAAGCTTTTGTAACACAAAGCTTCTTGATCGTTACCTATATTTTTTAAAGAAAATCCGTTTACTTTTTATGGATTTAGAGCAAGGAGAGTGAAGGGAAAGAATTTTACATTTTAATCACTTATCTTTGAAGGCATGGAATTTCGGCTCTAACAAAGATTTACAAAAACGAAAGAACATTCTAGAAACTAGAGGAATTGGGCTTTCCGACGCTATAAAGGGTTTTGAAGAAACATGTTTTTCCTTTGAAGACCAGCTCTCAAAATGAGGTTAGGAAAACGTGCGTTAAGTATGAGACAACCTAATATATTTGTTTTATATTGATAAGTTTTCAAAATTATTAGACAAGATCTTCAGGCTTCAGATGGCTACCTATAGAAGAACATGTCTAAACTCGATCTCTGGTCATCGGAACCAACAAAAGTTGTGCACTTCTATGTTTTTTACAAAGTTGTTTTTGCACGAAGCAGCCGTACATCTTGGAATATTACAGCTCTCAGTATTGAAATGAATTGAACAGGTTCCTAACAAAGAAGGAAAGAAAGAGTAACGATTATATAAAGCTGTCATGCTTCCTCAAGGTGAAGGTTTAATTTGGAAAAGGACCAAATGTAAATTTAGGTGAACACGTATATACGTCGATGAAACTTACAACGTAAATGCTTTTGAACTAATTGCACTGTGTACATAGTTAGAGCTCGTTATGAGTTTATAGAGTAAAAAGAGTTAGCTGAATGGGAAAAATCTGAAAGTTATAAAGTGAAAAAACCAGTTTTACCCAGTCAGAACGGGTAGGTCACCAAGACCAAAAATAAATCTGTAGATTGAACCATTTAGCTTCCTCACATCCGAATTTGGAGAAAGCACTTTAATGCTTCTTTCCTCACCAGATTGTAATACGTAAGTCATACGCCAATGATGATTTTGATTTATGCACCTCGGGAAAGCGCGTGATTTTTTTTTCAGAAATATATCTAAGTGACATTTGTGAAATTTAGACAGAGTATAAGTAATTTTTAGTGCAAGAGTTATGCATCAACCTAATGTACAAAATCAGAAAAATTTCGGGTTTTTAGATCCCACAACCACCCAGTAACTGATGGGCTTCGCCAGCGAACGCGCCATGTACGAATTTCGCGCATTGGCTATAGGACAGAGAAATGAACTTTAGACAATAGCTTGGATGAGAAAAATGTTTGAATCTTCACAAAAATTCCAAAACTGATTATCCTATCTGAGTCACCTGTACAACTTTGCTTAAAGTGTTCTAGCATCACTTCCATTTTATACGGAACAAGATAAGGGGAGAGAGATTGGCATAAGGTGACTGTAGGAGGTCCCATGATCATAAGTCCAACCTGACCTGGAAGAAGATCGCAATTCTTGTTGCTGAAGCATCTGGGTATCGAAGATTTTTCATTCGCACTCCCAAATCGGCTACTACCGGATGGAGAAAAAGAAGCTGCATCGATTTACTTCTGGACTGTTTTCTGGTTAAGATTTTATGAGTTTTGAATAGACCGGATATAGACTTCGCACAGATAAAAATACGAATCTTGCAATAAAAATTGGGTCTTTCTGATCCTCCTCAAATCAACGGTCTATTAAAATTGTTAGACATCAGCTAAAAGATGCTGATAAAGAAGGGTAGGTAGTAAACTTTAGCACTTATTCGATTGGTCAAAAATTCTTCGAAAACACGGGCGACAAATTAAAGAGGTTGCGTCGAAAACCGGTCGAACATTTCCTATCCTTATTTGTGTCATTTGCAGATATTCAAAGAACCTCAAGGATGGTCCGAACATCAATATTCAAGTAAGTGTGTCGCAGAAGGTTTTCAAATATCGGTCACGATAGATGAAAGAAAAGCCGAGCAACTTTCCAAAACATCGCATCAAATCGATGGAAGAATGCGAAACTGTCTTGAAATTCCTATTCTATTTCAATGTAGCTGTCCGTATTGTATTGAAAGAGATGAAGTTGAGCATCATTCGGATAAAGACTACGACGAGCGCAGAGGACGATCGAAGAATTTGCTTAGATGAGCATAGGAGTGAAAAAGATTAGCAAAAAATGAATACAACATTACCAACTTTGTTGCTCACTAGTATACCATATACTAGCTAAGTTGATGAAAAAAACGGGAACTAAAAAAGATCCCAGAAATAATGGAAGGGATGGATGAGGGGAACGAAAAGGGTGGAAAGGCGGCATAATTTTTGATTGAAGCTAAGTACATGCGCTAGTTATTCGCTGCATTCAAAAATATTTGGGATGCTTTCCGATTTATTCTTTCTCTTTATGACCCTTAGAAAGAAATTTTACAAGATTTTAATAATCGTTTACATAACTTACGAGTAAAATAAGTCAATTGTGCACAGTTTTATATCACATGTAATCCACTTTCAAAATTTGTAATATCAGAAAAGCGCCCTTCACCACGGAGTCTTCTCCCTACCGGTCTGTTACTGGCTGATGAGAAATTATTATAATGCAAGAATTTAATGAATATTAATGCAACTTGCTCTTCCCATTTTGAGTGAATACGATTCTTTGAGATTTGTGCAGGAGGTCGCAAGACTTTCACGGCATGTAGGCGTCGAATATTTCTTTTTTCCGACTGTTTAATGCATGGAGCTTGGAGCCACTGAGCCGATAGCTCTCAGAATAAATGTAAAGATCTGGGATCTGGCTTAATTTCTCGCGATTGATGACAAGAGACAGTTTCAATTTTTTTTTTGAGATTTCGCAGCTTTCGGGCCCGCACTTGAGCTGTAGACCTATAATTTCCAAAATTGTCTACCTGCAGAACCCAAGCTCTAGGGACAGATTTTTCCAGAATAGTATCTTTAGTATTCAGTGTGGGTTCATTTCCAAAACAAAAACAAAAACACTAGAAAACAGCAAGATTTACAAAAGTAATGTCAGTTTCGATCGCATATTGAAACTGACATTACTAGTCAAAATTTGATCTTTTATAGACTTAAAAAATTTAGAATTTACTCAAAGTTTGGGAGACAGGTTGCAGTTTTATAGTAGGACTCAGCTTGAACCTCGAATTTACAAAGTACAATTAGGTAACTAGCAGTTGCTATCTTCCAGTCCTCTTTCCTGCCCTGCTTCTGTTTCACGGTCTCTGTGGATAGTTTCGGAACGGCAGTGGTCTCCGTGGACGTACAGCGTGTTATTATGCTCTGTTTGCCAAGCTGACCATTCGACGCCGTTTCCTCTTCCGACATTTCTCGCTGGGATCCGGTTTTTCAAGATGGTGATCTGCTTTCCGGAGACCGTCGTACGCAAACAGAGTGACTGTTGCAAAGTCGCCTCATCGTACGTCATCCGCAGTTACTTCGCCAGGTAACGCCATAGCGAGAACGACGCATTAATCGAACAGCGGACGAACGGGGAACAGGTCGACAGCGAATGAGTCACCTCGAAAGTAAACGGCAGATTTGGAAGCGGAAGCCCAGAGAAAAATGGGAATGACACCTTTACAAAAGTACGCGGCCTTCTTGCCGGTTGATATAATTGCGCGAGCGATGAAAACAACAAGTGCGGTATAAATTATTAAAAGAAAGCTGGAAGTTCATAATTGATAGCAAAAATTTGCGCACATTTTTAATAAGACAAAAAAACTTTCAAACAATTTCATCACCATCGCAGGAGCGCTATAATAACCTCCAGTTTTTTTGTAATTCAAAATGACAGGTCAGAAGATTTTATAGCAATTGCTAGGATGCTTCAATTTGTAAAATTATCGTATAAGAGAAAAACTTATGGTTGGGAAGCATTTGGAAAGACAACCAGAACTTAGGGAGATTAGCGTCCTAGGATTATCAAATTCGATCCTGAGCTAAGCTGTAAATGATCCTGACAGTAATAATCTCGACTTCCACAAAAAAAAGCGACAAACGCGACCTGCAGAGTCACATCAGCATCACCACATTTGCGTTTACCAGTGCGCAAAGAAGGTAAGCGAGTACCAGAGATTTGTCAAAAAAGCACTGCTTTTTTCCAAGAGATAAATAAATACAATCAGGGCAACGGCATGAGTTCGTTTCTAGGCTTCTTGAAAGCTTTGACTTTCGTGAAATTTTACGAAGTTCCCTTTGACTCTCTGCCTCAAACGTAAAATGATTTAAAAAACGTCGCAATTTTTGGCCACAGGAACGATATTCCCTTTGCTTTTTCGCCTCAAAAACGAAGTCCAGCCTGCTTCCATACGATCTGCTCTGGGCCCTGAATACAATCTCATCAGTGTTCTAAGTGAAATACAAATATGTACTGCTTGCAATATTAATTTGGGTCGCAGCGGTATCCTTTACAGGTTGAGAGCGCGCAGTTCCTCCTCATATTATTTAGCAGTTAACCTTTGATTCAACGAGATTGGCGGCTGGAAGGCGACCGCTCGCGCCCGCGACGCAATCTGCGTCTCTTTCGCAAGTGTGCTCCCTAATCATTCCCTAACCTTAAATAGGTCACGATGCCCCTCCTTACAGCCGCCAATTCAGTTAAATCAAAGAGTACGTAGAATCGCGCCGAGTCATTTCTTTTCTCATATGTGCCATAAGTCAGTTTCTTGGAGTCACTTCTTGATTGAGATAAATTAATAATTACCCTAATTTCACGCGTACAAGGCGCACTTTTTCGAATTTTCAAGCGAGTCGCAGCCGCTTCACTGTATTCCGGAAAGAAATCCTCAGACGCACGATTCTCTCAAGCAATATACAGTACGTTATAGGGTCCCTTGGTTGTAAAGTCCTTTGGCGTGTCTGGGCTGGTCGATTTTGGAAAAAAATCCCCGCGCCTTGTACGCGTGAACTTAGGGTACTACCTTAAAGTTCCGCATTTACAGCTTTCGCTTGATAGCAGTTTTTTGGCTGGTAGATTTCTAGAACACTGATGTTTACGAAAGTTTGCGGTGATAGCAGCGTGAACTATTTGTTTGATAACCAGCTATTGCGCAATGAACAAATGCAATGCGATGATGTTGTGCAAACGGATCGAGGCCGCGAAATTTGAACAAAACAGGATGTGCTTCAAGAAGCACATGCTCTGCTTGTGTGTACATATTGGAGCATTTCTGAGCTCTACATGAAGTTATACCTTCTGCAAAAAAGCTGCTTCTTGTGATGGCTCCGAAAATTACGAATGAATGCTCTCTTCTTTTGAAGCGATCGGGATTTCTCCGATCACCAAAAAAACCTTTGATTCAAGATTAAAAGATTCGAAAAAGGTACTAGAAATGCCTTACTAGTTACCTAAAATTATTGAGCGCTATCTTTGTTGGAAAAATGATCTAAATATTTGATAGCGGCACTTTCACGGCTTTTTGAAATTCAAATTTGTGTTTTCAATCATGCAGCCCAAGCGATAATGTTTGTGAAAGCTGTAAAGCACAACTAAATCAAAGCTGACTGAGTCTATCTGATAATGCAGACAATTTAGTCGTGCACTTTAAAATATTCTCCTTTCTCCATGTTTCCTTTTTTTGAACTGATCCCACAGTTTTGATAAATGAGGACCTTTGCAAGGATTTTGTTAATTTGAAGGATTGGTGACGTAGTTTGAAATCCCGAAATCCACGATGTTGTGCTTTTGGTCCATCATTAATCAAATCTTTTAAAACAACATCCGGATTTGTGTGCAATTGACCATGATTGTCTTTGCCGATGTACATTTTTGAATTTTGAGGTGCTAAAAATAGATTTAGATATTGATAAAAATGCCTGCGAGCTGTTGCTTATATCCTGATAAAAAGATAAGCTTATCTGCACCCACATTGAATCTTATTATGAAAAACGATAGCGTGGACGAAGTACTAATATGAAAAAAAAAGCGAAGCTATGCGGCTAATGGAGTAGCATCGATCAAGCAGGGACATCTCAACGTAGTCAACTTTGGCTTTGAGTGCTCTGAAGAAGTAGTATCTAAATGGAGAGCACTAAGGCGAATATTTTGTTACTTCTAGCAAGGATCCATACCATCCTCTGTGCATAAGCAAAAAACCACTGCAAAACAGAAGTTTCAAGAACAGAATGCTTTATAATATTTGATTCTTCAATGAAGAAACGATTTTTTCATGGACAGCATTGGAAAATCTCCATTAGCTCCATACAAGTTTTGCAAAAAAAATTAGATTGGAAACCGAAACAGTCGCTGCAGTATATTAGGTTGCCCGAAAGTTCTGTAGTTTCACTTTTGAAAATTTATAGCTTTTTGCCATCTCGACAAATTTGCTTCTTTTTCTTTTTTTAGAAAGAAAAGTCTTTCTATTCATAAAAGTTCTTCGATGAGTTTCTACTATACATTGATTGCAGAGATAAAAATGGAAAAAAAAGACCACTTAAGCCTGTGGCGTATTAGATTTTTAATGACCTATCAAAATAATCAAACTCAAGTGTCTTCTTTTTCCATTTTTGTCTCTCAATAAATGTATAGTTGAAGCTAAACGAGATACTTCTATAATGTTTTCTTCTTTCTAATGGGACTAAAAAGAAGCAAATCCGTTGAGACAGCAAAAAATTACAAAACTTCAAACTTAAACGACACAACTTTTCGGAACAATCTAATAGAAGCATCTTGAAGGCCGCGATATTTTCAGTCAGGCGATTGCGAATAATTTTTCAAAAACCCTCCATCCTATAGCACTCAAGCTCTACGGCCCAATGAACGGAATCAAAATTCAGGCATATGGCTCAATCCGTAGAAGCTTCTTTTTCTTTTACATTTTAACACTTCTGAGATAAACGTAAGCAATGTAGAGTGCTTGCAAAAGAAAAGGTTATGAGTTTCTTAAAGTTGCTCAAGACAAACCGCCTGGCATTATGGTGAATCGTAAAATCACAGACATACTTTGCTGAAACGAGTCTGTAATCTACTCCAAAAAGTCATTGGCTATTTCTAAGCTGCAAGTAGAGTGATTTACGAGCCGAAAATTGAGAACATAAATCCACTCTTTGCTTCACTGGAATGGAAATTATAACCAAAAAAGCGCGACTTTTTATTAGAATAACTGTTTGATTTGCAATAACTAACTCAAAAAGAAAAACCAGAGAGATATGAACCGCGGCATAGATGAAATCGCAGATTTCTACGAGTTATTGGACTCAGCCGAGTATTGGTATCAAATCAAGTACTAGCAGAAGGATGCTGCAGTGAATGTTTTTCAAACTTTGTTTGCCGTTCCGTGAGATCAGCCGTCCACAAAACTCGGAATAAAATACATTTTTGTTTCGTCTTGGTCCGATTTCATTCGCATTCATGCCCAGATTTTTGCTGGTGGAGGAACTATGCGGAAGCACGTCACGAGTGATCCCATGAGTTTGTTTTTTGAGCGGGTTTCAAGCGCTCTAGACAATTCCGTGATTGTAATAGCCGCCGAGTTCGCGATTCGGAAGGAGCATCCGCCCCTACCGGTCGCCGCGCGCAGCTCTGCGACCTACATAAAAGAGCCTATGGAGCACGGCCAGCATCCACGATCGACTCACTTCCAATGGCTTCGAATGTACTCTGGTAAGAAAATTTTGTTCGCTATTTTTTGAAGTTTTTAAGTTTTTTGTTTTGTTTTGTTGGACTTCATTTGCTGAAGAAGTATCGTATTTTTATCTGGTCTTTTGCTTTCATTATGACCAAGAAGTGCTCTAGCTTCCATTTATAAATATAGCTCTTTTCTCCATTCCAAACTCATGTTAAAAATTTTCAGCATTCTCCTCTCTGCTCTGGCAGTGTCGCATGCGCAAGTAGCGGTGAATGGACAATTCTTCGGCAGATACTACGCAGCGGCGAAGCCCGTGCTCACTCCTGGCTATGCTCAAGTCGCTGCTCCAGTGTTCGCTCCAGCAGCCCCAGTATACGCAGCTCCTGCTCCGGTCTTCGCTGCACCTGCTCCAGCTCCCCCTCCCGCTCCCGTCTACGCTGCTCCTGCACCGGCCATGATGGCTGCTCCAGCACCAATGTTGGCTGCTCCAGTCGCTAGACCCGTCTACGCTGCCTTCGCAGCCCCTGCCGTGCAAGCAGCTCCTGTTCTGGCTGCACCACCCGCTCCGGCTCCTGCATACGCCGCACCTGCGCCGATGGCTCCAGCTCCAGCCTTCGCTCCAGCTGCTCCATTCTTTGCTGCTCAGGCTTACGTCCCAGCCTACGCTCCCTTCCTCCGAACTCCTTACTTCATTGGAAGTAACAAGTCGAAGAAGGATTAAATTATACTATGCCATACAGTGAATGTCTGTACATTTGTGCTATGTAATAAATGCTCACTCATCAAGGAGTTGCAATGTATTAGGTCATTCCAAAACTAATTTCGCTTTTTTCAAACGGGCGCCACATTTGATGGAACAAAGATTTCTAGGAGATTGATAGAATTCGACACAGCATTTCATACTCTTTTCAATGGTTATGAAAATCAAGTTTCACAATTTTTTAAAACTTTCAGATCAATCATCAGAAGGAACTCAAGTAACGATCCGATAGAGCAAACCTTATAGAGTACAGCTCAACTTTTTTCTCTTTTTTATAGCCAGCCGTAATTTTTTGAAAGATTATTCAACAAAGCCATAGGATTTTGGCAGGCCTACATCAGCCACAATCGCATCAAACATCATAATTGTTCGGAATCTGAGACTACCAGAATGGTACTATGAGTTAGCACTAATTTTACAAAGAGGTGAGAGTTTACGGATCCGAAATACTAAATTTCAGCTCTTCCAGGTACAGCCTGAGGCTCGTTAAAAAAAGAGTTGTGATGATTTTATCCCCGAAAACACGAATCGGAAACGAAAAACACCCCTTAGAAAGAGGAGAAAATGTTGCATCGAATCCCGAGCTGCTCTTCCTTTGATGTTCTACGAAGATTTAGCAGTCCAAGTATGGAAATAGGTGGCATCAGTTAAAATTCTGTTAAAAATGTATGACAAACTATCTAAAGGAGAAAAAATTGTTTTGCATTCTGTAGGGTTTGCTCTATAACATGTTACTCGTAGTTTTTCGGAGGGTTGATATAAAAGTTTAGAAAAATTGATTGACGATCTCAAAAAGCATAGGGCGCAGATTTTGGTCATTATCTGAAAGCTCATTGACTGTGTTGCAACAATTTCATAATCATTAGAAAGAGGATGAAATGCTGTGTCGAATGCTATCAAGATGTGTTAAAAATCTTTGTTCCATCAAATGTGGCGCCCGTTTGAAAAAAAGCGAAATTACTTTCGGAATGACCTAATATAACAGGACGAGCAACCACTATAAGACTGTAAAACAATAATATAGAGGATTCACTGTGAATGAAAAAACCAAGTTTTCAGTGAAAGTAATGCTAGATGATTTGCGTGAAAATAACAGCAGGATAAGCTGCGATCTCAGTTGAACACTGTTTTTCAAGAATACTTAGGAGTAGCGCTAACAATGGATGATTTATAAACAACAGTAGGAAATAACGCTAGACCTCGATGAATCATAGCCAATTCCTAACTAGAATACTCGGCGACAGATGTGCACTTCCCGGTTATCAATCTGCACCGCAAGTAGTAAAAAGATGGACTACCTGGTTGTACTATCACGATTTCTGGTCCAACTAATATCAAGCTAAAAATCATCAAATTGGCCTCAGTGAACTGGCTCTCGAAGGATGTTTCTTCAGCCACCTATTACTGCGTTTCAAACTTTTTGGAAGCTATCTGTGCCAAATGTGCCAAATGCCAATCCGCAGTTGTTATACCACCTGAAGCCATCTCAAAAATCATTTGACCTTCTGCAAAATCTGCTACTACAAATGTAATGGAGGCAAGCGAATGCCAGAGAAGCGTGTCAGCTTTCGACATCTATAAATAAGGGGACCTAGTGAGAGAGGACTTAGCGCGAACATCCTGGCCAGCGAATACCAAGTTAAGAATAAGATTGGAAGTTTTTAATCTTGGAAGAATCGAACGAAGAAGAAAGACATTCACTCGAAGTCAATTATGATATGCTCCTTTTGCGAGACTGCCCATTCAACTGAGTTTATTTAACAAATTATAGGGTTTGACAGCGGACTCCAGCAGATCTTCCATTGGCATACTCTATAATTTTTGTGACTTGCAAATAGTGTTTTTGCACAATCCATAGTTTACGACAAAACTTTTACTTTTTCTTCAACACACAACGTTGCATTTGCTAACAAAATTGATAATCGTCAAACTCAATGAAGCTAATGCTCGAATAGCTTTCAACTTCCATTTAGAGGCAGCAGAAAGCGAACCGTTTGATCCGATTTTACGCTCAAACACAGTTCGTACCCTTTCAATCTGCGACTATCCTAAGCGCGTCAAAATTTCACCACGCATTCTGGGAGACTTGTAGTTAATCTTACCGCACTTGCTACGTCAGTTCGAAGGTAGTCATCGAGCAAACTATCCCATAAAATTTTAGTCCTCTCCTAACATCGGCTTTACTACCTTAGCTCTATTGGAATAAAGTCAACCCTTTTTCATGACCTGGCAGATTATTTAGATGATTTGTGCAAGAAATAAAATTTGTCCCACTTACTTGGTAATTGGTAATTGATCCAATCATGAGTTTTTGATATCAGGGCCAGTAGTAAACCTGTCGAAACGCGCAGCTCAAACTCAAAGTTAACCCAGAGTTAAATCTGAGTTAACACGCACCTTTCAGGGACCATTAACACCTGCATAAGCAAACCAAATTGAGGAAAGGGTTATATGGCAGGATACCCCGCAAGACGTACTTTATGCCAAGTTTGGAAACGTAGCGTAATTCGTTCCACGCGAGACGCTACGCGACGAAACGCGCAGCTCATTGTCAGCTGCGCGTTAACTGTGAGTTTGCTGCGCGTTTCAGCCGCCCGCGAAACTCGGAGTTAACTCTGAGTTTGGTTAGAGAAAGAGAAATAGTGCGTAAACGCAGAGGTCCAGAAAAAAGTCCTCCGGGGTAGATTTTGCTCCGACTTTCATGAAGCATGATGGGGGTGGGGTATCGTGGTGCACCGTTCAACACAAAAACTTAAAATTTTATAAAATTTTGGTCCCGGGGGTTATCCGACGCGCTGATCACGAATCCGATGCTCATTTTTCGCCATTCGCCCACTTAAGAAAGTTACGGTAGGGATACGGTAGTTGGGCGAAAGTCACGAAATTTGCTGAAACTTGGTACAGTGGGGTTATTTGCCATGCTGATCACGAATCCGATGCTCATTTTTCGTCATTCGCCCACATAAGGGAGTTACGGTAGGCATACGGTAATTGGAGCCACAAATTTGCTTGAAACTTGATACAATGGGGTTTTTTGGCATGCTGATCACGAATATAACATTCGTTTTTCGCTACGGGGCCACGGAGCGCGATTACGGTAGGAATACGGTAGTTGGGCGAAAGTCTCGAAATTGGCTGAATCTGGTACACTGGGGTTGGTTGGCACGCTGATTACGACTATGATATTCATTTTTCACCATTCGCCCTTATAGCGAGGTACGGTAAGGATACGGTATTGGGCGAGATTCAAGCATTATGAAACTTGGTCTGGCGAGGTTGTTCGCTGTGCTTATTCGGATATGGTAATCATTTTCCACCGCTGACAGATAGAGCAGAGTTACTGTAAGAATTTGGTGAAAACCAAAGTCCCATAACAGATTTGACATTGGTTGTCTCAGTGGCGTTACGCGATGTGTTGATTACGATCACATTGCCCGTTTTTCACTACAGTGGTTTATAGCGGAAAAAAGATACGGTAGACTATCCAAAACCACAGGATTTCATGAAAGTAGGCTTCGTTACTTCCGCACGCTAATCAGGAATATCACAGTCGCTTGAAAATACCTTTCAAAAAGGGGTTTCGATGGATTTAGGTAGATGGATAGAAAAATCTCACTTGGAACTTCTTTTCAGGGAAAGTTTAGCTAAATATTTAGTTACCAGTGACGGTCGCAGGATTTCCGTTCGGGAGGAGGGGGGAAGGGGGACAAAAAGTTTTTCAAGTGAAGGTGCATGGCGACAATTTTTCGGGGTGTTCTTAACATTTTTTGCTGGCCCATACCCCTAAATTACAGGAAAAGGGGGCTTGTCAGCAGCTACGCCCCCAAAAATTTTTTGTACAAGGCTAATTTGAATCCTAAGAAATTTTAAAAGATAATTTTATTATTTACAAGAACGAACAAGTCATTTGCACATTTTTATAAAACAGTAAGTAAATTTCAAAAATTTCGCGACCCATCGCGGGGAGAGGGGGAGCCTCTTCTTCGGTCCGCCACTGTTAGATACTTACTATCTCTTCTTACTGCAAGACTATACGATGGGACTGCAGTAGACGTGGTGGAATAAACTTACTGAACTGCTTAAAAATTCGCCACTGAGTTCATTTGGCAGTGCAATTATGATCATGCTGTCCGTTTTCAATGAGGATTATTACGCTGGGCATATACGGAAGAGCGGCAAAAATCATGGGTCGAATTGAACTTTCTTAGCAAAAAAGCAATGATACCAGTGTTTTTTTGAATTACGTCTTTTTTAGTGTGTCAAAAGAAACCTCGAGAAAAAATTTTCGAAATTTGCTACATTATTCAGAGGTCTTCTGAAATCAGTCGATTTACGAATGACCTGTAGACATTGTTTACTACTTGAAGTCTATATTATAAAACCAGTGCGTCATTTCTGCTTCGCAGAGGCTCGCACTGGTCTTACTTCATATGCCTTACTCATTCTTGACTAAAGGTGGCAAAGAAACTCACCGCGCAGTGTCGATTATCGCGAGTAAAATGTACGCGGCGTGGCGTGGCGGTGGCGTTACGCGGTACGTTGATTACGATCACATTGCGCGTTCTTCACTACAGTGGTTTATAGCGGAAAAAAGATACGGTAGACTACCCAAAATCACAGGATTTCATGAGAGTTGGCTTCGTTAATTCCGCATGTTAATCAGGAATATCATGACCGCTTGAAAATACCTTTCAAAAAGGGGTTTCGATGGATTTACATAGATGGATAGAAAATCTCACTTAGACTTTTTTCGGGGGAAGTTGAGCTAAATACTTAGTTACCAGTGACGATCGCAGAATTTCCGTCCGGGGGAGGGGTACAAAAAATTTTTCAAGTGAAGGTGCGTAGCGTTAGTCACGCACTCCGATAATTTTTCGTGCTTCTTGACGTTTTTTGCTGGCCCATATCCCTAAGTTTTAGGAAAAGGGGGCGTGTCCAGCTACGCCCCCAAAAAAAATTTTTACAAGGCTAATTCAAAAAAAAATTTCAGGAGATAAATTTATTATTTTCAAGAACGAACAAGTCATTTGCACATTTTAATAACCTAGTGAATGAATTTCAAAAATTTCGCGATCCATCTCGGGGAGAGGGGAAGCCTCCCATTCGGTCCACCACTGTTAGATACTATTTCCTTTTTTCTGCAAGACCATGCGATGGGGTTACAGTAGATGTGGTGGAATAAAATTACTGAACTGCTTAAAAATTCGCCACTAAGTTCATTTGGCAGTGCAAAATGAACATGCTGTCTGTTTTCAATGCGGATGATTACTGTGGGCATTTACGGCAGAACGGCGAAAATCTCAGGTTGAGTTGAACTTTCTTAGCAAAAAAGCAATGATACCAGTGTTTTTTGAATTACGTCTTTTTTAGTGTGTCAAAAGAAACCTCGAGAAAAATTTTTCGAAATTTGCTACATTATTCAGAAGTATTCTGAAATCAGTCGATTTACGAATGACCTGTAGACTTTGTTTACTACTTGAAGTCTATATCATAAAACCAGTGCGTCACCTCTGCTTCGCAGAGGCTCGCACTGGTCTTACTTCATATGCCTTACTCATTCTTGACTAAAGGTGGCAATGAAACTCACCGCGCAGTGCAGATTATCGCGAGTAAAATGTAAACAAGTATCCATTTAAAATGCTTTTTCATGTGAGATCGATGATTTCGCGTGGATGAAACTTTTCGCAGAAGAACAAATACAAATTTGAATAGGTTTTTGGACTCTTTCTGGCTTGGTAGCTACCATAGGAACAGTAGGCAACGTGAGCTACATCTCTGTGCAAAATATTTCTCGAATGCTCAGGTAAAACCACGGCAAATTAATCATTTACGCAACCATTTCTTTTTGGCGTCGTTCTCCTAAAGTAGTGAAGCTTTGTCCACTTTTTTGGACTCAAGTCCAAGGCTTGCACATCAGCATGCCAAAAACATCACCGACTTTGCAAAAAGTGGTGATACGGAAGCAATTTTGCTGGCCAGAACCCAAGTGGTTTCGTTTGACGCGCAGTTTCTGAAAGATCCAACCAACAAAACCACTCGTGCTTTTGCACGGTAGGCTCTTATGTTGGTCGCATGCGATGTGCAAAATTTGGGCTCAGGACGTTGGCTGGAACACGCTGTACGAATTTCGTTACAGACAGACACACAGACATACACACATACACATACACAAAAGCACGTAAACAACCTTAGCCCGTTATTATAAGTTATGATAACGGTCTATTTCAAGATTACAAATTATAGATCTAGGTCACTCGAAAAATTTTGGAGACTAACAGACTTTCAAATTTTAACAAGTATAATAGCATATCAAAATATGGTGAGAGGGGAGGGGGACGGATTGTTGGGTTACTGTCTATGTCCATGTTTTATCCTGCTACTACTTTGAGAATCTTTAAGATATATTATATTATGGCTAGGCACCAGTGGCGGATTGAGGGGGCAGGAAGGGAGGCGGGGGTGAAACTTACTTACATGGGTTATAAAAATGTGCAAATGACTTGTTTATTTTTGTAAATGAATAAAATAATTTTAAGAATTTTTTGAAAATTCAAACAAGCCTTGTAAAAAAATTTTTTTCGGGGGCTTTGGACCCTCAAGAATTTTGAGATGCACCCAAAAAAAATTTTCAGTGTGCGTGGCTAACGCCACGCACCTTTATTTAAAAATTTTCTACCGCCCCCCCCCCCCCCGAGATCGTAATCCTGAGACCGCCACTGCTAGGCACCTCACAGGCAACCCTAACGCCTCTCCACGTGTCTTGACATGTGAGATCTTGGTTAGGGGATTCATCAAGCAGTTGCAGCAATTTTGCAATTGTGGCTCTTTAGCTTAGCGGTCTAGTAGTAGGCACTTCGCGCCGAGTAACGGAAGTTTGAGTCCCGACTTAGTCGCAGCGTTTTGCGATGAGGCGTGTGGCGGCTACTCAACAACTAGAGCGGATCCTCAAGTAGCAGAACGAAACTCCGAGTTTCAGAAACGAAACTCGCAGTTAACTCGGAGTTTCAAAACGAAACTCAGAGTTAACTCTGAGTCAACTCGCAGCTTTAAACTCGGAGTTTCGACCAGATTACTACCGGCCCTGAATTTGCTATTTTATTATGTTGGTTAGCATTGCTATATCACAAAGGCTAAACATGCCCGAGTTGTATGCAGTACCCAAGAATAGAAACAATCAGCTTTATTCCATTAGGTCGTTTCATAAGTTTATAGAGTAGAGTTTTATATAATCAACGAAATGACGAAATTCCAGCAAAATTCACTTAATAATGTTTGTTCCGTTGTTGCGCACAACCTTCTGCTAGCAAACTTGTTTCATAAAAAAATGAGACTTGCCAAAAATGCTTCTTTTTGCTTTACGAGAAATCTTTCTTGGGAAGCTTAGGAATCAAAGCAAGTCAGCTTTCGTCGAAAATAGTTAATCCGTTTTGAAGAGCATGATTACATATAGGGCATTTGAAAAATCGTGACGATAGCGCGACCGCACGCCACTTCCAGAAATCGCATTTTCTTGGTTTTCATTTCTAGTCGAATGGTTTTTTTGCTTACGTACGATAGTATTTAGACATTGGAAGTGACTGAGCTAAACGTTGAGGTGATGTCTTCTTGTATGAGCGTTTTATGTTCCTGTGGGCGCAAAGTCCGCAGTAAAATCTGTCGTTACGATTTTATTAGGCGAGTGCAGAAGTTCTTGCGCCGGATTTTCAAAAAATCATAACTTTCTTGCCACTCTGTAAATTTTCTTGACTTTAACTTCATTTGAAAGAGAAACCTTTCTCGTTACAAAGGTACCTTTGCTATGAATTGGCATCAGAAAGTTCCACAGCTAAAGGCAATTGAAGGAAATCAGTCAAGATTGGCATTTTTCAAGCTGGATTACGAAAAATTCTGGGAGTATTTTTATTTGATAGAGAAAATTTTGCACATTACAGCGGTTCCTTTTTCATGAATTAAAACGAAGCAGTTCGAGAGTTAGAAGCAAATAAAGAGAATTTCGTCACTTTTGCAATTTTTGAGCATGCTCAAAATTGCAAAAATGAAGGAATTCTCTTTTGCTTCTAACTCTCGATCTACTTCGTTTTAATTCATGAAAAAGGCACCACTGTAAGGTGCAAAATTTTCTCTATCAAATAACAGAATTTTTCGTGATCCAGCTTGAAAATCGATCCTTGCTAATTTCCTTCAATTGCTTTTAACTCTCGAGCTTATCAACGTTAATTCATGGGGAAGGCACCGCTATAAAGAAAAAGGTTTCCTCTTTCATACAAAAATAATTTTGAGAAAAATCATTGAGAAGAAAGGAAGTTATGATTTTTTGAAAATCCGACGCAAGAACTTTTGCACCCACCCACCTTATATAAATGAACTATAGCTCTTCTCAGTGATGAGCGTATCTTGCCGCAAATCAACCGCTCCTCACAGAAATGAGGACGAGATTGAAAACTCTACGAACTTATGAAACGACGTAGTACACATAAGATACATAAAGCAGACGATCAAGAATAATGATCTCTGTTTGAAAAATACGATTTAGATCTTTTTCACCATCTTCTTCACCATTTTCCTTATCACCCGCACCTTCGCCACTTTCTTCACCACCTTCTTCACCTTTGTCTTCGCCTGTTTGTTTTGTGCGGAAGCATCCTGAATGGAAAAATTCTTAGAAAGTGGCAACTTCTTTTCATAGGGGAGAATTCATATTTTTGAACTTGCTCACATTGATCGGACAAGGACAATATCCCGCGTCCTCACCGAGGTAACCGTCTACTCCAGTCATTCCTTGCTCACCGTCATCTCCTCGTCTTCCGGGATTGCCGTCACGGCCAGGAGCCCCAACCTATGAAAAAATTACGAAATTGAATTATTATTAGGTAACCTTATTTTTACATTTCCAGCAGTCTCATCATCTCCTGGAGTCCCATTCTTTCCTGCAATTCCTGGTGGACCTGGTGGACCGGGAGGACCAAGTTCGCCCGGTCGACCAGGTTCTGGACTTTGCGCATCTTGTCCGGCAATTCCAGCTTGGCCAGGTAAGCCTGGCTCGCCAGCGCGACCTGGATCTCCCACTGGACCTAGGCTTCCCGGAACTCCGTCATTTCCTGGAGGTCCCATCTGCCCTTGTTCGCCAGGCTGTCCAGCTGGTCCTTCATTTCCTCTACTTCCCGGTTGTCCTGGGGGTCCTGGAGGGCATTGAATGCATCCTCCAGGTATGTTCTGGGTGACAGCTAAGGAGATCCCACGCACTCCAAGTTTTCCAGCTTCACCTGGTGTCCCGTCAAGTCCTCGATCGCCCGGTTGACCTGGTGTGCCAGGTGGACCGGCTGGGCAGTTCTGCGGTTGCGTACCACATTCTACAAATAGTTTCGGCTTTAGTCAGGAGTAAAACTTGAATGTTACTCACGGCATTCAGCCTGCCTCTTGCTTCTTCCGAACGGAATTTCCCTTGTGGGTCTTCTCCCACTTGCATTAGGAAGCTGTTCCTTCATTAGCCGCAACCAAGTGTAATCAGCCATTTCCTGAGAACACTACTCTAGATAGCAAACACAGTTATATTGATCGGAAAAGCATGGTAACCTGGACAATTAAGCAATGAAGCACATTTTCTTGTGATGAAATTACACTACTCGATCTTGATACATCCGATGCCTAAAAAAGCACCCTTGCATTAGAAGTGCGTTCAATGACCTTTCATAGGGAATATGCTCACTATTTTTTTGGTGAGATTATAATAAAGCTTGTTCGGTCCTTTTTTCAAAACACGATTGGAAATTGACTGATTAATCTAGTTTAGTAAAGGTGAATTAGCAATCGGATAACCTAGTTTAGCGATTTGATAAAGGTCATCTTATATAAGCAATGAAGAAAATATAGCTTTGTAGAATCAACACTTTCTATAATGCCCTCGTAGGCTAATACGCTCACCAGCAAATCGTTGTAACAATCTGCTAGGCTAAGCCTTAATGATTTTCTCTGGCTATACCTCTATAGCGTAGAATTCTTATGAATCAGTCTAGAAACTTTTAAACTATAGAGTGACGTTGATTACTGAACTAGAAAAAGATTTTTTGCTGGCAGCACTAGCGTTTTTTCACAGTTTTGATTTTCGGACTGCGAATTTCTATAAATGAAATCCTGAAAGTAAACAGTTAACAAACCTTGGCTTCCCTCATATTTGTCTCTATGTCAAACTTCACGTTGTCGATTTCCTGAACTATGACCACCACTCCAACAAGCGAAGCGAGAGTTGCCGCGGCAGCCGCTAACGACGTGATTCCAACGGCTGTAGAGCTCATTCGAAATGTTTGGTTGGCGAACTTAGAAGATTACCAGTGTATCAGGTAAAGGAAGGCTAGCGCTGATAATCATATACAGTCTTATATATTGGCCAAGGTCAGTATAAAATAACTTAACACCAAATCTGGGCGGTGACCTAGTTTTAGCCGCTAGTATAGGTAACACAATGCATCAACTTTGATCGCATGATACGCTTATTTAGCACAAGCTAAGGTAGGGTGGTGACCGAGGATGTAGTCTATGAAGTGTTTTTTTTACATAAACCTCATTTACTAATATGTTCGGGCCTAGCTAACTATCGAATTTTGAAGACACTCTACCACTCCAAATACTAATCTGATGAAGAAATTTTGATTCATATTCACACTTTTCTGATTTGCATTTCAGGTTTGAAAATCAATAAGATTACTGTCGGATGACGGTATTGGAGTCAGTACCAAGTTGAAAACTACAGAAATTATATTCGGATCCATGAATAAAATTAGTTGCTCATTTTGAGGTTCGTAATGGTGGTCACCCAAAAGCTATGTACCCTATTTTCAGGTGTGTAAGCCGCGGGGTGGTCCTAGCTTACATCGACCAGCCCAAACACATCAAAGGACCTCGCAACTAAAGGACCTTATACCGTGCTGCGTATTGCCTGAAAGAATCGTGTGGCATAAGATTGCTTCCCGAAACACAATGATGCGACTGAGCAGTTCTTGGGAAAATCTAAAAAAGTGCGGCTTATACCCCTGAAAATAAGGTGCATTGATGTGCATTATACTCAGTGCAAAAGCATTCTGTATTCTTCTTGGTTTTTCCTTCCACTGTGAAGAGTAATATCTGTTCTTGATGACCTGTTTGTTACTTTTCACTAACAACGTCTTGGTACGCATTATGTAATTCCGAAAACCTTAAGAAACTTCACAGCAAAAGAGGTCAACCTTGAACAAGCTTGATTTATGCTTTAAGCGACAAGTGCATATCTGACTAGATAGATGTTACGATAGTTACAGGCTAAGACTTAGTTTATGAACTGTTGCAATTGTGCCACGGGTCACAGCAAATTCGCTTTTGAGAGCGTTGCAAAAGAGATATCCCGGAGGTACTCTCACAGATTTTAATATATTGTCTCATTGGTATAAAATGTTATCTAACCTTTTTGGGCGGCACAATCAAACCCACTGATTTTCACCAAGATGGAATATATTCATTGGAAAACTCAGACAACTGACCGGAAGTTCCGCAGAACGTTTGAATTTTCGTCGAGTTCCTGCGGGTTCCGTAAACGTTCTGCGGAAGTTCTTATTTTTAGATGAGGTGCTGCGGAAGTTTCCAAGAATGCGAACCACAACAGCAAAAGAGAAATAGATTCAAAATTCTCCTACCGATTGCGAGTTATCCTTTGCACTACGAATGACATGTTCGACAGTGCACTCTAGCTGTTGGCGGCATTTTTCGGAATTTTGCGAAAGGTCCCGTTTTCAAACAGTTTAATGTGAAGATCTTGCGGAAGTTCCCACTTTCGACGTTTCCTCTTCTGTGACAGTAAACAAAATCCTGCAGAACAGCTGTGAATTTTGCTTGTCTTGCAGGCTTTCCGGTGAATTTTCTGAGATAGCTTGCCCCAAGTTATCAAAACAGCGAAGAACTTCTTACTTTTTCTATGGTGGGATTACACTTTGGCAACTGCTTGTACACTTGCTAGCCATAGGCATGAAAGTAATTTCGAGGAGAAGACACTCACAAAGATTGACTCCTCTGTTTTCAATTTCCTTCATCCGAATATCACTCACTTACGAGTCTCCCGATGCAGTCCATTTCATGTTCCATAGATGACAGCAAGAGATACCATGAATTTTCGGAAATGGAAGCGGTGGAAGGAGGAGTGCTACACTAATCCAAGGAAAGTTTAGCTATGACTTCGAAAATTTATACAAGTGCTTCTAGTTCTTGGCAAGCATGTAGCCCTTATTCTTTTAAAAGTGGAGACGTGGCGATCGCAAAGTCAAATCGTTTTCTACTTCATTAGAAAATTCTAAATCGCTTTCAAAAATATTAGGTTGAAAAGAAAGGAATGTCGTTGAAAAAAGCAGAACACAAGTCGAACCCGGAAAAATGTATAACGGGGTACCAAAAAAAAGGAAGCAAACTTTACAAGACAGACTCTACACATCGCATAAGTCGTGATTAACACAGAGTTTGAGGGAAATCAAATCAAATCCCACCACCAACTGATAATGTAAAAAATTGGATCTTCGCCCCAACAAATCCGATTTCTTACTTGCTCCTGCATAGCCAAACATGCTCACCTATACCATGCTATATTTTTTCGTGGTCAGAAACGAAGAAAAAAAGGGAAACGAAAAAGGCAAACTCCACGCTCCGCAGTTTTTAGCTTCCATTTATGCGCACTGCAAACCTTTGAGGTCTTAACCATAATATTTAGCTCATCTACATGCTTTGAGTTCAGAAAAGACTGATTTTAGCCAAAAAAATCGAAAAAAGTGACAATTTTTCAGTGTAGATCAAATCATCCATATTATTTTGTAACTCGTGAGACCATTTCTGACTTTTCGCAGCCCATTCTGGGGAGGACTAGGAGTTATCTTCCATCCCTTTGCCTTCGATCTTCATTCTGTTTCGGTAAGCAAAGTGTCATTAGAAAGTTAGTGATATACTCTTTCCGATAATGCCAATAACTGTGCAACTAAAAGTTACGAGTTTTTGAAAATGATGCGATAGAACTCTCGAACCAATCTATATAATTCTTGCATATATGATTATTTCAGGGCCTTACCTATCCTGCAAAGTTCTCTTCATGAAAAAAAATGCCCTAACTCTGGCAATGTGTAAATTCATAACTTCAGCGATGTGATGCGAGCAACTTTGGGCTATTCGACATACTATAATTTGCAATAATTGTACACGAAAGCTTTGGAATAGCAGCGAAGTAACGAAATTTCATTTAAACCCTCCCTGACCCTCACTGAGGCCGTGGCTGCATATAACAAGTGTACAAAGATACTCGGAAAATTCATTCACATTGGAAAAAACAGTCAAACGAAGCGTGCATATTTAGGAGATCTGCACAGCATTAATAAGGAATTGCAGCATTCATTCACAAAGTTGTATAAACTATTACGACAGCTTCCCAGCCGTAGTTTGTACATGAAAGACTGAATTAACAAAATTTCATTTAAACGAATAAGTTCCTATGGACGATGACACCTGGTTTTTGAGGCAGCTCGCTGAATGAACGATATCGGCACTGGATTCCTAGGTATAAAACGCAGAGCACGACAAGCTGCAATACCGATTCGATGGTGAAAATGATCTGAAATTAGATATTTGAGGTAGTAGTTGACGCAAGAATAAGAAAAGTTACTATCTATCAATTTTTATCGACCAGTCCATGCGGCAACGAAAGTATTGTATTATCTTATTCTGATGCTTGGCTTAGCGGGTATTCTACATCGTTGGAGTATAAATCGTAAGTTCCGTGAGACTTTCTTAACACTCAATATCTTTTGTAAATGTAGCTTTCAACAAAGCCCAGTGACGCACATTGTTAACAACGTAGTCTGGACAGCACAAGCCTATCGTTCTACTTTGCGATGAAGTCCACATTCACATGTACTTGAACGAGAAGCTGCTGTATTTTTTGCGCTCAAAATAAACATTCTTTTCAAATTTGCTCGAGAAAAGGGGGAAGTCGAGTGATCAACGATGAAAAATTAATTGGAAAGACATTTTGTGCAGCCTCGTTCGTCGGTCATGTAAAAACTGAGTACAACTTCAGTCTTCGCTTCTAATTTTTTTCAAGCTTGAGCAATACACTTAGCCACAATTGTAGCTTATGTCACATTTTCCCTCCCAAAGAAAATCAGATTAATCTGATTCCGTTGCCCATTTAACTTACCAACAACTCATACCCTGATAATATCGACAATTGTTGTAGCAGAGCTTGGCACAGGTGGCATATAAGCAAGCTGGCTATCATTTTTGGGAGAAAAAGCAAAGGTTTTTATGGCCGAAAAAATCCGAAAAATACAGGTCAAATTACGTCTTTTGGTGAGCGTTTCGTTTTTTGAGGGTTTTTACGTCTTTGGTTTAGGGTTAAAGGGGACTTTGTAAAATTTTGGGAAAGTAGAGGGTGACTTGGTTTTTTACATTTTCGGAAAGCCACCTCGTGCGAGCCCTGGTTGTTAGGTGACTACTAATAAATCAACGAAATCAATCCTTGTAAAGACGATAAGACATTAGATATTTTACTATAGCTACTCAAATCAGCTCAAATTAATTCAATTGATAGCACATATTCTTAGCTCTCGTTTAGCTAGATGCTCAAATATACACTTTTTGACCGCAATTTTATGTCACATTACAATTTATCAGTGTCAGTTTTTCTTGATGGCACTGGCTTGAAGACTTACCGCACAAGCTCTCAGTCGAAGAAAGTACCAGTGCGAAGCGTCTTGAAATTGTCGTGGAGTAGCTTTGAAGGCGAACTTGCCAACCTCTTCTGATGCCTGCATAGCAAGGTACGTGCAGAACGCGCACAAGACACTCGATATGCTTAGAAGAACTCCATGCTGTAAAATGCTTTCTATAGTAAGGATATTAAGCTAAGCTACTTTTAGAAACTATGAAAATCAATTTATGGCTACCGCAAACTTACAATGAAAGAAGTTAGTTGAGGGCAGTTGTTAGCGACATTTTGCACAGTCTGTGGTGCATTATTCGCAAGCACTGCTAGTGACGAGAGGATGAAGCAGAGAATGGATGCCCCATAGAACCATAACGAGAGCTCCGTCCGAATCAGTATTCTCTGAAATCACTGGGTAATCTTCAGCCAAACTCAGTCAAGACGCAATAGTTGTCGGAAAAGCTTGTTCCAACAATAGAAAGTTCTAACATTATTCCACGACCTTTGTAAGATGATCGCTTGCACTTACCATATCGGGTACTGTGTAATACATTTCCCTCATCACTATGAAGTCGAAGATTGAGCATGTGAGACATAACGAAGCAACTCCACAGATCTGTAAATGAAACTATTTTATTAATTGGAATGTAAATAAAATTGAAGACATTTGTACCTTTAATACCCCTGAAATGCTCTGAACATCAAAAGCATCAACTATAATTGTCCTAGTTCGCACTTCGAGTAAATTATGAGCACTACGAACATTAATCGAATTCGTAAGAGTGATTTGTGTGCAGATTAACCATTAAGATTTAAGGAATCTTCTGATTCATGATAATAGTTGAGGATATAATTCATGATAATAATTAAGGATTCTCCCAATTCATGTGCAGTACATGAATGGGCTATCACTAGTTTTAGTCCCATTGATATGTATAATAGTTTTGTATTCGTATGTGAAATGCATTTAAACCGCTATTCATTGCTGACTGTGTCGAGTTTGCAAATTAATCTATTTACGTCAAAGCATTTTTCGCTCTGCAGTCACAGATATTAGGTTGTCCCGAAAGTTTTGTCCGTTTTTTCAACCTATTATAAAAACGCGTAGAACGAAGATAGGGAAACGCTCTAAGTATTATCCGATGCATCTTTTCCTTCTCTTTCTAACTGTCAAGCCCTCATGAGGATTAATCTTTTGCTCACTGAGATAAACACCGAAATTTCGAACCCATGGTTTTTACTATGTCCAAGTTTGTTAATTTTTCACAATCTTTATTTTTGACTTTCGGAAAAGCTTTGGCAACTGTTAGATAGAGCAAACAAAGGGCAATATAATGCAATTTTGCGGCATCTATAGCCAGCCTTGAAAATTTTTTAGAATTATTTTTTCTGATGCTATCAAATTCCACTTTTGGTGATGCCAAAAGCCAGAGATCATGAAAGGGCGCACAACTAAGGTGTTATTCGATGCAGCTTTTCCTCCTCTTTCCAGTGAGTGTATTTTCTCTCCAATTTGCGAAGTCTTTGGCTATAAAATTTTCATAATTCTTGAATTTGGCCCCACCCCAGCGTGTAGACGTAAAATGCAAAATCTTATATTTCGAAGCGGTAAACGCTCATTTACTTCGTAAAAATAATAAATAATCGTAATCGGTTTTTGAAAGCTTCAAAATTCGATGATTTGTTAGTATTCGAGGCGTTTCTGTATTTTAGAACTTCGCAAAAGTGAAGACTTTTGAAAAAATTATCTTTAAAAATATTGAAAAGCCAGCTAGATAAGCCAAATAATTGCATTGCATTGCGCTTTGCTTACTCTATCTGAGGGCTATCAAAGGTCTTCCAAAAGTTGAAAATGAAGATTGTGAAAAATTGTCAAACTTGGACATAGTAAAAACCATGGGTTCGAAATTCGGCGTTTATCTCGGTGAGCAAAAGAGTAATCGGCATGAGGGCTTGACAGTTAGAAAGAGGACTAAAAGGTGTCGGGTAGTGCTTAGGGCGTTTCCCTATCTTTGTTCTACGTATTCTTATAATAGGTTGAAAAAACGGACAAGACTTTCGGGACAACCTAATATAATTAGAATACATATGTAACAAAATTCAAATTATTCTTAGCTATTTTGACATATAAATTTTATCGAAAATACCAAATTTGATAATAATCTTTTTGAATCAACCACTGTTCTAGGATAATATTTGAACGACTAACTTTTTTTTGATATGGTGTAAAGTGTATAAAGTTCTATAATAACAAATTGAACAACCGAATTTATAACGTGATATATAGATCCATCGTTGTCCAGGCAGAAAATTTGCAACGTTTTTTCACCACCCATATGAGATTATAGAGTATTTGATAGGATAGTTCACTTATGTGTTTTCGACTTTTCAGACTCTGAAGAAGGCGAGTTTGCCGAAACGTCAGTCTGTTTATTGTGGAATAAATATCTGTACCAATCTTGGACGCTGCTAAAGAAATCAATCAGAAGATTCAAACTATGCCAAGATTCATGGATAGTCGAACATGGACCCATATGAGAGTTAATTCATGCTTTTTTGCTCACTAAGACCTTGGCATTTCCTTGTAATTTTGCTGTGTGCCTGCAATGCTTGCATTTTTACTGATCGTACGATCTCATGTTAGCCTTAGGGCCGCATGCACCAACCTCCCTGCTAGGGGGGGGGGACCGCAGCTTAAAACAAAGCTTTATAATTCGAAACTCCAGATACCTGGATTCACGTTGTGTACCTATCCGTAACTATTCCTACTACCCTTCACTATGAACATGTTGAAGAGGAGCGAGAAGCTGCACGAACCGCATTTTCCAGCATTTGTATGATCTCTGATGATCCCCGGCGCTTTCCTTTAAAGTCGTCCTTTCTCCGAAGTTAACGAAATCTTTCCAAAGCTGTACTGAACATCTAACACAACAATGCTAAGCATGTTGCTGATGAGAACACATGAGTTTTTGAAAAGTCGAATTTTTCGGTAAACTTCAAATTTCGACCTGTGGATCATCGAAAATTTCATGACTTCAGAACATCATTTGTTCTTATCAGCAACATGCTTAGCACTGTTGTGTTAGATGTTCAGTACAGCTTTGGAAAGTTTTCGTTAACTTCGGAGAAAGAAAAATGACTTTAAAGAAAAGCGCCAGGGATCATCAGGGATCATGCAAAAGCTGGAAAATGTAGTTTGTACAGCTTCTCGCTCCTCTTCAACATATTCATAGTGAAGGGTAGTAGGAATACTTACGGATAGGTACACAACGTAAAATCCAGGTAACTGGAGTTTCGAAATATAAAGCTTTCTTCTAAGCTGCGATTCCCTCCCCGCGGCGATGTTAGTGCATGCGGCCCTTAGTCTTGCGACACCAATTCAACCAGAAACAATACATAACACAAAAGCCAAACTATCACTGCTCTTCCTCTTTGTTGAAATCCCTAAATCTCTTCCTCTTTGTTGAAATCCCCGGCCAATAATCTGGGTTACTGCAAATGTTTTAGGGCCGCATGCACTAACCTCCTCGTTGGAGAGGGGGATTGCAGCTTAAAAGAAAGCTTAATATTCTGAAGCTCCAGATACCTGGATTTCACGTTGCGTACCTATCCTTAAGTATTCCTACTACCCTTCACTATGAACATGTTAAACAGGAGAGAGAAGCTGTACGAACCGCATTTTCCAGCTTTTGTATGATCCCTGATGATCCCCGGCGCTTTTCTATAAAGTCATTTTTCTTTCTCCGAAGTTGACGAAAACCTTCTAAAGTTGTGCTAAACATCTAACACAACAGTGTTAAGCATGTTGCTGATGAGAACAAAAGAGTTTTTGAAAAGTCGAATTTTTCGGTAAACTTCAAATTTCGACCTGTGGATCATCGAAAATTTCATGACTTCAAAACATCATTTGTTTTTATCACGAACATGCTTAGCACTGTCGGGTTGGATAATCTGCACAACTTTGGAGGTTTTTCGTTAACTTCGGAGAAAGAAAAATGACTTTGAAGAAAAGCGGCGGGGATCATCAGGGATCATACAAAAGCTGGAAAATTCGGTTCGCGCAGCTTCTCGCTCCTCTTCAACATGTCCATAGCGAAGGGTAGTAGGAATACTTACGCATAGGTACACAACGTGAAATCCAGGTATCTGGAGTTTCGAAATATAGAGCTTTCTTTTAAGCTGCGATCCCCTCCCCGCGAGGATGTTAGTGCATGCGGCCCTTAGGCGTATGCACATACATCCTCGCTGGGGAGGGGAGTGGATCTGAGAGGGGCTGCGGTCATATTTCGCTACTATACGTATCTTTCTTCTTCTTTCGCTATCTTGTTCATGAAGGCTCTCATACCCTTATACCTGCGCATAGTGGGTGCAAAGTTACTGCCATGAAAGACTGGTATTTTGCCCTATTGTGTGATCCCGATCCCCAGGGGATCAACTCTCATTTTCAAGCCATTCAACTTCCTCAGAAGTCAATGAAAATGGTGCAAAATTGTACTGAGGATATACTACGGCACTGCTTAAATGTTTAAGTAGAAATGAGTAAAATCTCAGGATATCGAAATCTTCGATAAACCACTGCTCGCGAGCTAAGGGTTATCGACAAATCCACAATCTTCATATTTCATTTTTCCTGTCTGCTTAGCAGAGCCGTAGTATATCCTCAGTACAATTTTGCAGCGTGTTTATTGACTTCTCAGGAAGATAAATCACTTTGAAAATGGAGAGGTAATCCCCTGGGGGAAGCCCTTGGAAATCACACAAAATGGCATAAAACCAATCTTGTGTGAAAGTAACCTGGCTCCATTGTGCGCAGGTATAAGTGTATGACAACCTTCTTAAAGGCAGCGGCTCGGCAGAATAGACCTACCTCAGAATTTGACATAGATGGATAGGAGCCCCTCCAAGTGGACCAAAAGGGCAACTCCGTGCAGAAAATGTGAATTCTGTAAGCCAGGGGGCGAGCCAAGCTCCGCTCCCCTTCCTCCTCTCGCTCCCCTAACATCTTGTGCGGACGAGTATGTTCTCCGCTAGAAAACGCGCCGTCACTCGTAGCTTCGTAGGGCAGAATTGTTTTAGCGCTCTCTACCTCCTTACTCTGCGTCTCTGACGGCAGAGAAAAACGGCCCACTCGTCCGCGCCCGTCTCAAGGGGGATTTCAAAAGACAGGGGTTTTCCCCATTTTCGAGTTAAGGGGAGTTCATGTCGTGATTCAGAGGCCGGAATGGTCCCAAATCTGCCAAAACCCCGAGGTTGAAAGTCTGCCGAGCTGCTGCCTTTAAGCAAGATAGAGAGAAGAAGAAAGATACGTAGAGTAGCGAGATATAACGCATCCCCTCTCAGATCCACTCCTCTCCCCTGCAGGGATGTACGTGCATTCGGGCTTTAGTCAACACAATCCAGTATACAAGGTGTCTTAAAGTATGTAAGCGCTTATTGATCGTTAATATCTCTGCAAAGTCTTTTGCCCTACTCTTAACTCTTAAGTAACATTTTGTATAGCTGGCCTCAACTTCGACTTGCAGTATAGATCGAATCATCAATCATCGAATGATCTCCGCGAGGGTCCGTCAATGGTTAGAAACCCTTTTCAAAAAACCGTAATATAGTAGTGATGAGAAGCAATGTTTTGCTCTAAATTACGTATAGGATGAAGCCAGTTTTACACAATGGCACTTGACTGTCGACAATAAACTTTTGAAAAGGATATTAACGACTAAACGGTACTCACAGCTTTTGGGAAACCGTATAGGTAGGCTGAAGCCCAAAATCCTGAGCTTGTATAGGATATGCGATTTTATGGGAGGTAACCATTTTCTGACGAGTCTTTGCAGATTTTTATTTACCGAAGTGAAAACCAAAGATTGGTGAAAATGGCTAGCTTCCTACGATCCTTTTACATTCCTTTTACAGTCATTCCTACAATCCTTCCTACACTTTTCAGACCTCCGACGAAGACGAGTTGTTCGAAACGTTAGGTCAGTAAAGTTCCACCATACCAACCTGTGCGGCATAAGAAATATTAGAACATCAACTTACAGTCAAAAAGAGCTAGCTATCATGAAACTAGCGCAACTCAAACATTTCTATATGTCAGAAAATGCGCCGCGCCGAAGAGTTGAATGGTGCCTCTGGATTCAGGGTTTGCCCACTTCGAAACTAAACACGCTACGCTAATGTCTCCTAACCAGGAAACATTATGCACTTTTTTGCACAAACTATCACCGGTATTGTTTCCAGCAAAAGGTTTACAATGTGTTGTAGTCGAATATTCATGAGAAATGGATTAAAGATTTTTCGCAGTTTTTGGGTCATCAAAACAACATAAACGGATTCGTGCGTAGTGAAAAGAGTCAGTACGCACATAATTCCCGCAAAAACGTGAGTCTTTTGCCTCTGCAACAAGCTTATATATGCATATATAAGAGTTATTTTCAAATGCAAATAACTCTGATATATCTGCACGTGAGTTCAATGTGGATGAGATTTGTCAGAGATATAAAAAGTAGCGGTGCGTTTGGCCTCGTTATGAGCAATCAGATGATTGCTCATAACGAGGCCTGTTTCTTTCTCTGCACCTGTTTCTTGATCGGTAATCGAATTCAGAATGAATCAATGTTAGCTACATATCGTAAGAAATGCTTCAATATTCGGAACATTTCACCATAAAATCGCCTCTGATTATGTCGCTGTAGAGTGAGTGCACTACTTTCTTTAAATAAAACCTGGCTCGTACGAGTGCGTGAAGGAGTAGAGCTGTATAATGATAAGAATTAAGAGAAAAGTTTGCTTGCATGCAATGTAAAGAGCAGTTAAAGCAAAAGCAATCCAACATTTTATAACTTTCATAGCAATAAAATTGACCTGAGTTGTTCAAAGAAGCTGTTATAAAACTCACCACAAGTGTGAAATTGATTGGAGGAACGATAAACGCTGCCCGATACATGAAGCTCTGAAAATCACGGTTATCCGGCATGAAATTATTGCACAGACAGAAAATCGCACATGCAATTGCACTTTTGAGATTATGGAGATAATATGTAATTGAACTGAAACCAGAAGGGAGCGGATTAATGCCAAATATGTTTACAAATATGTGATGAGCTGGGCATGAAATGGTGTGAACTAAAATATGAAAGTGCCAACTATTCTAAGACCAGGTTATTCAAAGACGCTAGTGCACACTTTTTTAGTAAGCTTGAACACGTTATCTATCTGATTTAAAATACTAATTAGATAAATTAGAATAGCGGATTATCCAAAACGCATTTCACAAGCAAGAACTCCTTGAAAAGAACGCATAGCTACCATCCTAGTTCTCAGAATGGAGCGAAAAAGAACGATTCAAAGTGCACCATTAGCAAACAATTTTTATAGTTTACAATTAGTCACACCTCTGAATCATTATATGATCTTTTCGTGGCTTATATTAATTACTTTACGCAAGTTTTATACGAATGTAATTGTTGTGCAAATCAATTTTGCTAACATTTCGAAATTGTGATAGCAGCTGGCAAAGTGCATTCACATATCGCTTTTCAGAGCCGAATCAATCAATTTGATATTTTCTATATCACCCTATTTTCGAATGTGCAAGCGACACCTCGTTTGCTCTGAAAGCTCTGCGCTTGTGCTTTGCGAAGCATTCGCTCTCTCAATATCTTATTAGTTAGTGCACTAAAAAAAACCCACACGAAGTCGCGCGTGCCTCTAAGGCCTGAGGCATACCTCGCGCGATTCCGGTCGCTGCGCGATTTGGCACAACAGCGACTCTTTGTAATTCGTCGTTATTGCGCTGTCTTTGGTTAGAACTTGCTCCATTTGCAACAACTTACACAAGCTACCCAAATATGCATCCGAGAAGCGCGCAAGATAAATTTGTAGAAATCTGGCAAATCGCCAAGTCGCGTGAAAGTGGCGATTCGGCCGAATCGCGTGAGGTATGCCTTAGGCCTAAGGCAATCAGGGTGCGACTTATCCACCTTAAAATAGGATAGATATTTTTTAAAATCCCACAGCGGACATATAGCCTAGTACGAGTAACGTTATAAATTTTTTTGCGTAAGACCCGATAGCAATATCTATAAGGAGGCATTGCTTCTGCGCGAGTGAAAAATTATGGGATGCTCTCCATAATTTTAACGAGCCCCTATGCCTCCAACGTGAAAAGGAAACACTGAAATCAGCGCTCATTAAAAAGTTTTTCCACCATAGTCATATTACAGATTAGCAAAAATTTGATATTGACACTGGCGCAATCTGGTTGTAACGCTGATTTGGTTAGCGTAAGCAGATGGTAAACGGAATGTAACCGAGTGTACGCTTCCTTGGCTATATACAAATTGGTACAGAAATTGCAAATCATGCGTTTCGCTTAGTTGTTCTTTTGTTCTGAGTTTGTCCTTTTTACAAAGCAAGTGAAATTCGTTCTAAAACACTCACGGAATGTGCAAATCCGGAAAATCCTTAGACAAAACCTGAGATTTTGCATGTTTCTCAACCGGTATTGTGGGATTCAACCCGTAGTACTCGAAAGCGGCTAGTGAAAGAACTAGTGGCTGCTGACCCCTTGATAAGCCACAGCCTGATTCACTTGGACAGTGCATAGAGTTGCCGCTAATATTAGGTTGGAAAAAAAGCTCTCGGACATTTTCGGATAGACTGCTGTTCCTCGAAATTTAGTGCATATCTATGCATGAAAGTTCACAGCTGTTCTCTCTGTTGCATAACTGAGATTTAAGCAAGAGGAAGGAATCTGGGATCAATGGAGGCGGATCTGCCACCACCACCACCTTTTCTTGTTGTTCTAGCTCAAATTCCATACAAATTTTGCTGTATGTTAGGTATGTGTATACTATAAATTGGAGCATGTGGGGGGGGGGTTCTCTAACGTTTGAAGTTGGATATCTGGGTTAGATCAAAATCTTATGCTTTCGGATTTTTCGCCTGAATTTTCCTGATAGAGACTGCTTTCGCCTGATAGAGACTGCTTTTCCCTCAATGGTGTGTAGCGCCCCAATCTGTGTCGAAACAACTTTGTCGAAACGCCATGTCTGAGAGCTTTTTCTTTAACTTAATGTAAGAGACAGTGGTGCAGTTCCACAAATCTTTGGATCTGGGTGCATATTGACTTAAATATTAGTCCACCTAAGCTCACCTTGCTTTTTCTGATTTTTTCTCATTTTTGAGAGTCATTTGTCGCAGCAGGGACGCACGAAGTCGCATCATGTGAAGCCTTCGTATATTATACTTGTTTTTTTTTCAAGTGTAGAGTGAGATTGCACGTAGTAAGCAATTTTTCGTGTGAGTAAACTTTTGCCCAAATGACGCGTTAGCTCCTTATTCTCGGGTGAGTGACTTTTCATACGATGAGCAACTCTGAGGCGCGAGGTGTGAACACCTACGGCCAGGTGTGAAGTATCGCATGTCCGTGTCTTGTATACTGTGGGAAGGGGGAGGGAGGGGGGGGGGGGACTTTTCATACGACTCCCATATATATCCTGACCATTTGGCAACAATCAATATTGGTACTTTACCAGATATGGGCCTGCTGACTCCATACCATAAAATACGAATTACCTAGAACAGCTTTTGCAGTATCGCGAAATCAGGAAAAAAAGAAGGCTGCTTGCACTGAGAAGTATTTTGTTGAGGAAAAACAATACTGTAATATAATGGCTGCCATCTGTGCCAAAAAGTAAACTACGCGTGAATCTTACATCGCGCATGATGATTTCACGTTTCTCTTTTCTATTCAAGTCATCTGCTTTCTCTGAAAAGACACTCCTTTTCCATGAAAGTATAGCTACGTTAGAACATTCTGCATTTTACTGTGAAATTTTCTTACGATACAAATCTTATACATCTCATTGCTCTTTTAGCATGACCTGGAGGAAAGAAATAGAAGCATCTAAAATTTTGCTTAAAAGAATGTCAAAAATGTGATTGTATTCAATTGTATGACTTACAAATATTTATCTAGTACATTTTTGATCAAGAAAGATTTTTGTGTCCGTTGTAATTGATAATTGGTGGTGATATTAGCATCCTGGCATACCGCCAAAGGTCAATATGATCAGAGAGCCTTCGTATAAAAAGTCTCCTCCCCTCCCCTCTTTCCCAGCCGTAGTGGAGAATCTGACTCGCTACATGGGGCGAGAGGTGCGAAGTAGGTGTAAGGTAGGTGCGAAGGATGGGTGCGAAGTCCCCGACCGTATGGAAAGTCACCCTCCCCTTATTCTCCTCACTTGCGAGTCATGTGCATTTGCTCAAAACATTAATCGGAAGGGCCCCTATTCATAGCATTTTTAGTCCTAAACTTTAGATTTTTAATCCTTAGTAACATGCCGAAGTACGCAGTATTCGAAAGTCTTAGCAGGTATAGAGTTGCATAAAGTTTATATTGCCAATAGGCAGAAAAGGACCATTGACGCCCCCATAGCCTAGTGGTTATTTTTCGCTATGGCGTGTGAAATAGAAAAATAGGGATCGTTGTTTTGCTCAAATATTCCAAAAGGCAAAGTGTTACTCATAAGTTAACATTAACAAAGCATTACATCACCCGACGAAAGGGAAAGATGTATTATCAAATGTTCTCAAAAAATGACTCAAGTTGAGAATCATAGAGAAACAGAATTATTTGCTTTCTCATATCGGAGATGAGTGTGTGGATGGTGCTAAAACAGCTCTTCCCACAGCAATGATGAAAACACAATGACTGCCCTGGCTCTTCGTATCCAAAAGCAAACAGATTTATTTTCTCATAAGCAGTCGATACAATGCCACTTTTATCTATGAGAGTAATAGAAATGCTAGTATAAGTGGCTGTCTCCTTTTATAGATATATAGAGAGTCAAAAGTGAAGGAGATCATTTCGGCAGATTTTTTTCCGCAAAAAGTCTCAAATTACTATTGCCATAGAGGCAAGCGATTACTGACAATGAGTTTAGATTACTAAAAGTAGGAGTGTAGAAAAAAGTGCGCATATCCCATGAAAAATGGAAAAAATGGGGTTTTTTTCTTGCTCAGAGATATGAGAAGTGCAAAGGATGGGAACAACGGGATCATAAATGCAACGTAACCATGGAAAAGCTTTGCACAACAGACTCGCTAACCGTAAATAGTGAGGTCACAAACAGCTTGCTAGGTCGTGACCATAGAAACCACTAATTGAAGCCATATAGAGCCGTTACCTTATCACAAACAGTGAATCAAGAAAAAAATACGTTGTTGAGCGATTATAGAACTCAACGGTGTGAATGTTTTGATAGGTAGATTACTGGAAGTACTGAGGTGAGGCCGGTTCTGCATGTTTTTTTTGACACCCGACGCAAACACGGATTACTGACTCATTTACACTTTTGGCACTCTGCCGACAACTGATCCGAGTTGAGAGAACCTATAGAAAGTCCTAAAGGGTTACTAAAACGCTGAGTAGGCGTAGTAGTGCTTCAGAAGCGTTTGCCTAAGGTTTGAGGACAAAATTAATTCGCTTTATACGGATTGCTCATAGACCATACCCCGAGCTTTTCGATATTGTAAAATTTGCGCAAAAATGATGATGGAAGGTACATACAAACTTATAAGCACAAAAGACTCATGCACAATGAGTTCTACTCTAGACATGTTTTACAAAAAAAAGTATGTAGCCAAGGTAACAAGAGCGACAAAAGATTGCATTTGATACGAAGACGCGAAGATTGCATTCAATACGTTGGAGGAACTAGGAGAGATATGGCTTGTGAGTCATGATTTTAAAGATAAAGAATGACTTGATATCAGACTATGAAGGAAGTGAGACACTGTTCGTCAAAGCAATACAAGCTTCACTTCACAAAGTGGCGATCACACATCCGCATCAGTTCTCTATGATCCGCATCAGTTCTCTATGAAAGTTTTTTTTCCAAAAATTAGGGAGATTTGAGTACCCCAAAAAGTTGCATCTTAGAACAAAAAAATTCCACAAACCTAATCAGTCATGTAGAAATTAACAAGAAAAATCGAAAAATGACAGACCCCTCTTTAGCACTCCTGTGTCCCTCTCCCCCTCACTTATGCAGTTATTTGCTACGAACTTTCGCCATGAATTGCACCTGTAGCAGCCCTAGTCGATGGAATATCACTTTAGAAAACGTGCGAGAAAAATCGCCATCATTTTCTTGACAACCTAATAGCTATAAGTGAACGCTTAATTGGGACCAGCCCGTAAGTTAAGAGCCATACAGTCGTTAATGTCTGTGAGCACACCATTTAGATACTAGGTCATGTCTCTGTTAATTATTTCATTCCAAATTCTTGAGTAAAGCACAACTGCTTGTACGCATAGAAGGAAAAGCTGCGTGGAAATTCAGGATGTGCTTGCAAGCTTTTCGGTCTGATATGTAGTTGATGAATGGTGAAACAGTTAGCTCGAAGACTACTGGAGGATGCTTGTTTGAATTTTTGCTGCAGAGAAGACCCGTTTTGTTTAATAGTAGCGACTTCTTAGCATATAGGTGTTCCAGGAGTAAGTACACACTTTTTGATCGCTGATAACTCTCTTCTCATTAATTTTCAGCTTTATATGTCCTCCAGTAGAGGAATCTTCAACTTGGACTTACGGTATTGGGCGAATCACCCATTGCCCTTCATTACTGTAGGACTGCGGTAGGAACTTCCAGCATAGAGCGTCATTGTAAACAAGGCCATTAAAACAAAAAGTCCCAAAAGTTCTGGAAAGTTGCGTAGAAATGTTCTCAGACATGCTGACTTCATCAAACAACTTTTTTATGAGTTTTCAAAAGTTCTTAATGGTCCAATCACATTTTCAAAAAGCACTGAAAAACCGTCTTTTCGATTTACTTGGTATAACTTATGAAAAAAGCCTTACTCGCCTTACTTGAAGTGCGCCTTCAGAGCAATGATAAGCGACAGCGATGATAAGTGATTACAGTGTTCTATGACGTTGCCTGCTCTACTCGTCATAAAATGATGTACAATCTGACATGAAGCGATATGGAGAGTGTTTTGAAGAAGTAACAAAAAATCTTTATGCGCAGTGTATTTCTGAAGTAGTACTGGAAACGCGAAAAAGAGGATTCAAGAGAGGATTTGTACTATCACGTCAAATTGACTTAACATTCTGTGGAATGGGGCGGAAGTTTCTTCGAAGATTCTGCACTATACAGGGTGTCCTAGAAGTATGTATACACTGTTTGATCGTTGATAACTCTTTTCCCAAGAAGTCTTTTGCTTTCCTCTAAGCACTATTTTGTAGAGCTGGCTTCAACTTAGATTAACAGTATGGAGCGAATACCTGATCGTTCTCTACTACTGTAGATTACGGTAGAAACTTTGAACTTATAGCGTCATAACGGATTTACCGTGTTTCAAAAAAACTTTCCAAAAAATCTAAGTGGTCTACTAGGGTTTTCAAGCTCGCTAATTTTATTATTCAGCTTTTTACGAGTTTGCAAAGCTTTTAAAATGGTGTAATCACGATTTTATGGAGTCTTGTAAAAACAGCCCTTGCGGTCTACCTGGCATAATTTATAAAGGAAGCATTGCGGTAAAGTGCGAACATCATATTTGGTTCGAGCGCTTCGGTTGGCTTAGCAAGAAAGTACTCTGGTTTTCGGCTTGCTTGCTGAGGCGAAATATGGTCCTTGACGGTTTACAACCCTTCTTATAATTTCTACCGAAATCCTACAGTAATGAAAAGCGACCAGTGATTCGCTCCATACCGTGAATCTAAGATGAAGCCAGCTCTATAAAATGGTGCTCAAAGGTAAGCAAAAGCCTTCTTGGGAAAAGAGATATCAGCGATCAAACAGTGTATACATACTTTTGGAACACCCTGTATATGAACTTGCAATTTTACTAAGGGAGCCTTCTCCCAATTCTCTCACTTTCTGCAAAGGAGTTTCGGCGTTTTAATAGCAATATATGGTACCCTGTGGATTCCAAATACTTTTGGTTTTTTTATTGGGATCAATACAAAAAAGTAGCTTGTTTTCTTTTCTTACTCGGGCACAGTTTTTAAAATTAGAGTCCAATATGATGCCGGTTGTATGTGATCATGATGTAAGCAGTATCGAATCCTGCATTACTTCACACTTTTGGAACTAACTGGTGGATAGGTGGCATGGGTTTTTCTCGAGTGAGTGCGGGTTGCAAGCGCAGGTTTCTTATCAGTCCCACGACTTCTTTTCGGCAAGCTGTTCCTTACCCGATTTTTTTATACAAGTTGATTAGACTGAAGCTGGGATGACGTGATGATATGTTTGTTGCTGTTGTGGTATTTTCACTAACTTTCGTTGAAGCAAAAACCTAGTGCGTTTCAATATCTGGATAAATAATTGAGTAAATGAGAGCGAAGATTTCTGCATAAATGTCTTTTTTGGGAGTGCACGGAACACACAAAGATAGAAAATATGAAAATTGTCTACATAAAAGCACAGCAGTAATGCGGATAAGTTATCAGTCAATGTTCTCTGTATGATTTGGCAAACAGCAGAACGCACAGTTTATCAAAGCTAGAAAAGGATGAATAGGGGCTGCGTTTGGCGCGCAGGCAGCAATTATGCAGGTGCTCTGCCGGCTGTCGACAAACATAGAGAGCTTTGCCAAAACAGTTGGCGACGGGACCAAATCAAATAGACTATAGCCCCCATCACAGTAGAACCACAGCATCCCTATTATACGGTCCATAAGGTAAACACTCTCGAAGGAAGAGCTCACAAGGAAGAGATCGTGCACTGCTCACTGCAATAGCAAAACAAGCAACTGTGAACTGACACAAATGACTTTGGCATCAGGCGGTCAAGGGGTGTCTCGCAAAATTCTATCTGTCTTTTCTTGTTTGAAAGCAAATAGGATCCATTAGTGGGTAGAGTCTTTCTGCATAAAATTATAAAAACATAAATTTGTTCAAAAGTGTTTGAAAGGCTTTTTTGAATTCTATCAAATGCTTTTTGTACATGATGATATGTTAAGGTATGTATAAGGTATGTTTGCGTCTTATGACAGTTTGCAATTGAGAACATTGGCATCATGAACGTGTGACGTACACTTTTAAGCAGGGCTAAGATTTGGAAATTGCTCAGATTCTATAGAGTGGTGAGCACTGGTGACAGAGACAAAGCATGTCAGTTGTGCTTACAATTTGAATCGTAGTTAATATGTACTTATTAAATAATTCTGTGATCTGCTTCGAAGGGAATTATCGCAGAAATGCAACCAAAGGCATGCTCAAAAAATAGCAAAGCTCAAAATCGAACTTGTTTCCTACATCCAAAACAGAAATTCGAGACTCTTTCTAGTGCAAAACAATCACCAAGGTCTCAGCTTAATAGAGATCGCTCAGCTTATGATCATACTCCAACTACTTCTAAAAAAGTATTACTCCCATTTATTTGAGCTTTTCATTTACAACTTGCTAGCTCTTCAATTCATTATCAAAAAGATGATGTTATCTGTCAGAATGTCGCAGCTAACAGTTTTTGAACTTGTTTATGTTTTGTTGAAATCAACCAAATGTAGATCATAAATAGGAATACACATGTCTTTGCATTTGTTATGTTGAACACATAAAATCAGTTGAGAGCCACATCAATCAGAGCAATTTGTCGTGAGAAATTCAACATCATTTTGGCCATCTACGACATTTGTTGAAATAAGATTCGCAAGCAATGCCAGTGATTTTAGAAATGTGGAAACATTGCCTTTTCAGACCCGGAAAGGCTGTGGAACAGCGGCGGATCAAAATGAAAGCGGGGGTTCCCTAATAATGGGTCTCGAAATTTTCAATGTACACTACATGAATCATGAAATTGTTCAAGAGACTCGTTCTCAATTTTGAATTACTGAAATTTTTTCGAATTCAAAACACCCAGTATAGCTTAGAAAAAAATTCCGGGGATGTGGCTGCCGTTACGCTCCCTTTCTCCACGATTTTAGAGCTACCTGCATAAAAATGGGTAGAGGACTATATGTCGCCGAAAAAGGTCGGTCCCCGCGGTCATTTGTGACAAATACGCATCTGTACATGCACGGACATGCGTTCCTGCAGGGAATCCGCGCGGGACTCTTCCAAATTCGGCGACATAAGGTCCTCCACCCCAAAAAATTAGAAGCTTTTGAGAATCTTCATCGAAAGCAGCGATAAAGCTAAGCAATCACACTCAAAAAAAATCTGTTATGTACTCCCTTAGCTGTAATCACAAGAGATTCAACTTTTTACTAAGAGCCTGATTTTCGGATGAAGATACTTAGTGAATAGTTCCAGCTCGAGATTTCTTACTTACAAAGAGTTGGAGGTCTGGAATGTTGCAAATTTCTAAGCTTTTTAGCGTTTCTTTGAGTTGGGTTTTGTCTTGAAGGTTTTGTGCAATACGCTATCATCAGGATTTCCGTATAGAGAGTAACATGTATCAGATGCAAGGTGCGTAATTTAGCTGGACTCTTAGTTTTACTATAGAAGCAAATTTGCCAGAGTTTCTCAAGTATGAAAAAATGTTTCAGACTCATATTAGAAATTCATTTATGTATCTTGGAAAAAACTTCAAAAAAAGTTGTTAACTTGTGGAAATGCTCATATTACTTGCTCATTTCCGCAGGAATAGTCACAGTTTGAATGAATCACGACTTTTCGCACTTCATCGAAGAAGATGATTCAATTCGTATGAACACATAGGGCTTTTGTTACAAAAGAAATCAATTCGCATTGACTGAAGAACGCCACAGCAAGCCAGTGCACCTGATTGAACAAATAGTGATAAAACGAAAAGCGATAGCTTTGCGAATTATGGGAGATAAGGAAGAAGGATTGACAGGGTACCACCCCCCCCCCTCCCTTCCCTCCGAAATTATTTCGCTAAAATTTGGAAGTGGTTTACGTGATTTGTAAATGTGCAGGCGGCTAATTGCTGCTTGTAGGATTACTTTTGTTATTAACCAAACAAAGTCAGTTTTGAAATGTTTGTAAAAAATCGATTGAGATTGTAATGCATGATCGGTAAGACTCATAACTAATATCTTACAAAGTAGTAAAGAAGTGCCGCGTTTGCGTCTTTGTACAACGATCAGAATACCGAATTGGATGTAAAAGCGAGCAGAATGGACAGAAAACGATATCTGTGGAAACTCATTGTAATACGATGTTAAGGTACATTCTCTGCTAATCTAAAGTACTACACCTACTTTGGTTACTTAACTAATCTAAAGCCACAGTTCATCATGTACCATGCTGTTCCGCACATTCCGTGCAAATTCGTTTTTCACTCCAATAGCTCCTTATCTCTTAAAATTAGTTGTCAAAAAAGCGCTGGGCTACCTTTCGATGGGGCAAAACAATATCTATAAAGTAGCCGTCAAACATTTGCCCAGAATTCATTACACAATGAGAAGAATCAAAATCTAAAAAACTTCAGAAGTCCGAGGACTCTAAAGAAAAATTTACGTCTATGCTCAAAAATCTTTAGGAAGCTCTAACTTGTTCACGCACATATACCTCTCATCTTATATTCGTATGCACACTTGCTATATTTTTTTTCATTGCTGGAAATCAAGAAAACGAAATTTGGCAACTTTTTCAAAAGCGATGCTGGGTTGCTCCATATGGGTCATTCTGCAGCATAAGCCCTTATTATAGGTATAACCGCGGATTCTTAGCCTTCTAGGAGCGATAGGTTTCTTGAGAAATCTCAAATTTAGCGCGAAAACCTCGAAAAAAAGCGATGTTTTGGTAATTTACGGCCTATTTCAGTTTCTCAGTTTCTAGCACTGGAAAAAATAAGCAATTGAGCATAGTAATATTAGGTAAGGAGTGTATCAGTGGAGTTAAGAGCGTAAACAAGTTAAAGCTTTTTGGAAAATTTTCAAGAGGAATTTTGAATCTTCGAGTTTTTGGGTTTCTGCAAGTTTTAAGAATTTGATTTTCAACTAATGTTGAACTAACTACGTGCAGAAGTTTGGAAACCACTTAATATGGCTTGCTTTGCCCTATCGAAGGTTATCCAAAAGCTTTAATAGAAATTACGAAAAATGGGAGTTATTGGCATGCAACCGAACACTAATGGAACTTATGGGACAACCCCAATAATAACAAATGCTTACAAATGATTCCCTTCTTGCTTTTGGGGTCATCCGTGACCCGACTTGAATAGATCAATTTTTCATGTTCATTCATTGCTCAATTCCCCTTGAAGTTCGGGGTACTTACTGAAATAGCTGTAAAAATCGTCATTCTAAGTAAAATAAAACTTCGGTTACCATAATCATTCTTTTAATGCCAATATTGTGGATGCGTCCGAGTCTCCCTCACTGATTAATTACTATGATTAATTATGAATTGATATTTTTTTGCAGTCTACATATGCACTGATAACATAAGTTCAATAAGTCTAAGTTTTTAGAGGAAGTTATCAAGATCCAGTTTTATTTAAACAGAAAAAAGAAAAAAGGAAAATAAATAATTTAGATTTGTTATTTGCTTGCGTATTGAACCAGTGACTTCACCAATGAGATATGCTCAGCAGCTTTATGAAGAATAGCTATGTACTGCAGGCCTGTCTCTTTTAGAAGAACAAAAAGCGGTTATTCATCACCTTGGTTACCTCTATAAATTATTTGTAGCAATGAATGAAATGCTGTTTCTATTAGAAAAGCTTGGAGAGTTTGGCTCAAACACGTCCAGAACAATGGTTTCTTGAATGCTTCTCAGAAGTTAATTGCAGCTTTTGGATCTCTGCCAAGTAATTAGTAGAGGAAGCATTAACGTTTTTCTGTTGTAACAATTATTTGAGTATATGTATGTGAGAGTTGTGCGCATCTGTGCGCATAATGCAGCGGCTCGAGAGTTGAATGGATGAGGGAGGGCAGAATTTCAACCTTAATACCATATATTACGGTTTTATACTGTATACGCTCAAACAAGCTTATTGAGCAAATGTACAATAGAAAATTATGGATGAAATTCTGCCCTTCCTCATCCATTCAACTTTGGCTAAAGGCAGACATCGAATGATTTGCGGATACAGATGACGAACTTGTATTGAAGGTTGCAACGCACCTCAACGGTATACATGGCTTATTCGTGTTTGACCGAGCAAGATTTAATCGAAGTCCTAACAATGCAAGGAAACTTCATTAGATTTCTATCCTATAAATGGATCATAAGAGGCTCCACTTTGGGGCAGTGCACCACTACTGGTCTCTTCATCAAAATTCACATAGGAAGTCTAGATATGTACATAGGTTTGGCCGGGCACTGCCTTTAAATTAACAGCGCAAACGCGTAGTTAGCGGCTATTGATGCCCAGCATTTGAAGACATTATATTTGTTGATTGCAGGTGTGAATTATGATCCGGAGTGTCCTAAAAAATGTGCCTACTCTTTGAATGTTAATAACTCTCTTGGAACAAATTTTTTCGAGGAGGTTTAGGTACCATTATGTAGACTACGGTATGGAGCGAACTACCGATCTTCCTTCATTGCTGTGTGTCGGTAACTCGCAGCATATGGCGGCGCTGTGAGATGGGCTATTTAAAAATAAATCTTCAAAATTATCTGGAAAATTCTATAACAAGAGAACATGCATGCTGTTTTTGATACAAAGCTTTTCACGAGTTCGCAGAGCTTTTTGAATGGCGCGATCAAACTTTTGACGAATATCAGAAATCGATTGTTTCGGGATGTCTGGCTTGACTTACGAGAAGAGTGTTACGTTGATGTGAGAGGTTTATAATCAAAAGCGACTCTGAATTAGTCTAATAAAGGAATTTCAACTTCTTTAGTTCTCTTTTAGGTTCAAGTTATGACTCTAATGATGCAAAACCCTAATCAAAGTTCTTACCGTAATCCTACAGAGAGCCCGGAAATATATATATACTCTATATAGTAAATCTAAGCTGAAAAAAGCTCTACTCAATGGTGCTTAAACTTCTCGAAAGAATTCATGACAAGAGAGTCATCCACAGTCAAGCAGTAGGCACATTTTTGGAACAATCAGTAGGCACATTTTTGGAACAATCTGTACATTGAGAAAAGAGTCATGTCATATTCAGTAAAAAATAGGCAACCACGTGAACCTCGTATAGATTTTCCGCCATTTCCTCACATGCTTTATCTGCTTTGCTCAGTTAGAAGGTAAAGGCGTATCAACCATCGAAGAAGAAGTTTGGCAACATTCCATTCATGTCGACGTGAAAGAAATGGCATTCAGTTATACTAAAATGTCGCACCTATGCCTTACCCTTCCACATAACGTTATTGCTACCTCATCTATTCAATGTTATTGGTCCCTCAAAGGGAGGAATATAGAGGTGAGCGGTACCAGCTGGATGAGAACTCGCAATTTCAACTGAACGCGCCTAATCTGCACTATTTTTCTGCCTAAAATATCACCTGCCTTTGACTGCATGTTCACACTCGCATAAATGGCCAGATTTTTCCAAAACTGTCAAACTTGTTTCTCATTTGTAAACACAGAGATCCCTCGTTGATCAGTTCCCATTAGGCCGGATACATCATCACATGTTCCACCGTCATCGCTAAAAATCATCACGTATCCGGTCTAGTTATTTTAGTTTGATGATGAAAGCATTCCTGATTTCTAGTCTCACTCCAAGCATCGCAATTTCTTTCACTGGACCTTCTCACTGAATGAAAGCTGTGCGGATGATGTGCACAAAATATATAGACGAACTGCTAGAGCCTTTGCCTTGCATGTAATCTTATCTACACGATAATCAGATACTTCCAACACTGCAAGATTGCTTTATTTGATGCTCTCGGTGTTCATTCAATGAGGCGTAAGGAGTACGAGAATCCCCTCATAAACTCGACATAGTTCGCGCTGAATAAGTTGATGTAAGAATATTTCATTCTTGATTGGATCAGATTGTTAGCTTGATGGTTCCTTTTGGTTTTGTTAGTTTTAATTCGCTGTGGGAATGTAAATAAATAAGTAAAATTGAATGAATCAACAAAAATTAGGTCACCCGAAAGTTATCTCGCATTTTTTAGCCGAGCGCCAAATTTGTCAGAACCATTTACCTAGTGTTTCATCCAGTTTGCAGTGGATGTGGTAGCAAATGAAATCTTCAAATTTTATCAGCAAGTGCTGATTTTCATTTGCATCCCCGAAGGGAGAGGATCGCAGCTACAAAGAAAGCTTCATTCCTAAAGTTCCGGACTTCTGTATTTCACGCTGTTTACCCATTCGTAGTATTCCCACCATCCTTCACTATGAACATATTGAATAGGAGCGAGAAGCTGTACAAGCCGCATTTTATAGCATTTTGTATGATCCCTTAACAATTCCTGCTGGCCGATCATCTTCTCTTCAAAGTCATTTTTCTTCCGTCAAAGTTAGCGAAAACATTCCAAGGTTGTACTGTTCATCTAGCCCAGTGGTGCTAAGCATGTTGCTGATAAGAACAAATGATGTATTGGAGTCATGAAATTTGCGATGAACCAGGGGTCGAATGTTGGGGTATATCGAAAAACTCGATTTTTCAATATCTCATCTATTCTTATCAGCAACATGTTTAGCACTGTGTGTTAGATGTTTAGTACAACTTTGGAAGGTTCTCGTTAACTTCTAAGAAAGAAAAGTAACTTTGAAGTGAAGAAGGTCGGCTGTAATCAGGAAACCATACACAAAGCTGGAAAATGCGGCTTTTACAGTTTCTCGCTCCTGTTCAATATATTCATAGCGGAGGAAGGTAGGAATACTTACGGATAGGTATACAGCGTGAAATCCAGATATTTGGAGCTTCAGGATATGAAGTTTTCCTTCAAGGCAATACCCTCTCCGGCGGAGATGTTAGTGCATGCGGCGTTACCTCTGAGTTAACGCGCGCCTTTTTGATCCCTTTAGCTTGATTAGACTAAATCTGGAAAGCGATGATATGGCAGGATATTCTGCAATTGGTAGTGCACCCCTGACAGGTAAATTTTGCCCAAATCGTTCTGCACAAGAAACAGCGCCAGCAAACGCGCAACTGAGCTCTGCGATAACTCCGAAGTTGCTGCATGTTTGAGTCTATTGCGTAGAACTCAGAGATCACTCTGAGTTTGGCAGATAAATGAAATAGTGCACAAAAAAAAGAGGAGCAGCTAGGAAATCCCCCAGAGTACAACTGGCCCGTAATTTCAGCAAGCATAATGGTGTATCGCGGTGCCGACATCTTGTAAAATTATGGCATAAAGGTTCTTCGATGCTTTGAACACGAATATGGTTTTTTTACCATAGGATCATATAGCGGGGTTACTTTAAGTTTACGGCAGTCAAAGGAAATCCACGAATTTGACCAAAACTTGGGCCAGTAGGATCATACGGTACGTCAATCACGAATATGGTATTCATTTTGTACTGCGGTGACATATAACAAGTTACAATTGATTTATGGTAGATGGGCTAAAGTGACAGCTTAAAGACGATACACGTGGTTATTCGGGACTCATATCACAGGCAGTCTATTTAGTGCGTACAGTGGTGGCATTTGGAGCAATTACGGTAGGTATACTGTAATTGAGATGAATCAGAGAAGTGGTTAAAATTTGTTCCCGCTTTCGACGCGCTGATCACAAGTTTGCAAAAATCTCATGCGGTGGTGTCATCCAGCAGGATTACGGTGAGCATACGGTAAATAGACCAAGATCATAGATTAAAGGCGAACTTTGCCCAAAGAATTTATTTTGCGCGCAAATCTGAATAGTTCATTCTTTTCAGTGCGTATACTATCCGCTTCCTCTATTGGTTTGCGGCTTTCGGCTGCGCAAAAAACCAATTCATATGGTAAATCACCATTCCTCGATGATTATAAAGATCAGCGAGTCTTTGATCAACATGTTTTTCATGCTTTGTGTTAGTGCATATACATTAGGGCAAAGCAATTCGATATTGAAGAATGCCGTGGCCTAGAGTAGTTGTAAGATCATTGATTAGACCAAACAGGTTCGAGTCCCAAAAACACTTTTGCAGTAGCATGCATAACAGCTCCTCAAACAACAAATCGAAACTCCGAGCTTCACAGTCAGATCTCGGAGCTTTGAAAGCGGAACTCAGAGTCTCACTAAGCAAAACACTACATATGCTTCAAAACAGAATTCAGGGTAGTCTCTGAGTTAACGCGGAGTTTTGGGTTTTGGAGTTTCGACCAGGTCACTCACAATGATAATGTGTCGCATTGTTCTCATTCTACGTAGGCCTGAAAATAAGAATGATTTGGTAAGTGATATGATATTTTGTCTGTTGTGTTTCTTGCATGACAAATCCTAAAGCAAATAAGTGAACAGACCTGAGATCTGCATTTGTCATTTACATATATAAGAGCCATTGTCAACTCTAATGTGTTGGCTTGTTTATCTGGGGGAAGTAATTCCGAAGGACGAGCACAAACCATGTGCTTTTTGAGACTTACGTCCTCCTCGGCCATATTTTGGTATTCAAAACACCATTACGGCAATTCCAGCCAGTTTCGCTTCATTGACTCCTCGTCCTTTTTACCCCGCTTGGCTCGCGGTTTTATCTCTTTTTTCCACCCTCCAACGCATTTAGGAGTGCATGGTCTGCCAGGCTTGTTTCAGTCCACCTTGAGAAAACCGGCCGTAATTTTGAAATTGCAAACTTTGCTGCGCGAGACCATACTGCTTCTGTACTCTGCCCCTCATAAATCACTTAGCTAGCCTGTTTTTGTACTCGAAATTGCCTCAAATGCAGTACATCAGTACTCAAAAGCTTTGTTTGGGGTTTCTACATTTACATTAAATTGCGCCTTACAAGTATTGCTCAAAAACTTATAGAATCGAAGATTAGCATAGTGCCTTCGTGGTCTCAAGGAACAGCACCTGCGTATAAATATGATCGTTGAACTCACAATGTCAAGTTTTACGCCCATGTCCGTATTGGGCAAATTCTTTTCAGTGCTAGAGTGAGTACTACTTTGACCGTAAATTCCCTGTACTGAAAATGTTCTCTAAATTCGAGAAAATTCTAATGATTTAGTAATGAAGTCGTCTTGTTTTACTCCGGAAACCTACTACTGTTGCAACTAGGATAGATCATCACTGGTAGGTGAGAAGCTTTTTTGAGCCTCTTAGATGTCCATGTATCCTCCTAAGTAAGGCTGATTTCTCGGAATTTTCTCAAAGCGTAAATGTGACTACGTTGTACCTATTTATCGCTTTATCTTATCAACTCACGCTAATTTTCCGCATAGATGAGAGGATATAGAAATCTGATTCCGTATCGCATTGCCCATGTAATTTGGTTACAGTCAAGGCTCGGCACAGGTGGCTTGTAAGCAAACTGGATATTTTTTGGGGGCAAAAAGCAAAGGTGATATCGTTTTTGTGGCCAAAATGACACAGAAATTGCGACTTTTCAGCAGACGTTCCGTTTTCTTTCTTGAGGGTTTCTTACGTTTAGGGTTTAGGGTCAAAGGGTTCGTAAAATTTTGTGAATTAAGGAGGCCTTCGTTTTTTGCATTTCTGGAAAGCCACCTCGTGAGCCCTGCTGTATAATATTACGCTACGAAAGAAGATACGGTCAGTGTTAAAATGTAAGAGCCTCCAATAAAAGTTGGTCTAGGCAGTACTTTGAGAGGCAGAATGGAAAGTAAGTAATAAATAGAAGTTCAGAAAATAAAAATTTCCATTCTTTCACAAAATACGCATTTTTGAGCAGGAGAGAGCTTAATTTTTGACCTTCTCTAAAGTCTAGCAGTAGGAAAAGGTTTTCGATATTAATTCGCTTATCGAACGCCGAGGTTTGAGTTTGATTCACTGTTGGTCTACCTCATGGTATTGCTGGAAAGCCGTCAGTGACCTATTCACAACCCTAATTGTTGATTGCAAACCCTTACTCTTCCGCGAAAATTCATGTCTTTTTGCCGCTTGGAATGTATTACCTGAAATGGGAAACTTAGAAACAAAGGTTAAATAGCGTCGGTCACTTCGGTCCAACGTCAGGCCTACCAAACAACTGCCTCTAATGAATACTAGCAACTCTAGGAACAGCTTAAAATTTGTGTAGGGCACTTTTGTCAGGACAAGGATGGTTGCATTGGTTTTTGTCTAAAACCGAGTTCAGTCTAATCCACCAAATACGGTTCCTGAAATCTTAGTAAATGGTCTACATCATTTCTGAAACTGTGTCGTTGGTTTGTTTCCATTTAAGAATGAGTAATAAATTTTATATTTTTAGAAATCCTAGTTATTTCTGTAGGATATCCGGGGGCGTGGCCGCCGCTCAAGTTTCAAGAATCTCAGGACTGCAGGTCTCCCAAAATATTTTTGAAAGGCGTAGCCAAGTTCACTCAGAAATTTTTTTGCGGACCGTTAGTGCTGCCTAACATTGCTATAGGAACGAAAAGGAGTGAAAAGGTGACACTTATACTTTTCTCTTTTATTACTTTGATATAACATAGCAATATCAGCGAACACCCACTCGCTTTGCTATCGCACCTGCTTGTTTCCGTGCTTGCACAAAGAACAACCACGACTGATAGCAATAAGCAAACGACATGATAAAGCAATTAGTGGCGGAACTCACGTATACACATACATTCTTTGCTTTGCATTACGTCATCATTACTGCGGTATACAATTTATTTACACTGCAAATGTCAATGAAATGATGAAATGGAGAAAAAAGGTCGTTAAGCCTTGGTCGTGCTAAAAACCTACGCTAGCATCAATAATATGCTCGCTTACAACCAATGCATTCCTGTCTCTTTAATTGGCTGGATCATAGATGTATCCAAATTTTGTAAAGTTTGCAGAGCATTGTACGGCTGAAAACGAGCATTTGTTCATATGACTAGACTTTATCAACATATCCGTAGAGCACATAGAAAATAAACAAATTCCTTTTCATTCTCACAGTGTCTTGTATTAAAAAATAAATCAGGGCGATTCAGCGTTTCTAAACAAGAGCTTCTTCGATGATTACGTCCTATCGCAACACATAAATTCTCGAAGTTAGAAATTTCTTAAGCTTTTGCAGCCATACATATCTTATTCGTCGTTCCACCCGTCATCTTGTTTAGTCTAAAACTCATTTACTCAAGAGCATCAGCCAATGTATTGTACTGTTTCTTTTCTATAAGAATAAATGATAAAGCTAACTTATTGATTTGTGGACTAGAAATGATGTAAATTCGAAGCACTTTTGGGTACAAGAACCTAGTTTGGATGTTGTATAATGAAGAACACCTAAATTTGATTTTCAAATCTTCCGAGCTTTCAAGAGTCTTCCTATGGAGTTTCATTTCATTCACTTTCATTCTCAATTTCGAACTAGTCATTCAATTTTATAAAAAGAACGAATTGCTGGACAAGAGCAAATACATCAAATAGACTTCAGTCTAGTGACGAACCTGCAGAAAGTGACAAAAAGGTTCAGCATGTTGGAAGGTATATGTGATTATAGTTCAGCATTTTCGCTATAGAATCCAGTGGAGTCAAACCACACTTCGTTTGCTAACGAAGACGATCTACATTTATAGTTCCTTTCAGGATAAATTGATAGGAAAACACTTCATGGAATGACTGGGACGATTCAGAATGTTTCGATTTGATTCTGTTACGATCACCCGCAAAAATTTAGGTTCATACATTCAACGGCATAATGAGCGAAGCGGCTAGTCATAAACCCATACTGAAAATTTCGCTATGATAAAATCGTTTTGTAATTATCTCCAGCACACGTCGTCATAGCACATGCTTTATGGCGGTCTCTAGCCCCCCCCCCCCCCCCGCCCCCCGCTCTCGCCATCCTAACTTTCATTGCCTCTTCAACACAAAGAACAATCAGAACAATCAAGAAGTGAGTGCGCTTTGCTCATTACAGATGATAACTGCGCGCAAACCGCCAAGCGGGTCTGACCTCTGATCATTGTTGCATCAAGGCTCACATCGGAAACGGTCAATCTCTCCTTATCAGGACTCACACAGGAAACGATCGTCGCCAGAAATCACTCTTTTTCTCCCCGTGATTCACACATTTTTCGTTGCTCAAACATCTTTCCGTAAAGGTCTCACACTTAAGCTGAAGTCTGATCAACGCTTAAAGCTGTTTTCCATTTTCCAGACTTCATAGCTTAAAGATAATACTCGCAAGTAACCCACAACTAAGCAGTTTTCTTCATTAGTGGACTTGTTTTGCTCATTCAAACAGCGTAATTCCAGCTTGCCAGTTGCGGTGCACTCACAGTTCTGAGGTCTACCGTTTCTTCAATCCCGTTTGCTTGCAAGTTATTTCCTAACAGTTGATCTTCCAAGAGAAATACCAGTTGTGAAATGCACTTAATGGAAAACGATTCGATAAGTTCTTGAATCAAATGTACTTCAGCCTACGGTAAGCTTATTAGACTAGTGGTTCGTTTTCCTCTGTCTTGTTGCTGTCACTCAATGACTGACCTTGGGTATGCCAAAGACGTTGAAACACGAGAAACTCCGTCCTCATCGAGACTCGGCATAACTTTCAGCTTGTGCAACCTATCAATAACAACATGTACAACTTAAACGCCCAATTCTTTGTGAATCTTTAGGCAGCAAGATCTCACTTCTGTCCATCAGTTTTAGAAATGCAGATCTAGACTACAGAATGCTCTTTAGAGTATCGTGCTTTATCCTCGGTGATGGGGTTTCTGATCCCTGCGTTTCTCGTATAGTCGTCCTCACCCCACTAGTCGGTCGGTGGTCGAATTTGAATTCGAACTGGAGCAGGCCGGCAGCGGCAGAGCGCGGCAGACCGCCCCTCAGCCAACACCTGCACATGAGCTTTTCTCTTATTTTCTTCGTGTTTCTTTGCCATCTCTCGTATTGCGGCAATGTTTCTAATCAGATTTCTAGATTTCGTACCGCTAACTATTGTTTTGTGCAGTTGTGCTCGTTTGTTTTACATTTTTTTCCTGGTAAACCGGGAAGAAGGATGCGATTGACGATTTTTGGAGAGAAATCTCTTTCTCGGTAAGTGACAGATACACAAATGTGATTTGGTGAACTGTGTCAAGTTCTTCATCAGAATGTGTACTCTAAGCTTTGCTATAAGGCTGAAATTCTGTCAAAAAAGGTTTGTTACAAAGAGTTAGCGGTACGAAACTGAAAATCTGATTAAGAACATTGCCGCAGTACGAGAGATAGCAAAGAAACACGAAGAAAATGAAAAAAGCTTGTGCAAGCGATTGGCTTAGGGACGGCGTCTGCCGCGCTCTGCCGCGGTCGGCCTGCTCCAGTTCGAATTCAAATTCGATCACCGACCGACTAGCGGGGTGAGGACGACTATATATACTCTTTACTAACTCGAGGAATAGCGCTTTTGGCGGTTGTATCATGGACCTGGTGCACAAAGAAAGCCCAAATTGAGAGAAACCAGTTTCCAAAAAGGTTTTGCGCGCAAAAGAATAATCTATGACTCTGTTTCCTTTCACATTTCTTCATTCGATTTTCTGCCTTACATAGTTTTATCTGCACTTCCAACAATTCCCTAAAGTAGCTGAGGCGAGATTCCAGCTTCATTCTCATAGGAGAGAAATCCTTCTATGTACTTTGGCTGTTGTGTCTGTTCTCCCGAACAAATGCTTCATCTGTAGGAAAATTGATTTTGTTATTTCAAGACAGTGGTTCACAGTGGTTCTAACATACATCCATCTGTGGCGTCCGCCACGCCCTTTTTTGAGGTTTTGAAGTTATGGGCCCTTTTTAGAAAGCATCCCGAAAGTCCCGAACGAAAGTCCTGGGTGCGCCACTGCCATACTTTTGTGTTATAACATCAAGCTTCAGACGTGGCACATCACTTTTGGAGGGGGGGGGGGAAGAGAGGAAAAAGGTAAGAAGCGAGCTGGTTGTATTCAGGGTTCGAACATATGGATGTATACACAAAAAGTGATATTTTCTTTCCTACCCTTATTTACTGTACTCCAAGAAATCTTTATTGCTACAATCCATCTTCTTCCTAACTTTCATTATACGCATTTTTCAAATCCCTTTACCTCAAATACCAGATACAAACAAATAAATTTCCTGTCTTGGAGAAAGATGACAACCTTCATGCTTCGTCGAAATTCTGCTTCACTTCAACAACAAGTAAATTCAGAAGCCTCGCATAACATTGCGCTGGTTGTTTATGTGCTTCCACTCCATGAACCACTATAAAGTCAAATAAAAATGAGGTAGTTCCAAAACTCCTAGTAAATCCAAGAAGTCTGCATTGTTCAACACTGTTGAATAGCATAGACCTGCCTGGCAAGCCCCTTTAGGACAAATTTGATGAAGTGTGGCTTAAGGCCATGAGAGTTTGAACACCTTTTGTATACTGTGTCACACCACATTGACTTACTTTAAAAGGCTCAATCTTCCTTATTTCTTACATCGGTGGCAGTGTCCCATGCTCTTGCCATAACAGAAATAGCAGAATCATTTTTTTTACAAAATTACGGCTCCGGTTGCAAGCAAAGTTTCGGTGCTGTTTCCTTGATACTCCTCTTTTGTACGCTGTGAATTACAGTTGTATAGTATATGCGTTGAAATATAAGTTTTGCATCAAATTTCTGGAAAATCATTGTGATCCTCCAAATCCAATGAATCCGTTCGATATAATACAAAATAGAGAGGGAAAAAATCATGCAGTTTCTGAGTGCTTAGAAAAAATTGTTTTTATCGTGTAGCCGCGGCAAGAGCTAAGAAAACAAAGTCCCAAATTTTTTTTGATTCTCGATCCATAAAAATACTGAAAGGCCTTACAGCCCCTAATTTCACTCCCAGATAAGATTTACTACTCTTTTTCACTGACAATGAGATGATTTTGTGCTAACTGGATCACGAAAAGCTGTAACATTCGAATTTCTGTTTATGAAATTCAGATTAAAACTTCTAGTATGCATGATAAAACACTACATATGTTGTGAAACAGAAAAAATTTTCTATGATTGAAATGGTAAAGCATTTTTGAGCGATTTTTTCTGAAATTTCTGGTGCACTTCTGTTTCGCTAAATGAGCTGCGACTCTGCTCCTCTTCCTCGGAGGCTTAATGCTGACCCAAAGTTCCTGCTCATCTCCGAATAGAAGTCGACGTTTGCGAGAGAGTTTCCGGGGTACACACATTTTTTCCAGGCATTCTCTCAGATGTCACCCTTTCTTTGACTCCATCCTTCTTCGTGCCCAAAATAAAGTGTAGATCAAGACTGGAAATGATTTACTCGGTTTGATGGAAAACTCTTCCACGAGGAGCGAAAACTCGTGGTCCCTGTTTATGGCAGTTAACCTCGTGCTCCGTGATCCGCGCGATCCCCATTTCTCTATATTCAGTGTGCGTAAAAATTCTTTTCCTGCTATGACTATGCAGAGCTCCAATATGAGCGAATTACAGAACGAATACTAAAGCCTTCGCGGACAACTGGTCTATCACTCAGTACGTTGTAAGGAACGAGGAACAGTGGTCCGGTCCCTATCGGCAGAATTCATTCCTTTACCAGCGAATGTTCTTTGTTGGTTATTCTCATCGGCTCTAACATCGCGACATTGCAAAATTTGACTATTTATTAGTATTTTGGCGTCAAAAAAGACTTCGCATTTCTGCTGAACTAAAGGGGACTTGGTTATCAAAATTCCCAGGAGCCAACTTATGATGAGTTCATTCAAAAGGCAAAGCGTAAGAGTTTACTGGCCAACGTCATAATAAATTATGAAAGGGCTGCGCAATTTTGTACTTTTCATTAGGAATTTTTGATGTCTGGTTATAAATGGAAAGTCCTCTTACTTCCTGAAAGTGATGTCGGTGATGATAGGTATACGGTAAGTGAATTGTCAGTTTTGTGAGAAAGTGCACCACAAACTTTCAAAACTGCAGTACACCTTATTCCGCACATTTTTAGGTTTTCTCTCTTGAAATCAGCCTCAAAATTCGTTAATTGTTCTTTCAATGTTTAAAGATCCCTTACTACATTGTACATGCATTACCTCCAGAGAAAAGCTTCAAATTGGTTACTTCACTAGTGATAATTATAAAGAAGTATCACCAGCTCCAAAGATCAATGTGAACGGTGGGGGGCAGGTAAGCGAGCATAAGATTTCCTATCGGATAATCTAAAATCGGGAATATTAAGCTGGTACTGACTTAAATAATATGTTGTTGATGCATTAGAACCTGCGCAAGCTCACATGAAGCTTGCGCTTAGCTGCGGTGAGGATGATCTGCAAACACCTCATAGATGGGCTTATTCGTTGTTTACTGATTTCCCAGCTCAAGATATCTCAAAATCCTACCTCGTGCTTAGCATTGTTTGCTTGGAGAAAATGTATATATATAGTTGTAATTATATATTACTACACTATCTATATTACCAAATGCTATTCGCCTCGTTGAGTTTCTTTGATGCAGTATTCTTTCCCAGTAACGTTTCCAGTAAGGCTAAATCTTTTCAGAAGTTCATACCATAATCCACAGTGATAAGCAGAGAGTGATTCCCTCTAAAATGTAAATTTGAATAGATGACTGCTTTAGTACCCATCAAAAGCAAAGAGGCGTTAGTGTTACGCTCAAGCCATCAGCATAGATTTTTCTCTTCACGGGTCTCGATTTTAAACAGTTATAGTTTTTATATCATAATTTTCGTGCGTACATGTAAACTTCAATAACTCAGCGCATTTCTACTAATGTCTCAGTAGTGCTACCTTTTTTCTTATAAATTTCTAAAGGAATCGACAAAGCTCAAAAATGTTGTCAATCATACTCTCAGCATTGGAGCTGCGCTAACTGGATATCAAATATTAGATTGTTACATAGAGTGAGTCAACAGGAGGCAGATGTTGATTAATAATGCATATTAGAAATTTGCCGAAAAAAATTCGGAAAATTTCAAAAAATCCAAAAATTGTATATATTCTTCATGACATGTATACAGGGTGTCCCAAAAATAAGTACACACTTTTCAACCGCTACTAACTCTCTTTCCACGTTGTCTTTTGCTTAGATTCAAGCGCCTTTCGGTAGAGCAGGCTTTACTTAAGTCTACAGTATGAAGCGACTCATCCATCACGCTTCATTACTGTAATGATTACGGTAGGAACTTTGAAGAGGATTTTGAGCCATTAATGAGTACATTTTGCTCCAGAATTGATACTCAACAGGTTGAAAACTCTATCATTACGCCAAAGTGACTCACTGACCATAAACTATGAAGTTCGCACTTATCGCAAGACTTTTTTCGTAAGTTATGCTAAGGAAAGCGCAATAACGTTTTGTTTTGCAAAAATGTGATTAAATCATCTGAAACGCATCAGAAAGTCGTAAAAAGTTGTACAATGAAGCATGCTTAAACTGTTATACGACTTTGCAGACTTTTTTCAAATTTTTTAAACGGCCTACTTCATAATGGCGCTCATGCTGGAAGTTCCTATCGTAATCCTACGGTAATGAAGAGCGATGGACGGTTCGCTCTGCACTGTAAATCTAATTTGAAGCCTGCTCTACGGAACAGTACTTGAAGCAAAATACTTCGTGCTAAGGGAGTTTCAACGATCAAAAGTGTACTTACTTTTGAGACACCCTGTATTTCGAAAATGTGTGACATGTGATAATGTGTGACATGGACTTATACATATATAATATACACATACACATACACATACACATGCACATATACTTAACGCATACACATACACATACGCACACACATACGCATACGACACATACGCATACACATACACATACACATACACACATTCAGGGCCGGTAGTAAACCTGTCGAAATGCGCAGCTCAAACTCAGAGTTAACTCAGAGTTAACACGCACCTTTCAGGGACCATTAACACCTGCGTAAGCAAACCAAATAGGGGAAAGGGTGATATGGCAGGATACCCCGCAAGACGTACTTTATGCCATGGAAACGTAGCGTAATTCGTTCCATGCGGGACGCTACGCGACGAAACGCGCAGCTCAGCTGCGCGTTAACCCTGAGTTTGCTGCGCGTTTCAGGCGCCCGCGAAACTCGGATTTAACTCTGAGTTTGGTTAGAGAAAGAGAAATAGTGCGTAAACGCAGAGGTGCAGAAAAAAGTCCTCCGGGGTGATTTTGCTCCGAGTTTCATGAAGCATGATGGGGGTGCATCATCATGGTGCATCGTTGAACACAAAAATTCAAAATTTTGTAAAATTCTGGTCTCGGGGGTTATCCGACGCGCTGATCACGAATCCGATGCCCATTTTTCGCCATTCGCCCACATAAGGGGGTTACGGTAGGGATACGGTAGTTGGGCGAAAGTCACGAAATTGGCTGAAACTTGGTACAGTGGAGTTTTCTGGCACGCTGAACACGAATCCCATGCCCATTTTCGCCATTCGCCCACATAAGGAGATTACGGTAGGGATACGGTAGTTGGGCGAAAGTCACGAAATTGGCTGAAACTTGGTACAGTGGGGTTTTCTGGCACGCTGATCACGAATCTCATGCCCATTTTCGCCATTCGCCCACATAAGGGGGTTACGGTAGGTATACGGTAGTTAGACGAAAGCCACAAAATTGCCTGAAACTTGGTACAGTGGGGTTTTTTGGCACGCTGATCACGAATCCGATGCTCATTCTTCGTTACGATAGGGATGCGGTAGTTAAGCGAAAATCACGAAAGTGGCTGAAACTTGGTACAGTGGGGTTATTTAGCACGCTGATAACGACTATGATAGTCATTTTTCGCCATTCGCCCACATAGCGAGGTTACGGTAGGAATACGGTAGTTGGGCGAGATTCAAGAAGTTGACTGAAACTTGGTCTGGCGGGGTTATTCGCTGTGCTAATTCGGATGTGGTAATCATTTTTCACTGCGGAGAGATAGAGCAGGGTTACTGTAGGAATATGGTGAAAGCCAAAGTCCCATAACAGATTCAAAATTGGTTGGCTCAGTAGCGTTACGCGGTGTGTTGACTACGATCACATTGCGCGTTTTTCACTACAGCGGTTCAAAGCGGAGAAGAGATACGGTAGACTACTACCCAAAACCACAGGACTTCATGAAAGTTGGCTTCGTTAATTCCGCACGCTAATCAGGAATATCATAGTCGCTTGAAAATACCTTACAAAAAGGGGTTTCGATGGATTTAGGTAGATGGATAAAAAATCTCACTTGGAACTTTTTTCAGGGAAGGTTTAGCTAAATACTTAGTTACCAGTGACGGTCGCAGGATTTCCGTCCGGGAGGAGGGGGCAAGGAGGACAAAAAATTTTTCCAAGGAGGACAAAAAATTTTTTAAGTGAAGGTGCATGGCGACAATTTTTCGGGGTGCTTCTTGACATTTTTTGCTGGCCCATACCCCTAAATTATAGGCTTGTCAGCAGCTACGCCCCCAAAAATTTTTTTTGAATCCTAAGAAATTTTAAAAGATAATTTTATTATTTACAAGAACGAACAAGTCATTTGCACATTTTTATAACACAGTAAGTAGCTTTCAAAAATTTCGCGACCCATCCCGGGGGGAGGGTGAGCCTCCCCTTCGGTCCGCCACTGTTAGATACTTACTATTTCTTCTTACTGCAAGACTATGCATGGGGCTGCAGGAGACGTGGTGGAATAAACTTACTGAACTGCTTAAAAATTCGCCACTGAGTTCATTTGGCAGTGCAATTATGATCATGCTGTCCGTTTTCAATGAGGATTATTACGGTGGGCATATACGGAAGAGCGGCAAAAATCATAGGGAGTTGAACTTTCTTAGCAAAAAATTAATGGTACCAGGGAGTGTTTTTAAATTATTTGTTTTTTATTGTGTCAATAGAAACCTCGAGAAAAATTTTTCGGAATTTGCTACATTATTCAGAGGTCTTTTGTCTAACAGTCGATTTACGAATGACCTGTAGACTTTGTCTACTACTTGAAGTCTATTTTCTTAAAATAATGGTCTATTTCAAGATTACAAATTATAGATCTAGGTCATTCGAAAAATTGGAAACTAACAGACTTTCGAATTTTATCAAGTATAATAGCATATCAAAATATTCGGTTGCCGAAGTTCTGTCGCACCATTTTCGAAAATTCATAACTTCTGATCTTTCCAACCGATTTGACCGCTTTTATTTTTATATGAAAGAGCAATTTGTGCTCTTTGTAACGACTTCTTGGAAGCTTACTAATGATCATCTGTTGCATAGATAGGAGTGGTAGAAGAAAATTAGTCAAAATTCGAATTTTCTGTGTAGGGTCATAAAAAATCGGAAACTTGCAACAAAAATTGAAACAGTCGGTATTGTAGGTTTTTTCACCAGCTCCTTCTAACAGTGCAAAGTTTGCGCTGACTAATTGTTTCTATGGAAAGTTTTGATTTTCGAGCAAGCAATACAAAAGGGAATTTGATTTATTTTAGATTTTTCAAGGAAATCATAACTTTCCATAGAAACGCTTAGTCAGCGCAAACGTTGCACAGTTAAAAAGAGCTGGTGAAGGAGCCTATAATACTGATTGCTCCGATTTTTGTTGCAAGTCTCCGTTTTTTTATAACCCTACACAGTTCGAATTTTGACTAATTTTCTTCTATCGATCCTATCTATGCAGTAGATGACCACTAGCAAGCATACAAGATATCATTATAAAGAGCATGATTTACTCTATCATATAAAATTGAAGGCGTTCAAATCGGTTGAAAAAATCAGAAGTTATGAATTTTTGAATTTGGTGCGACAGAACTTTCGGGACAACCTAATATTATATGTTGAGAGGGGAGGGGGACGGATTGTTAGGTTACTGTCTATGTCCATGTTTTATCCTGCTACTTTTTTGAGAATCTTTAGGATATATTATGGCTAGGCACCAGTAGCATATTGAACGGGGTGGGCGGTGAAACTTATTTACATGGGTTATAAAAATCTGCAAATAACTTGTTTATTTTTGTAAACAATCAAAATAATTTTTAGAATTTTTTAAAAATTCAAATTAGCCTTGTAAAAAATTTTCGGGGGCTGTAAACCCGCAAGAATTTTGAGATGCACCTCAAAACTATTTTCAGAGTGCGTGGCTAAAGCCACGCACCTTTATTTGAAAACAATTTTTGCCGCCCCCCCCCCCCCTCGGAACCGCTCTGAGACCGCCACTGCTAGGCACCAGGGCCCGGCACAGATGGTTTGGGGTCACACTGGACTTCGTTTTTGAAGTTAGAAGCAACGGGGATATCGTTTTTATAAGATCCTGGGGGAAGCGCCGATAGAAAAACGACCAACATGTCAGGTTATACGTGTTGAACGTGTTCTTTCGCAAGCGCGCAAATTTCAAACGCAAGACTCAAACAAACAAATGGCTTGTTTACAGCGCACAAACAATCATATGGCTCCGCATTTGGGCTATGTGTATACAATATTACTCCAAACTAGGTTATGTAAAAACTTCCCAAAACTTATGTGTCCTAATAGCCGTTCCCGAATTTGTTGGTTTCTAGACCAACACCAAACCAACTGGGTTGGTTCGGAGCATAAATATCGGAGAGTTCACATAAGTTTCGGCTCTTTTTGATTTGGACGATTACAACGGTCAAAAATCTATCATATAGTGAAGAGAGCGAATCAAACTACTGCCTCTTCTCTTTTTTTTGAGGCAAAAGTAGTGTAAATCTATGCGTTGATAGATATTGCGCTCCAATCACATCATCATCCTTTGAACTATGTGGCGAAAAATGCATCGCCAGATTGTTGAAGCCACAAATTTGGTTGGCCTAGGAAGTTTTCGACATTCTGAGCACTAAAATGGTACCCTATCCAATGACAGAGCCTTTAATCAACTCGAATGTTTTATTTATTTTTGCTTTTTTGTTATATTAAGTACCTCAAAATGCGCTTTTTTCGTTTTTATTGCTATTTTGACTGAATAAAGGTTTCCTACTGATTTTTACGTCAAGAGGGACTTCGAAATTTTCGCAAAATCATGGGGGACTTCGTTTCCAAAAATGCTCCATACCAACGCGTGCCGGGCCCTGCTAGGCACCTCACAGGCAAGCCTAACGCCTCTCCACGTGTCTTGACATGTGAGATCTTGATTACGTGGATTCACTAAGCAGTTGCGGCAATTGTGCAATAGTGGCTCTTTAGCCTAGCGTTCTAGAAGTAGGCACTTTGCGCCGAGCATTGGAAGTTCGAGACCCGAAATCGAAGCGTTTTGCGATGAAGCATGTGGCGGCTCCTCAACAACTAGAGCGGATCCTCAAGTAGCAGAACGAAACTCGGAGTTTCAAAAAGAAACTCAGAGTCAACTCTGAGTTAACGCGCAGCTTTAAAGGCAGTGTCTCACCAAAATTTGGTTGCCGAGATTTTTGCATTTTCAAGCCTGACGGATCCCGTCTAGCACTGTATGGGCTTAAATTGCACGAAGTTCCCAAAAACCCCGTTTTCTGGAGACCCCGCGGAAGCAACGTGGACGAGTTGTTCCTTCCAACTTCAGCCTCAGCCACAGTGGCAGCAACAGAGGGGAGGTGGATGCCAAGTGGAGGGACATGTTCAAACGCGTAAGGGGGAGACCGAAGGAGTCGTCCGCGCGTACCAACTCGCTCTCCGCGTACCACTTTGAGCGAATTTTTCTCAGCGTGTAGGGGGCAAAAATGAGTGGGACTTGTTGCAATGGCCTATTTAGAGGTCCTTATAATAGAATATGTGAAGATCCACGCGACCTCAACTTTGGTGAGACACTGCCTTTAAACTCGGAGTTTCGACCAGATTACTACCGGCCCAGCTTTTTATATAAGATTAATCAACATGGCGCAGAATAAACAACATGGCGCAGAACAAGATAATTACTGATATGACTATCTTTTATACTAGGTTCAGGGCTCGGCACGAGGTGGCTTACAAGCAAGCTGGATATCGTTTTTGGGACGAAAAGCAAAGGGGGTTTCGTTTTTGTGACCGAAGAGACACGGAAAATTGGCGACGGCGACCTTTTTTTTAGTCGACGTTTCGTTTTTTGGGGGATTTTGGGGAATTTTTCAGGTTTTTAGAGGAAATTTGGTTGAGGGTCAAAGGGGACTTCGTAAAAATTCCCAAAAGTCAAGGGGGACTTCGTTTTTTCCATTTTCATCTAGCCACCTTGTGCCGAGCCCTGACTAGGTTGTCCCGAAAGTTTTGTCGGCTTTTCCGAACGCCTATAAAAACACGCACAATGAAGATCTGAATGAGGTTTCAGGTCGATGCACTACCAGGGGCGATGTCGACCACGGTGGCCCACACCTCCTGCAAAGTCGTATCATTTGTAGGTCTAGTATTTTTTCCACATATTAATATTTTACCATTTTTTTGCACTCTTGGGTCCGTCGTTCCAGATCAAGAAAATGTTTATAAATGTTAACAAAAAATCTTGTATTTCTCAAATAACCACAGAAACTTCCCACACCGAGTGTTGTGCAAAATCGCGTTGTTCCAAAGCGCCTTCATGCAAAATTATGCGTCTCATCAGTGGCTTAAGAATACATTTTCGAACCACAATTCTATATGCTTTTTCAATAATTGCCAACATTCCTCACCTGTCATTTCCACCTGCCCGAAGTCCAGCTACTTTTCAAAAATTTCATTCCAAAGTTTCGGGAAGCTTTATAGGCAGTGCCCAAGCAAAACGTCATTTTCGAGATTTCGTGCTTACCTGGGCCTATTCGCTATGCTGAATCCGAAAATCAACACTGGAGGGCGCAAAAACGGCAAAAAAGGCTCTAAAGGAGGGGCGAAATTGCAGATGGGCGGGGCCGTTCACACCGCGACGTCACTCTCCCAGGCTTTAAAGCGATCTTCTCGGTTCTAGTTTTATGTCATGCGTTTCGCAGTTGGGTAATGGTGGTGTTAGTGCGGCTAGCGGAAGCGAGGAGATCGCTCCTGAAGCTGGGAAAGTGATGCCACTATGTTAACAGCCCCGCCCACCTGCAATTTCCCTCCTCCGTTAGAGTCTTTTTTCGCCGTTTTCGCGATCTCCAGTGGTGATTTTCGGATTCAGCAAAGCGAATAGGCCCAGGTAAGCATAATCTCGAAATCGACTTTTTGCTTGGACACTGCCTTTAAGTATGGGATGAATAGAGCAAGTCTCGGAATATACAGTAATGTTTTTGGATTTTGTAACTAGGCTGTTTATTAAAAAATTGTTTTTTGGAGGTTTCGATTTTTTCCAAAGTCATAGAACCCGCAAGTGCAGCAAAATCACGGAGGCTTTTGAAACTTTTGCGGATTAAAATTTGATTGTTATTAAACATTATGTGTGCAACAAAACTAAGTTTAATTTGCTTCACAGACAGCTTTTTAGAATTTTCGTTAGTTACTCTACCTTACGTGGTAGACATGATCAAAAATTCGCGAATAATCATTCATAATTATATTATTACGTACTTGATAAACTGGCCCATGTAACCTGAAATGGGTATAGTATAGCCAATGGTTTGTTCTACATGAAGACTGCCACCCTCTCTCTCTCCCTCTCTCTCTCTCTCTCTCTCTCTCTTCCTCTCTGAATTTACCAGGGTGAAATTTTTTATAAGTCATGGAAAATTTGGCGTTATTTTGAGCTGCTCAAAAAGCCATAGCGATAACATAGCAAACACAGCGTAGATCAGGGAGCAAATCTATACATGCATAAAGCTGAGTGGTGGTAAATTGTTAGTTAGTGTGTTCCTTATAGAAACTTTTGTGTGTGGACCAATCAGCACAAAACTTTGCACACATATGTTTTCGCCACCGATCCATCCCGTAGGCTACTTTCAACAGCGGAATTGCCACTCCTTCTATTGATTTATCGATTCTGAAGAAAAATGAACTCGTACTAATTACCATCAAGCCACATCCAACTTTTGTATAAACAAGCAGTGGAGTCCATTTTCATTCCACGATCATTGACAAGGGTAATTCAAGGCGATGCGATTAGGAAGTATCTGCCCTGTGTTGCACGAGAAGCAGAATAAGGCCGAAACGCAGTGAGTTGCGGCTTAAACTCAGATAATCGCCGGGGGCAGGCGGCCATGCGAATTTTGAGCAAGCGGGCACTGGAAAAATAGTTCGCTGATTTTTGTGGTCCGCTTGCAGAAATTTGGAATAATTTTGGCCAGTTTTTAGACGAACGCTCGAAGATCTATCGCGGTTTTTCTATACATAAGTTGCGGCACAGTGGCCGCATTCTCGCGGATTTTCCGCGAGAACATGCAAAATTATTGAGAGCCGCACGGTCCTTTTTGAGGGAACGCACAGCCCTCAGGTACTTTCCGCTGAAAGAAAGTACCCCAAACTTGGGTAATAAAACCATCGATGGCACCTCTGCCACATAGAGTCTCATCTTTTCTCGGCGTACACCCGAAACTGCGTAAAAAGAGTCTGAGCGCCTGCTGAAAGTTTGGCCAGCGCTCGCTGAAAGAGATTGTTTGATGAGCGCTTGCAGAAAACTTTGTATTGATGCCCGCTTGCAGAAAACGCAAATACCGCCCGCTGAAGATTTGGCCACGCCCCGAAATCCTGCTGACCGCCTGCAGAAAAGCGCGAGTTTGCGGACCGCCTGCCCCCGGCGATTATCTGAGAAGGCAGTGGGTCGGCAGAATGAGATCCGTGGCAAAACGAGGTCACAGGGTAGGAGCCCCCATAATGGAACCTATGGGCCAAAGTTCGGTCTTTCTCTGCCACTTCTAACCCCCGAAATTTCAAAGCGAAAGCAGCGCTCATCTCCTGTCCTCTCCGAACCCGCCCACCCCATGGACGAGTGACTTCCACGGTCAGAGCGCGCAGCCGCAATGCTATAAGCATGAGGTCCCGCAACTCTGCGTCTTCGCCATGACGGATTCGCGTTCACTCGCCCGTGGGGTGGGCGGGGTCGGAGAGGACAGGAGATGAGCGCTGCTTTCGCTCTGAAATTTCGTGAGTTAGGAGTGGCAGAGAAAGATCGAACTTTGGCCCATAACCATTATGGGAGCTCCTACCCTATGACCTTGTTTTGCCACCGGTCTCATTCTGCCGACCCACTGCCTTTAAAGAGCGCTACCTGCTCGTTGAAAGTTCTTTGTAAATTCTCGGTACTGGCGAAGCCGGCACGCCGGCTAATAAAGCTATAAGAAAAGGATAAAAATCTGAATCAAATGGTACCTAGTGGAGATTTTTCGTGATCGAAAAAACCGACAAGACTTTCGACACAGCCTAATATAAAGCTTAATATCTGTCTGTAATCCTGTATATCTGCTTGCCTGTACGTATGTTCAAGATAGAGTTTTTTCGGAACCGATCCAGACCAAACTTGGCATACGTATTCTTTGGGCGGAGCGGGTATCGTGGGCTACTTATCATTACTGATCGATATCGACTTTATCGATTTGGTTTGATCTACGGGGCTTTAAATTGACATGGGGAGGAGAGTGGGGGGGGGGGAAGGTAGCATGCTGATCCGAGTGCAGGATTAGTTTTTGAATCATCAGTCACCTTTCATGATTTTACCAATTTTTGCACTCTGACCTACGGGGCTGGGAATTAGCACAGGAGGCAAGAGAACATGCTGATCACGAAAACTTGATCAAGAGTGGGGACAGGGGAAAGAAAATGTGCAAAAATTCGGAAGTGGCAATTATCATACTGCATTGACAGGGCCGGGAGGAGCCGGGTATGCTAGCTAGTTGGTCGTAAAACACTACAAGTACAGTCGCTTCATTTCATATGATCATGTGTGTCATTGCACACACAGTTCACCTTTGGCATCCCCATCCTGGATTCGTGGGAGAAACAAGCCCCCAGGTAAGTGTTTCTAAGGTGTTCTTAGCATTTTCTTTCCTTTTTAGTTATTAGTCACTTCACATTGATGTAATCGATAACAATAGGTAAGTCTCTTGTGTTTTTGCGATTGCAAATCCAGGATGAGGACGCCAAAGTGGACTGTGTTGCAATGGCACACATGATCATATGAAATGAAGCGACTGTACGCACACCAGCAAGGCAGCTACAATACCGCTCACATTTTTTGAAAAAAAGACGCGAATGTCGCGTCTTTTTTTTTCAAAAATGTCGCGTCTCTTATGTATGAACATCACCGTCGCGTGGCCATAGCTCGCTTCAGAGTGGACGAATTCTGCGCAGCGCATCTTCTGATGTATAGAAGTGTCCACTTGTCCATACTTTTTCATATAATTTTTTGGTCCTTGTCTTCTTTCCTTTTGCTTTTTCTATTTGGACACAGGAGGAGGTCAGATTCCACGAATCATTCCAGATTGCTTGATAGGTTGAGTGTAAGAAATAAGCACACTGGGTAACTTACCGCGAGCTGAGTCGATTGGCGGCTTTAGATGCAGAATTACTTTGAAGCGAGATATGGCCACGCGACGGTGATGTTCATACAGGATGCGAAACTCGGAGCGGTATTGTATCTGCTTTGCAAGCCTAACGCTTCTAAATGGGGTAATACTTATGAAAAATTTAAATTCTTGATATTTGCGTCCATCCCGTAGAAGGCCTCAGGATGCGTTTGTCAATATCAGGATCAAATCAATATGTGCCTTAGAAACAAACGCTTCATTTGCAAAGGTTAGCCAATGCTTGGCCATGAATTTGGCAGTATATATGCAATGAGGATTGGGAAACATTTATGAGTTATTATGAAATGCTCAAATGAACGAAGCGCATGCATAACTATTTTAAATTTGCTGTCACCGTGCTAGCGCGGGCTGATACGAAAGCAAAAAGTTCAAAATTCATTCGAACATAGTTTTCTATCCTAACATCTTTTAGCTCAAACTCCACTTTTCAAGCTAATACAAGCAGCCTTACCATTGACTTGGTTGATACGAAACCTTGTTCTTTTCGCTGCTTCAAAGTCAATTTTGCTTTTTAACTTACTTACATTCATTTCATTCCATTCATCATTCGCTGCAGATCGTCATAATTTGCTAAGTTAAAGAGGACAACATTTTTGCAGCGGTACTAAGCGGCAAATCGTTTGTACTATAGGGGCAGCGAGCCCAGCTTACGCCCTTCCTTTGTGAGAGTCTGGTAAAATACGTCATTCTATTTGACAAAAATACTTTGATTTAGTTCTTCTATTGTTTGAAAATTCAAAGTTTTTTGCACGAATATTTGGTTCGCAATTTTTTGCTAAACTGGTGATGCATGTTATTTGATTTCTCGAGCGGCGTGGGAGAAATCGCAAAAGAGCTGAAAATAGCACTGCTCTTGCCGTTCGTTTTCTACCCAAGTTTTTCCACTATTCAGGTGCCTCGTGCATTACCGCTTGAATGCTCGTTGGCGGAATGACTCAGAGTTCAATGTCGAGACCATTTCTTGTGTGGATGGGAGGGGCTCAGCCGTTTTTGAGCCTTGTCATGAGATTTGATGTTGGTTCTTGGATGTGTGAGCGAGCTTAATAACCTCATCTCTCGACTGAAATCTTCCTCCTCAGTCTTTCCCTGTGTTAATGCAGAACAGTGCTACTGGCGGTTGAATTCAACAAGCTCAATTTTTTGATTGCAAATTCAAGATTTATGTTTTTCCATCACTATATGTCTTAGGCCCCGGACAGACTTCACGCGATTTGATCGTCGCAGCTGAATCGCGACGAGACAACTGTTACAATATCATTCCATGCTGATCAACTTGCATTTCGGTTGTGATACTTTTCCAGCCCGAAATTTTTGAATGTGAAATGAAAATGAATGGAAATGTCGGCGATTCAGTCGCGACGATGAAATCGCGTGAAGTCTGTCCAGGGCCTTATGCATACCTTCGATACATAGAGCCACGTACTCTGGTAACCTTCACTTTGAGTGTCATGAGAGGACACAACCTTCACCTGGAGAGGAATACAGAAGTCATCCGGGGCGAAGCCCGGATATTATGATATAACTAATGACTAACTATGTAAGGATGAATGTGAATGAGGCAAATATGGTAGTGACATCCAGAAAAAGCGCAAAAAACCGAAGGATCGCGTTTTTATGGCCTTTTTTTTGCTGAAAAGAAGGTTTTTCTTCAAAAAATCCGGTTAGAAATTAGGATGAAACTTATCAATTAACCTTTCTGTAGACTGCGATTGAGCGTTGGAGGTTCATGAGAGCCGCTGGAATTCAATAAAAACGAGAAACTGCGCTGAAATCTTGCGCAGAGAGTCGCCATATAAATGCTGGTCTATCTCGTTATGGAGTGATTTTCAAGACCTGCGACGTTATCAGTGCTCCTGGCCGTCTCATGAGGATCACAACGATATATAATATTATAGGGTTTTGTTATGACCTCGCGGAGATCAATGACCAGAGCCAAATGCCCCGCCGGCTCTGGTCTGTCTCCGCTGCTCGTCTGCGTCTCCGCGCGCTGCGCGCTACCTCGCTACCCCAAACGCGGGGCGCGGGGCATTTGGCTCTGGTACCCTTTTTTTCGCTGTTTCGAACCCAATTTTAGCAAGCTATATATCATTTTGAAGCTCTTGATCTCTATTTTCACGCTGACAACGTCGCAAGACTCCTTTTTATGATTTAAACGAGAAATCCGGCAAAAACCTTGTTTTCGAAAATCTCTCGTTTTTCTCCTAGTTTGACTCTTTTCACGCAGTTTTTTTGTGTAGTCGATAGGTCTTGTTTCTGTCTATAATGTAGACAACGTCGCCGAGCTTATTTCTCTGTTTATGCCGGGTTTTCTTGTGAAAATTACAAAAAATGCGTTTTTCTTTACCTTATTCTTTTTCAGTGGTTTCGCAACGAATTTTCTCCGGCTTGGACGACACTTGCGCAGAATGATGAGCAGAAGAATCCAGACAACGTCGCAGGGTACAAGAGGGACGGCGCGAGGGTAAAAATTCAAAGGACGCATCAAAAATCAAAACCCCGTGCTGCGAATTGCTGGTCTTGAAGCGAAAACTTGCACTTTAAAAAGCCGCCAAACGAAAGATTTCAAACCTTTTTGCAGCATTTTTATCTGGTTTTCAGCAGTTTCTCTTGCTTTTTACATCTATTTTACGTCATTTTTTCTTCTCTGATCTTCTTCAAACAACCTTCACTGTTTATGACGTCAGATGTTCAAACAACCTTCACTTTTGGCGCCCTGTCTCTAGACTATCGAAGGTATGGCCTTATGTCTATAGAACAGCCAGTCACGTGCTCCTCTATTTCGATATAACAGGACCAGGAATCATACTTACGGCACAAAAGTAGTGTATTTGCTTAATAACCTAAATGAACTATGCTATTCCTGGCAAAAAATGAATCTCAATGAATATTTCAAAGAACGAATCTGCATATGTCTCTGCTGCTTATCCTTCTGATCTGGTAGTTTGTCTCAGAGACGTATATGGAGGGTTTGATGCTTATAAAGCAGGTGTATAAAGTGAGATAGAAAAAAAAAACATGAGCAGCACTTCCAGTGATATGATACTTTATAGCTTTACTGGTCAGTAACGAAGTTCTCACTCAACTTGTAGAGTTTTGATTCTTTTTTCATTGAAAATATGTTCTTGATTACTGCAAGACTTTGGCGAGTCAGATCTCATTCATGATGTCTTTTTGGCCTGCAGCTATGACACATGCACCCAAACTTCATAGCATCAGGTATATTTCGCGTTTGAAGCAAACTAGAATTTCCTTTCATTTTCAAAAGAGTAGAATTTCTGTATCTTTTCATGCTAATTTTGCATTTGGATCGTAAAGAAAGTGTCCGAGCACTTGCTCAAATGCCAATACCTCATAACTTCGACTGTAGTGTGTCTTGAAAAAAATGAGTTTCTTGCTGTTTGCAGCACTTTCTATGACATGATGTGGATGATGAGTCCAACGCAGATTATGGGAGGGGGGGGGGGGGAGGTGGAGGACTATACGTCGCCGAATGTGGGAGGGTCGCGGATTTATTATGGGACGCATATGCAAAGGGTGCGTATTTGTTGCAAGTGACCGCGGGGACTGCCCTTTTCGGCGACATGTAGTCCTCTACCCATTATGTGGAAGAAAAATCAGCCATTTTGCAACTAAAAATCCATATCACGTTTAGATGAGTTAATGAAAAGTTTGATGCAGAAATTTGCAGTTTGATGCAGAAATTTGCAGTTTGATGCTTTTGGTGCAGAAATATCTAAGCGTTTGATTACTAAGCATTAGGTTAGAAAGAAAGCAATGTTATTTTTTGGGCTCTAACAGCTAAGATTGATATTTCTCAGGAACTAAAGCATTTACAAGGCCGAGACTTCATGTTAAAATTCCGAATGTTCGTAGTATATAACTACGAAAGAGCCGAGGACTACCAGGGCGAAGTCTGGCTTTTGTTTTTGTATTTTTTCTTGACTTTTAGCCCGAAGAAAATGTAGCAAGGCTACATTTAAATATGTGCTTGTGTCCGTCACATGCATAAGCATGTGAGAGGTTATATGTAGAATTTTGGCAAAAAAATAGATTTAGCATTATGGTTTGATCTTATCTTACGTAGTGTTGTGCACTTTTGTGTAAATAACGATTCATAACAATGTTCAAAGGCTGACTTATTAAGCTCACTTCTATATCGTACGCTTATTCTCATAAATATCATTGGATTCGTCTTTTTGCTTGCTATAAAAAACTACATTTTCTTCCCAACCTTATACAACCATGTGCGAAAGAAATACGTCACAGGAAACTTCTAAAAGTGCCAAGGAACTTATTACTTTATTTATCATATATCCTGCTTACGTCAACGTATAGACTCATTTATATGCCATAGTATTTGCAAAAATATGTAAGGTTTGAGCGGCCGTTATTTGAGATTTCCCCTTTTTTGACGAAGATGAGAATTTGTTTTTCAGATAAATTGCTCGAATTGATGTATGATGCGCAAAAACTAAGAATTTCTTCTGGAATAACCTGGTTTATGCTAGATGGGTAATGAAAGGTTTGTACTTACATAGGTACGGTAGGCTGCCTGCCTTGGTTACGGTAGGATACAAATGCTTTAATGGAGATGTAAATTGCCGGAGATTGAAAAGAACATTTTTGAAGTTGAACAATTGTTGGCCATAACATTTTGTACTCAGAAGCGTTGTCCAGTCACTGCTGCACTGCTAAATAATTGAATTTCGAGGGACGCAGTATAATTTGTTTGGTTTGTACTGAACCAAATGTAGTCTTTCTGCTAATGTGTGCAATTGCACACTTCCAGGAATGTACGCGATGGATTCCCGGCTTTTCAGAGAAGCACATGGAATGGAATTCATCATTTACGCCTCCTCATGATTTTGCCCATGCAAAGGGGAAAATCTAGAGAAAACGCCTAAGAAATTTCAAGTCCCATAGTCACCCCTCGAAAATGTGCAAAAGCACTTCTTATCGAGGAGAAGTACTGAACGTTTATACTGTGAGCATTGGCGTAATAAATATGCGCGGCTGACTGGCAAGCTTTAGACGAGAATTCTGAAGAGAACAGTGACCCTGTTCTCAACATCTGAGTTCAAGTAGAATGAAAGTTCTCTTTGCGTTTAGTAGTATAGTTACCCCTCCTTTACGAACAAATTTGATTTTGAGGAATTAATTTGCAGGAGAAAAGCAAACAATTTCCTAACACCTACCTAATTGCTGATTACTTTTCCTAAACGCAATCATGTGATTCACTAAAATGACCTCTGAGAATCGTAGACTTTAGGTGTTCCAAAATCAGGTTTGCCTACAGAATGCAAAAGCGTTCGAGGCGTGTTTTACGATGCATCCCTCGTGTGGCCCAACAAATAGGAAGAGGTGATCAGTAACCACTGGGTTCACATCGCGCTCAGTAACGCCATTGTCTCTCAAAGATCAGCTCCCCTGCTTAAGTTACGGAATTGTGCATCTTCGTGAGGATCACCTCTCCCATCCGGCTCAGCTGATGATACTGCAGTTGTTCTGCTCCATGTGCTCTTTGGTCATCAAGTTTTTCGCGCTGTCATTCGCTAGCCTCGCTAATCCGTAGAAATGCGATTCAAACTAGATAAAAGCAAGAAGAGCTTTGATCCACTTTAAAGGTACAAGCCTGAGCTACGAAGTGTTTTCTTGCTTGCAAGAGCTCGTGCCGTTTGCAACCATTTCGCTGGCATATGCTCTCTCAGTTGTTTGTCTGTTATTCATCTTCTTCTTTCTATTCGAACGCTAACTGTTCTATTGAAAGAACTGAAAGAAGTCACGAAAGATGAGAAATAGAAATAGCAACGAAGATGACTAACAATTTGAATTTCCATTTGATTCAGCACTTGCGTTTCTCTTACAAAGATCTTCCGTGCTGTAATAGGCTACAGAATCCGCGAGTGCTATGAAATTTTATTCAACCTCTAGTTGTCGAAAATACCAAGCTTCCTTGCTGTTCGACTATTAAACATTTCCTATCAATTTCGGTTAATTTACTTGGCGGGAAGTAAATGGAATTGAGTGTTCAAAAATGTAAAGCTTAGAATTGAATTTTTTGCACTGTGACTGCATGTTTTCGAACCTTTCCCCGTATAAAAGGACCTTGCAGATTTAAGTATGAAAGAGGAGGTTTATGCTCCTCACATACATACCGAACCTTTCAGAGTTACCTTCCCCAAAAAAACTTAGTTGAATGTGACCGCAAGCAATTTCGTTTTTTTCAAACCTAATGTAATTGCGTGATACAAAGCATAACGAGCGGCGAGAATCAATCTTTTGGAGATGTTATATGAGAGATGCAATCATTGGAATTAGCATGCTTTTTGATTGTTCGAAAAATCACTTTCTTTTGCCAGAGTTATCGGGATCCGTAGCGTCGCTGAAAAATCATCATTTGGAAATCAAAAAGAAATTTCATGAATTGTTAAAAAAAATCTCCGCATAAAGGGTGGGCTATCTGATTGTTAGAGCAGTTTTTCAAAGAGTGATACAAAACGAAAACTTTGGCGGCAAAGCTAGGGTAAAAATAACTCACTACCAATTCCCACAATCATTTGAACGTTCTTTTGAATTTTGTTTCCAAATCCACAAACTATGCTGCATCGAAAGCGCCGTAGATCTTTTCTTAATTGTTTTTTATAAGGATTTAGCGCCCACACAAGCCTAATGAAAAAAACAAATTCAGTTTTTGGCGTGAGCTGATGATATGAAGTGAAATCATTTAAGCTTTGATTTACAAAGTCCACGCACATGAACGCTTGAAGATGGGACGTACCTATTTCCAAGAATTAGTCACTTCACTCAAAGTGCGCGAAAAAGAAGTTAATATGCTGGTAGTGAAGCTTTCAAGGTTTGTTACGGGATCTGTCGTAAAGTTGTGTTTGTGCTTCCGACTTCTCAATAAATGTTGAGAGAAAATGAAATTACAACAACTAAGGGAATTGCGTCATGATACTCTTGATAGAAGTATCTGGCGTTCACAAAGGCTCTGCACGAGGTTTCACAGAACGCGAGTACGTGAAATAGAATTTCTTCGAATTTATTTTAAAGAGCAAAATTGGTATTGCAAAATTTTTTTCGAAGGGCGTGGCTTTCCTCGTCCTTTCATCCAAGAACGCTGTCGCTCTCCTTCTGAAGGAGAGTCTGGGAGCTTCACTGTTGTGCCATGGCATCCCATCATACCTTCGATAGTCTAGAGACAGGGCGCCAAAAGTGAAGGTTGTTTGAACATCTGACGTCATAAACAGTGAAGGTTGTTTGAAGAAGATCAGAGAAGAAAAAATGACGTAAAATAGATGTAAAAAGCAAGAGAAACTGCTGAAAACCAGATAAAAATGCTGCAAAAAGGTTTGAAATCTTTCGTTTGGCGGCTTTTTAAAGTGCAAGTTTTCGCTTCAAGACCAGCAATTCGCAGCACGGGGTTTTGATTTTTGATGCGTCCTTTGAATTTTTACCCTCGCGCCGTCCCTCTTGTACCCTGCGACGTTGTCTGGATTCTTCTGCTCATCATTCTGCGCAAGTGTCGTCCAAGCCGGAGAAAATTCGTTGCGAAACCACTGAAAAAGAATAAGGTAAAGAAAAACTCATTTTTTGTAATTTTCACAAGAAAACCCGGCATAAACAGAGAAATAAGCTCGGCGACGTTGTCTACATTATAGACAGAAACAAGACCTATCGACTACACAAAAAAACTGCGTGAAAAGAGTCAAACTAGGAGAAAAACGAGAGATTTTCGAAAACAAGGTTTTTGCCGGATTTCTCGTTTAAATCATAAAAAGGAGTCTTGCGACGTTGTCAGCGTGAAAATAGAGATCAAGAGCTTCAAAATGATATATAGCTTGCTAAAATTGGGTTCGAAACAGCGAAAAAAAGGGTACCAGAGCCAAATGCCCCGCGCCCCGCGTTTGGGGTAGCGAGGTAGCGCGCAGCGCGCGGAGACGCAGACGAGCAGCGGAGACAGACCAGAGCCGGCGGGGCATTTGGCTCTGGTCATTGATCTCCGCGAGGTCATAACAAAACCCTATAATATTATATATCGTTGTGATCCTCATGAGACGGCCAGGAGCACTGATAACGTCGCAGGTCTTGAAAATCACTCCATAACGAGATAGACCAGCATTTATATGGCGACTCTCTGCGCAAGATTTCAGCGCAGTTTCTCGTTTTTATTGAATTCCAGCGGCTCTCATGAACCTCCAACGCTCAATCGCAGTCTACAGAAAGGTTAATTGATAAGTTTCATCCTAATTTCTAACCGGATTTTTTGAAGAAAAACCTTCTTTTCAGCAAAAAAAAGGCCATAAAAACGCGATCCTTCGGTTTTTTGCGCTTTTTCTGGATGTCACTACCATATTTGCCTCATTCACATTCATCCTTACATAGTTAGTCATTAGTTATATCATAATATCCGGGCTTCGCCCCGGATGACTTCTGTATTCCTCTCCAGGTGAAGGTTGTGTCCTCTCATGACACTCAAAGTGAAGGTTACCAGAGTACGTGGCTCTATGTATCGAAGGTATGCATCCCATTCAACTAACTTCTCCACATACCATCGCCTCATTTACTCCATATATGCGGACATTTCAACGAAATCGCCATTCCGTTATGTGGGTAGACGCATACATAGCAAAACTCTTCTTTGCTTTTTACTTCACAAAGTCAACTTCCAGTATTTGCCCTTAAAATGCTTTCGCCTGTCACTACATAAACCAAAACTGACTGCTCCTCATCTACTATTATTTATTAGTGAACATCCTGAACGCCAAGTGAACAGCGATATTTAAAAGAGCGTGACATTTCCAGGTGCCACTTTATTAGGTTGGTTGATAAATAAATTCGGTCGTTTTTGCGGCTTCCACAAATGCTGCCAGTGTCTGGCATTTCCGAGAAGAGCGCTTCAGTGAGAATCAGAATGTAAAATCTGCTTAAGGTTTTATTCTCTATGAAGGAAAGGCACAGAAGAATGAGAGCCGCCTCATTGTGCGCAAATGTGAGCAATTTCGCTTTTTTACTCAAAGAATTTTAAAGTGGCGGATCACAATTTCTATTGCTGATCCCTAAACTGAAAAAACTGTGTTAGCCAAATACCGTTGATCATCTCTATATCCGTCCCAGCATGAAAACGAACTTAGAGAGTCAGAACTCTGAGCTTTTGAATTTTTAGCCATATCGAGGCATAACTGTCCTTTACTAAGTAGAAAACTCTGATTAATAGATATATGCTAGTAGAAGCTCTGGGCTACTTCTCCTTTGGAAATCATGGTTAGTATAACAAAAAAGTTTTCATGAAAACTTGCATGCTAAAGCAAAGCTATTTTTTAGCAATCAGTCAATTGAATTTGGGCTGATTGTAAGCTATGGACTAGAAAACAGTCTCTAGGATATGCAACATTATCCAGCTATCTGTATTTGATGCGAGGTTAAGAGACCAGCAGCGCAACGTGAGTCATGAAGCTTGCTTCCTGTTGTTTCAGAGAGTCACTGCTAGCGTGAGAACCTTATTTTTTGATTAGTGTTGTAAAATTATGAGTCATCGTCGTAGTTTTCGAATGTACTTTGCATAGGATCCGCCATCAAAAGATCATAGTCTGGGTGGGAACACTCAGAGTCATTGCTCACTTATGCTGATTTTCTGGTATGTTTTCTGCAGTGTTGGCTTTCTGTTGGTTTGAAAATAGTGCTTGACTAGCAGTAATTCGAGAATGTTATTCTTAGCATTAGAAGTGCCCTGCATTTATTTTACTATCGTCAGCCATGTAATTTCTTCCCGCTGAGGTAGTTTACACAATCTTAACTCAAACTGTTGCTGTTCCAATCTGATAATGTCAAAGATCTTCTTATAGGTCCACTTGAAAACGAAGCAGGACCTAGTCGCTGTAACAGCCTCAACCAAATCATGCCATAATTGAAATCGTCACTCAAGAATAGGCAACAAAGAAACCATGTGATTGGTATTCTGTTCTGTTCACCTAATCTCGTAAGCATTCGTAATCGACTATCTCCGTACTCCTACAGAAAGATGTTTGATCATCATTTGAGCACAAAATTTGACGAATTATCAGACTTTACTGCCCTAAAGGACAACGTGATTTGCCTCATTGCACTTGTTATGAGAGCTGTTTCAATGAGATTTCTGTCTCTACAGTGCTAATTTTGAAGCGGAAACGCAACTGTGCGAAAAACTGTTCACAGAAAGCCATTCAGTGTATGAGAGTGCCCGAGAGCACACCTAAAGGTCTATTGGTCAACGTCATACTTCTTTCGCTTGTTTGAGAAGGTGCTTACTCACTCAGCCTCAATCTTCAACTTCTAGTTGACAGAAACTTTTGATATATATTTGATATAAAGGTGGTACATATCACCAGTCACGTCATCAGCCCTTCGTGCTACCACTGACCTCATTGCTTTTTTTCTATAGTTGATGAATGATGAAGCTCTTGCCGTTGTTCACCCACTCACAGCTCACAGAAGCAAAATCCTCTCAAGTGCCTGATTCTTTGCTATCATATTTTAATCTTGGAATTCACGAGTTTTATCGTTAGTTTTGAAAAGGGAAATTTCGGTGGATTTTACAAAACTTCTCAGGAAAAATACGAGTTACTATAAGTCCGCGCAGTTCGCTAATTATCACGTGCACTCTCTCCGCTTTTTTTGTCTGCTTCCTCTTCCAATCATGAACTTTTTTGTTGGAAGACAACTTTTGATACCAATTTCGGCCCCTTCTTGCACATGAGTTATAATAATGATGATAGATTTTTCTGATTGAAAGAAAAATTACTGAACTCCGTTTCGTTCCTGTTTTTAAACTGGGTAATAACATTCGCAGACACTCCCCGGAACTCCTCACCAAGGAAGGAGTGTTTGTAAATCTTTTGTTTTGAGCACTTATTGTAAAAGAGACTATGATACAGATTTTATGGATCGTAACTTGTCTTAATCAAAATATGCAAGGAACTCGTTCATACTTGTGAATAATCACAATAATATTTTAGATCTTTTAAAAATTCCAAACGCCCCATTTTTTAGAATTTCAGGGTCATGGGCCGACAAAAATTCCAGGATACATCTCAAAAAATGTTCAGAAAGCGTAACCAACCCCGCGCAACTTCGTTCGAAGAAACCTCATATCTTCTTCCAACCCCGCGTCCTCCCCCTCTCATCCGAAAAGGAGTCCTTTGACCGTCATCTTATACAGGGTGTCCGTAAAGTATGTATACACAGTTTGATCGTTAATATCTTTCTTCCCAACAAGTATTTTGCCTTGGTTCAGGTACCGTTTTGTAGAGCTGGCTTCAACTTAGATTTACAGTATGGAGCGAAGCACTGATCGCTTTTCATTATTGTAGGATTACGGTAGAAACTTGAAACATATGGTGTCAATGTAAAAAAAAGCTGTTGTCTCAAAATTTTTCAAAAAAATGTGAAAACTTGTGTAACAAGGTTTTTATGGACTCTGAGTTCCATACTCAACTATTCACAAGATTGAGAAGCTTTCTAAACGGTGTAACCGCACTTTTTAGGAATACTGAAAAAGTGGTCGCTACCTCTTACCTAAACTCTTTAATGAAGCATCACAATAAGTTGGGAACTTTATGAGAATCAGCAACCCTAATTAGCGTGTAGAAGTTTTCAGGCTGTTTTGTTTCCTTTCTGAGGCAAAATATGGCCTTTCATGGCTTACAACCTCTTTGAAGTTTCCACCGTAATCCTACAGTAATGAAGGGAGATGGGTGATTCGTTCTATACTGCAAATCTAAGTTGAAGCCAGCCCTACAAAACGGTACCTGAAGCAAGGCAAAAGACTTGTTGGGAAGAAAGATATTAACGATCAAACAGTGTATACATACTTTACGGACACCTGTATATAAAGCTGAATGTCTCTTTGTATGTCTGTATGTCTGTCTGTCTGTGTGTACGTATGTTCCGAATAGAAAATTCCATTTCCGGACTGATCCGGACCCAAACTTGGCACACATACACTTCGGGCCCCGGCGGGTGTCATAGGCTACTTTTCGTCATCGATCGATATCGATTTCATCGATTTTTATCGATTTTTTTTGCAGAGTTCACCTACGGGGCTGGGAGTTGGCACAGGGGGTAAGTGAGCATGGGGATTCCGAATACAATATTAGTTTTCAGAATTATCGATTACTTTCATCGATTTTATCGATTTTTTGTAAATTTTGACATGCGGGGCTGGGAGTTTGCACAGGTGGGTAATCGAGCATGCTGATTACGAATACAATATTAGTTTTTAGAATTATCCATTACTTTTATCGATTTTATCGATTTTTTTGCAATGTTTGAGCTACGGGGCTGGGATCTGGCACAGGGGGGGGGGTAATCGAGCATGCTGATTACGAATACAGCATTAGTTTTTAAAATTATCCATTACTTTTATCGATTTTATTGATTTTTTGCAAAGTTTGAGCTACGGGGCTGGGGGTTGTCGAGGGAGGTAGGTGAGCATGCTGATTACTAACACAGCGGGAATAGGGAATTGCATGTAGAAGTGTGCACAGGGAAAGGTTGTACAGGGATAGGAAAGGGACCCTTATCGTTTTTGACAAACCCGGGCGGAGCCGGGTAAGCAAGCTAGCTGTATTATAAAGCTGAGTACCTTAAACAGGGAGGAGCAGATTCCTGGATGCAACGACCTTCCGGTAATCCGTACTCAGATCAAAGGCTTAATAGGGCGGGGAAAGGTAACGTATATACAAATGTGTCTCCAAACTTCACTTTTATTTCATCTCCATTCTAGTCTCCCCTGCAAACGTTTTGTGAAAGGACTCAAGTCCTACTCCTCACCATAGGTGCGATAGGGGGAGCCGGGCTCTCCCCAGGTGAAGGGGGTCTCGGCTGTTCCCGACCTTCCAGGGTGAAGGGGGTATGTGAGTCTAGGGGGGGGGAGGAAGAGAGAAAAGGTAAAAAAGCGTGGTATGAAGAGCTCTAATTTGTACCTTATTTAGGCACAAATTGAAAAAAAATTTAAAATTTTTCAAAAGAAATTAAAAAATCAAAAAATTGATTATGAAGATCTGTGCTCCTGTTTCACTGCATCAACAAAAAACGAAAGCAATAATGTTTATCCCAAAAGATGTACAAGTTAGGAACAACTTCATTTCCTGCACATCATCATCAACAATATCACTATCGCTAACGTCAGAGACAACAAGTTCGCTGCCTGAAAAATCTTCTTCTTCCTCCAAAAGGTCATCGGAGTAGAAGTAGAATTGCGTGCAAAAGCGTTCTGAGTCGAAAATGGATTTGAAACTTTCTTCTTCTTTTAAGCGGTTTTGTGATTTTTTTCGTGGCCCTCTGGTAGCACCAGGAAGTCCGCAGGTAGGTGACCAGTTTCTTCATACCTTCTTTTAGGATATTTCAAAAAGTCATACGGTAACAGCCTGTCTGGACCACTTATATCAATCCTTTAAATGAAGTTTTCAGATAACAATGGTAGAAGATTGACAAATCTTAAGTATTTGCTTAGATGTTCTATCGTTGTACGACTTCTGCGTTGTGTTCTGATAACAGAGTAGATAGAAAATTTCTTTCTCTACCTCTGCCGTGCTAGTCGGAATGGAAACTAGCTTTGCTAGTAGGCCCATCAGATTTTTGCGGTAAGTAATGGGAAAAGAGCCAAATCTCATGTGCTTTCGCAACACGGGAAGGAAATAGTGTACTTTTTGGGCCTTGTCGAACTCTGGCTTCACCTCCTCTGGCATACGTCCTGTTAGCTGATCAGAAAGCTGCTCAACTTCTTCTTTAACAGCATCTGCGGAATAGCCGAAAAAAGGAGGTACTATGCTGCGCGTTGGTTTTTTTTTCAATATCATAGGTCATATTGTCACAAGGCGAATAACTTTCAAAAGCATAAAGCACAGAGTTGGGTTCGCACTCCAGCCGGGATCTAAGCGCAGTAACTATGCTTTATACTAACACCTTCCTTTTGTTCATATCCATGTTTGTGAATTTAGCAGCCTTGAATTCTTCAGCAACCTGAAGATCAGCAATGGACTTCCTGGACATTTCCTCATTGAAACTAGACAATCTGCTTGGATTCCTTATGCAGGAAATCAGAGAGTTTCACTCAATTGCCAACTCTGTATCAATGTCGACAACATTTTCGTCGGCGTAAGATTCTCCTTCTGCCTCGCTGTTGAACTGGAACACATGCGAGTCATCTGCGATTTTGTAAAGTATTCTGCCTGCCATTTTTCAAACTGCCAACCTTTCCAAAACATTGAGGAATATTTTAATAACATGTTATTCTTCTGAATGTCTTAGAGTTTTTAATTCATTGAAACCAACCATTCTCTAAAAATTAGGTAAGGTGAGTCTAGAGCGTTTTCACGAAAGTGACCTTCTTCAGCACTAGGTTTACAGAGTATAGATTCCAGAAATGGGCGGGTTTTGTGTGAAGGTGTGGAAATTCACCAATCTCCCATAGTTTTTTGAGTGTGTGCTAACAATGATGGCATAACTGTCAATCAAAAGCGCATTTTTTACCAAAAAAACGTAAACATATAACAACGATAAGCACGCTCAAATAGACGCGTTCGCTCACGTTCCCGTTAGTGCTGATAACGATTTCAATCCACAGCACATTTTTTACTATTAACTTGCTCCACCTCGCTCTTATTAGGTCGTCCAGAAAGTTTTTGCACACGAATTTCAAAATTCATAACTTCTGATTTCTCCAACCGATTTGACTGCTTCCAATTTTATGTGAAAGTGTAAGCCATGCTCTTTATAATGACATCTCAGCTGCTTAGTAATGGTCATCTGTTGCATAGATAGGAGCGATAGAAGAAAAATGGTAAAAATTTTAAATTTTTGTGTAGGGTTATAAAAAATCGGAGACTTGCAACAAAAATCGGAGCAGTCAGTACTGTAGGTTCTTTCACCAGCTCTTTCTAACAGTGCAAAGTTTGCGCCGATTGAGCGTCTCCATGAAAAGTTATGGTTTCCCTGAAGAATGCCAAAATAAATCAAATTCGCCTTTTTGTACTGCTTGCTCGGAAATATAACTTTTCATGGAGACGCTCAATCGGAGCAAACTTTGCACTGTTAGAAAGAGTTGGTGAAAGAACCTAAAATACCGACTGCTCCGATTTTGTTGCAAGTTTCTGATTTTTTATGACCCTACACAAAAATTCAAATTCCGAGTGATTTTGTTTGAGCTTCTATCTATGCAAGAGATGACCATTACTAAGCAGATGGGATGTCATTACAAAGAGCATGACTTACCCTTTCACATAAAAGTGAAAGCAGTCAAATCGGTTGGAAAAATCAGAAGTTATGAATTTTTGAAAATTGTGCTCAAAAACTTTCGGGACGACCTATACAATGTGTTGGCTTTTATGGGTTACCGGAGAAAATGATTTTTAGAGCCGGGAAGCAAAGAAGCCCTAACATGCTGTATACCATTCGAAAGCTGAGATCATGGAGAATCGACGTAGACCGTCGACTTTTTTCTAGGTCTTCTGTGCCGCGAGATATGAGGGATTTTATGTGCTTCAAAAATTAACTGATTTTGTGTCCTCACTTTCTGCTCTCCAAATGAATGCTACGAGAAAGTCGACGGTCTAGGTTTGTTAATGAAGACTTGCTCTTTAACACAGATAGATAAGCAGCAGTGATTAGGTCTTCATTTGGCAGAAATCTGCTGTTGAAAATGACCATGTTTTCAGATAAAATGCGGTGTATCTCTCGGTAGAGGGGGGCCAGAAAGAAGTCGACGGTCTATGTCGAATCCCCTTTTCCTGAGCTTTCGAATGGTATATAGGTTGCTGGGCGAAAAAACAGACCAGTTTTCAAAAATGGGGTGGAGATATTTACTATTAGCTTGCTCCAATCCGGCTCCACCAATGTAGTGGCTTTTATCGGTTACCGGAGCAAATGATTTTTAGAGCCGGGAAGCAAAGAAGCCCTGACATGCTGTATACCATTCGAAAGCTGAGATCATGGAGAATCGACGTAGACCGTCGACTTTTTTCTAGGTCTTCTGTGCCGCGAGATATGAGGGATTTCATGTGCTTCAAAAATTAACTGATTTTGTGTCCTCACTTTCTTCTCTCCAAAATGCTACGAGAATAAATAAATAATCTAAATAAACATAAATACCGTTTCTTTAGTAAATTTTTGAGTGTACTTGTTGTTTGAGGTACTTAGCTTGCTTTTCATAACGATTTTTATCATATTCTCAGAGTACAATACCAATCTCAGCCCAGGTGAAGGGGGGTCATCGGGAGTTTGGCCTCAAAGTGAAGGGGGTAAGATCCATCACTCCCCCTATCGCAACTATGCTCCTCACCAAAACCCGACATTCTGCTTCCTATAACTCAGACAATCAGAGGTACTCAGCGGGCAGCCGCAAAGCCACGCCAAGACCCACCAAAAGCGCCGTGGCCTTATCGCCTCACTGTCGCTTCCCGCTGAGAACCATGTCAGAACTGGCAGCGAGCGGGCTGCTATAAAGTCTTCAGCGCGAAGCGAAAGCGGCGGTTATAGCAGCCCGCTCGCTGCCAGTTCTAACAGGTTCTCAGCGGGAAGCGACAATGAGGCGATAAGGCCACGGCGCTTTTGGTGGGGCTTGGCGGTGGCTTGTCTGAGAATCTAATTTCAACACTGCTCTTAGGGCCGCATGCATTAACATCCCCGCCGGGGAGGGGATCGCAGCTTCAGAATAAAGCTTCATATCCTGAAGCTCCACATATCTGAGTTTCACGCTGTCTACCTATCCGTAAGCACTCCCATCATCCTTTACTATGAACATCTTGAACGCCAGCAAGAAGCTGTTCATGCCGCATTTTCCGACTTTCTGCATGATCCCCTGATGATCCCCCGCTGCAGAACGTTTTCTGTTCAAAGTCATTTTTCTTCCTTCAAAGTTAACGAAAACCTTGCAAAGTTGTAGTGATCATCTAACCCAACTGCTAAGCATGTTGCTGATAAGAACAATGAGTTTCGATATATCCTAACTTTCCATTTGTGGTTCATCGCAAATTTCATGACTTCGAAACATCACTTGTTCTTACCAGAAACATGATTAGCACTGTTGGGTTAGATAAACGCACAACTTTAAAATGTTTTTATTGACTTCGAAAAAAGAAAAATGATTTCATAGAAAAGACGGTTTTGCAGAGAAGGATCATCAGGGGATCGAACAAAAGGCTGGAAAATGCGACTTGTACCGCTTCTGGCTCCCGTTCAAAATCTTCATAGTGAAGGATGGTGGGAGTACTTACGGATACGTAGGCATCGTGAAATCCGGATATCTTCTTCTGAAACTGCGATCCCCTCCCCGGCGGGGATGTGAATGCATGCGGCCCTGAGAGCAATGTTAAAATCACATTATAGGGGTAGAATGTCGAGTTTTGGTGAGGAATAGGCTTGTGACTCCTTTCACAAAACGTTTTGCAAGGGAGACTAAAATAGTGATGTTGAGGAATGTTAATGCATGCGGCCCTTAATGTAGTGAGGAGGGAAAGCCCATAATGTGGCTGTATGCCTAAACAGCAAGATAGCAACTTAGGGATTGCGTGTTGTCACCGAGTGCCCAAAATAAGTCTTATATGGGCAAATATACGATCACTTTGACAATCACGCCATTTCTAGTTGCCTACTCTCTGTGACAAAAAAGCGGACGACTAGGAATATTCCTTTTCATTTGCTATATAAATCATTTGGAATTTCTAAAGTAAAATAACGTAATAGTTTACAGTATACTTACATTAGTTTTAAGAGAATGTCAGAAGACATGGAAGTTATTCCTAGTCGATCACAAGAAAACCCTCAGAGAAAATCTATCAGAGATTAGTTGTTATTCTAACCATTCTCAGGTCAAGATCTATCATGCATGTCTGTTGTCATCAGTTTGTTTGTTATATAAGTATTCATGTCCTCTCAAACGTAAGAGATCTCAACAGCCCTCTGCAAAAGCGCACCCAAGCCGATGAAGAACATTTTTGACGATCTCCCACCGCTATAATGCCCATTAATTTTGCTTGCGATTTTATTCTCACGTCTAGAGATCAACGGTTATTCGCTTATGTTTAATGAAATTGTATGACGTGCGAGTGCACTCAGTTCTAGTTGGAAATCTCAACACTACAAATAAGGCACTGACGTTATGAAAATCGTTTTAATGCAAATTAACTAGGCTATAGTTGTTACATTGTGCTACGTCTAGGTGCTAGAGACACCTACCTTTCTCTAAAAAAAGAAAATCTTTTCAATTTTTTTGTGCTTTGAAATCAAAGTCGAAGGTTGTTCTGCAATTCGAATGAACAGCTGTTGTCATCACTTGTTATCGTTTTTGCTGCCTTTTTCTCGTTTCTCTCTTTTCCTGTAACTCTATGCATAGGCCCCATAACTTTGCATCTCAAAACTTCTCAGGGGACAGTGGCAAACATATGATTATTGCCATGCTTGGTTAACTTGACGACCAAAGTCCTAGTTTAATTTGAAATCTTATTTTGCACATGCCTATACATGTATGCACGCTAGCATTGGATGGAAACTTTATGTAACGCCCATGACACATTCAATTTTTCAAAACCACAAGTAGTTTTGTCAGAGCCTTCAAATTACATACATGAAGATTTGCGCATCACTAGAACCGTACCTTCGATAGTCTAGAGACAGGGCCTCAAAAAGTGATTTTTGAAAACCTGCCACCCACAAAAAGTGAAGGTTGTCTTAGAAAAACAGAGAAGAAAGGAAAATGCAAAACCGGCAAAACCAGAAAAAAGTAAAAATCGGGAACGCTACAATTAGTCTGTATTCTTCATTTATCTTCATTTCGAAATGCAGGTTAAATCGGGAACGCTACAATTAGTCTGTATTCTTCATTTATCTTCATTTCGAAATGCAGGTTTTCGGTCCTGGACCAGGCAAACCACAGCAGGGGCAAAACAAAGGAAAATTAGTTTTTCTTTTGTGATTGTTATGAAAGCGAATAAATTCTGGTGGTGGTGATCATCAAGAAGAAAACAAACGAGAAAAGAATCGTTATGAAAACGTAAAATGCTTTTTTTTTCCTAAGTCGAAATGCACGTCAAATACAATATACCTAGCTCTGATGCGTCCTTGGAATTTTTGATTCCCTTCTCGAAGTTTCTGTTTCTGGCGTCTTGTCCTCTTTGTTATGCTCACATCCTAAGCAAAATGCCCCAAGCGTGTTAATAATGATTGCTTACTAGCTCCAACAAAAGCCTATGAACAAAAACGCACTTCATGCAGCTTTTTGCCAGAGATCAACTAAATCAAATAAGTTAGCCCCGCGACGTCGTCTTCGTTATGAACAAAAGCAAGATTATTCAAAAGCACGAAAAAACCGCTTGAAAAGGACTGTGGAGAAGAAACAAGAGATTTTCGAAAACACGGTTCTTGCTAAATTTCTCGTTCAAGTCAAAAAATGGGGCTCCGCCACCGTCAGCGTGAACGTGGAGGTCAGGAACTTCAATATGATATACAGTTTACCAGATTCATCAAAATAACGAAAAAAAGGGTACCAGAGCCAAATGCCCCGCGTTTGGGATAGCGGGGTAGCGGCAACGCGCGGTAATGCAAAGAGCAGACGACAAAGAGCAGGGTAGAGACAGGGCATTTGGCTCTGGTCGTAGATTTCTACGGGATCTCAACGATTCTGGTGGTCATGACACGACTAGAAACACAGACAACATCGCGGGACTTGAAAGTCACTTCTTAACAAGATAAACCACCATTTCCGTGCGCGACTATCTGCGCAAAAGTTAAGCACAGTTTTTGTTTTTATAAACTACAAAAACTCTCATGAGTTTTTTAAACTCAATCGTAGTATAGAAAGAGGTCGGTGAGAATGGTTGTCTTGAATTTTATAGAAATTTACACAAAAACCTCGTTTTTAACTCAAAGAATGTATATAATCGCAGTTTTTCGGCTTTGCTGGGTCATTTTTAAGATATTATTAACTACACTTATTTCATTCGCATTCATTCTGATGTAGATATAAATTTAGCATCCAGGGCCGAGCCTTGGATGATTCTGTGTGGTGAAGGTTGGGCTCTCTTATAACGCTTGAATGTTGGTCATCAAAGTACATAGCTCTATGTATCGAAGGTATGACTAGAATTTTTATGGACCATGCAATAGATGGTAAAACCTCCTGAGAAGAGTGCATTGAAGCAAGAGAGTTACTGGAAATTAAACAGTGTGCATAGCTTTTAGTAATGGTATTTCTCCAGCTTATCGCTTCTATCCTTATTCCTGTGTCTAATACAGTTTTTGGGAAAAAACGAGAATAATCTTTCTGTACCTAGCCATACGTACCTTATTGTCAGATATATTAGTGCAGAAATGCTTGTTTGGCGACTACGGAAAGTGATTACTGCCAGATGACGTATAATCTTTGGGACTTTTACTTATGACCAGTAATGTTTGAGATTTGTAGCTGGAAAGAGACTGAATCGTAAGGAACTAAATTAGAAATCATGAAATCTGCAGTGGGGTGACGTATGACAGCTGATTTCAAAGGCAGCGTCCAGGCAAATTTGGATATACGGGGTTCTGATGTGGAAAGTGATTTTGGGGGTGAGCTCACAGTTGAGATATTCGCCTCCAAACTGGACCCCGGGATCGTATTCGCATGGATTCATGGTGCGACACATCAGTTCCGCGCGAGGGCCCACGCGTGTCGCGTCATGAATCCATGCGAATACGATCCCGGGGCCCAGTTTGGAGGCGAATATCTCAACTGTGAGCTCACCATTTGAGCTGCCGCTTGGACAATCTCTTAGTTATGGCTTCAAGGTTACCATCGAAGTGAGATCCTGATAGGCCCAGATTTGCCTGGACGCTGCCTTTAACACCTGTTTTGAGTTAGTTGCAAGCATAAAAGGCTCTGTTCCACAAATAAAAAGAGTGATCCTTCACCGGCACTGAGTAGAATGTTCCTTTGTTCCGATGCTCAGAATTCATAGCTATTCATTGCTAGCTAGAAAAATCTTAGCGCATAACGCACAGATCGCAATTAAGGTATGATTTCAGAGTCTGTCAAATTTCGCGGTCTTAGCGCATGTATCTTTTTTGAAGCAAATTGATCTCAGATCTAAGAGCTCAGCTCAACTTTCTAATTCAAGCCTTGAATATTAGTAACGATCGTACCCAAGCGTCGTCCAGTGAGGTTCGCTGTAATCCTGAAATTCATAAATTCGGCCGTTTTTCGTTTTCTTTGTTCGCTTTCTGATTTCCCAGCCTTTTCTACATCTACATTCATTCACGATTCTTGCAAACTGCGCTGACTTTCCTGAATAAAAATTACATTGATATCCTTCCGAAGTTGGAGAGGACTTCGTTTTCGCAGCGGCACTACGTTGGGCGCTGGATACTCTAGACCATGAACTGGATACACCGTACATGGCAAGTTACAGATGAGTTGACTCAGTCAACTCATCTGTAACTTGCCATGTACGGTGTATCCAGTTCATGGTCTAAGAGTATCCAGCGCACAAGTAGTGCCGCTGCGAAAACGAAGTCCTCTCCAACTTCGGAAGGATATCATTGAAAGGACTATACAGTTGCTGGTACAGTAATTAGTAATTAGGTTAATAGTCAACTACAGGTGTATGAGTTCTAAGCATGTTTCATGATAACCCCTTGTTTTTTTGCTCCAAAAATAATGTTTACTTCGACTCCACTTTTGTGCCGGCCCTAGAGAACAACTGCTCGCCAAGAATGTCTTTTGGTTTGTATCCCAAAGGCACATTGCGCATTACTAGCCTGTACAATAAAACAGTGTTGGAATGAAAAGCTTGAGCAGTGATTGCTTGTTACTTCTAATGCAGTATCAACAATGTGCTCGGTAACTACTATACTTACGACTTTGACTTTGACATTCCTTTATAGTAAATGACTACCTCCGCTGTTACTTGTAAACATTATGTCAACTTCGTGTTTCGCCCTCTCCGGGCAATTTCCTAATTTTTTTGACAATTATTATCATTTTGAACACCATCTTCTAATCGAATGTTTGTAGCCTCACACTCAAAGCCTTACACTTATACGCTGTTCCTGTAATCTGGCCTGTACGCTACAAATGTGTAGCGATTTAGCTTAGGTTCTACAGCGAACTACCAGGCTTACACTCACCTAAGCGCAACAAATGCCTAGAGCTTAACCACTAACGTCAGCAGTCATAAAAAATCTTCTATAATCAGTGTGCAACCTCTTGATTATATGTATGCATCTTCTCCGCAAAGACTATGTCGAATTAAAGACTTCACTTGTAAGATAATTCTTGTTTTCGTATCTCTGAAAAGATCTTACATCTGTTTCAATAGAGAGGTAAAGATTACCAGATTCGGTACTATTCCACATAAGTTGACCCAAAAAATGAAAATCGTGAATCTCGCTAAAACTTCGTCTAGGGGGGTTATTTGGTACGCTGAACACGAATATGATGTTTATTTCGTGCGACAGCGCCATCCGGTGGAGTTACGGTAGGATTACGGTAGGGGGTCAAAATCACGGATTTGCCCGAAATTTGGCCCAGAGGGGTTATTCGACCCGCTAATGCCTAATATCACATTGGTTTTGAACCGTAGCGTCATTTTATCGGGTTACGGTAGATACACGGTGACGGGTGTAAAACATAGTTCATCCCGAAACGGGTGTGTGGCGATTTGGATGATCGTGAAGCTTTGCACACATGACCACCGCCGCGCGCTACACACTCTGCTGCGGCTTTTGCCTAAGCAAAGTACAGGGGAAAGATACATTTGCCGATTTGTGATTTTGACCCCTACCGTAAACCTACTGTAACCATGCAGGGAGACGTTTTCGTGCGGAAAAAGTGTGACATTTCTAATCAGCATGTCGAATAACCCCTCTGTGCAAAGTTGCAGCGAATTTCGAGATTTTGACCCCCTACCGTATACCCACCGTAACTCGAGAAGATGACACTACAGTACGAAACCAATGTGATATTCTGCGTCAGCGGGCCGAATAACCCCTCTAGGCCAAGTTTCGGGCAAATCCGTGATTTTGACCCCCTACCGTAATCCTACCGTAACTCCACCGGATGGCACTGTCGCACGAAATAAACATCATATTCGTGCTCAGCGTACCAAATAACCTCCCTAGACGAAGTTTTAGCGATATTCACGATCTTCATTTTTTGGGTCAACTTATGTGGAATAGCGCCCCAGATTCTTATCTAATATATAAAAAATCGTTACCTCAGTTCAAAAATCTTCCAATAGCGGGAAACCGCGACGGGTCCCGAAGCGAAAGCTCTTCCAAATAACACCTTTTGATGACTGGTTCACTAGTTGTCACAACAAAAAAGATCGCGGACTCATGCTTGAGATTGCTCAAACTGCCTCCAAATTTTCTTTCCTTCCGTAGACTCGATGTTAAATCTTGAGTTGTATGCTAAGTCTGGCATGGTTAGTACTTTGTTGATGAGAGCTTAACGTTTCATCCCGTCTTTTTCAGAAATATGAAATTGAAATTAAGTTACAATTCCGTCTTCTCACCAGAAACATCTTCCATACTGGCCAAACTAATTCAAAGTCAATCATTCGGAATTGAGACCTCCTGTACATAGATAACTTAGGTTTCCCCGCAAAACTCCAGGATCCTCAACTTTTTCTAAAGCAGTGTCGTTTTTCAGTTGGTATAGTTCATGATGTTGAGGCCTTCACCGTCGATTAACTTTGGTTTCTATTGGAGAAATGGTAAGCTTTTCCGATTCTGTTATAATATGTTCTTTCATCCCTACACTTAGCATCTTCATATTCGTCTTCTATTAGGTTGTAAAGAAAGTTCCCGGGCACTCGAAAATTTCTTTCAAATCGCTGTAACTTCAAGCAGATTGATTCTTCTTTAAAGCTACAAACCCCATTGCAAAGACAATTTTGTCCACAACATATATTTGTCTTGCTGGCTTCTCAGCAACTTACTGCGGTCCACCAGCATGCGCAGAAGGGAAAAAGGTCGTCGCAAAAAGTGGTCTATTTGTGCAGGATTATCTCAGGCAGGATGAGAGCTGGAAAGCCGAGATGCTGTAGTTATATAGAGGTTGCTGGGGCTGTTATGGGGAACACTCATGTTTTTGAAGGACCAGCTGCAAAGGAATTTTCCCAGAAAGTTTGAAAAATCGACCATTTTTTGCCCCCAAAAATGCACCATGTTTCAAGTAAGTGACTTTCAAGTCTTCTAGTTTCTGCACAGAAAGGACCAAATCTTTGATTACTGGCAACATTGGTGGGGTGATGCCTCGCACATCTTTTGCACTTATCATACAGGCGTGGCGGTCCCCGCAGAAGCGACGCCAGCCGCGAAAAGAGTTGCAGTCAGAGGCAAGTTCGACAGCTTGTAATTTCTATGCGCAAATCGCAAAACTCGAGTGCAGCTGCAGGCCAGAAGTTAACAGGCTTCTCAATCCAATCGCTTATGATTTGGACGAAATTCTTTGAATTGCACAAAAAAATGGCCGTGGGAAGAAAAATTGTGAAATTTTTGTGGTTAAAAGATCTCACTTCTTGATGTGCAGATCAGACACGTCTTGGCATCGATAAAAGTCAGAAGGTGTATTGAAAACTTCAGGTTTCCCGCTACTAAACAGTATAAAAAACTTGGTGTGAAGATCCTACCGAGCGCCGAAAAAATGTTTGAAAATGAAATTTCCGAAAGTGCCCGAGAACTTTCTTTACAACCCAATATAAGTGGAGCTGCTCTCGATGAATCTCTAGAACTAAGGTTTAGGTTGCAGCAATCAAGCTATTATATTGAACAACCTGAACTTTGCGACATAAAGCATCGTCTAGTTTCCAAAGGGTGCTAGAGCGCATGTCTTACATATCCTTCCAGCAAAAAAGTATAGCTACTAAGTGCAAAAGGATGCTATTGATTCTAAGAAAGAGAAGCGCAATATCGGTTTACGTGGGTTTTAGAAGTCAAATTCGATTTTTGAATCACCAACTTGAAGTTTTTTCTGGATTTGTAGCTCCATATTACTACTCCAAACGTGATATGAAAATTAGCGCACAAAACCTATACTATGCGGCACATCTCTAAAATCCTTTCTTATCTGTAGTGTGTTGCCTTTGAGAAACACTAACAATAGACTGGATTCCGAGTAAAGATTGCCGTAATAAAATTGGACTGTGGGTACCGAATCACGACGTTCATCGATGTCAACTGAACGGCGTCCAGAAAATCGGACTGAAGCTGACGTTTCTGACAATGTGCGGGGCCAGATTCCTCATAAAATCACACTGTCTACCTTAAGAACACAATCCATGGAATATGAATTGGACGCATATATGGAGCATATATAGACGCCGTAATTGTGACCTAATCACTTTCCGAGATTATCAGCCCATGATATTTTGGTTTTGGCAATTGAATTCCTTAAAGTAAACTTGGTTTTCTATCCGTGAGGGGAAGTAGCCCAAAGCTTCTACCATCACATTTCATAATCAAGACTTTTTGCTGTCAGTAGAGAAAGTATGCCCCAATACGGCTAAATTTCCAAAAGCTAATTTTTTTTACCAAGCTTTGATGATGTGGTGAACGTGGAGATAATTAATTTGGTATCTGTATACACGGAGTTTCCTCTATTCAGCAGATAACAATGATAATTGTTCTGCCATTTCAAGAATTTATGATCAAACGGGCACTTCTTTGCGCCTTTTCTTCATCTTATATATAAAGCTGAATGTCTGTTTGTCTGTATGTATGTCTGTCTGTCTGTCTTACGTATGTTCCGAATAGAAAATTTTATTTCTGAACCGATCGGGACCAAACTTAGCACACATACACTTCGGGCCCCGGCGGGTGTCATAGGCTACTTTTCGGCATCGATCGATAACGAAAAGTGGACTATGACACCCGCCGGGGCCCGAAGTGTGTGTGTGCCAAGTTTGGTCCGGATCGGTTAAGAAATGGGATTTTCTATTCGGAACATACGGCGGAGCCGGGTAAGCCAGCTAGTAGGGAAATAAATCCTAATCAACCACAATCTAGCATTCTCATTGGAGTACACTTTCCAGAATTACCAAAAACTGGACATTAATTTGCCGCAGTATTTGGCCGCAAAAGCGAATGAATATACATCAGCCAACCTAACATCAGTACCATATAACGATATTACTGTCAAAAAGACGAGAGTCAAAAAGCAACACAAATTATACGCGAACGCCTAACTCTTTATTGGTATCAAAGAGAGTTAGGCCGGTCATGCCTACTTCGTTGTTCGCTGGTTCGAACCTTCTTGTAGTTTTCATTAAAGTGATCAAAAAGAAGAATATGAGAAATCTGAGGAGTGAATTGATAGAGCTCACCAACTCAAGAATAAGTAAGCAGCTCGTGTGGCTGATGATTTATTAGATTTTTAACTAAATTTTGCAACTACTTTTATAACTTCTCTCTCTTTGCATGTGACGCACTCAAATTCCCATCATATAGGTCGTAAGGTAAGCTACAAGCTCAACCACAGTTCAAAATTATGAAGTCGCAGTGAGGGTTACGGTAGGTATATGGTATGAGGCCCTGGCCAAACTTCGCTCAAAAGCGCTCAACAGCGCCCAAAAGCGCCCAAACTTCTCTAACCTCTCCTTACTCTCTCTCTCATCTCTTCTCACACGAGAAAGTGAAGAGACACCATAGAAATCTGGGCGCTTTTGAGCGCTTTTGAGCGCTTTTGAGCGCTTTTAGCGAAGTCTGGTCAGGGCCTGAGGAGAAAAATTATACATTAATTTAAATTCACAAATTTAGCTGAAACATTGCATAGGTGACTTATCTGACATGCTAATCACGAAAACGACTTTGGTTTCGCTTCGTAAGAGCTTTTTTCTAGGTTTACAGTAGGTTTAGTAATGTGGTTTCACGCTAAACAAGCACAGAGGCGTTAATTTGATGAGTGAATATGATATTCGTATTCGGCAGGGTAACCTCAACATGCAAAGTTTTGGCGAATTCTGAAACTTCGATTCCTTAGTGATTGACGTTTGTCCCCAAGCAGCTTTGCGTACAGCGGCTCGTTCGACTTTGTGAGGACGCCAAATCTTGAGTTGCCTAACTCCATTTCTTCCTTACTGCGCTAGGTGAGTCGACTTCTAGCAACAAATATGCACACATCCTGACTGTTGTGCATGATATAGGTTAAGAAGGGCTTCAGTTTCACCTGAAGCTCCCACGAATTCTCGAATTTCATCAGTATACGAAAAATTGTCGATTTTTTCAATTTTGTCATCAGAAAGCGAGCGATTTGTGGCAGTTCATAGCTCACATAGCTCACATGGCTTTCTATACTATATCAAATTGAGCGCGCGAATATCAATAAGCGAAAAACTTAGTTGACAGCCTAATCTATGTAATGTGAAGGTATCAAAAGATATCAAACTACATTAACTAAATTTGAATTGGCTCATCATGAAAATCTTGTTATAGTAATAAGCCATGAAATCCAATCACACCCGTCCTCGGTGCGGAATGATATTTACCTTCAAGCTTATTCCAAATTCCTTCTGTGGCCGTATTCATCAACGAACCCTGAGGGTTAAGCTTACCCTCCAGGGTTAGTTTAACCCTCAGGGTTCATTGGCCGTATTCATCAACCATAGACTAGGGTTTACCACGGAACGCGATCTACCCGTATCGATCAACGAACCCGTGGCCGTATTCATCAACCCTGAGGGTTAAACTAACCCTGGAGGGTTAAGGCGTCAGTTACGCGTGCGCTGTGCAAACTCAAATCACAGTATGCCTAAGTACGGGCTAAATTCACTTTGTACTTTTATTCTTTCACTGTTATAGTAGTATAGTCAACGAATTAGCTTCTAACACTAGTTTTTATAATACATCTCTAGCATACTTGTGCAGCATCCAATCTTACAGCATGAGTTTATTTTCATGTGTGCAATTGTGCAGTGTAAGTTCTACTTTTGTGCAGTTCGTTTTATACCGGACTTGTGCTACTCTTTTAGGGGTCAATGCGTGTTATTATAAAGGGGTTCTTCTGTTTTCGCACTTGTCAGAGTGGAATGCCATTTTTCCTCGTCGCAATTTGTCACCAAAGCTAGAATTCTATTTCTCGCGAAGTCAGTGTTTCTTGTACTTCGAATATGAACATAAAACGAAGTCGAAACTAAATACTATATAACAACCAATACTAAATACTACAATACTCGTTGATCATTTTCCATAAACTATTAGATGCGAGTAAATGTTTGTATGAAGTGTTAGGGTAGAGTTAACCTTGCTCTGAGCTAGGGTTAAATTAACCCTGATGAATCACATAAGTTTAACCCTCCAGAGTTAGTTTAACCCTCACGGTTCGTTGATGAATACGGGTTAGTCGCTTTCGGGGTAAAATTAACCCTCAAGGTTAGATTTAACCCTCAGGGTTGAGCCTACCCTGTGTTTCATGAATACGGGTTAAACGCTTTCCAGGGTTAAACTAACCCTCCAGGGTTAGTTTAACCCTCGGGGTTCGTTGATGAATACGGCCACTGAACACCTCCATCATTGAATGGATCTAATAATGATAATGAAATTAAAGTGATGCCATCAGTGTCAATTTAGCTCAGCAATATATTTTCGAACGTTACAAATCCTAACAAAGCGTTAGCCACGTAGAAATTCTGCTCTGGATTAGCACAGTTCACAAAAAGCCCATCGTCTGCACACCTGTCTATATCTGTCTATGCATGTATGTTTTGCTATAGAAATAAGGCAAAGTCGGTGATAACGTTTCGAACAGAAATCTTTACATCTAAATTATTCCAGACCAAACTTTGCACGCATACTCTTCGAAAAGGGGCGGCCGCTATCTTTAGGCACTTAACATCAATCGAAGAATTTGTCAATTTTTTGCAAACTTTAAGCTACAAGCTTGAAAGTTGTCACAGGGAGGTAAATAACCATGCTGAACACGAAAACATGGAGCTGACATACAAACGGGACAGAAACAGAGAATTGTGTGAAGACGGGGACAGACCGTAAGCTCTATGATGTATATTGACAAAGACCGAGCGAAGCCCTGTATCACAGCTAGGATCACAAGGATGCGGTTACAAAGCGGATGTCCCAGGGTAAGTCATCCATAACATATAAGAGGGGGGGGGGGGCTGCAGTGCAGGTGAGCAATGACCGGCTGGACGGGGAAAGCCAACTAGTGACTTATAATAACGGGCTAAGGGTTGTTTATGTCTTTTTATGTGTGTGTCTTGTGTCTGTCTGTCCGTTACGAAATTCGTAGGGCGAGTTCCAGCGAATTTCTTGAGCCCAAATTTTGCATGGCGCAAGCTAACATTATGAAAGTGCACTATGCAAAAGCATGAGCGGATCCGCTGAGTGGATCTCTTGAAAATTGCGCGTCAAACGGATCCACCTGGCTTCTGACCAGCAAAACTGGGCCTGTACTACCATTTTTTGCGATGTCTTGGATATGTTTGACAAGCTAATGTGGAAACCGAGAACTTTAGCCCAGAAAACTGAACCAAACTTGGCTACTTTACGAAAATGGCGCCAAAAAGAGTTAGTTGCGTAAATGTTCAGTTGGCCAAGATTTTACTCGATTATCTGAGAAAATTCCTGCACAGAGATGTAGTCCACGATTTTCATTGTTCTTTTGGCGACTGCCAAGCCATAAAAATTCCAAAAATCTAGTCAAATATGCATCTGTTCTTTTGGGAAAAATCTCATCTACGCGAAAATACCGATCTCACACCAAAACCTCTAGGAATGGGTAGTTGTTTACGAATCATTCGTGATAGCCTACATAGCGCGGTGCGTTTTAATGTCATTATCATGTTGGAATGATTAAGGCATAGAGAAAGTAGGGCCAGTGCGAGCCTCTGCGAAGCAGAGGTAACGCACTGGTATATATTGAAGCAGAAAATCTGTCTGTGTGTATATACACATTACCCATAGTCATGAAGGATGAGCGGTGAAGCTCATTTTGATCTGCTGGTCATCAGGATATAATAAAAAACGGTGGGAAGCGAACCCGAGACGAGTCGGAATCAAAAGAAGAGTAAATTTCGCTACATGAGAGATCAAGCACCATGGACTGCCTCTAGAACGGGGTGGAACCCGGGATGCCAGCTCGTTCACCTATATTTCAGCAAGCTTTCTACTAGGGGGTGGGAGTTTGCACAGGTTAAAGTGATTATGCACGCTGGTTACTTCAGACAATCGTTTCGAAATTGCTACTTTTATAGACTTTATCAATTTTATGCATATTTTTCGAGCTGAGACGCTGCGACTTGGTGTGGGCGAGGGGAAGTGAGCGTACTGATCAAGAAAGCAGCATCTACACAAACTCGATTGTATTTATCAACCACTGCGTCACCTCTGCTTCGCAGAGGTTTGCACTGGCTCTACTATCTATGTGCCTTACTCATTCTCGTAAAATCGTGGCACTGGAACTCACTGCGCTATGTCGACTACCACGAATAAAATGTAAACAACCACTCATTTAGAAAGTCTTTTCACGTGAAATCGGTGATTTCGCGTGTATGAAACTTTTCGCAGGAAGACAAACGCCAATTTGAATAGGTTTTTGGATTTGTCATGACTTGGTAGTCGCCATAAAGGTAATGATAACCGTGAGCTACATCTCTGTGCGGAAATTTTCTCAAACGCTTAGCTAGAACGCCGGCAAATTGACCATTTACACAGCCATTTCGTTTTGGCGCCGTTTTCGTTATGTAGTAAATTTTCGACCACTTTTCTGCCTAAACTCCATCGCTTGCACATTTGCTTACCAAACTCATCCACGACTCTGCAAAAAGAGGTGATACGGACCGTATTTTGCGGTACAGAAACCGGGTGGACCCGTTTGGCGCGCAATTTCTGAGGGATCCACTCAACGAATCCGCTCATGCTTTTGCATGGTGGAGTTTTGTGCTGGTAGCATGTGCTGTGCAAAATTTGGGCCCAGGACGTTTGCTGGAACACGCTCCACGAATTTCGTAACAGACACACAAACACACACACAAAGTCACGTAAACAGCCTTAGCCCGTTATTATAAGTCATGATTTTTAAGCTTTGAGTTGCTGTAGGGGAATTATGGGGAATTGGTAAGGGGAGATGCATGCTGATCACGAAAGCGGGCTGGTATGTAGAAGTGGGACAGAGACAGGAATGTTGTGTAGAAGACGGAGTGGTAAGCCCCCTCACGGTATACCGAAAACAGCCAAGCAAAGCGGGTGTTCCAGTTACCTAAAGGAGGAGTTATCTTTCAGTTCACGGCTAACTAGAGTCTATCTCCACAGTATATGCAGTTAAGCAATACCCAGTGTTCAACAAATAAAGACTTTTGAAGAGTGCAAAAGCAGAGGAAGACCCCTACTACGGGCAGAAGAAGTTTCGCACTTATATGACTCCTGATTCCTAGAGTAAGCAGCATTATTTATGTCTGCTCAACATCTCTGCTCCGGACAGGGGAACGAAGCCCGCCAGTTGGGCGGCATTCGCGGACTTCAGGTCCTGAAACGACATGCAACAATATTGCAAAAGGACCAGTTGTTCGTGAAGGGCGGCTCAAACTGGCGGCCTTCGTTCCCCTACCCTCTCTGCTTCTAATTCTGCCTGTCTGGTACTTAGTTTTATCCTTCTATCTACTTAGTGTCAGCTCACTTCTAATCGCTGCCTCACCTCCTTCCAAACGATGGGTCGCGAAAATTTTGAAGGTGGCTTTTATATTGCAAATGAATTGTTCTTACATGCCAAGTCATCCTTTCCCAATTTTTTCTGTTACAACCCAATAGTGTGTTGAAGAAGTTTTGCATGAAAGGTTTTTGTGGGCATGCTAATTCATGCATTTTTTGAACTTTCTCACCTCTTCCCCCCTCCCCTCCCCTCCCCGCCTTAAAAGATATTCAGCAACCGTATGAGATGAGACAATAATTCACCCTGGCTGTCTGTTTTGTGCAACAAAAAACGTACATATGTACCGTCTACTGTCATGGTCATCAAGCATATACCTTATCTAATAAGTGACAATGAGGTTTGCAATGGAAAAACAGCGGTGCACAAAATGCCAACGTAGACTGGGTGCAGGTGAAAACGTTTTATTATTCAAACAGCATCCTACATTCGCAGCTCAAAGCTTACTTAAAGTTCCGCTTTTGTACTCGAGTTTGACGCAGTTGTAGAGCAGTAGGGTTCGACGTTAATGCTCGCTCAATTGTTGTGTCTACCGCATAGTCAATATAATCTTTCCCTATGAATTCACAAGCTATAGCGTCCTCATTTTCTGCAACGCGGATGGCAAGCACATGCAATGCTACATGCAAACTTGGCATGTGCTTTGTAATCACTTGATTACCTATCATTCTATAACTTTCAAAGTTTGCTTTATTTTCCAATTAAATTTGTGAAGTTTTCGTTTCCTGAGCACTTATAGGGACCTGTAGTCTGTTGGCAAGTGACCGGCCATGTCGTTTTCTAGAAAAAGTTTTATGACTATGATGTCTACATCACGAAGAGACTCATTAGAATGATTGCATGTAAAGTTCAGAACTAAACTAACTGAGGCAACAATCAACGTCATGCGCTGTGCATTCGTCGGGGCCATTCCTCAAGAGCACCACATAGGCTTCAAACTTGACTATCCTCGACAAACTAATAGCCTCTCCCCCCTCCCCTCCCCCTTCCTCTCATACTAAACCAATGACCGGACCATAATATGATTCACAAATCGGAAATAACGCTTTAAAAGACTTTCTCGCCCCCTCTCACTCCTGGGCGTTCTTTCCAATGACCCACGAATTTATCGCTCTCGCAACCAACAGGCACCTCAGCGTTCTTAGTACTCTTTCTTTCATTGTTGTACTGTTGTCTTCCAGTTGATATTTTAAACTCTCTTCTAGAAGTATCATTGATTCGTTGACCGCACGGACTGCTCAAACGCTGCGGAACACGTGCGGCGCGGCTAAAATGTTGCGAGAGCACGATTTGTACAATGACGGATTTGTACTGAGGCAAGCGTTTTATCTCGCGGCGCGTGCTTCGTCCAGTCCGTGCGGTCAGCGAATGAACTATACCATTTTGTGCAGTTTCAAGCGCTGTGTAATCCGTCTTCAAAGAGACTAGCGCCAAGATAGAAACTTATAAGCCGCTCCTTTGCTTGGGCACTGGCTTCGAGTGGGTTGAGATTAGTCTAAAGACCCTGTTATGGAACGTTACGTTCAGCCTTGCAAATCATAAGGCAGGCAGCTATAAAAGCTGCCAAAACACATTTTCGATTTGATTGAAAATTTTAATTTATTTATTTGCCTTTGCACATAATTCGCCAACACAATTCAAGGTAGTAAACACTTGATTCAAACAATCAACATGAAGTCATTACCAAATAAGAAATGATCCAATACAGTCAATCAAATAAAGCTTGGACACTACATCACTGTATACTTCTTGTGCTTGTTAGTTAACCAGATACTTATCATACATCCACTATGATTAGTAATTATGAAACAACGATGTATAGACGAATTAAATCATGGTGGGCATTATAAGGTGGTGGACTAAGACCATACAGATCCCAATGGCTGCTTCCACATCTATCCAAGATCTCTGTCTGCCCCCTTCTTCTCCATACCAATCACGAATACCTGAAATTACCTGCAGATTGTGGAGTTTACTTAACACCCAAGTTTCCCGTAAAGTGGACAAAGCTACAACCTCATTGTTAACCGATACTACATGAGTCGTCGGTTTCGCTGAGAAGGCACATCTTTGCTTCCTGCCGCACACATCTAGCAGCATCATACAGACTGTTTCTTCGATGTTACTACAACAACGCTAATTAGATGGTACCGGGTCTCGCTTTGGAAGGGGTAGACGGATCGAAGTACGGAATCAGGCATACAGCAAAACTTGCCTTTCTTACTTCCACATTTTCCGCATCATCACCCTCCAGCTCGCTCATTGTTTCTTTGCTGTATAGCATACATTCCTGCGACAAAATGAACTTGCCTCCAATTCGCCTCAGAGTCACCGCTCCTGGCAACCAGCAGATGGAAATGAGGTTTATTGCCCTTTTTTACATGAAAGGCTGTCTGAACAAGCTTGCCTTTTGGTGCAAAATTGATCTAGGGTGACCTATTAGTAGTTATGCATTTCCAGTTGCACAAATATAATGCCGATACTGAACATTCTGCTACTGTGCAATGCATGACTACTGAAAAGTCGGAGAACAATTGCGGAATAACTTTGAACGTACGCTTTAAAGGCAGCGTCCAGGCAAGATCCGTCCACCCAGATTAGCACATAGTTATAAAGAGGGCCCATGAGTATCCGATCTGTGTTGGTCCAATCCTTTGACGTGCCCTCTAAAAGGAGATACGGGCCTGTGATATGTATCACAAGCCGCCCCTTCGTATCACAAACCACCCTTGACTCAGACAATCGCCGGGGCAGGCGGGCACCGGAAAAATAGATTGGTGATCTCTCGCACCCCGCTCGCGGATTTTTTGCAAAGCAATCAGGACCTTTGGGAAGACCGCTTGCTGAATTCTCGATTCCTCAGAGATTCAGCAATATATCTGCAAAAGATAAGAGCGAAAAAAAATTCAACAGGCGGTCTCTCAAAAATCCGCTGACTCAGCAAGCGGTCTTCCGAAAAGTCCTGATTGCTTTGCAAAAAATCCGCGAGCGGGGTGCGAGAAATCAGCAATCTATTTTTCCGGTGCCCGCCTGCCCCCAGCGATTGTCTGAGGAGGACGAGTGCTGCAGGTGTGCGGTTGCATTGCAGTTGCATTGCAGTTGCACTGCACACTGCAATGCAACTGCATCCGTGCAGTTGCAGCTCCTCCCGCTGGCATGACGATGGGGACGAGCAATTCGAAACTCGTCCGCTCTTTGAAGAGAGGGTCCCCAAGAACCGGGTTTTTTGGGAGTTTTAAACAATTTGGACTACACAACTGTAATCAGGGCCACGGAAAGGCCCTAGAATGGCAGAAACGTGAGAGGCAAAGTTTCGCCCGGACGGCCTTTAAGTAGTAAACAAGTGAATGAGTTTAGTGTGTCACTCCAGTGCTGCGATACTTAAAGGCAGTGTCAGGGAAAAAGTCGATTTTGAAATTTTGTTGCCCGGGTATATTCGTTATGCTGAATTCAAAAGTCCACACGAGAGAGCGCGAAAACGGCAAAAAAGGCTCTAACGCAGGAGGGAAATCAGCAGATGGGTGGGGTCTTCCTCTGTGAGTTCACGCTTCCAGCTTCAGGAGCGATCTTCTCGGTTACGATTCCAAGTCACGCGTTCGCACTTGGCCGATTGCGATGTAAGGGCGGTTAGCGGAATCGAGGATCGCTCCAGAAGCTGGGAGCGTGAATTTACAGTGGGGAAGACCTCGCCCGCCTGCTTTAGCGTTAAAGCCCTTTTTTAGCCGTTTTCGCGCTCTCCAGTGCCCGGGTAGGTCAAAATCTTAACATCGACTTTTTGCCCGGACACTGGCTTATTCATGAACCTTCTGAGTGACGTCATTCACTTGTAATCCATAAATCCTTACACCGCTCAACAGAGAATGTAGGTTTCTATGAGGAAGCAAGAGAGGACCTATGGTTGCCAGGATTGATTTCGGGAAACCTGAAGAACCATCACCAAGCGCAATTCTATCTTCAGCAGTCCGAAGTCGAAGCATCAACCCCATCTTGCCTGTGCGCAGAAATTAACACGTATGCACAATGCATGCACCAGTGTGTACGCGGTTTCAACTAGTTAAAACATGATTTGCCATGAGAAAAATGGTAAACAACAGCAATACTGATTGAATTTGCGTAACTTCGCTATGAAGATCAGATACGAAAAAATCATCTGAATGAGAAGGACAGTGAGTGTTTTTGTCTTGCTCCCGCGGATTGCAGAATAAAGTGAAAAGCCAATGATGAGATTTGTTTGCTTAGACTCCCGCCAGAGTGCGGAAGCCACGCCAGCGTTACGCCGGCGCCGAGCCAGCGCCGAGCTAGCGCCGACCGGCGCTGTTCCGATCGATACGCGTGCATTTCGTTGGGGCGTGGCTATCTGACCTAGTTCTCAGCCAGGTAGAAGCATCGACTATTGATCGAATCTGCAAGAAGTTCCAGTAGCCCCTGTTCGCACAGGGTCAGCTACCTCCGCCCCGAACAAATGGGCAGCCCGCGCTGGCTCGGCGCCGGTGCAGCGCTGCCGTGGCTTCGGCACTCGGTGGGGGCCTTAACAGTTTTATCTTTCCTGGTAGGACCCGCAGGGCGACGCTGGCGAATGACGCGGTAATTCTGCAAAGATCATAGCAATTTGGTGCTATTTTGCGATGCCAGACATCATGAATAGCAATCAGATGTTTTTTCTTTTTGATCCACTTGAAAATGTATGTAAAAGATATGAAAACTTATGTAAAACAAACCATTAGTTTGCGATCATTGGATTATTTGGGGGCGATAAAGCATTTGCATTAGGCTACATTCACTGATCACATGTAACTCCATTATGTAATCTATAAAAATCTCTTAAAAGATTATAGAGAAGAAGAAGAAGTATTCAAAAATTTATGAAGCTTTTATAAATCACGCAACCTATTTGTAACGTCATAACATCGAGTGGAAGCTGAATGGCTGGCTTTGCATCGCTTAGCGGAATAATTACCGTAAATGATGCGCATATCAATGCAACTGATTAAGCCCAATTTGTCTTACCCCTGCCGTGAATCGCAATTTCTTAATGAGCGAGTGTGATGGCAGTTATTTTCAGAGTTTTACGCTCAGCAAATCGCCGTGGTGAGCAAAAATCACTGTACAAACACATCCCTTTCCCGTTCCTCTTGCTTGCCATTCACTTCCTGTAGCAGATTACTCATATAGCTCCGGGCTGGTTATGTGTAGTAATTTGTAGCTACACTTGCTGGATCTGCTTACTATTTCGTCATTCTTGTGATGTTTGCAGATCTGACAATGAGATACAAGTTCCAACTATAAAAACTCTGTTAGATAGGTCCTTTTGCTAGGACTACTCAAATTACAGTCAAAAAAATTTCTAGGTAGGTTGACAATGCTTAACATTTAGCGTAATTGATGAACAGTAAGCGGATACTGTCCCTTCTCTTATAAAAACTTTGAGAGATAAGTATGACGAGATTATCTTGGATTTATGGCTATCTTGCAGGATTTTTATGGTAACACTAGCTGGCTTACCCGGCTCCGCCGTATCCGGACCAAACTTGGCACACATACACTTCGGGCCCCGGCGGGTGTCACAGTCTACTTTTCGTTATCGATCGATGTCGATTTTACCGATTTTTATCGACTTTTTTGCAGAGTTCAACTACCCCCCTTGGGGATGATCAGCATGCTCGATTACCCCCCTGTGCGAACTCCCAGCCCCCTAGCTCAAACTTTGCAAAAAAATCGATAAAATCGATGAAAGTAATCGATAATCCTGAAAACCAATATTGTATTCGGAATCCCCATGCTCGATTACCCCCCTGTGCCAACTCCCAGCCCCGTAGCTCAAACTTTGCAAAAAAATCGATAAAATCGATAAAAGTAATCGATAATCCTGAAAACCAATATTGTATTCGGAATCCCCATGCTCGATTACCCCCCTGTGCCAACTCCCAGCCCCGTAGGTGAACTCAGCAAAAAAATCGATAAAAATCGATAAAATCGATATCGATCGATGACGAAAAGTAGCCTATGACACCCGCCCGGGCCCGAAGTGTATGTGTGTCAAGTTTGGTCCGGATCGGTTCAGAAATGGAATTTTCTATTCGGAACATACGTACAGACATACAGACAGACAGACATACAAACAGACATTCAGCTTTATATATAAGATAGCACAACTATCTTAGGTACGGCCTGGGTTTCAACTTACAAGTGTCTAAAACAAGATTGCGATGTTATGCTTAATCAACCAAATGACTCATCGCTTAACACGTTTCGGACCGGTGCTGCACATGGTGCAGCACGCTGCTTTGAGGGATCTTTCTGGCGTTTGCAGGAGGTTTCCTTTTGGTCTAAAGTTGTTAAGTTAAAGGTCTAACCTCCTACTTTTCAAATGACTCTGTAGAGTTGTGCCGCCGATATTTGGAGATATGAGCACAAATCGAACAACAGTTGCAACGAAGCGCGGCGACGCGAACGACGCGTGCGACATCGAAACTTTCCTTTGCTTCGATATCAAAGAGAAAAACCGTAGTTTCAATACTGATGTGTGCCGTGTACAACATAGATACTTTTGAATACTATTAGAATCTGAGTTCTTGTTCCTATCTTTCAAGAAAGCACAAAAGTCCCTCTCAAGCGACAAAATTCAAACACTTCGAATTTACTCAGAACATTGGATATGGAGCTTATCTGACATGCTCTTTACAGATGTGCCCCACAGGTTGCGAAATAAGGTCCCTTTGCAGGCTAACGGCTGAAAGTACACTCTTTTTCGCCGCGCGCGATTTCGCGCTCCGAAACGTGTTAATTGACTCATTTTATTCATTTTCTCATGTGATTAGTGTACTTGCGAAACTCGCACGAAGATATTCATTGCGTTCCATGCCGATATCGAGTTGCTCGACGCTTCTCAATCAAAGACAGTGTCTTTAGTGTCATGAAATCACAAAAACAACTCGATTTGTAGTACCAACAGCGCACTTTTCGCAGATCACTACGGTATCAACGGAACGAACTAATTCGCACCATTATGCACTTCCTTCTGTTGTTCGTAGATAAACTTCCAAAATCCAAATCCTTCGATAGCTTTACTAGATATCAATGTGGTCTTTCACATTAAGGATCGATTTTGACTGAATAATCCATAGTCGAAAAGATCTTTGCTAATGTGTGCAATGACACAACGTTGGAGCGCAGGCCCTCACACCTGGGATCCATTCAACCTATCCTGGGAGATGGGCAGCTGATTAAAAAAAGCTGCTCGACTGTAAAGTCTATTCCCCGTCCCGCTTATTCATCCTTTTTGTAACATGGCAAGCACATATTGGCTGGATGTTCTTTAACCATTAGGAAGTTAGCCAGGAAGAAAGTCAAGATTTAAAGGCACTACGTAATGAGATGCTGAAGTCGCGACCTTTTTGGTGAAGCTCTCAGACGTTCATTGTATATGGAATCTCCTTCTTTTCATCGTTCTATAGAAATGGATATACAACACTATGAAATGGGGATAGCGGATTTACGGAAATTAGGGAGATAGAGAAATTTGGAAAGGACGTTTTTCTATCCGCTTAATTATTCCCTATGAAGAAGTCTGCTGACGGATGTCGAGAGACCTTTATGGCTTGTATGGGAATGTTTGACCACAGTCATCATGATGCGGAGGAACTTACCTGGTATTGTGACAGGTCTTTTTGAACGATGGCGATTTGGTACACTAGTCATGCAATCATACACCTCAGGTGCTGGGTTAGACTCCGAAAACTTCAATTCAGGAGAGAGTCGCAGAAAGTCAAGTAGTACTGAGATTAGAAATAGGCCGAGAAACCTTGAGGATGTTTCTGTGGCGGTCTCACCATTCCCGGTTCATTACAAGTCTTTTTGTGAGGCGATAGCATTCTATGCCTGATTACCTCCGCAATCTGCGGCGGGACTTCTCGTTCCAAATACACTTCCTGGAGTTATAGGACAGCTGAACGTCTACCAACATTACAATAAAAAAAATGCTCAAAAACTATCTTTAGAATTATTTGAAGGATATGTTGTTGGATGTGGATTAATTGTTTTGTTACTGCCAAGGCATTGCTTTGTCGCAGCTCTTATGAACTGTAAAAATGCAGAAAGTAATGAATGCAGCAGACCTTCAGCGTTGAAGTCTGTAGCTACCGTAATCGCCGTGAATGCGCTTCCACGTTAAAGATCTAATTCTTCTGCGTAAAGGAGATAACGTTGATAATCTATGCTGTTTGCAGAGATGATCAGTTAGTGGCAGCCGGCTAATCTATGCTAATACCACTTAACGCTCAGTAATCAGTATAGCTACCGTCACCAGCTTACGCTTCACTATTCGGAGCACGTTACTTCTATATTCAGCTTTTACACGAATTTTAATACTTTACAATAGTAAGGCAGAGCTGTCGCTTCTTCGTGTAAAGCATCCTGTAAGCCGAGCAACGTCTAAAGCAAAAAGGAGATACTGAAGATTATATAACATAAACTGAAATAAATTCTTAGAGAAAGGTGGCTCCTGGTTTTAACTCCGTGGGACCTATATGCTGACATCTCTCCCCTTTCATTTACTATGTCACGGAACCAAAACGCATCTTTTTCTGTTTTCACCTCGAGTTTCATAACTTGCTACCATGAGGATAGTGCCATGTATACCACCAATAGAGATCTCTGATTATTGCAAATGTTGGCATAAGCTAATTCTGTCAGACCTAGAAATCATAAGCTTCCTTTACCTTTTGATGAATAACAGCAGTGTTGCGAAAAAAAGCTTGGCTAGCCTCATACGTAATTCGCGTTTCATCACCTTTTAATGTCAAATCTCCTTGTTTGGATTCATTGGTGTGCAAACGACCAAAGTTCTGACATCCATTCAACCGAAGATGGGCTGTTGATATTACTCACTAGATTCCACTTCCTCTTCGTCCCGCGATTCGTTGTCATACATCTTCGCCGAGTATTTTTATTTTCATTTTTATTTTATAAATGCGCACGCTATACATAAGAAGAGAAAGGAAAAGAAATCTAAAAAGGAAATTTCGGCAACACAAGAGACAAGAGATTAGCCAACCCTCAGTCTCAGGAAGCCAGAGAAATATTTGGGCAAGAAACTAGACAAAACACAAAGCCCTAAACCCATAACCATATGGATATCTACTTGTAAAGGCTAGCAAAGTTAAGAGAAAATACACTTTGTTTATATATCTATATACTCGAATTATTGAATCTTTCACAATGACTCACTGACAACGTCTTACTGCTTTAGACTACTTTACAGTACGCCTGTTTGTCATGCTACGATTCAGTCAAGTTCCTACCCAGTGGTCTGTTATGTGAAAAAAATGTCGCAATATATGCCACGAAATGACGCTATCGTCTTTCATTTCCTAGTTTATCACCTTTTAATTGTACATGCACTTATGTATGCCATTAGCAAAGGGCCTCTTAGTAAGTGTTTTGTATTGCCATGAGATCGCACAAGCTAGGCGCCGACGCCTGTCAATGGTGTTTGACTTGCATTAGCTGTGAATCAAGCTCTAATGTGTTCAACCTATTCATTGTCACAGAACTGAGATAGATTCAAAAGAGAGTTTGCACTGAATTTTTCGCGTGTTGCTCTCATTCAAAAGCACCAAGATTATGAAACGTTGGGATTTTTTTCTGCATGCACAGTTCCCTCATATTCTAATGGGTCCGAATTTGAAATAAATTTTCGTCAACGAAGCCAACATGCATAGAAGATCAAGAGGCCGACGCATTCTTATCATCTTGGGCTACACTCATTGACCTAAGGGGTTTTTCTTAAAGGAGGCTTGAGCGTTAAGCATTTACCCACTCTGACTTTCTGAGGGATAGATTTACAGCACAAGTATTAGCTCTATCAATTTTGAATTCGTTCTGTGTTTTCAAGGCATACTAGTGGTTTGATTCTTTTCGTGTAGCTGTAGTAAAATACTTACCAATTCATCAACATTTTCTTAACATTACGCCCCTTATTGAAGATGGGGAGCCTGAACCATCTTATCCAACTTCAGTTTTTCTCGCAGACTCGCCCCTCTCGCTCATTCACTAAGCAATCCTCTTCGAGCGTTCAAGTCAGTCTTTTCAGGATGAACATATTCCTCATATGCGTCTTCATCACTTCAGTTTGTGCTTCGTGCGTTCGCCCACCATCGCCATCGCATCCAAACATCGTGATTCTGATGGTTGACGACTTAGGTTGGTTTATAGAATCATCGGAATGTTAGAAACTTAGAAGATGAACGTGGCAATCATTTTATCATGAAAAATGGTTTGTTACCTTTTTAAAACTACTCCCTGAGATTAAGAATAAAAATTCGAATTGTCACTAAATTCTAGCCAACTAATAGCTGATGCTATGATATTAGGTTGGTCCGAAAGTTCTGTCCCACCATTTTCAAAAAATCATAACTTCTTCCTAACACGATGTTTTTGCATGGCTAAAGTCAAATTGAAAAGAGCAATTCACGCACTTTCTAAAGCTGCCTTGGCTGCTATCTACTTAGCTCTGAATGCAGAGATAAACTTGGGAAAAGAAAATTACTTAAAGTTCGGAATTTCTAAGCAAGCCCGTTAAGAAATCCTAAACTGTGCCATAAAATCCAAAACAGCCACTGCCCTAGACTTTTTGGCCCCCTCTTTCCAGCTGAGCATAATTCACACTGATCGAGCTGTTCCTTATAAAGTTATGATTTTTTGAAAAAAAGTCAAAAAATCACTTTTCTTAACAAGCAGATTTTTTGGCATTTTTTCTTGAAAATCATAACTTTTCTAGGAAGAGCTCCATCAGCGCGAATTTTGCTTATATAGAAAGAGGGGATCAGAAAACTTAGATTACTAGCTGTTTTGGATTTCATAGCACATTTTTGGATTTTTCAACGGGCTTGCTCAAAAATTCCGAACTTGAAGTGATTTCCTTTTTCCAATATTATCTCTGCACTGCGAGCTTAATAGATAGCAGTCAAAATGTTTCTAGAAAGCGCATGAATTGCTCTTTTCAATAAGGTTCTAGCCATGCAAAATCATCATGATAGGAGGAAGATATGATTTTTTGAAAATGGTGGGACAGAACTTTCGGACCAACCTAATAGTAAATAGTAAATAGTGGTAGTAAAGGTAAATAGTAGGTAGTAAAGGTAGTAAATCTTACCAGCTGCCTATTGCAGGATTTTATGAATTAAATTTACTAATGCCTCATTTATGAACAGGTAAAGTGCCAACCCGGACAACTGGAAAAAAAGTGTTCATATAATACAACGTCATAGTGCAATTATAGGAATAGTTTTCCATTCTATTAGCCCCTATACCCACTCAATGAATATTTATAAGCCCACGTCATCGAGTCAAACCACTTGTACAGGTAGCAAATCATTATTCGCATGGCTAGGACTGGATACCAAGTAAAAATAATGTCTGTGTAGGTAAAATTTTTTTGGCATCAAAGGCCATTAGTGTAGTAGACAAATTCTGCAAATTGCCCATTAGTTTGCTGCAACAATCTCTAAATTGTACATTTTGTGATCCCCTGATGATCGTCATACGTAAGTAAGCGTAATAAGCGTAATGAGCTCTGACATAATTTGATTTCCTTCTTCTAGTACAAAATGTCATCGCTTGAACTTTCATCTTTTGATTAGAGACCTATAAATTAGTAACAACTGAACAATAAACAGCATTCTTGGTATTCTTGAGGAACACTATGTAGCTTCATTTGAGCATTGATGAATGCTCTACAGTATTCTCTATTTGCAAACTAGCCTGTTCACGTTCGTATTCGAATGCGCATCGAGAGACGTGGAGGAAGAACCTGCAACCTTTTGAGATTGCACCCATTATAGGAAAACTTGGTTTGCGTCTATAAACGTTTATTTTGATTTCGACACTAAATTGCCGTTCCTGGATAGAATATAATCCTTATAATCCTCTTACAAAGGATTGACGTGATTATCTTCACTTCCAGCATAATTGCAGGAACAGCGCTTGGTACATATTACGAACGCAGCATCACAGCTGCTTGATATAAAACCTGCAAACCACACAATATGTTTTGTGAGGCAACAATGTACTTCCCGAAAAAAATACATACAAAAACCAGTCAACGCCAGAAAAACAAACAAAAATCAAGAAACAACAACAACATTCAAATCAATCAAGTAAAATCTAAGCCTTGTCATAAATTTGAATCGAGGTCTAGCAGTATTAATTGATGTATCAAACCCTTTAGAGATGTTCAAGTGTAAAAGAGCTTCACGATTGTTTACAATAGAACTTGAGAAAGAGAAACAGCTTTGTAGCTCAGTTGAAAATGATGTCCACAGAGTAGGTTTCATAGAAAGGAGCTCACAGATGCTGACGTCTTGAAGTTGTCATGCTCTTCCCTCAATTCACTTCTCGAGTTTGCATTACGACTGCTCAAGTTTTTACTAGTAGAATTGTTGACTATACTTTGGGGAGGGGAGGGGAGGAGGTTGCCTAAAGATATATGGTATTAGCTTATTTGTGAAAAAAATATCAACAAAAGTACGAACAAGTCATTTGTGAAAATCATTTGACTTTACTAGAAATTAAGATGCTGAGCACAATGAACGAATTCACCACCTATCTAGGGTTTGGAGACATTGCCTCCTACGGTCATCCGACCCAAGAATACACAGCTATAGATCGAATGGCCCATGAGGGAACAAGATTCACACAAGCATACTCTGCCGATAGTATGTGCAGCCCAAGCAGAGCTGGATTCATGACCGGTTTGTAAATCTCATTTCTGCCTCGAATGCGTTTTCTAGCGTTTTCCTTTCAGGTCGATTACCGATTCGACTTGGGGTCACTGGTGGACGACGAGTATTCATGCCCTACGATATAGGGGGCTTACCAAAGCACGAAACAACCATGGCCGAGATGCTCAAGGAAGCAGGTAGAGATCTCTTTTTTGTGCCACTTTGGGTTGAAATATACAGGACATAGTATATATCCTACGATATTTACGAGAATTACGGATGTGAGAGTCCATATAGTGCCTCGGTGTCAGCAGCACTCAAAAAAATTATATGTTGAGATCTGAATCAAGCAACTTTACGGGAGCTCAGAACTAGATGGGTGTGACTTCCTTAGTGCCTCTCTAACAGTAGTTATCGAGGGGTGCAAGATTGAGGGTTAGCTTCGAGGTAAAATATTATATAATAAAGGCAAGAATTAGGTTGATAAACAGATGTGAGTCCCAAGTCCCTTATATAAACAACAGAAAAAACAGTCTTACATTAATAATTTGAATTTCCCTATTTCTTGAAACCTGGACATTGTACATAATCTTCAATTTTAGTCTTTTGTCTTTTTTCAGTCTTCAATTGCGTCGATACGTTAGGCCATTCGAATAAAGATCCCACCATAACATGCTTGTTTGGCACAGCAGAATAATTGAAGTTTTACGTACTAAAATTATCACTTATTCTCAGTCTGTTCATGATGCACAAAACCTGAGTTTTGCTCTAGCCATTTTTTTATTCGTGTGTGGCCTCTACGGCAAGACACCATTTTGATCTCAAACTTACTGACTTTCTACTAGAAATCCTGAATAATTTCGAACGGCTTGTAAATTGAACGTTTAAGTTGGTATATAGACTTGAACAAAATGTTGTTTGATCATTATGTTTTTGATTCAGTTCTACTTGTTTTCGCGCCTAATCTTTAAATTTTCAACGCTTATAGGCTACGCCACCGGTATGATCGGAAAATGGCATTTGGGCATAAACGAGCACAATCGAACCGATGGCGCTCATCTTCCATCCCGACGAGGTTTTGATTTCGTCGGACTTAACTTACCGTTTACGAACGCATGGCAGTGTGATACCACTAAGGTCAGCAATGAAGTTTCCCTAGCAGTTCTTAATTGGCGAGTTCCGTAGCGTTTTGGAGTAGGAAGCGGAACCCAATGAAGCAATCAAGCGGCGCTCTTCGAGTACTTTCTGTACCTCACGATTAGTGATCCATTACTAACGACCGCTGAATGCTTGATTGCCTGATTGAGTTCTTAGAACGCTTGAGCGTTACTTGCACACAGTAATCAGCTAGATTTACGTCACTTACATTAAGCAATGATCGAACTTCAGTGGTTCGCAATGAATGCGGCTATAGCGGTATTTGACTTTTGTCTCGACATATGCTGCAAAACAACAACAACAAGCTACCGTAAACCTTACAACAAAAGCGGCAATCAACACCGCGCTGCACATTTTCCTGCAAGAATAAGCAACAGCCCTTAATTCACTCTGTAGGGGACATGGCGAAAACGCTAATAGGAGATTCTTTAGGTTTTTTTTGTGAGTGACCCAAATTAATTGGGTAAATAAAATCTGTTTAAAAATTTTCAAAATGGAGTCAGTGGCAAAAAAACATGCAGAAGGTTCCTACAGGAATATTATCCGAGTGGGCCTGACCCGTCGATGTGTTTCCTATACGATGGCGACGACATCGTGCAACAACCGATGCGTTTCGAGTGGATGACCGAGAATCTTGTGCATGATTGGAGAAGATTCTTGCGTACAAGAATGCAGACGGTGAGTTTTAGCCATAACAACTGTAATGAGGAAAAACATCCACTTGTTTCAGGATCAAGATAAGAAGCCATTTTTCTTTTACTTTTCTTTCCCCCAAGTCCACAGCACTCAGTTTGCAAGTCCAGCTTTTCTTGGCACATCCGTTAGAGGTGAGTTCTTCCGGTGCATATGTTGAAGAAAAGCTTTAAGACTTCTACAAAGTTTTTTGCTGAATATGAATGGAAAAAGATATGAAGAACATTTGCGAGAAAGTTATCTAACTACTCCAATTTCAAAAATGTGATTAAAAACTTCTAACAGTTGAGGAAGTTCCATATAGTTTTTTTTATGATATCAGATAAATTAGGTCTTACAGAAATTTTGTTACACTTTGTTTTTCACCGCAGTGAGCAACACTTCCCAGTTACTACAGGTTTCAGGGTGCCATTCGATATAGCAAAGCAAGCTCTACAAGACAGTGCTTAAAAATCCGTACCAACCTTCCCCATCTAAAATTGGGAGCCAAGAACTAAAAAGATTCAAGTACTCAAAAAATCGAGAGAAATTCGGAACAGCATCCAAACTTTACATATTTCTCACTCGCTCATGCATGGCACATTCCTTCAAACATTTACAAATATTAACAATGCTGTGTTCTTTTTTTGACTGAAAATTGAAAAGAAACTTTCATGTTTTTACCAAGGCTATTTGCTTATGCTTGTAAATGATCAAAGTAATTTTTAAGATTTTTAAAAATCAAGATAGCCTTAAAAAATTCCTTTGGGGCATGGCAGCAACCACGTCTCCTTTTTCTAAATTTTGGGGTTACAAGCCGTTAAGAGAAGCACCCAAAAATTTTTTCGGAGGGAATGCGTATCTAACGTCAAGCACTTCGTCAGAAAAAATTCCCCCCCCCCCTCCAGACGGAAATCCTGCGACGCCACTGGTTGTATGCTACAAACCAGTCAAACAATAAGCACAACCGTACATTTTCAACTACCTACAGGCGTTTTTGACAGTTATCGACTTCGGCATTGACTACGAGGGGTGTTTCCGACAAAATCAAGATTTCTCGGAGACTAGAGCTTGAAGAGCTAAGATCTACGGCTGCACTTCTATAGGGTTTTTCCCAATAAATATTATGTGGGGACAAACATGTCCGCTTGTGCGTGATAGTATACCACACAAGGCAAAATAAAAAACAAGCTTTCCAGGTATTTATGGAGACTCCATCAACGAGATGTCATGGGCAGTAAGTGAAGTTCTGGACAGCATCGTGAACGCTGGCATCGCAGAGAACACACTCGTAATCTTGATGTCTGACCACGGTCCCCATGCTGAGCTGTGCCTGAATGGTGGCTCAACTGCTGGCCTGAAAGGTAAGCGGTGCTAGTACTGGTTGTCACAAATCTTCAGATGTGGTTTTAGGCGGTAAGTCGAACTCCTACGAAGGCGGATTTCGAATCCCATTAATCGCTTGGCAGCCGGGTACTGTAAAAGCTGGGCGTGTCTCAAATGAAGTTATCTCTAGTATGGACCTCTACCGTACCTTCAGAGACATGCAGGACTGCCATTTCAGGGTATAGTTTATCGTCTGAAGATTGCCGATTACCTTATTAATGAAAAATTATGTAGCTTTTGCTTCGATCCATGCATCCACGGAACTCAAGGGCACACTTTTCAGTCAAAACCGCAGCTACCACTGGATGGTACGAACATCTTAGATGAGCTTCGTGGAGTCAGCGATGAAAGGCCTGGATATCTTGGCAGAAGAAGGCCAATCATCTACTACTGCAATACAAAGCTGATGGCAATAAGGATCGGAAATATCAAGGTGACTTCGTTTGATTCGGCACTGAAGCACTATGTTGAACTTGAATTGCTTGCAAGAGATGATGATTTAGTCAAATAAAAAACAAGTGTTTCAGATACACTACAAAACGTCGCCAATATTCTACAATGATTCAGTTGACCCAAATTTGTCTTACTTCTGTCCCAACGGCAAACCACGGGCAGACTGGTACGGTAGTAGTCGTTAAATCTCAATCTATCAAAATGAAAAAGTTTGCAGGTATGTTTCGCAAGTATGCCCAGATGAGCATCTGAGAGTACACAACCCTCCACTTGTGTACGATGTGATCAAAGATCCTTATGAACGATATGCTCTTGAAGAAAACGATTTTGTGCTCCAGGTATATACTGCAAGAATGTTTCCAAGGCTTCATTGCTATAAAAGTGGTCTTTTAGATGAGAGCTCTAGCTGCTGAAGTTCTACGTGAACACAGGGAAACGCTTGTGCCAGTAACGAGCCAGCTGGGTCATTTTGACAAATCGGTAGGGATTTTGGGCTGCTGACGTATTTAGTTTCTTACACCATCATAATTTAGCTCACTCCTTGCTGTGATCCACCTGCATGCAAGTGTGACAAGATAACTGATCGACAATTAGAGGTAAGACACTCACATCATAATTCAAAAAAAAAAGGATGTTAGGCTTATCTATTAGCGACTAGCATACCCGGTCTTGCCCGCTTCATGAGCCAAGGAGCCAAAGGAAGGACGGAGAAACGCTTCAAAAATATGTCCTGCTTCATAGCCCACGGGTGGACCAGATTGCGCAGCGTACGCGCCATATCTGCATGCACGTTGCGTACGCTGCATACGCAGCGAAGCCTGATCCAACCCTACGCTTTCCATCTTTCATACGCTTCCATCTACTTCATTCCATTCCCCTCCCCTCTTTCGTTCTCCTGTCCAAAAGCCCATATCCATATGCACGGTGCATTTTAGTTCCAAAAGTCTACCTCAAAGCAGCATCATCTGGATACCGCATCCTCCTGACTGCGAAATGAAAATGAATTTCTCTGCCAATGTTTACAACAAAATGTGCAGGCCGTTTGATTTGATAGCGGTTGATAACAATTTATTTTCATTGCAAACATTTTCATTTTTAAAAAATCAATAGATCGATAGAAGGGCTCAGTGAACCGCCACAGTAGCTCTAGACAACCGCGGGGGTCGAAACCATACGTGCGCGAAGTTTCATTTCAACCGGTTCAACAGCTTCTAAAACGAACAAACAACCTGATGAATATCCTCACAGACTTTGAGTTCCATGTATATAGATAGCGACAAGATGTTCAAAATTCAGAGTACTTCTATTCGTATTGCTTTCTAGAAAGAAGAGCACCAGCCAGAGGAACAATCATCTGCACTTCGATTTCTGGAACGTTTCGCCTAGGAAGGAGTGATCATCGCCAATTTTCTTGATCAACAAACTAAGCAGGATTTGAAATTCCTGGATAGTACACATTGAGTAGATTCGTAAAATTCTGCAGGAAATTGCTCGACGCAGAGCAACATTATTTAGTGGTGCATTCCTGATTTTTTTTACTCTAAATGCACCATCTTTTGGCCTTCGACGACCTTCTATCTGAGTCGCTATCAGTAATCAAAAGGTTCAGTAGCAATCGCGTTATCTCTGCAAATAAGCGGAACATAAGTTCAGAGGTTGATCTGATAAATCAATTTTTTTTTGTTTCCATTAAGACATAGTCTATAGAGTCATCATTGACCCACAGTGGTGGAAAATCGCAAGAATCTCTGGATTATTGCAAAACGTTGAGTTGCAAGTTCGAGACCCTCTGCTTCAAAAGAATTCCTAATTGTCACGATCCCCCAAACATTGGTAAAATAGCTTGGCATCGTTGTGGGTCAATAAGACTGTATGGGGTGTACGCTTGCGCAGTCACCTTCTTCTCGCTATTATATGGACACTATCTGTTTCAATTCGCTTTATCGCTTGCAGTTATTGAGCTTCCTCTTGCGCAGTAGTTGTAGAATATTTTATTGCTTTACATTAGTTGTAGTGGAGTTCTATAGTCACCATTGTAATTTGATGGCAATATCGTTGTTGCTGACCTTTCCACAGCTTTCTAGTTTGTACACTCATCTTATGAATTATTATGACGATACTATGGTGACTGCTTCTTCTAGATGTGAATACATACACAGATCTCATAGAGTTTGTCCTTTTCACGTTGAGGGCAACCAGCTTCGTGGGTCTCATTATGTTGATTTTTTTTGTCTATCGAGCTTCTTTTGTACTGCATCATTGCTAATTTTTGGTGCGTATCCAGACTAACAACAGACTTACCATACTCATGTGTGGTTGTTTCCAGTGTTCCTTCCAGTTGTTGTATCTGTTGTAAACACCGATCGTAATTATTAGTTAGTAAATTGTTACCCATGTTGAAACTCTGTGATGTGCAAAAAAAGAAAAAAACGTGGAGAAAAACCATAAAAACTTTGGTGAAAAAGAGAGAAAAACGATTGAAACATTAATGATCCGAAGAGCTCATATTATACTATCGTGGAGGCCACATTATCTAACAATCATTGTCCCGTTATTTTTGCTAAACTATTCTACATTTTTTGGAAGGAGGACGAGGCAGGGAAGGCTTGCTACTTCTGCTTATATAAATACGTACATAAATACATAAATACGCGGTATATAATACATGATGCTTGTATAAATACGTACCTCAGACAATTTCGCGGCTAAATAGCGGCAGAGGAAGGCTAGCAGAATCAAAGTAGTAAAGGATTTGATTACTTTCTTCACGCCTTTGATCACTACAAATTTCCTTTTTGAGAGCTTCAACGTACTACGTTTAGCGGCACAACTTCTCTTACTTAGCTGTTATCGAATCACTTCACTGAAGACTCTTGCGATGCTTGCTTTTTTCATAGCAATTTTCTTGTATATTGTAAATAAAAAACAAAACGGAAAAACTGCGAGAGGAAAAGCAGAACCAGATACTGCTTTAAACTGACTCTACTTGTCTTCGAACATGTCATCTGAGGCAAAAGAAGCGAACTCAGAAAAAAGCCTAGAATTTTGTTAGCACTTGCTGAATATGTTCATATTTACGCTTGTGGTAGATGCACCTAGAAGAACCATAAGTAGATCGTATGGCTAGAATTAGGCCTATGGGGGAATCTAAACAGTCTTGAGAGGTTTAGGGGTAGCAAACCCTCCATCTCTCTGCTGAGGCCGGCCTAAATTGCACTGACGGCGCCTCAGCGCGGTATCAATAGCTCCACCGATGTCGGTGCGGACTGCATCGTAGACGAGAACACCGTATGCTTTGGGAAAATTGCACTTTACCCAGTCTGCTCGATGAAGTCATTCGGTAAGTCCTTTATGCAGTCTCATACCTTACATGCAAGAGGACAATGGTTCAAGACCGGCTTTTTACCTTCCTTCTGCTATGACAACGGGCAATCTTTATTAACGACCAATGTCAAAAATCGATGATCATCGCTTTCAAAATGTGCCTATCGGATGGAGGGATAAATTACAACACAATATCTCAACATAGAACTTATGGCATTCTACAGTGATTGGAACGAACAGAAAATTTCCATTCTACTAGCAATTTCCTGGAAAAAATGGAGCACCCTCTGCAAAAATTGATAAAAATCTCCTATCTTTGTGGCTGCAATCAGTTGTTCATCACCCCTTCCCATGACCTCCAAAACTGTTCAGTTCGCACTTGTCGTCCATGGCATCATGTCGATTACGCGTCCTTTAATCTGCTCGCAGTTTCCTTTTTCAATTTTGATGATTCGCTTTTGCATATTATCTTTGTCAAGTCAACACTCGGCGAACGATCTTCTGATAGTTAAACTCCCTTTCTGAGCATGGAAGGATGGGTGTTCGCAAGTCTGAGTTACGGAGTTTTTCTGAGGGGGTCAGCTCACTTCAAATGAACTGACGAAGTCTACGGGCTATAATGTTCTTTCTTTGATTGCCTCTTGTAATTTGTGATAAAACAATTTATGTTTACTGGGAACTTGTTTGATTCAGTTGTATTTGAACAACTGCTAAGAAAATCAACACATGTTCCGTGATCGTCAACAATGCTCGAACAGTTTAATCGACAACAGTTGGGCATATAAAGCAGCTAAAAGCGCGAGGAAGTTCAAAGCTTCCCATTTACTTCTATAAGCGGATGTGGCAAGCGTGTGCTGCTTCCTGCTTTAACATCTTCCTGAATGATAGATGAACTGCTAGCTAGTCGTACTGATCAAATTACGTGCTTAACGAAAGATTCCGAGCAACTGATGTGTTAAAATGCTAAAAGAGACGTAACCAGAAGTAAAATCTAACGAGAAAAAGAAAGTGACAAGCAAATAAGTTGAATGGTAGAATCACCTGTGGAAATTACAACAAAGCTTCGACAACCACTGCGACCTTAAAGCGCGTTAATGGCCTCCAAGTATCGCGCATTTCTTGTAAAAAAGGCAAATGTAGAGTAGTAGCGAATCCTCACCTACGCATTATAAATGGTCTGTAGTAGAGTCTACTCATAAAAATCGATATTACCAAAAGTAACTTCTAGACCTCTTACTTAGCACTATTCTATCTTTGGATCGCGAACAAAAAAGCAGTTGATAGATTCTAAGTATTTCCGAAGCACAAGTATTTTTCAATATACAGGGTGCGGCAAAAGTCTGGGAGACTAACTTTGCAGTACTGCAATTACAAAGATACTGATGGTTTTGATTTCAATTTTATGCATGATGCTGCGGTCATCCTCTACAGAATACACTTTATTTGGCTGGAAATGGCTGCCATATGTTTTTGTAAAAATGGAAATTACCAAACTAGTACTCTTGCAAAGCGAAAAAACCAGAATTTTTGGTATTTACAATTTTTGCTGTAGCTAGAGATGCTGTCAATATTTTACAAAACTTCGATGCATACAACATAGAAGAGGCTTTGCGCTATTGTATCCTAGTTTTGCTTTTGCAAGAAGCTGTTCTTGCATGAACGGAAAATAAAAGTTTGCGAATGTCACCTACGTGCCAGTGGAAATCCGTCTTCAGAACAAATTTAAAAGCGATAGAATGCTCAACAAGCATTGGGACCAAGGCTGTACTTTTTGCATTTTTTCTTCTAAATTAGAATCTATTGAAATTCGGCCATGAGAACACTTTTATACTTTTTAAACGATATTTTAAGTTTTTATTCGCGTAATTGTAGCCAGAATTCCGGTATGCGACCTACACTTGCTTCTAATTGAAAATCCAATATTTTTATTCCTAAGCAATGCAAAAAATTCTTTTGGAAGTATATTGTAGACAAAAGTTTGCTCTATCATGCGGCGCATTTGCCAAGGTAAAAGAAGCAGTTATTGTAAAGGCGTGGGGCGAACTCCATTACGACTATCTGCGTGCCATGACGGGTGGACTTGCCAAGATTTTGTAGGGCTGCGTGGAAGCCAAAAGAGGCAGTTTTGCAATTCAAGAACTGGGCTGTATCTGCAATGGTTCGAATTATGTGTGCGCCAAATTTTTCGTTTCTAGGTACTTCCCTTCTCGTTTTGTAAGAAAAAGTACTAGGCTCCCAGACTTTTGCCTGTACAGGACGGCCTGTATAATGTAACAAACGTTTGATTTTTATTGGCTCTCTTGTGGCTCCTGCGATCTTTGAAAAGAAAAACGGATTGGGCACTGGCATTACTTACAAGGGAAGGATACTTGGTGACTGTGGCAATTTGCAGTGTGACGTATGCTAGATGCACCTTGGAACGCTGATTTCAATTTTATGCTCATTATCTGCTGTGCGACTCTCTGAACGAAATTATGCATTTTTTTCCATATTAGTTACGAGATCTAGGCAGTCAGAATCATCAGTATCTAGGTTTTATAGACTCTGATACATCGAGACAGTTTTTCTGAGCTTAACGTGCAGTTTTGATTTGAACCCTCTTTTGTGCGCGTTATTGAACATTCTAACAATATCAGTTAATGCTATCATTACAACAGTGCAACTTTGATGGCAGGAAATATTCATACCTTCTTTCGGAAATGCGCAGAGCAGATTCGAAAGCAGATATGGAATCAGCGCTTCGTTCCATCTAATGGTGCACGTTTCATTTGGAAAGGCCACGGTCAACAAGTATCCTTCTGTTAGACTCATAGTACGGAGCGAACCACTGTTTTTTCTTTATTACTCTAAGGGTACCGTAGGAATATTAAACGGTGTTTTAAGGCATTGAACGCCTTAATGGGCCTCAAAGAGGCAATCGAACAGCCTAACAACTTTTACACCAGCGTAATCAGAGCTGCTGACGCTAAATATGAATTTTGAGATTTACCGTAGTGATTTCTTCGTTCGCCACGTTAACCGTAACAGCTGTTCATACAGTGCTGCTTAATAATGTGACCACACAATTTGAAATGCCTTCAAACAAGAAGAGCGATCGGTGGTTCGCTTCATAGTGTAAATCTTATGTAAGTTGAAGCTTCACAGTATGGTGTTTCAAGAGCACCAAAGAGGAACCCGTACAGTTCTCAAGGGATAGATTCCGGAAATCTAACAATAAGTTCATTAACAAGCACAATACTAATTCTCAAAAAGCCCAATTCTGAGACATAATGTCATTTCAACACTAACATAGGAGACACAATAGAAACACGATTGCTGTATTGCGTGCACACAATTTCAACTTCCTAAAACACAATCTTATGCACTAAAAGGTGAACAATCGGTTTGCTTACATCGCTTCAGCAATATCGAGCCACCAGCAGTGACCCTTCACGACTATGACCGGAGAAAAAGTACAATATATTATTAAGAAAATTACGTAGTGAAAGGAGTCGTTAAAGTTTATCTGTTTCAATTTGCTCCCGCGCGACCTGGGAGCACTCTGAGGTTGCGCGGGACCAAGCAAAGCCATAATCTTCCTCTTTCTTCACGTAACTTTTCGAATTTTTGCACATAAATCTATTCTTCAGATCGAGCTCTAGCTATGAGTACTTTTCTCAACCCTCTGGCTTGATATGACCTTTGATGGCATAAAAACCGCCCTCTTTTTCGCCTTTTGCTATTTTATCTTTCAAATGCAGCCTCGTGCTGCGCCCTGATTTCTAGGCTGAATGAGTAGTTTATACAGGGTGATGTACAGTTGTTTTCAATGCATAATGTTTTTCTACTGCATGCATTTCATCTTTATCATGACTTGGAATGGTGAGGCGCCGCATCATTCCGTGCTTGCGCCACGTTGCGGACGCTTGTTTGGCGTGGCGTGGCTAAGGGGTGGTCACAGAAACAACGCAAGAAAGTCTGCTCCACGTTTCTTTTCTCGCCACGCCACGCCAAACGATGGGTCCGCAACGTGGCGCAGGCTCGAAGCGAGGCGGCGCCGCAGCAATCCACGTCATGTTGAGGCTAGGAATGCATACGGTAGTGAAGACCAATAATGTATTGAAAGAAACTGTACTACTAAGGCTTTGGCCATACTTTGCCCGTGTTACCGGTGTTGAAAGTGTTGCCAGTGTTGAAAGTGTTGAAAGTGTTGCCGGTGTTGAAAGTGTTGAAGGTGTTGCCGGTGTTGAAAGTGTTGAATGTGGGAATCATCAGTCTTGCAATTTCATTCTTCCTCGAACGATCTCACCGGCTGGTGAGTTCGTCTGGAATGGAAATGGGAAATGAGAAATGAGACTGAAATGAAAAAGGAAATGCTTTCGCAAAAGCTCCTCGAACGAACTTTTTGGAAAGTGAAGGACTTGTTCTGAATAGGCAATCTCCAACACCTGAGATGTAAGGTCTGATGAGAATGCGTGTTAGGTGCCGAATCGGCGCTTCTGCGATTAGTGAGCAAAAGACCTATGGGAGGTTTTGCAGCGTTCTCAAATGTTGGAGATTGCTTCTTTTAAACAAGTCCTTCACTTTCTAAAAAGTTTGTTCGCGGAGCTTTTGCGAAAGCATTCCCTATTTCATTTCAGTCTTATTTCTCATTTCCCATTTCCATTCCAGACGAACTCACCAGCCGGTGAGATCGCTCGAGGAAGAATGAAACTGCAAGACTGATGATTCCCACATTCAACACTTTCAACACCGGCAACACTTTCAACACCGGTAACACGGGCAAAGTATGGCAAGCCTAAGAGAATAGTCCGATAAGCCTGCTTATCTTGATAGCTTGACTAATCACAGGTAGTTCATTCTGTAGTGCTGTAATTGCTATGATGGAGCTCTGCTATTTTGACGACGTTAGTTACTTACATTTAAAACTTTGAAATTGGCTGAAGGGATCTATAAAGTTTTGCATAGTGCAGAATCTTTTTGCTCACGAATTCCTTATTGGGAGAGAACACAAAGTTGTTGCGATGTTATTCGCGTCGTTTTTCCTATTAGTCAGACAGCACAGAACTTTCGATCAGCACAAGACATAAAATTGCGAGTGCTCGTTTCTCTAGTGGTGCAGGTGAGGTATCCACCACACATTACCACCGCTGCCACTAGTGTTACCGTTTTATTGAGCGATTGGCGTCGAATGATAAGATACCAAGCATTTGTACATTTTCGTAGGCCAGCCGGACAATTTGTATCAGGAACATTTGAAGATGTAATCACCACTGAGGACACCTACAGAAATGGGATTTGGGAAAATGGGAATTTTGCTATGAGATGCGCCTGGAAGCGCATCTCATAGCGTTGCATTCATCGGTGAAAGTGACTGCAGTAAGGCTTTGGCCATACTTTGCCCGTGTTGCCGATGTTTCCAGTGTTGCCAGTGTTGAAAGTGTTGAAAGTGTTGAAAGTGTTACCGGTGTTGAAAGTGTTGCCAGTGTTGAAAGTGTTGAAAGTGTTGAATGGAGATCATCAGTCTAGCAGTTTCATTCTTTCTCGAACGATCTCACCGGCTGGTGAATACGTTGGAAATGGATTTGGGGAATGAGAAATGAAATTGAAATGAGATGGGGAAAATTTTCGCATGCAAAAGATCCTCAAACAAACTTTTTGGAAAGTGGACAGCTTATCTGGAATAGGCAATCTCCAATATTTGAGAAAGCTGACGTCTGAGTAGTAATGTGTTTTAGTTCGAATCCTGCCGCGTTTGCGATTAGTGAGTAAAGGACCTAAGTGAGGTCTGCAGCGTTTTCAAATATTGGGGAATGTTTATTCCAGACAAGCCGTCCACTTTTCAAAAAGTTTGTTTGAGGATCTTTAGAATGCGAAAACATTATCCATTTCATTTCAGTTTCATTTCTCATCCCCCAATTCCATTTCCAACGTATTCACCAGCCGGTGAGATCGTTCGAGAAAGAATGAAACTGCTAGACTGATGATCTCCATTCAACACTTTCAACACCGGCAACACTTTCAACACTTTCAACACTGGCAACACTTTCAACACCGGCAACACTTTCAACACTATCAACACTGGCAACACTTTCAACACCGGTAACACTTTCAACACTTTCCACACTTTCAACACTGGCAACACTGGAAACATCGGCAACACGGGCAAAGTATGGCCAAAGCCTAAAGTATGACCAACCTTCGACCACCTGCGCTCACATGTAACTGAGTATACGAGAGAAATACTGAATGTTTGATAGAATGAATAACAGGTATCAATACAATCATGGTCTTCCTGATTATAAAACAAGCAGAGTGGTACAGTCGCTTCATTTCATATGATCATGTGTGCCATTGCACACACCCACTTTGGCGTCCTCATCCTGGATTTGCAATCGCAAAAATGCAAGAGACTTACCGATTGTTATCGATTACATCAATTTGAGGTGACTAGTAACTAAAAAGGAAAGAAAATGCTAAGAACACCTTGGAAACACTTACCCGAAGGCTTGTTTCTCCCACGAATCCAGGATGGGGACGCCAAAGGTGAACTGTGTGTGCGATGACACACATGATCATATGAAATGAAGCGACTGTAGCAGCCTAAAGCTGTATTGTCGAAAAGTTTGGGAAACAAACTGTGTTTGCGAAAAGGTAGAACGATGCTTTGAAATAGAGATTTGACAAGTTTGTTATCATCTGTTTCGCAATGCCCCCTTATTCTAAAGCTGGGAAGGGACAATGCCATTTTTCGAACACCCTGCATGAAATGATATCTTGCCGCACATTGCACAACCGCGATATTCAACTTGTTAGGCACAAAAGAGACTTGTGGGTTAGCATCATTTTTTAACGTCGTCAAGGAGAGCATCTGTCATTCACTTTGCCATCTTGAATGCAAGAGGAGGAGTGAAGTGGAGATTATGCTGGAGGTCCTTCTGTATGTATTCTTCATAGCATATTCGATTACCGCATGCGCGAGGCACCTAGTAAGCCGTTTGTTGTGCTTTTTCTCAAATTCAGACTTTGATTTAGCGAGTCGCCTTTCAAAGACCTACACGAGTTCAAGCTTCCGAAATTCCCGTTTTCGGCGATATAGGTACGATACTCACTCAGCTACAGTGCCGGCTAAAATTTGAAGTGACCCAGAAAAAACGATGTAACATCAGTTTGTCAGTGAATTCATCCAAAATTTTCATCCAAAATTTACCACGGCTATGTGTACAAGCTTGCCGTCAATATCCAGAGCGATCCTTGCTTTCATTTTGGTCCAGGAAAAAAAATCAGAATCTAGAAAGAGGTAAGATTGCGAGCTGAGGGTCTGAAGCCATGTTTATGTAAGCAATTCTGGAGTTTGTCAGCTAGTTCAAAAACGAAGGTGCTTTCTTGTAGATATCTCCTATCTTGTAAAAGCGTAGCAGCATGAGCATTGAGAGAAAATTTGAGTTTTCGCTGTGGAAAATCGCACATGGGCGTAACCTGAACTGGGATTTCTGTCTTCAAGCAGTATTCTTATGCACGAAGGAGTAGAGATGTTTGTATAGATGGGGGCGCGTGTAGCTTCGCTACAGATTTCCACGGACCTACTCAGACAATCGCTGGGGGCAGGCGGGCACCGGAAAAATAGATTGCTGATTTCTCGCACCTCGCTCGCGGATTTTTTGCAAAGCAATCAGGACTTTTCGGAAGACTGCTTGCTGAGTCAGCGGATTTTTGAGAGACCGCCTGTTGAATTTTTTTCGCTCTTGTCTTTTGCAGATATATTGCTGAATCTTTGAGGAATCGAGAACTCAGCAAGCGGTCTTCCGAAAAGTCCTGATTGCTTTCCAAAAAAAATCCGCGAGCGGGGTACGAGAGATCAGCAATCTATTTTTCCGGTGCCCGCCTGCCCCCGGCGATTGTCTGAGTAGGTATCTTGCAAACGTGATTGTTCAATTTTTTGGATATTGAGCGCACAACCTCAAAGTATCTTTTTTCTGAAATCACGGAAGAACAAGAGATGAAAGCTGTTTTGCACTATCTACTGAATGCATACCGTTAATATTCCGAGAAAGTTGAGCTTACAATTAGTGAACTATTTTGAACGATGTAACACTACCGTTAGGATGCAATATGCTTTGAGAGCAAGCCAAATCGCGACTCTGCGGACATCCATGACTATAATGTACAGATTTCTTTTTGTTCAAAGAATGCTTCTACTTCACGAGCTTACAAGAACAGCGTAAAAGAGGAAGGCATAAAAAACGAGAGAATGGTCTGAACTCAAATCAGGCATCGAACAAGCGGTGAATCATTGCATTCGCTTTGAAACGCTAATCTCATATATACGGTGTCCCACTTTGGATCAGACCAGAATCGGAGGATGCATCCTTTTGTCTGCATGAAACTGGAAAACTTCTTGACATAATGTTAAGCAGTGTGATTTGCACACGATGTCAAAATTTGGACTCGATCTGTGTTAAACAGAGTAAGATATAGCAAAATGTCACAGTGGCTGCAAACTTTTGGCCAGCACTGTATAATTACATTACGCGATTGTGAGGTGCCATACTGAGAAAACTAATAATCGGAAAAGAGAGTAAGATGACATGAATGAGTTCTGTAATACATTACATCGACCTAATGTATATAATTTTGCATGCGACTGCAAATTATGTGACAAATTTTTGTCGTCCCCCAAAGGACAACATATTAAGGCTGAGACTGCTGTTGAAGACGAACTGCAAAAGCGGTTGAGGTAACGCAATATAGTCTTTCGAATGCCGTATGCCACTGTCAAGTTTTAGTCAACTGGATAATGTAACAACCGCAAATAGGTTGTTCTCTTTTACGACTTCCCAATGCTCAACAGGTACGCAAAGCTGTATCTGCAGTCATAAACTTATATACTTGCTTTAAAGCATCTGAAATATGCACTTTGTTGTCGCCTAAAGAAAAGTCTTTCAAAGGTATGTCCTATTTTATAGGAAATTCAAGTAAGTGAGGAAGTGTATTTGTTGAAGACCAAAACCATAGCACATGTTCTGTCCAAGTTAGAGAAAATGGAGATTGCCAGAGAATGATGCAGAAAATTCATATTAGCAGGCCCAAACAGTGGACAGAGGTGATTTATGTTACTCACAAGTCGCAAAAGAAAGGGTAATCCTCTACGCTTCAACAAAAGTGGTGCTGCTAAAAATTGGGGTGGTCATTCCCACAAAGAAGATTTTGAACATAGCCTCCAACTTCAACAACTAGTGAGTACGCAACAGCAGCAATTTTTGTGGTCTGCCAGGACTACCCGTCCAAACAATACAAAGACTGCTTTACGCTTTTACCTCCCTCCGCGCAAAACACTTCTATCCCATTCTCTTCCGGCTAGAACCATCGTTCTCAGAATACTAAATGTTATGTACCCTCAATGTAAACACAACAAACCTTCTAATTTAGCAAAAAGTGAACGGAGGAAAACTTGGCTTGCGAGCATGCACTCCAACGAGAAAGGTAGATATGATAGCATGTGTCAGTCACGTATTAACACGTTGACGACAGTGCCGCGCAATGGTGCGCGACAGGCGGTCTGTCCCCGTGGACGATGTCGCGCAATGGTGAGCGACACCCTAAATCCCAATTCTAATGTGCAAATGGTACCAATTTGTGTTCACATAATCAATTTAGGCTCAGAAGTTTTCATGTTGGCCCCGCCCCTCCTTTGACAAACTCCGCCCACTCCATTGCCCTTTACAAATAACTTTTTTCGTTCTCAAATCGCATAGAAAAGCTCGTAGATGACTGCGGAACCTTAAATAATCTTAATTTTGACCCCGCCCCTCATTATGCAAGCCCCGCCCCCTGGGTGGCAAGCTCCGCCCACTTTTCAAAATTGCTGGAATTTGCACGAATTCATTGATTTTGAGCAATTTCCAGCATTTTCGAAAAGTGGGCGGAGCTTGCCAAAAGTGGGTGAAGCAACCCCGCCCACTTGCATTTCTGTACCTCACACATACATGCATACATGCATACATGCAGCCGGTTGTGAAAATGCCCGGAAGCGATTTGTCCACAGGGATAGACGTCAAAAAATAGCTCGTCGTCAACGTGTTAAGATTCGCCATGAGCTTCGCTGTTACGTTACCGTTGATAACAATCCTTTACTGTTCCAGTCCACAATGCTGACTAAATCAGCGAGTTCTCGGAAGAAAAGCTGCAGCAACCTCAACGAACAAGGTGGTAGCGGTGACTCCATTCTTGGTAGGTTTTGACTTCTGTGTCAGCAGAAGCACTCTTTTCTCAAGAAAAAAGCCTAATTTTGTTAATTGCGCTTTGCCACATTTATGCATAGCTACCTAAAATCCCTTTTATTTCGCGACATCTATAGCAGGCTGCACATAGCGCAGACATCTTAAATTGTTATGACGTTTGCAAATGCTGAAGCGGTTACTATTATTCAGCCCATCATGTGTAGTGGTGGCGCTAATTCCTACTCTGCTACCAACCTCCCTTTCTCAGAACTGAAAAAAGTCTAAGAAAGAATATCGAGCAAAAAAATTTATTTTCAGTATCTCACGATGACTCTGCTCCCACGTGGTAAGCTACACTTTTGTATGTTCACAAACTAGATTATTAATCGACTACAAACTTCCATAAGTGAAATCACTAAATTTTAACACCTCAATATTATATTCGCTTGCAAAAGAAATTACAAAATCAGAGCAGTTGGGAAGAAAGGACGAAAGGCAAAGCCTTTCGTCCTTTCTTCCCAACTGTGTGATTTTGTAATTTAACTGTGTGATTTAAAGTGCGCAAGCCTAGAAACACTGGAGTTGTCCTACTCATCAACGATCTCTAAAATATTGAGATTGACTACTGGATAGCATCACTTCATTTACCTTAAGATGTTAGTGAGCCCACAAACGGTTAACCAAATCTGCTTATCAACAATGTACTTTCATTTTCTCATGCCTTATCATCTGTCCTTAGTGAGGTTTGCACAGGTATGACCTGCTCACCCTTCATATCTTAAGCTCCTTTGGACACATTTATCTCAGAAATCTGAGACGTGCTAACAAGGGCAAAATGCAGCTAGAAAAACTGTTTTATCATTCGTTTCCGAGCTAAGGTTTATCAGCTTGTGCGGTAGCAATCTTTGATAGCGAGAAAACTCAAAAAGAGTGTTATGGACTAACGCTCTGAAACTGTCAATTTCAAGTTTCTACAATGCTAAGCTAAGTGATAGCTGAGATAGAAAGATATCTACCTTTTGATTCAACTGCCTTGGCGGCTGGAAGGCGGGGCTCCGCAGACTAAAGGCTAGATAATGATCAGAGAGCATGCGCGCGACAAAGACGCAGACAGCGTCGCGGGCGCGAGCGGACCTGAAGTCCATAGGTGCGATGGGGGGGGGGGGGGGCAGGGTCCCTCCAGGTGAACGGGGTTTCGGCTATTTGCGATCTAGAAAAGTGAAGAGGATAACTGACCTTGAGATGAATGCTAACATAAGCTTACACGCCGAGTGGGACTGGGATATGCAAAGAGAGAAAATGAGTGGTACGGGGCAGTGGCGGTCCCAGGTTCGGACTGGGGGTAGGGCGGCAAAAAATTTTTCCAAATGAAGGTGCATGGCGTTAGCCACGCACTCCGAAAAAGTTTTTAGGGTGCTTCTCAAAATTTTTACGGCTCCCTAACCCCTAAAATCTGGACATCCCGAAAAAATTTTTTTTACAAGCTCAGGGACTCGAGCCGTGCGGGAGGTCAGCAACGGCCTTACAAATTGGTGTGTGCGATTGTATGGTCGTCAAGGGCCGGTGGTAAGGTTAGCGTGGGGCGCACGCACGGTTTCGAATGCTTGCCGCTTGCGCGGGGAAGATCGGTCGCTCGCTTGCTGTTGGGGTATTTTCGAGTGGGATATCTTTACCATTTTTCATGGATATGTTAATCCAGCTCACATTCTGGGAACATGGATGATGCCTGCAGCATTGCCCAGATCTTTTGGGGGAAGCCCACACCATGACTCTGATAGATGCAGCCTTACACAGGTTCATTTCAGCTTTGCTGGTGAAGTAGATGTCGATAATAGGACATGTCAGTGCTTTGGGCAGCGTAAGCACTGCGTCGTATCTCACGCAGGTACTTCACGCTCACAATGTGTGGAAATTGTGAGAAGAAGATATAGGTCTCTGTTGGCCGCTTGCACGGCAACTGGTACTGTCGGCCGATAAGACGGACACATTGCCGGCCGCTCGCTCGAGCAAATGTATTGCCGGCCGTTTGCACGGTAACATTGTCTGCCGCTTGGACGGCGCTTCGGTTGTTTGCCGCACGCACGGAAGCTTTAGGCTCATGTCGACCGGTTGTACGCTAGCCCTTGTAGGAGGACCGTCCGCACGGCGCGAATCCCTGAGAGGGTAATTTGAATTTTTAAATAATTTTAAAAATTATTTATATTATTTACAAGAATAAACAAGTCACTTACACATTTTTATAACCCAAGTAAATTTTAAAAATTTCGCGACCCATTCTCGGAGGGGGGGAGGCTCCCCCCCCCCCTCCTCCCTCGGTCCGCCACTGGTACAGGGGTAACATCATGAATTTCTCAATGCTTTGGTTTTGGAAGGTCATCGGACAGAGACTTTTTTGATTCAAAATAGCTTTTTGTCAATCGACATACCATTCGGATGCTTAGAACATGTAGAATCAACGTAGACTGTCTCTTTTTTTTTTCAGCTCTCCTGTGAATTCAGATTTAAAAAAAATCATATCCAGCTTCAGCATCGGCTGATTTCATGCATTCATTTTGAGCTCCATTTCCAAGAGAAAGAGGAAAGCTAATAAAGAAGAAACGGTCTACGTTTACTGGCAAGGTCTTGCTCTGTAATATAGTTAGACAATAAGGCATCCTCATTCATTCTTCATGCAGGAATTCTTCGGCAAAAACGCACATGTTTTTTTTTATCTAAGCCATGCATCTCTGAGGAGATGGGAGCTAGAGAAAAAAAGACGGTCTATGTCAAATCCCCATTTCGTGAGCTTTCTAACGGTATATAAATTGTTGAGTGAAAAAACTTGTGGCTTTTAAAAAATGAGGTGGAGTTATCTACTATTGGCTTGCTCCACCCCTCTCGCGTAATGGCTTGGCTTTTATGGGTCACCGGAGCATTACTTTTTTGGACTGTGAAAGCTTTATGCAACAAAACTTTGTATACCATTCTACAGCTAAGCACACGAGAAATCGACATAGACCTTCTCTTTTTCCTAGCCTTCCTGTGAAGCTATCTAGCTACAATATCAGCCAACACTGGGTAATTATTTGATGCTTCATCTCTGAAATCATGATGGTCTTTTTCGAAGTTTTAGATATGATTCGAAAGCTTGAGAAACGAATAATCCAACAGCTCTTTCATTTGTTATTATTCTCTCTGTGTAGTGAAAGGAGACATGATGCGATTTTTGCCAGTAAACATGCATTCATCATTGGCCAGTCCAGATTTTCTACTTTTGCTCAACTCTTTCTTGCGACAAGTGTCATTGGTACAATGTTAATTATTTAGGGAATCAGACATCCTTTCAATTTTTGATTATGATCCGTCATCAACGCCAATTTGAGTGCGACTGGGGGTCTTAAAGGCACCGTCCACCCAGATTCTCGACTTCCAGGTTTTCGTCGTTTCAGGGCCTTCTCATGTCCTTGATTCCGACCCCGACAATCCCCGTTCCGGAGAACCCACAGGCCGGCTTTCCGGAATGGTGATTGGATGGGCGCGCACAAGTGGGCGGGCATGGGTGGGGTCCTCGTGCATCTTCGCTATTCCAAAGCGATTTTCTCGCTTCCGAAGCGGCAATTTGCGCCGCGACTTGGGCATTGGATTGATAGGGAGCCCTACTATTACATGCTGCCAAAAGCTCAACACTCTCAACTTAGGGTGGACGGTGCCTCTAAGCGGTCTCAACAGCGTTTATTTAAATCGCTGTTGCTTCGATGCTCTCTTGCAGTCTTAATGTCTGAGGAGAAGAGCGCTGGATTTCCTTTTCAAACAAAAAGTGCCATTGTAATAGCTGTTTTTTCTTCTGCCGTTATGTCTTGATTCTAATCTCAAACTCAACGGAAGAGGGACCACATCCAGCCCTAAAGTGAAGGGGGTAGAGAAATTTCTCCACCTATGGCATGATTGAGTCACAAAACCCCGCCTTCTAGCCGCCAAGTCAGTTGAATCAAAGATTACAACTCCGGTTGGACGTTGACTACTATGGAGTAAACATCTCTCTCTCTCCTTGCCTCTCTCTGTAAGAATGCGTCTATAAAGCGAAATCTTTTATCTTTTCTCTCTGGTTCAATACTTTTTACAGGCATACCTGCAGTTTCGACAGCCAAGTCTCAAGTTCACAATTCGCACGGCGTTCTTCACCGGTACTCGACCAATATCTTTATTATGTGTGTACATGAAAGATTCATTACAAGGATGGTGTGAGAAGCTATTGCTCACTATATAGTTGCAAAAACGAGAACCACACTAGAAAAGGAGTTCCCTCACCTCCATATGCGTCATCAAGCATTCGTGTAGGTTATTATTTCTTCTCTCAGATTTTGGTAGATTTAGGTTTAGGCCGTCCGCGCAAGGCTCGGAGACTCGCAAAGTGTGTGCCGTGCGTCACTCCTCCATTCTCGTGCGCTTCCGCTCAGGGCTCGGCACAAGCTGCACCAGGGAAATTTTAAAACGAAGTCCCTTTTGATCTTGAAAATTTTATACGATGTCCGCTTTGACCTATTTTGAAGACCCGTCATAATTATTTAGATTCTATACAGGTATGTTATAGGGTTTCCACGCATGCTGATTTCATGGAATAACTTTTCATGAGCTTTCTGAGCTTTTTGAGTGGATGAATCACGCGTGAAAAGCAGTACAAAGGTAGATTTTTCGACTGCGGAGCAGATCAAAAAATTTTCAGATGCCTGTAAAACGCCGAAAATAACACATCATGAAATCGTTTTTTCTCTGTATGTAAACGTTTACAGTGTAGATACATTCTATGCAAAAAAGTATGAAAACTTATGTGAGCAAAGTGTCGGTGCCAGTTCAGCTGGCACCCAACTAATTCAGAAAAAAATTCAGCACACCTTTCAGTCACATAAGTATTCATAAATATTTGGGCCATAGTTCGGGTCCCTCCAAGCGCATGCACACAACAAATTTGGTGTCATACTATTGCGTTTTGGCTGGAAAGTTTTGTTTGTTTGATGTACGGCATGCCGGCGGCATTCTTACGGCTGTCCTCCGCCCCGAACCCCAGAAAAGACGATATCCCTTTGCTTTCCGCCCCAAAAAACGATATCCAGCTTGACCCGGTGCCAGATGTGCCGAGCCCTGCTCCCGCTGCTTGCTTTCTCTGCGCTTCTTTCAGTCATAAACTATCTTCGGAACGTGACAGCGTTGCTCTTCACGCACGGCGCGGACGGCCTATCAAACCCTTTAGTATACTCTAGCCCAAACTCCACCTGCCAATTCATGCGGTAAGTCCTAAAAAATGCGCTTCAAAACTCCACCCCCGCCCACTTCCATTGAGAGGGCCACAGTGTGCTTGAGTGGGAGGGGGGGGGGGTCTACTTTTTAAAGCCACCAACAGAGAAGGGTCCATTTTGCCGACCCACTTCCTCTAAGGTCTGTGTGAGAATAAATGTAGCCTGATTACTACAGCGGGAATTACAGTACATTTGATCGGTTGCGATTATCTCAATTTTCCATAAATGTCAAATTATGACGAGCATACCGTTGAGTGTACGCTTATGCGTACTTACTCTTCCCGCTTATTTCGAAAATACAGCTTGAAGAGCACGAAAATGTCGAAAAAGGCTATTCCACAAGCCCTTGCTTTTGAATTTGGACGCCTGCGCCAATTTTAAGACGGAGAGTCGTTGTGAGACCCCACTTCTTCACCGTTTGCGATACACTCTAGCTCATCGATCCAGGGCGTTTACCCAAAGCATTCCATCGCCACTTCTGAAGCAGTGCCTAAAGACAGCGTCCCAAATCTGGGCCCATGGGGTTTGCGCCTGGAAACTATGAGGTGCCCTAAGTAAGGCACTGCCCAAGCAGGAGCGCAAATGATTTCTTCACGGCTGAGAGATTCGTTCCCAAACCCCTCTGCTCCTGCGCCGTGACCGTAAGCCAGAAATGACTTCGCTCACTTTAACACTACGTTCGCGCTCTGACCCGCCCCAGTCTCTTGCGTGCTACAGTCACGGCGCAGGCGCGGAGTGTTTGGGGACGGATATCTCAGCCGTATGTAAATCATTTGCGCTGCCGTGCCTTAGTTATGACCCAGTGTCCAGGCTAAAAACCCTTGCCCCCCGACTTGCCTTGATACTGCCTCTAAAGGCAGTGTTTAGGCACATCTGGGCGCATGGGTTTTTCGCCTGGAAATTGATGAGGGGTCCTGATGAGGCACTGCCCAAGGTGCAGCGCAAATTGCTCATTCACTGCTGAGAAATCCGTCCTCAAAAACCTCGCGCCTGCGCCGTGACCGTAACCCGAAAACGACTTGCTCACTTTAACACTACGTTCGCGTCAGAACTAATCCTAAGTATTACGGTCACGGCGCAGGCGCGGAGCGTTTGGGGATGGATTTCTCAGCTGTAAATGAATCATTTGCGCTGCGTTTTGGGCAGTGCTTCAGCTAGAACGTCCTCATCAGTTTCCAGGCAAAAAACCCATATGCCCAGATTTGTCTGGACACTGCCTTTAAGTCCACCCACTTCTGAGTCTGTAGAAAGCATTTCGTGAGTCTGATGCGAAGTTCCAAAAGGAAAGTAGCTCTTGGAGCACCTTTTGGAAGCTTTATGGACAGCCTTATCAACAGTCCACTCTAAATCGAGATCATCATAAAAGGTTGTCAAAATTAGAATAGAAACCATTTTCAAGCCAAAAATGTATTTTATATGGGCAGTGATAAAATCCTCAGATTTAGAAACTTTCTTCGAGCAAATGTTGTGTTCATATTAGAAAACCGAGCAGATATTTGTGACAGTACCTTTCAGTATACAACTTCTTCGGTACCAGTCAGCTCGATGATATCCGCTGAAGACTCGCTAGGAGGAAATGTCGGAATAATTTTTGAAAGAGGAGATGCACAAGTATGCGGGATCTTTTACATATACTTCATGCTGTTAGGGTGGAAGCTAAATTTTGCAACTGCTTTCATAACTTTACTCTCTTTGAATGTGGAACGCTCAAACTTAGGCAATTTCTAGATAGAGGGTAGTATGTGCCACAATTTTGCACAAACTGTTTGAATTTAAAACACGAATTAGAAAAACTCTAGGCATTTTTCAAAACTAGTGAGAGAATTTTTGGGGTTATAAGCCAAAACGAAGCCTTCAGCAGCCTAGACCATGCGTAATAATCCGGAATCATGCATTATTTGTTGCTAGGGATTGACTCATTTGGCTCAGCAGAAAAGAAATAAAATTTAGGGCCATTTCGGGATTTGGCGCCCTCACAAATTCGAAAGAGTCGCTGTACGCAAGGCTGCTGGGGACAATCGTCAACGACTAAGGAGTTAGAACGTCAAAATTTGCTGAGACTTCTCATAGTACTGTTATTTGACCTGCTAAACACAAATATCATATTCATTTGTTAAATTAACGCTTCTTTCCTTGTTTACGCCGGCGCTAGCGTGGCCTCGGTACTCTGGCGGGAGCCTTAGTGTGAGACCGTGTACCGTAAGCTTACAAAACTCTCCTAGGAAAGCCCTTATCGCACTTCTATCGTTTTCATGATCAGCAATCAGATAACCCCCCCCCCCTCGCGTTTCAGCCAAATGACAAATTTATAATTTTTCTTGTTGTACCATATGCCTACCGTAACCCTCCCTGCGACCTCAGAATTTGGCAGAACAGCAGCTGCGCTTGTAGCTTACGTCATAGCCTACAAATGGCAGAATCTAACTGCGCCACGTTGAGAGAGAGGAAAGTTATTGAATGAGTTGCAAAACCTAGTTTCCAATCTAATAAATTTTTTTGCAAGGTTAAAATCTCACTGAGTGCTTCCATGAACGGAGATAACCTGCATGCAATGGGCATCGATGCGGTCTGACGCGGTGGCTACTTATCTCAATATGCAGTATTTTTTGCTCTTTAACAAACCATGGATTCCTTTTAGCGTTTAATAAAACAGATTTTATTCCAAGTTGTTTAAAGCTCATCACAACAATATGATAGAATTGCCAGACACGCTTCCATTACCGTTCATGTAGTGTCTGTCAACCAAGGTACATAGTTAGTACTTTGCATGGTACTTCATTCTCTTGGCGTTTAGCAAGTCCAGACTCCAAGCGATTTCGACAAGGAAACCTGTCAAGCTGTTCTCAACATAGCATGGACTTCTGTAGCCTTTTATCCCAACCTCATCAGTAATGTACCCTAACTCAGCAACATCTCTCAATAAGCATATCATCAACTTACAGTTCAACAGAAATAGGATATTTTCGACTTTTAGTCGTTACACTATCTATTTTTATCTATTTTATTTATTTATTTATTTATTTATTTATTTATTTACTTATTTACTCTCAACGGTTTACATATATAGAAGCACCGTGATGATTCTGTTTATAGCTTCAGTTGTTCAGTAATGGGACTGCATATAAGTAACCAAGTCTTTTCCAGACGAGTGTCCTTTAATTCTTTTTGCCAGTAAGGATTGGCTTTAGAGTTTATACAGTGGATTTGAATGTCATCTTCCCATCGCCTTCTGGGCCTGCCGTCACCAAAACATCTGCTAGTGCTCAGATAATCGCTGGGGGCAGGCGGCCATGCGATTTATGGGCGGGCGGGCACCGGAAAATGGTTTGCTGATTTCTTGCGGTCCACTTGCAGATATATGCAAGGATTTTAGCGAAATTTGACGAATGCTTGAAGAACGATCGCGGTTTCCTTATAGATTAGCTGCGGCGCAGTGGTCGCATTCTCGCGGACTTTCCGCGAGAATGTGCAAAATTTTCGAGGGCCGCACGGTCCTTTGTGGAGGACCGCGCAGCCCCCGGGTACTTTCCGCTAGAGAAAGTACCTCAAACTTGAGTAATTAAACCAACAGTGACACCTCCGCCACACAGAGTCTTACCTGTGCTCGACGTAAGCCTGAAACTACGTAAAAAGAGTCCGAGCGCCTGCTGAAAGTTCGGCCAGCGTTTGCTGAAAGAGATTATTTGACGAGCGCCTGCAGAAAATTCGGTGTTGCTGTCCGCTGGCAGAAAATTAGACAGTACAGGAAGCACCGCTCGCTGAAGGTTTGGCCACTCCCAAAAATTCTGCTGACCGCCTGCAGAAAAGCGCGAGTTTGCAGACCGCCTGCTCCCGGCGATTATCTGAGTGCCTGGTATCCGATTCGTCAAAGTTCCTCTCCACCTTCCTCCCTCTTGATTCATTAGAATCTTTCTTGCGAATCGCCACTTTCTTCTTCGTGCAGTTGCGACAACGTCTTTGAGCTTAGTAATGAAATGAATCCAAGCCGACGATTTGCGGTCTTTCAAGCGAAATCCAATCCATCGATCGAAAAGCATCGATCTTTTCATCGCTCTTTGATATCGGAGGAGTATCATCATCGTACTTTTTGTTGTAGCCCAGGTTTCGCAGCCATATGTAAGAGTCGGGAGAATTACAGTGTTAAAGTAACGACGTTTCAGGTAAACGGCCACATTTTTGTTTGTGAGAAACATTCGTGCTTTGCCGAAGACATTCCATGCCATATAAATGCGTCTTGTCACCTCTTTGTCATGATTACGCGGGCACTGTAGTAGTTTGCCGAGATAAACGTAGGAATATACGCGTTCAATGACACTGCCGTTTAGTCTGCTGGTCGAATTCGTCCAAATGTTTCCTCTATCTTCACCTAACCATTTAGGCTTGTTTCCGTTGATTTTATTTCCAATGTGCTCGCAGGCATCAAAGAATTTTTTTGCCATTGATTGAAGTCCTGCTGGAGAGTGATCTATAAGCACAATATCGTCCGCAAACGCAGATAGCGAAGTCGTCTTCCACCGACTTCATATCCATCTCCATCTCTCCATTGAATTGATTCAATTGCAAACTGAAGACACGTGATGAAAATAATTGGTGAGAGAGCGTCTCCTTGTCGTACTCCTCTCTGTATTTTGAACGGAGTACTGTTGTTGTCAACCTGAGCGAAGCAGCTGCTGCTCGGTACAGGAGTCGGATCATCGAAATCGTGTCAACATCAACGTCAAAATATGCAAGAGCTTCCCAAATTGCATTGAAGTCAATCGTGTCAAACGCTTTCTGAAAGTCGAGGAAGAGGAGTGCGACTGGTAAATGATATTCGTGTGTTTTCTCAATCAGTTGGTTTATGGCTTGCAAGTGATCAGTGGTCGAGAAGTTTCGTCGGAACCCAGCTTGTTCAACTGATAAACGTTTGCATACTTTTTCTTTCACTCGCCAGGCCAAGGCCCTTATCAATGTAAATTGTTGGTAGAAGCGAAATTGGACGGTAGTCCTTGATGTCATAACGATCACCTTTTTGTAAAGGAATATCATCGAAGCATGTGCTAAGTCATCGGGAATGTTTTCATCTTCAAATAATCGATTTATGACGTTTGCGACTTGAGGTGCGATGACTTCTGCGCCGTATCTAGCAGCTTTGGATCGAATTCCGTCAATGCCTGGAACAGTGTTACCAGGACTCTCAAGGCAGCTTTTCTTAGTTCTTCCGGCAGTGATTAAATTGATCTTAGGCCTATGAATTCGAAACTCTGACGGAGCTTTGCTTCTCCTGAAACCTCAGCAAAAAAGGCACGTGCATGATTCAGCGTCTGTGGAGCTGGTAGTCATTATACCGTCTGGTCGGCGCAATTGGCTAATAAGTTGATGTTGACGGATAAGTTCAAGACGACCACGTTTTATGCGATTGCATCTAATGGCAAGCTCCAAAACCAGACGGTGATGTTGGTTGAGATCTCTTTTACGGACCAACGAGCAGCTTTGCAAATTGTTGCGTATTGAATTTGAGCATTGGAGGATTTTGTGGATTTTAGTTCAAACTTCAGCTCACGTCTTAGACGGAGGAGAAACCGGGTTCGTTCGGATGTCCGTTCCAATGGTTTCCACCGTAATTCTGCGCAAGCGGCTGCTTCTTTAAGAAAGATGAGCATCTTTCTCCAAGAGTTAACCGGATCATTCAGTACTGTATTCGAAGACGAAATTTCAGCGATAAAACTGTGGCTTCTAAGACCACAGTTTGCAGGTCTTCTGAAGCGGGATTCCTGAGGTGGACAAAGAAGGAGTAGTGCTTTGTCTTCAGTGCAAAAACGGATAGTCAATTAACCTATGAAACAAAGTTAACCATGTTGGAATTTGACCATTTCATTTAGGTAACCTAGTATCTTGACTCTTCAGAATTCGCTCACACTTTGTCTACAGGGGTTAATTGACATGCTAATTATGGGTATGATACAAATATCATGTTATCATTATTATCAGATTACCTAACTACGAACCCCTCCCCTTCTGACTCCTCAATACGACCCCCCAGGTGTGGCGTGCCGCACCCCACACTTGACCCTGATAATAACTAATGTAGAGGTGCTCAACAGGTTCATTGCTGGAAGTGATCATCGACTAATTCGAGCTGACGTAAATGTACATACCAAATTACACTTCAGGGTCCGCTCTCATGAACTGCCACCTGATTACTGTGAACTGAAAACAGCCTTACTTATTGACCTGCAAACTGTGGAATTAGAAGCCAACCAAAATCTCATTTCTCCCATTTTTCGAATTTGATCGCTGTGCTTTCATTAAATATTACTCAGAGCTAAGAAGACGAATCAGGCTCCAAACAGTCCTATGGAATCTACAAGGTTTAGGCTATCGATTCATATAAATACTGTCCGCTAAAAATGTTTTTTTTGATATAGTTAATGGGGTGCGGCACACCCCCTTAAAAGCTGCGGCTGCCGCAGCTTTTAAGGGGGTGTGCCGCACCCCCTTAACTTGCCTTCGAAATCCAGAAAGCGGTCCATTGCCGGTATGAGCATTGAGCACATAGCTTCTTCTTGCTACATTGGAAATTTGGAGCCGAACGCCCCACCTATAAGAAAATTATGGCCCGTTCAATATGCCCATTCAGATCAAAATCAGCCGTCAAATTACGTGTGATTGTAAAGTGCAGTCACAGAAAATCGGGCGTACAGCTCTCAGAAATCTGAAAACTTTCTAGAAAAAGCTGGTGTCCTCCAGAATGTCACACTTTGAGGTCCAGAGGTTAAGAGGAGGAGGAAGAGGTCGTTTGAGGGCTTTCATGGAAGGGAGGGGGGTTGTCCTCGAAAGACTTGTGCCTGATCTCTTTCTCAGCTTTGGTAATGCTATCTTAGGTATATAGTTTAGGGGGGGGGTCTTATTAAGACAGTAATCAGGGGGGGGGGGGAGGTTGTAACCAGGGATCGTGTCCCTTGCTTGACCCTGGTTATTATTCTTTTGTGACGCGTCAGCACATAATCAATCTCTTCTAGTACTTGACCATCTGGGGATCGTCATGTCCATCTTCGCCTGTAAGGCTTTTGAAAGAATGTATATAGAATTGCTCCGACTCAGCGAACTCAGCCAATGTCTGTACTTTGTTGTTTCGTGTGCCTAAACATTTATCGCTCATATAATCCGTCTGTGATCCTTCTTTTCCGACACATGCATCAAAGTCTCCATTAAAATATCGTACGCATAGCTTTTTTAAGAGATGTGTTTTAATTCGTCCACAAATTGTTCGTATTCCTTTCCTGCCACGGAGCGTAAGCCATGGTAACTCTCATTGACTGCCGCCTAGAAGGAAGTGAGTCTGGATAATACGATCAGAAAGGAAGCTAACTCCTGCAGTATCGGTGGAGTCGCTCTTCAACTAGTATTCCTACTCCTCTTCGAGTGACTTCTTCATTCCTCTTCCCGCTATTATAAAAATATTGTTGTGAAGAGCTGCGTTGTGCAGAGATGACACCACAGCGGCGCGTTTCAGATAGCCCTAATATGTCAGATTTTATGTGGCTCAGTTCTTCTTTAAGTGCCGTTAGCCTTTCCTCTGAAGACAAAGAACGTATATTATAAAAACTTACTCTAATCTATTCTTGGCGCCGCAGAGCCCTCCTTTCTTAATTTCTCGTGCAGTCACCGGTGGACCAGCCATGGTTTCTTCCATTCTTCTCTCCTATCCGTGGTTGGTGGAGGTCAGAGGAAGGAATAAGCCGACCGTCTGCGGGTAGGGTGAGGACAGAAGTGATGTACAATATCTATTACCTTTTCTCTTTGAGCAACCTTATGACAATGAACGATGTATACTGCGGGTTATGCGTAAACTTTTGTTTCTGAAATATGAGGTAGCTGCAACTTTACGCCCACAGAAACTGGACATTATGTCAGTTACAATATTCGGGATTTATTTTTCTCATGCCCCCGATTTCTCAGAAGAACTGGGGTTCCTGAAAACTAAAGAGAGATTTGAAAAATAAGTGCAGCATTGAGCTCACCGTTTCTCATTAAGGGTCGTTCAGACCGCGCCGGAACTCGCCCAAACCCGCCCGAATACGTCCAAACGCCCAAACCCGCCCAAATACGTCCGAACCCGCCTGAACTGCCAATGCGCAGCAGGTTGCATGCAAATTGGCATATTGAAGCACGCGTGGAATACTGCGCGCGTAGTGCATATATCTTAGTCACAAGTAGCCTGACGTTAATACCGATCTTTTTTTGTAACTACTCCAGTATTAGAAGGATCAATCTCACGCGTGGTACAATATGCCAATTTGCATGCAACCTGCTGCGCATCGGCAGTTCAGGCGGGTTCGGACGTATTTGGGCAGGTTTGGGCGTTTGGACGTATTCGGGCGGGTTTGGGCGGGTTCCGGCGCGGTTTGAACGATCCCTTAGGGTGCCTTCATACCGCGCCCGCAGCCGCCGCTAGCAGCCCGCAGCAGCCGCCAGCAGCCCGTAGCAGCCGCCAGCAGCCGGTAGCAGCCGCCAGCAGCCCGTAGCAGCCCGTAGCCGCCGTTGACCGCTTACCATACGCAAAATCATCAGATTCTTACCAATTCGATGCACCCGCCTTTGCTTTCGATCTTCCACGCTTTTTTCTCCCTGTTGTATGTACGTCGACCTCAAAAATTAGACATTGTTACTGCTACTGCTATACTCAGATAATCGCCAGGGGCAGGCGGCCATGCGATTTATGGGCGGGCGGGCACCGGAAAAATAGTTCGCTGTTTCTTGCGCTCCGCTTGCAGATATTTGGAAGAATTTTAGCGAAATTTTAGACGAATGCTTGGAGAAGAAACGTGGTTTCCTTGTAGATTAGCTGCGGCGCAGTAGCCGCATTCTCGCGGACTTTCCGCGAGAATATGCAAAATTTTCGGGGGCCGCACGGTCCTTTGTGGAGGACCGCGCAGCCCCCAGGTACTTTCCGCTGAGAGAAAGTACCCCAAACTTGAGTAATTAAACCATCGATGACACCTCTGCCATGTGGAGTCTCACCTTTGCTCGGCGTACGCCCGAAAATGCTTAAAAACCGTCTGAGCGCCAGCTGAAAATTTGATCAGCGCTCGCTGAAAGAGATTATTTGACGAGCGCCTGCAGAAAATTCTATGTTGCTGCCCGTTGGCAGAACATTAGACAGTAAAGGAAGTACCGCTCGCTGAAAGTTTGGCCACGCCCCAAAATTCTGCTGACCGCTTGCAGAAAAGCGCGAGTTTGTGGACCGCCTGCGCCCGGTGATTATCTGAGTACTTGTGTCCATTTTTGTCATTATCTTTTTGCCTAGATTGGTTATCTTTGTGGTGATCAATTTCCCTACTGCAGACCATAGAACAGCCGAAGTTTTGTGTGATTCCCTTTGATTCTTAATGCGTCCAGTTTCTGTTTGTGCTATCTGTTGATTTCTAAATATGGTTCTGCTTCACTCTATTCCTTTGCTATCGGTGCATATCTAAATTGCAGTCTAACACTTCTCAAGTTCGCTGAATTCACTTGCGGGGTGAATTCTTCCAAACTTAGATGCGTCCAGTTGCTTTTTGTCTGATTTTGTAAATCGAACTGCGTACTGGCGGCAAAAGGAAGAAAAAAGCTCGGAGGATGAGAGGCATAGGCGGGTATAATCAAATCAGTAATAATCTGGTGATTTTGCGGATGATAACAAAAGCGGCCAACGGCGGCCACGGGCTGCTACGGGCTGCTGGCGGCTGCTGCGGGCTGCTGGCGGCTGCTGTGGGCTGTTGGCGGCTGCTACGGGCTGCTGGCGGCTGCTGCGGGCTGCTGGCGGCTGCTGTGGGCTGCTGGCGGCTGCTACGGGCTGCTGGCGGCTGCTGCGGGCGCGGTATGAAGGCACCCTTAGCATCTAATAGAGGTATGTGCCATCCGTGGCAGAATCGCTTTCCCAATTTACAATTATTTTCGAAATTAAGATAAAAAAGAACGAATTTTAGTGCACTAATTTGATTTTCTATGAAATATACTTGCACATATAGCAGCCGTTTCAAATAGCTGAAAAGCCTTTCAGGAATATGTCATTTGCTCAGAGACTTCCCGGTGTAGCAGCGCAAATTGTAATAGGTTGTCGATCTGTTCCAGTGATGCCTTATAAACAGAATGTGAACAAGTATTTAACTGCAACGATGAATTGAATCACTGAGTAAGGCTGCACTGAGTTTCTGAGACCAAACAGGACTACGAATCAGAAGTTGAATCTATTGTTAGCACTATATCCGAGTCTATCAAGACTTGGATTGCAAGCGAAAGTGATCATTGGTGGAGGCCCACACATGAACACAGCAGAGTCATCCGAAGGAGGTGGGAGATGCTCCTGCAATGTTATAGCTGGCAATCTACGCATTATAAGCAGATCACATAATGTAAAAACAGTCAAACCTTGATCATTTCATCATTCACAAATCCTATGGAAAACTTCCAATTTTCCGGGGGACGATCAACAGTATACCAGACGGTGAATCTATCGCTATGCATCGAAGCCAGATCATCTAGCTCCTTCCTGAAAATTATGGAGAATTCTGGAGTCTAGTCTGCTCAAAACAAACCTGCACAGGATATCTTCTTCAGACTGATTGGCAAAAAGTAAACTGATTCGAGTATTGTCGTCAATGTTCTTAAGTATGGCTGTGATTATCTGCAAATATGAGACTGTGAATCATGCCTGATAAACTGGTATGAAGCAAATGACTCATAAAAATTGACTTTATGAAGGGCACGACCATACAAACCTGTAGCATTGGTGTTATGCCGGTGCCGCCAGCGATCATGCCAATGCTTTTGAAAAAGCGTTCCTTAGGTGGAGATTTTTTGTCCGGTTTTATAGCAAATTTTCCATAGCCCTTGTAGACTATTAATCCCGATGGTCCACGAAAGTCAATCTAAAAAGGCTCTTTGACAAAATCATGATGACTCTGGGCTCTTACAGTATCTCCAATCTTCATTTGTTCCAAGTGCTGACTCATCTTGCCACCATCCGGAAATTTAGGGTGTATGTCACGAAAATACACCTAAAACGGACTGATTACATGAGATTGGACACATAAAATCAACAATTGGCCTAGAAAATTGAGCAAGACTGCAATAGCAAATGCATCTTTTGGTTGTGGTTTCTACCTAGCTTATCAAAAAGAATTAAGATTTGTATAGCGCATTCCTAGGTGATTATTATATACTAAGTTTAGATGTTTACAACGCTGAACCAGAGCGTACCAGCGAAAAACAAACAAAAGCAAGGAAGGTAGCAAAGGCAAGTGGAAGCAGAGTAGATCGAAGACAACTAATTAAGCTTTTGAGAAAGAGGTTGTGAACTGAACTTAATCATGAGATCTACGTATCCAAAATCATCGTCGCTGGACACCGGTGTATACGGCCGTACTACAAGCTTTCCATCTATCTAGAAGTTATGAAATCAGAGAAAAGACCAATTTTACGGAGTGTTACCTTTGCACTGAGATAAACATGCTGACCAATGGGAAGACCAAGAACGTGATTTTCTGACGGAAGTCGAAAGCGGAATCTTCGCGTATCATGATTAACAAACGACTTTTCCATCAACGGCAGAGCATATTTGACATCTTCGTCCACCAATGTGACGGGTTTCTGGGAAAAAAATTGATGTTGAACATGGTTACAATTAGAGGCGGACTTGGAACATATTTGAAGGTTTCTCCTCCAGAATTCTCCTTCTCAAAGTACTCAAAGTGATCATATGAGCATTATACCTGTAAGATAATACTTTCTTTCTCAAGTAGTTTGTGAAGAATTGCATGAGCAATCTTTTGCACATCACAAGGGATATCAAAGTTTCAGTTCTCAGGAAAAAAATCGCAACGCTTTCGACCAGCAGTCAACCCACTCTCTCCGCTTTTTTCCAATAACGGCCAATTGATCAATTTGTCTTCCTATACTATACCACATTTTTGCGCCTGTGATGACCAGATGAAGTGAAAAGCTCCTATAGAAGAGTTTGCGACTAATTAGTGATAGCAGAGACAAATTTAAAATAAGTATAGCAAATAGCTGGATAACTCGCAAGATATATAAGCCAAGGTGGCTATTAAGGATGTAACAAAAATCTCAAACTTTCTTGCCAGCTTTTTCGCGATTCTTTAATTCTGAAACGCCGAAACATTTCTTGATCAAGAATTTGAAATTCGTATCTCCGCAGGATAAGACTTCTAAGCAAAATAAAACAGCACAAAACTTCACACTTATTTTCATACTACTTTCAACTTACTGATTCCTATTTATTTCCATCTCTAACTAATTTTGAATCTATTTTTATACAGTAGCTGTCCAACAGTAGATTATTCTAGCGAGTGTCCCAAAAAGTGTCTACTGTTTGATCTTTGAACTTTCTTTCATGACGTCTTTCGAGAGACTCTGAGTGCCATTCTGTAGAGCTGGCTTCAAATTACAAGGGAATGGTCAGAAGTCGAAGTGGCCAAACCAGACAAGCTGCATACCATTAGATGCAGCATGAAGCGCTGACTCTAAATCTGTTTTCCTTACCTGCTTATCGAAGTGGACGAAGCTACAAGCAGTTTTATTGTGAAAAATTGAGCACATTGTTGCACTTTTAGCTCAGCTTCAGGCTTTGAAAATTTGAAGTAACTTAGCTGCATGTTTCGGTCCAGCATTAAGGCGAACGTGGCTCTGTACGGCTAGATTTTCACTTTCACGCATAATTTCTTACAAGGAAACGATACTTGGTGTCCGTGGCCTTTTGAGGTGAGATGTATACCATTACACTCATCTTGGAGCGCTGATTCCGAATCTGACTTTCGTTTCTGCTAATCGTTTCTCTAAAAGAAGTTGTGAAGGATTTTTGCGCCAAAGGAGATGTGGTCGCAATGCCAAAAATGCCGCTGTGATGTCATGTGATCGCTAGTGAGATGGCCTCGCAAGTTAATGTAGGTTTAGGTTTGAGTCCTTTTGTGTTTTCAGTTTTGAATTGCCTTAATCAAGCTTCTTTTTTAAAGTTAGGCATCCTCGGTCTCATTTCTCTTAGGCGATCATTGACGCGAAAATCCTTCATAACTTCTTTCAGAGAAACGATTAGCAGAAAAGGAAGTCAGATTCGGAATCAGCGTTCCAAAGCGAGTGTGATGGTATACTTTTCATCTCAAAAGGCCACGGACACCAAGTATCGTTCCCTTGTTAGCAAAATAATGGCCTTTCATGACTTACAGCTTCGTCCAGAAAAGCGATAAGCAGGTAAAGAAAACAGATTTAGAGTCAGCGCATCATGCTGCATCCAATGGTATGCAGCTTGTCTGAATTGGCCACTTCGATTCCATTCCCTTGTTAGGTTAACAGTATAAGGCAAATCACTGATCTCTCTTCATTACTGTAGACTTACGGTAGGAGCTTTGAAAAGGGTTTTGAGCCATAAACAGCCATATTTTGCTTAGGAAGAAAAAACAGCGACATGAAAACCTTCAGACTAAGCTAATTAGGTTTGTTGATCAAAACTATAAAGTTTGCATCTTATCATAATTGCTTCCTCAAAAAGTTATGCCAGGTAAGCAGTGACCGCAATTTCGATGTTCCTAAAAAATGTGATTACACCGTTTAGAAAGCTTCATAATCTTTTATGAAGTTGATTATCAAACTCAACATCCATGAAGACCCTAACATCGACGTCATCAGATCTTTTTTTACGATGGATGTTTTTCACAATGACGCCACATGTGCCGTAACTTCTTACCGTAATCCTACAATAATGAAGAGCGACCGTCGGTTCACTCCATGCTGTGAATCTAGGCTGAAACGAGCTCTACAAAACGGTACCTGAAGTTTCTCAAAAGACTTCATGAATTATTCACAATAAAATGGTAAGCACATTTTTTGGGACACCCTGTATATCTGTCGAATCATTTTTAAAAAATCATAAAAGAAACTTCTCGCTGTTTGGGATTTGCACAGACTTTTCTGTGCTAGATAGAAAAACTTATCTTCTCTTGATAATGCCTTTGTTGCTTCTTGAAGGGTATGTCTTAGGATACACGCAGAAGAACAAAATTTTAGCTTCGCTCGTCTTAAATTAGGTCGCCAGATGAAACTTGCGCTAAAATTCGGAGCGAGCAGTAATAAAAGTCTTATGACCCACACTTTCCAACTATGCGAAGTTTTTGTTGAATGAGCACTTCTGTGAAGACTTACGATTTCTCAGCAAGTAGTACGAACAAGCAAATATAATTTTTCCGGCCTTTTTTTTTCGAAAACTCAAGTGCGTAAATGATTGATCAAATTACTTATACTGCCGTTTGCTCCGAATTTCATAGAAAATTTCATATTCTTGGAGACCTAACTCAAAATGAGCGAAGCTGAAGTGATTTTATTCTCCTGCTTGCATTTCAATACCCTTATCAAAGAGCAGCAGAGGTACTGATACAGAGGAGATGATCTCCTTCATCTAACAAAATCAGGTACGCCTGATCGAATCCGTCGAGATGACAAGAAGCTAATTTTACAAAAATGGTGCGACAGATCTTACACCAACCTTTGTAGCCCAGCTCAGTTTGACCTATCAGTTTGAAATTTTACAAATCTCGTGGAAATCTTCAACGCAATGCAATGATTCCCCTAAATGAGATGAATAGGTCAAAAGGCTTTGGTCACAAAATATATAAATACAAACTATTGCTTTGGCAGATCTTACCAGGGCTCGGCACGAGGTGGCTTACAAGCAAGCTGGATATCGTTTTTGGGACGAAAAGCAAAGGGGGTTTCGTTTTTGTGACCGGAGAAACACGGAAAATTGGCGGCGGCGACCTTTTTTTTTAGTCGACGTTTCGTTTTTTGGGGGATTTTGGGGGAATTTTTCAGGTTTTTAGAGGAAATTTGGTTGAGGGTCAAAGGGGACTTCGTAAAAATTCCCAAAAGTCAAGGGGGACTTCGTTTTTTCCATTTTCATCTAGCCACCTCGTGCCGAGCCCTGGATCTTACTGCAATTATTCAATCATAGAGAACTACCCTATTTTTCAGGTGTAGCCGCACTTTTTCGAAATTTCAAGCAAGCGCTCAGCGGCCTCGCTGTGTTTCGAAAAGCGATTCTTATGCCGCACGATTCTCTCAAGCAATATGCAGCACAATATAAGGTGCTTTGGTCGCGAAGTCCTTTGACGTGTTTGGGCTGGTCAATTTCACAAAAAAAAATTCCCGCGGCTTATACACCTGGAAATAGAGTAACAATTTTCAAAAATAGGACGATTTTAACTGCTTGAATTTATGCGACACACACATTGAACACACATTTACTCCATCACTTTACTTCAGACTCATCAGAAAATGATTAGAGAATAAATCCACGCGCATATTTTGAAACTGTACTGAGAACTCTCAAAAAATCTTGTGGTTATACATTCAATACCATACAGAACACTAAATTGCCTGCTCTCTGATCGAACATATGGATCACTCATCCTGGTATTATCACTTTGTCTAGGGATATAGTAGCGAATATCCGTTTTCTGTCGCTCTCTACTCATTTAAGACTACAACCATACAGAAATACACATTTGTGCCAAAATTGCTCACCCCAATTGTACGAAAATGATAATATACCTTGTGCCAACTAGAGAGGTGGAAGCCCTTCTTGTTTTTCAGAAAAAATATAGCAGCCAACGAAGAGATCAATAACACAGCACCAGTGACGATAATCGCAGAATTATCGAGGCCCATCGTTGGTACGGTCGACAACGGCACCGACTGAAAAGCGCAGTTTATCCCTGCAGACAGCATCGAAGATTGTTGCGTCTATAATAGCTACGATCGAAAGTTAATGACCTAGTCTAATTCGATGGAAGATCCTGACAAATTGCCACAGATCTCACTCTTATTCAATTTCATTCGCTGTTCGACTTACTGTGCGTATTCAAATAAGGAAAGCCAGAATTGTGAGCTTATTTAAAAACTCACTCTCTTCACGTTTTTTCACTGATTGCTTTTATGCTGCAATAGGACCGAAGAGGTTTTGATATGGAAGCATTCTCAAGCGTATCATACACCATGAACAACAATTATCGTGAAAGTATTGAGAAACTTGCATCTACCATAAACAACTATAGAAGATACGGTGGTATGGTATGGTTTAGCCCAGATTCAAGTACAACATGTGGAAGTAGTCAAGAAGTGCTAAAACGCTCATAAGATTAACTTTGTAAGAGAAAGACTTGCTAAATGCAACGTCTCAACAATTTGTACAGCATAGAATAACCGAAGACAAACATAATGACCAACAGAATTTTTTTTTGTAGACCTACCATTTTGATAGTAGCCTTTGGACTGCAGTTGACGCAGACAAAAGAGCGGTGACAGATGCCACAAATGACGCAAAAGCAACGCCCCCAAGATAAGAACCACTCCTTACACGAGAGAAATTAAGTGGGCTGGTCTCGCCACTTGACGAGAACACGCTGTATTCTGCGAGAATGGTGGGAGAAACCCAACTAGTGTTTGTCACGACAGGAATTGATAGAATGTTTATTTCTAGACCCATTGCATCGACTAAACACGCGGGTTAGATAGCGTTGATAGAAGAGGTTACCGAAAGAGACGTGCACACCCTCAAAAAGAGAATGGAAAGAGTGCATGACCTGGAGGAACAAATGGTGGCGTAAACTATGACCAATAGCAAAACAACGAAATCAGAGAAAGATCGATCACAACTTGAGTTTGACTCAAAGTAAGATGACATTTGAAGAAGGATCGTCGATTCCCTTGTCGATATTTGGGGCAACGAAGGATGCAAGACAGGAAGAGGATGTTGCCTTCACGCGCATGGGATGATGATGGAACCACTGACCCCCATGAACAGACAAGAACAAGAGGTCCAACCTCAAGCTGCAAAATGGAATTCACAATCAAGAAAACATACTGAATGATCAAAGAGTCAAGCTCGAGATCTTTGAACTAAACAAGAGTGACTCACCCAAGGCCAACAAGCGCATTTGGCAGCCCTGTAAAACTCCACTGGCACAATCGCTGGTGCAACAGGATCATGTTCGGTATTGCGTCCTGTCGCCATCGGTTCCTTTTAGTGACTGACGGCAGATCTGGTACGGCGGCAGAGCAACGCACTGGGCTGGGCAAGAGGTGGATGAAAGTGGGACAAAAGAGAATGTAAGTGGAATAAGACGAGATGGTAACAAGGAAGTCTGATATGAGAACGTGAAGAGGAATAAACGAGATGAACCAAAACGCATAAGGATGTATCAAGTCTAGAACATGAATACTGGATAGATGCACATTGACTAATTTGACAGAAAATACTTGTAAAAAACGAGAGATAATCAAAAAAGAAAACAAAGAGTCCCAATGGTTGCCAGCCGCCGCACGAGGTCAATAGTCATCAAAGTTGATGTCGTCAAACTCGTCAACCATATCACCCACTAAGTCCACACGGTAACGAAGGAGACCTCAACCAAGTACTTTTACGGCAAAATGTGCATTATTAGCAAACATTTTCTATTAGAAAAGTATACCTCCAATTCCTCCAAATCCCCGTACAAACTGGGCTCCCTCTTGCGATTTGTCAGTAACAATTTCCAATGTGGCTCCAAAGCTCTTTAACGGCATGAACTGTGTTTAGTTAGCCAAACTCTTGACGCACCTTATAATTGTTGGCAAACCATTCAAGAAGAGGCATCGTTTCCACAATTTCCATATCTTGCCCAGTTTCTTTGTCAGTAAAATGAGACTTGTCTTTCTCCTCATCAGGTCTAAGGTTAAGAATCTTCTCCTCTGAAAAAAAATGAAAAGGAAACATACACAAACATAAATTCAAAACTTTCCATTCCCTCATCGTTTCTTCATTAGAGCAAAGAAATCAAAAAATGTATTCGTTTGCAAATTAGTTCTATAATTCAAAGATAAGCTGAATTCTTAATCTGACTTCAAGAAATGGAAATTCCAAATGACAACTGACGACGATTTAAATTTTTGGTTTTTGTATGCTAGTAAATTTTCGGTTTTTGTATGGCTCCCGCGCTTTCCCTAGGAACATACGCTGATTATGTAAACCCAAGAACGGAGTCTCATAGGAATATTCACGGAACTATGCTTAGTTTGCGTACTGCCAGTAACGATATGTTCATCAGTCTTTCTTCGGCTAGCACTAGCTCTACAGTCTGCCCCAATCGGGATCAGGCTGAACCGTCGGTTGAATTTGCGCGCTCGCAGCGCTAGGGGATTGCGCTGCATGGAGGGCAAGCGTTAGGCGACAAAACGTGCAAAACGCAATCAACGTAAAGCCCGTAAGTCAAAACTATGTGCATTTTTTTGATGACGTCGAGTGATGTATCGGCCCCGACCCCCCACCCCCTGTTTTTGGCGGAGGAGACGTTTTGCACGGGGAGTTATTTGGGGTCCAAAAAATCGGGTTTGTCGCCTAACGCCCTACACCCGCGCTGCATACTCGCGCTGTCGCAGAGAGTGAAGAGATCGAGGAGAGAGCAGACTAGCTAGCCGCAGACGTGGCGCGAAACCCTCGCGGCGCGGACTCCCGCCATGCCGATTTTGGCCTGGTTAGGATTGGGGCAGACTGTACACAGTTTTGCGGGGATTCCATTCAACTGACTAGGTACAGGCGTTGTAAACCCTAGTTGCCGTCGTGCCGTGAACACCAGCATAGGCGAGCGGTCGTCGCGAGGCACTATACGCGATCTCATTCATTCATAAATTATCCGGACAACAATCCATGTTGTTTCCAGTGGCCGTATTCATCATTGATACCTTGAGGTAAAATCTACCTCCTTTTATTACTCATTATCAGCAAAATTACATTGAGAATTTACCTCAAGGCACTTTTGTGAATACGGGTACTTGTTGATAATGAGTGATAAAACTCCTGGAGATAGAATTTACCTCAAGGTATCAATGATGGATACGGCCACAGGACTGCAATTATGTTTCAGCCAAAAGTGTATTTACGAGCTTATGAAAATATGTCTGAGGTGCGCGCATTATCGCCTCTGATTACCCTGTGCCGCCTCGGGACCACACATATCCAGTCGCTCCGCGCCCTGGTGTTCAAAGCGTGGCGAGGGCAGTTGAGTTTTACACGGTCGATATAGATCCGTTTCCTCGCAGAACTTTTGACTAAACTTGTAATATGTCCACAAATCACGAACATTCAGTTAAGCTTTCGCTAAAGACGTGACTCTTGGTATAGTACGCTTTCTTGCAAGCTACTTATGTATGCCCTCATTACCCGTAACAAACGCAGAGCAGGAAGTAAATTGCCTTCTGGAACATTATTTTGTGCGGTCAAAAAATGCATAGTAGCTTTTTCTCAAAATAGGGATTGCAAGTGCCCGGCGGTGAAACCCACTCGAGTGATATGGTAACATACTCCATGATGGTTACATGAAGAAACAACGAAAAAAAAAACCATGGTAGCAACGAACTATCATGATAGCTGCTACTACTTCTTACCTCCGGCCGCGTTCTTTAGCCGGTATCGGATGATATCAAGGTTTTCCCAACAGATGAGTGTCTCCACGGCACCCATTTCGAGCGCTTGTAGAGTGTCCTTTACTCCGAATACATATTTTCCAGTGTCCTGAAGCAATACAATGCAACTTTGCAAGACAAACTGGTATATGATCATACCTGACTGATTTCGTCGAAATACCCTCCGATAAGCTTCTTCTCTTGAATGAACTTGACATTCGCAAGAGCATCGGCAGCAAGCTCGATAGCCTGAACGTTCAAAGCCCGATGTTATGACAGTAGAAAAAGCAAACAGATAAAAAAGTGACCTGATTGAAGCCGTTCTCTCCTCCATAAGATATATCCACCGTCTTCACCATCTTAGCTTGCAGTCGCTATAAAAACTAATGCAACAAATGGTCAAAAAGCTAATGGACCCTCCGCGTCGCGATAAACGACAATATGCGCGAACAGTTGCGGCGATTTAATACGTGCAATCTTTATGTTCAGAAGTATTTGCAATCAATTTGTTGTTAACAATACTATTTCGAAACAGTAATTATACTAAGCCTGAATCGCTGGAACCCAATGCCTTCATCCGCTCAAGCGGGCTGGTGTACAAGGCAAGATGCGGCTAATCAAATCAAACAATCTATACGTCATATATGCTGCTTTGGGAGATAAAGCAGTCAACAACTCACCTGATCAAACATATCAGACTGTCCGAGTTCTGTCTTGAAGTCGGCGCTACCAGCCAGTATCAAGCCAGCAACAGTGACCTGCGTTTGCATTTCGTAAGATACTGTTGAGATATTTTGGGACATACTTTGTCATTTTTTATGAACATTTCCACGGCACATTCAGCAACCTTACGAACATAATTATGTCGCTTCTCCATTCGAAGACGAGCAAAACGTAAAGCGGACTGTCCTCCTCTACCTCAAAAAAAAAAAATATCAGTTAATTTTTCTTGAACTATAGCACGTAGCCAGGGCTCGGCACGAGGTGGCTAGATGGAAATGCAAAAAACGAAGTCCCCCTTGACTTTTGGGTATTTTTACGAAGTCCCCTTTGACCCCCCACCATATTTCCTAAAAATCCTCCAAAAAACGAAACGTCGACTAAAAAAAAACGTCGCCAAATCGCCAATTTTGCGTGTGTCTTCGGTCACAAAAACGAAACCCCCTTTGCTTTTCGTCCCAAAAACGATATCCAGCTTGCTTGTAAGCCACCTCGTGCCGAGCCCTGCACGTAGCTCTAACTGACCATGTTTCTTTGGTAAATCAACCGTGAATTTATGTAAAACTTCACGAGTATTGCCTTGTAGAGTCCCAAACAGCGTACCGTTTCCATCCATGATTATGAATCCGAACTTGTTGTCATCAGCCAATAGTCCTGCAACTCACATTCATCTTTCCAATGAAACTTCTGCTTCAGGTGATATGCGTTGAAATCCAGACTACACAGAACGCCGTACATTTTTGATATATATAAAGATGAATGTGTATTTGTCTGTATGTCTGTATGTATGTATATCTGTACGTATGTGCGGAATAGAAATTTTTATTTCTGGACCGATTTGGACCGAACTTGGCACACATAGACTTCGGGGCGGGGAGCGTACCATAGGCTACTTTTCGTCATCGATCGGTATCGATTTTATCGTTTTTTTTCTATAGTTTGAGCTACGGGGCTGGGAGTTGGCACAGGGGTAATCGAGCATGCTGATTCCGAATACAATATTAGTTTTCAGAATCATCGATTACTTTCATCGATTTTATCGATTTTTTGCAAAGTTTGAGCTATGGGGCTGGGAGTTGGCACAAGGGGTAAGTGGGCATGCTATTTCGAGAACAACACAGGCAAGAGGAAATGAAGTGTAGAAGTGGGCACAGAGAAAGGCTGTACAAGAGGGATGGGATCTTTATCACAGTGTTTTGACAGGACAGAGCGGAGCCGGGTAAGCAAGCTAGTTTTTGATAAATTGTATGACTGCTTGCGGAACAAGTGGATCTACAATTGCTCCCCCGTCTACCAGACAAGCAACGGCACTGCATGCCGACATTCACAAGCAATTAGATGCTAAGTGATGATTTGTAAGGTGCCAAGCAGTTGATATTTTCAGGTCTATGCAGCGCATTGTATACACGCTATCGTATCAAGACGCAAAAACGCTTCATTCGCATCCACAAATGATTATGCCTCAAATACATATTGTTAGAAGCTAACTCTAAGATTAATTTGCAGCAAACGCCCCCTATCGAAATATAAGTCAAGAGCACATTCGCAAATCAACCAGAGGCATATTTGCAAATAATCCAGCCCCATTTTACGTGAGCGCAGATATGAGCTAAGCTCAGCCACAATCAGAATACAAGAACAAGACTAGCCGAAATGCATTTCAAATGAAACCAGTTTCTAACCACGAAGACTTATGTACGAACGGTATTCTCAACATCTGTACGCATGAACATCCTTACGAAGAGTGAATCGAAGATAAATGATTACGATCCAGCACAACTCTTCATTACTCTCCACACTTCGTATGAAGAGATATGATGATCATATATAGGTAGAATGATCCTCTGCACTGGACGATATCGCGAGTTTTCGAAGAGCGTTGCTGTGATGAAGTTCAAAAAAAAAATTGGCGATTCGTTTACGACTTAGCAGTTACAGAAGAAGATAATATGTAGTCACCTGGATGTGATGCAAGCCTGCTGACTGCTTTTGAAACTTTTTTCGCTAATTGCTGACCAGGGGAAATGCTCTCACCACGTCAAAGCAAGTTATCCGCTTTCTTTGCAAATCTTATAGTGTCAATGAGCAACGTACGAATTTTTATATCAAACTACAACTTCTTTGCAGGAGTGCTAATGCTTCCGGCCTGAAAGCCTCCTAATGAACATCTTTCATCACATGCCCAGCCGTCACACATTTTAGAAATTTACTCGATTCGAGCTTCCAGCAGACGAAAATATTTTAACAAACTCCAAAGGGTAGGCAATAAACAACTAACAAACCTTGAAGAGCTTCCGTGTGGAATTTGTTATCACATAGATACAGCGAAGTATTGATTGGCTTGAAAGGTTCAAAATCGATGTTCACTTTCTTCTCTTTCCCTTCATCAGTGACTATTGTTCCACAATATACGACAAGACCATTTGGCGGCACTGTAAAATGCTGCATACACACAGGAAACAGAACAACTGCGAAAAATACAATACACTTACAAAACTGGAGCAATTACAATAGGAAACATTCACATACAGTTTAACTAGCTAACAGTAAAATGTCCTTGCCCTGCCGGTCTCAAGGGCAACGTGCAACTTCGAATTATGTTACCTTCATGTTTCATTGAGCTTCTCAATAAGATGCTCGAAAAAAAATAAAAGTAGTACTATAATGACTTCTTTGCTCAAGTTATAGTCTTTGTGTTATCCCTTCATTGCCCCTACTCGGACGTAACCTTAAGTAAATGCATATATTAGGTTGTCCGGAAGATAATGTCGCATGTCATTCTACCGCGACAGAATAACCACAAAAAATAGCGAATGGGGTATCATTTGATAGAGCAAAGGAAGTTCTACAAGAAAGTTTACAAACCTCCGCAGAAATCGTGCTCCACCCAAAGTTCAAATCCAAGATATAAAAATTTTTAGATATCCGAAAAATCGTTTATCCGTTCATAGACGTCTTATGGATCTCCAATTTGCACAGGCATGTACTCTGTGTAGACATTCACCTGTACAGTTTGTGGTATTTTTCCATGGCTACAGTACGAGAAATAAAAATAGGTCAAAAGTGCGAGTCGCATTTTTCGGGTTTTTTGCAAACAATTTGATTTTTCTCAAAAACTAGCGCTTGTCTAAATCTGAAAACTCATGATTATACTCCTAAAGATTCACACTACAGAACCACTCGTGTGAGAGAAGCTCAGAATTGTTTTAGCAAAATTAGGCCAAAATTCGTTTTCTCAATTTTCAGCTATGGAAAAGCCGCGAAAATGTGCATACGAGTGCCTCGTATAGAGAGTCCATGCGTGAGAAAGTTAGGGTTTTCCAGGACTTTCCTGAACGGAGATACGATCTTTTTCGTTTTTTAAAGATCTTTAGTGCCTTATGAAATTTGGCTCCAAACTTCATGCAAATCAAAACTGGCGCAAAGCTTCGAGATTCATTCTGCATAGCTTGCTCTGATCTATCGGTTGATACCCCACTTACTTTCTTGCGCACCCTGCTGCGATATTGCATGCTGAAACCAAAGCGACATTATTTTCCGGACAATCTGATAGTATCGTATGAAACACTACTTACAACAACACGGCCCTTGCATGCTTATGGGTTTGTGCTCCTCATTCATAAATCACTATACAGACAACGAACGCAAAAAGAGTAAGTCAAAATAGTGCAAAAAGAGTAAGTAAATCTAAATAGGTCTTTTTCCTACTCAGCAAATAGAAGCGCAATCTGAGAAGGTCGATGGAGCTGGATTTCAATCAATATGAGTAAATGAAAAAAGAATTGTATAAAATCCAATATGAGTCAGCTCTTTGCGCTGCCTGCAGCGCATCATTCTCAAAGAAACAAGTAAAACCTTCTAATTAAACATCGAACAAGCATGGACCTAACCCCTCGCAACACTCATGAGAACTTATTTCAGAGATGGATACAAACATTTCTTGGCGCAAGTGTTCATCCAAACATGAGTAAGTGATGGAACAGTATAGAAGAGAATCAAACAAACCTTTGCTGTACAATTTCAAACGTCCCTGCACAGACGTGATAGCACCAAGCACTGACAGCCGGTTCACTCGCGATTTGATATTAGATGCAGTACCATATTCATCGGCAAGCATTTTTTGAACTCGCGCAATCTGGTCACGGGGAGGGATAATCAGGGAGATCATCGATGTTCCGTTCCTGCAAAACAGATAATGCAGAATGGCAAAAAGGACTGCAAATCTACCAAAAAAGCATTGCTAATTACCCTCTCGCAAGTTCCAAACTCTTTATAAGCCGTTTGATTTTCCACATTTCCACATTTCGATCCGCAGAATCTTCGACACCAGCGACAGGTGGTGGAGCCGACATGGTGGTCCGCTTTTTTTACCAATGAGTGAAGAGCTCGCCTGAATTATGTTTGATGGGGCAAACGTACTCGTTCTGGTCAAAGACGAGATAAAAGCCGAAATCAAGAAAAACAATAATTGACGACAGAAGTCGCGAAACTGTGCGAGTGTCTAGGAGGAACTCACTGCAAGCAACACTTCTCAGACACTCGCTGTTGACTCGCGCCGGAGATCCGCCCATTTTTGAGGGATTCGCGGGAAAGGGCGTAGACATGCGCGAGACAATATTTTGACAGCTTTTGCGGTTGTTCGCGAAAGGAAATCGGGAGATGATGAGTGACTCAGCGAGCAGTTTCGCAATATCGACGCGCATTTCAAATCTCAGCTCATGTTGCATCATTCCAGGTTTTTTGCTATGTATTTCCAAATTCGTGCATTCCATCCATCCCACCTAAGCCCTCTTATTCCCATTAATTTCATTCCAATCCAACATTAACTTTATTTGAAATCCAATTTTGAAGCTTCTTCTCTAGAAATCAAAGCTCGACTATCTCCGTGATAGTGGGATTGTGGAATTTGAGTTTTTGTCCATAATAGCCTAATATGTTTCAGCATGTAAGTTTTGGCTTTATTTTGGTGCCTATTTTCTTCACTGGTTCTTAACTTACATGCTGAAACATATCAGGCTATTATGAAGAAAAACTCAAATTACAGGTTACTGATCGTGAGCGACTTGGCGACTACTGCGGAGAGACGGTGCACTTAATTCCTCAATTTACGGATGCAGTAATCCAGTGGGTTGAGCAAGTGGCCAGGATTCCCGTTGATGGCACATTGGAAAGGCCAGACGTTTGCATCATTGAGGTAAATAGTATGTTTTCATTGCCATTCTTTACGTAAATTTTGATTTGTTTTGGTTTTTTTTGAGTCACTCTCATTTGAACTTACCATTTTCGATGCACGACATAGGACCGTGTTGCTTGTTTTAAAAAGAAATTGAGGGGGGTGTATAGTAAATCGTCCATTCCACGACAGCTCACCTATGCCACCTAACTGCCAACCGACGCATTGTTGTTAACATGTTGTTGCTGTTGCAATATGCTACCTGTGGTAACGGCCATAGGTTGTCGGTGTCGTCGATGTTGTCGATGCTGTGGGGTGTGGCACGCCACATTCACGCCAAACCAGTCTTGCTGTGATGTAAGCTATCTTTTCTTTAGGTTGCTTCCTTGCCCTACGGAGAAGGAAATGGGGTGACAGTGCTGCAGCAATAGGAGACGAGGAGAAAAAAGGAAGTGAGTGGATTACCACACAAATCTTAATAGCTTTTGTTCTGCATTGCAGAGGTGCTCCGTATTGCTGACAAGAAGGAGCTGTCAGGCTACGTCAAGCGCTTTTCAAATTTCCGTTTCTCAATTTTATGAAGTTCTGATGAATTTCTTTTGGACATAGTGCTCATTCTCCTTTCTTAGAGTATACACCTTGCACCTGCGTCAAGGAAATAGAAAAGACCATCCCCGACAAGTTTTAGCCCATCTGCTACTAATTCTTTCCAATTTGCTGTACTTACATATCACTATCATATCATTTGCCTTGACTCTACTCCCCTTTTGCGTATCACTTATTTGCAATCCAAGATTCTCATTGTTTAGACGGTTACTAAGTACCACCTCTATCTCATCATGTATCTCCATATCGTGAAGCTAGTAAGCATAGTAGTTTGACTTCCCCGAAGTATCCTTATGCCATTTTAGAAGTAATAAATTGGTTAAGACTTTGTAGAATTCATATATATGCGTGTACATATATATATATATATATAGATATATATATAATGTATATTTATACATACACATCTTATATATAAAGCTGAATGTCTGTTTGTCTGTCTGTCTGTATGTCTGTATGTCTGTCTGTCTGTATGTATGTACGTATGTTCCGAATACAAATTTTTATTTCTGAACCGATCGGGACCAAACTTGGCACACATATACTTCAGGGCAGGGAGCGTGTCATAGGCTACTTTTCGTTATCGATCGATATCGATTTTATTGATTTTTTGCAAAATTCGAGCTAGAGGGCTGGGATTTGGCAGAGGGGGGTAATCGAGCATGCTGATCACCCCGAAGGGGTGATCAGCATGCTCGATTACCCCCCTGTGCAAAATCCTAGCCCCCTAGCTCAAATTTTGCAAAAAATCGGTAAAATCGACATCGATCGATAACGAAAAGTGGGCTGTGACACGCTCCCTGCCCCGAAGTGTATGTGTGCAAAGTTCGGTCCCAATCGGTTCAGAGATAAAAATTTCTATTCGGAACATACGTACACGGGTCTAGCTGGCAGGCCCGGCGGAGCCGGGCAAGCCAGCTAGTATAATATATACATATATGTAATGTACAGCAAGTAGGGATAAAGCGAAATTACTATTGCGAGATAACGCGCTCCATTTGCGTCCGGACAACAGGATGTGTCGCCCTCGAGCTGCCGCGTATTTCCTGCAAGATGCGGGTCGCGTCAAAGTGTTGTCTCGGGCAGCATTGTTCCGACACATGATGCTGTCTCGGGATTTCCTCGCGAGGCCGATTACTTGTGTCGCGCCTTCATTCAGCGCTTACACAAAACTTTGGGCTGCGCGAGTCAACAGCGAGTGTCTGAGTTCCACCCCCCCCCCCCCCCATGAAAGCGTTGCTTGCAGCGAATTTTGCATAACCGAGCAATATTGCGCAATAAGAATCCGTCATAGTTCGCCGAAAAAAGCACAAAAGCGCCGGAAAAAGCCGGAACACCCCCCTTTGCGCGCAAGCTTTGTCGGTTAGGCATTTGTGTTGAATTCGCAACCGAATCATTTTGCTTCATTTTCTGTCGTCTGCAGATCAAAATGATGTCAGAGTTCTGTTAGAAATTCCAGAATCTTTCCAGCTCTTTCTGGCGCTTTTGTTTTTGGGTTTTCGCGGCAAGTATGACGGATCCCTAACCGAGAGATCAAGCGCTGTCCACATCACCGCACACTAGTGACGATCCACGACACAATCATGGTCGCGATCAAAGTTCGATCGAAGCATATTTCTCAGACACTGGGAGAACTACAGATACATACGGGAACAATCAATGCGAAGCGTTTTATGCTGTGCTATCGAAAGGGAAATATGAAACCTCCATCCACAACAGATATCCGCTACATCAAATCATGATCAAAGGATACACTTGATATTCAGCCCTACGCCCTTTTAATTAAACAATCGAGGCACTGACGCATACCTGACTAAAGCACCTGAAACCGCCTTAAGCATAACAAAAATTATTAGAATAGATTTCCCGAGGAAAAAGTTTCAAATTCACTGATTTAGATTAGGGGATACAAAAGCGAAAGAAAAGGGAATCCGTGGTCCAAGAAGGAACTCAACGCATTGGACCAGCTAAACACTGCTGCAAAAAAATTTGTACAATAGCGTCATTCTTGCTCAAATGAGGAAGATGCCGACCATTTTTATTCTTATATAAAAGAAACGAATAAAAATACATTGCAACCAGTACTTTACTGTACAAGAGGTCAGACCCTATATTTTGAACTGGCCTAACGATTAATGAGTAACTACTTAGCGAAAATGCCCTACAAGATATACAAAATGAACGAAAATGAAAAAGTACACCTATTACATAGCACAACGCAATGGATAAAAAATGAGCGAAAATGATTCGAACTAATCACGCGCGGGAAACTCGCACAAAGCCGTGCCGCCATTGACGACACGCCCCTTTGGGACCCACGAAGCTTTCGAAATGTGAGCTTTATCACATGAGCCTCACGTCCTTCAATTCGTTTTTCTGTGTAGTATCGAGTTCCATCTCCACCGGAGCACCTCATTGTGTTTGAAATCTGCTTTTAGCTCATTTCGAGTCGTAGCAGCTCGCATCCACAGCAAAGCAAGGGCAAAAACCTTTTCATTCTAAAGTATGAAGTTCTCTTCTTGGCATGACCACACACCAGCATATGTCTCTTCATCCGTTTCCTCACTCGATAATGTACACGCGAAAATCGCACTGTAAACGAAAAAGATTTTAGGACGAGTTTTCTATGTGCGGCGTTGTACTCCGTCGTGGAATACTGTAAATTCCCTGAAAATCAAGCCGTTATTGGAAGTTGGCCAAGAATGCAGTTTGCGGAGCTTGCATGCAAATGCTCTGCTTGCTCTCTGATGGAGAAGGGGTATTGAGTGAAACGTTAACGTAGGGTGTCCGGGTGTACTTCCTGCTCATTTTTGATTTTATACAGGTATGCGCTGAAAGTTTTGAGCTTTTGTGCATTCCACTAATTTGAGTTGACTTGTATCTAGACTTTGGATATGTTTCTGTGAGCGTATCTTTTGTGGATGTTCCTTATCTTTTAAAGCAATTTCCTGAGTTGAACTTTATTCCTGGATTATCTAAGAACAGAAACGATCTGAGCACCTGGAAAAAGTATGGTTGAAGCTCTCTGTAGTAAATTTGGGCAAAAATTACGGTTTTCATGGTTTTCAGCCCGGATACTCGTTAAAGGCGTTGTGATGCTTTTACCCTGTAGGTGAACGCCGGAAATGTCAAATTCGCGCCGCCGCCTTGGACTTTATCAAAACTGTGGTGCGTACACAACACCCACTATTCCCGACCATCTATGAATCCTCTGAAAAGGGTTCGTAGATGGTTGGAGGTAGTAGGTGTTGCGTCCAGGCTCCGCAGACTTTTTTCTTCTCATGGACTTGTTTCAGTGGGAAGTCTATCAATGTAGCGTTATCAAACATCAAACGTAACTTTTGGCGAAATCATCTTGTGATGGTGTCTCCCCCCTTGCAGATCAGTAGATACCTGTCATGACAAGTTTATCAATTATCAAGTCCATCAGCACTCCTATCTCATTTGATTCCTTTACATCCTGAATAATTTTGTCCAATTTTTTGTGACAACTAATTGTCACTCATTTCACCTTTACATCTTTTATAAGTCAATATTGTGCTTCCTGGGCTACTGACTCATTGAAAGATCCAAACTGGTGAGTTGCAAGGCTGGGGCGACTCGAAGTCGCGAAAAGGGCGCTTATAGTTCACGCGACCCGCGCCTATTTGAAGGCAGTGGCTCGGCAAATCTCAACCTAGTCAAATTTGCGCTTACCTGGGGTTATTGTATACGCTGACCCCGAAAATCCACTTTTTAAATTTTCAATGCCCTTCCCTTTGGAATTGGACGAGCGTTTTTCAATGCCCTCCCCTTTGGAGCAAGGCCGGACGCCAAATCGTTGCAGGACCCAATAGTTATAGCGCTGCGGCGGGCAGCCTCCAATGGTGAGAAGAAAATTGCCAACTCGTCCAGATGCGTGTAAGATTGGCTTGCGCATATAAGTTTGAGAGCGATTTTTTCGACAGGGGGCATGCTGTGCAACTGGGATTGCACTGTTTTCATACTTGAGCGATAAGGAACCTACGGCGTTAAAATCCTGGGTTGTTGGATTTTGCCGATCCACTGCCTTTAAGGCTTTTGGCCGTGTCTGAGTCATAGACTCCTGTTCTGTAAGGAACGACAGAACTTAGCAAGTCACTCCTGCTGCTGAGTATCCGCTGAACACAGTGAGTAACATGAGACCTTGAAAGAATTAGGCAGGCACATCTCACTTGGGCGATTCGATACAGCTTTGGAGAACTCCATAATTTTTCCGTCTTTTCGATGGGAAATCTGCGGCATGAACTTCGTTGATTCATTTAGCGCTCTATGGAACAGTTAGCTCATCTTTGATATCTTCAGATGTTATAAGCGCAAGCTTTACAGAACATCGCAAAAGCCCGGAATGAAGAACCAAAAGACGGGAAGCTGGAACCCGCTGCTGCCAGTCTTCAGAAGCAACGGCTGTAGTTTGGCTCGATTCCCTATCTGAGAAATGGTTGCGTGTTCCTGAGTAATCAGCTGTTGTCAAAGGTATCGAGTTTCTGCTGACGAGAATTGCATCGCCAAACTGGCTCTATATCTTCGATGCGAAGTCGAAGTGGCCGCAGTTGCAGTAGTAGTCTCCATGGGTTTGCCCAACTCGCTGCTTTTCTTGACAAAGTCATTCGCTTTCGGCAAATACTCAGCTAATTCTTGGAAACTCCCTCGCAATGAATCAGCTCTGATTTGATTGATCTCTCAGTTGAAACCTCCAGTCGTTCTACATAGGTCCTTCAGTCAGAATTTATTACCTTCTACACGAGGTCCGTAGGGTGAAGGCAAGGTTTCTGAAGACGTCTGGACGTTGAACACGAGGCGGACCATCTTGACAATTCGTATTTAACGCCGTATCGGTACTTGCGTCGATTGCATACATCATCCAGAGGTGATGATGCTGAGTGGTATGAAGTACGACATCGATGGAGAATCCGGCTAAAGAATGAGTATTAAGGTACACGACCTGGGTTGGGGGAAGGTATCATTAAATGAGTTAAGCCAGTAAAATCAATCCTCTTTACGCATTCACGACAGGACATTTCTCTATTTCTGCCATTTTGGACGAGATGGTAATTTTGCAAATCATCGGTGGGCCGCTTGGTTCGAGATGGTCTTCTGCCTTAAAGGCAGTGGATCGGCAGAATGAGACCCGTGGCAAAACAAGGTCACAGGGTAGGAGCCCCCATAATAGAACCTATGGACCAAAGTTCGATCTTTCTCTGCCACATCTAACCCGTGAAATTTCAAAGCGAAAGCAGCGCTCATCTCCTCTCCTCTCCGACCCCGCCCACCCCACGGACGAGTGAAGCAACGCCCGCCATGGCGAAGACGCAGAGTCATTGCGGGACCCTTGTGCTTATAGCATTGCGCCTGCGCGCTCTGACCGTGGAAGTCACTCGTCCATGGGGTGGGCGGGATCGGAGAGGAGAGAAGATGAGCGCTGCTTTCGCGTTGAAATTTCGGGGGTTAGAAGTGGCAGAGAAAGATCGGACTTTGGCCGATAGGTTCCATTATGGGGGCTCCTACCCTGTGACCTTGTTTTGCCACGGGACTCATTCTGCCGACCAACTGCCTTTAAAGGCAGTGGACAGGCAAAATGGACCCCTGTCAGATTTTGGTAGTTTCGGGTAGTGGACCCCCCAAGTACACCGTAGCCCCAACCCCAACTTCCAATTGATGCGCTAAGTCCTGAAAAAAGCGCTTCAAACTTCCACCAATAACGCCCACTCAATGCAAGTGGGCGGGGCTGGTGGAGTTTTGAAGCGCTTTTTTCAGGACTTAGCGCATGAATTGGAATGTGGGGTTGGGGCTACGGTGTACTTGGGGGGTCCACTACCCGAAACTACCAAAATCTGACAGGGGTCCATTTTGCCTGTCCGCTGCCTTTAAGTTCTACCTGAATGTCATTGAACATGTGCTGAAGATCTATGAGGACTCATCGTAACATTGCGAGAGGCAGATCCTTAGAAAATATGCGATCCCGCTAGCTCGTATTGTCCGAAAGCGCAGTACACTCTTACCATGGGTCGGTCGTCGTGAATATGTAAAAAACTATTACCGAGCCTTGAGCGTCTACGGACGAGATGTGATCGATTCCAGCCCTCGTGTCCCGCTTACATCAAGCTATCAAAGGAATTATAATGGATCCGATTCATGGAAGGAATCATACCTTCCAACTCGTCATTGCTGGTAATCGATTGGCAAAATTGGAATCACAAATCACCAAGTGGGAGGCTAACACAAGTCTGCAATAAATAAAGGGGGAACTGAGTTTATTGCAGTTCGAAAATCTTTTTCCAATCATTATTCCCTTTCTAGATGGCGCACTTCTCCATTCCAGCAAATCTGCTAAGGGTCTCAAAGATACGGTAGAAAAGGTGCCTAATGTTCATGTAATACGACATACGTCTGCCTCTTCACTTCTCAGAAGGATCATCATAATATGGTGGTGCCTTCGGCAACTGCTTCAAAACTTGATACGCTTTCATGCAAATAAACTCGTAATTCTCGATTCGGAGAACATGAAACTGGAACGCTTGAAGACGTTCCCGTCAGTCCTCTTGTTCTGTTCTTTGACCATTGTCGTCCACTTCGCATACTGCCTCTCGTTTGAAGCTCAAAATTTTGCTTGACTAAAGCACTAATCAAAGTCTCAGTTATTTTTGGGAACGGGAGTCTGGTTTGTTTGTGATAGGATATCAAACTCAGTGTCACGAAATGAAGACTCTTGTCCACAAGTGGCCTAGAAAGCTAAGAAATTCTACACATACTCTTAGTTTCGAGAATCTTCCACGTTCAAATCCTTACAAATTGCGCTCTTGGCGTTCGCACTAATACAATGGGTACATTGCATTAGTCCTAGCCACATAGCAGAATTCTTCTCCTACCTGTCAAGAATGTTGGCCCATAATAATCTGCTTTTTTCGGGTATTGGTACCGGGTGTTATGCAGCATGTTTAGGATTTTTTAAAAGTTTTCATAGTGCCTTCTAGAGCTTGGGACTGTGGCAAAGTTGAAAATGAGACCTATAGCGTGCAGTGTAATACTTTACTATCTCAATAAGGAGTTTGTATAAGAAAGTGAAAGTGTAGCACTACATTATATTCCCACTATCACTAGGATGCATTTTATCACCTAATGCATTTTTTGCTGCAGCTAGCGACAGAGCAACCTATAGAGCGTAGCGTAATTTTTTTTACATAGTTCTGTTGGTGAAAGTTGATTGCGAATGAACCACCAGTCCAAAATCGACTGAATTTGGGCGCACTAGAAAATGTGACATTTGCTTGGAAGCTTATCAGGAAGCAAGTGACAGAACACTGTTGCGAAGAGGAAAGCTGCAACGATTGTAGCCGAGACTGTGCATCAATCTTTGTTCTGTGACATTCTGTGGTCGGGAAAAAAGGAAAAACTGTATCGCGTTCCAATATCTATTTTGATGCTCTGATTTTATCAGTGCCATCCATAAGACTGCTGTATATCAACGCGACTGCTCTATCATTGTCTGCATGTATTATATTAAGCTGTTGCAAAAATAATGCTAGTTTTTCTAAGCCTACTTTCCGAACAACTTCTCTCCTTCAAAATTCTTTTCTCGATACGGATTCTGCATATCATTGGAAAGCTTTTCCATTTACTTTCTGACAGTGGTGAAATTAAGCTTCCACCTCATCTGTAAGAATTTCACCAGCATCTCGCACAGCTGTGACAAAATCGAAATTTCGTTGCTTCAAGTTCCTTGACCACAATTTAGGCGCAAATGAATGAATTCTTTTGAAAACATAGCTACTGTATTGGTTGAACATTGTTTACTTATAGCATGGTAGGTTTTTCTAAAATATCTGGACCGAGACGACGCCCGTGATAGGCTCGCTGCTGGCATTCTATGGGCCCAAAGTTTCTCATAATTAGGACAATGAAACTGAAACTTTCTGAAACTTCGCTCATTTCTGTATAGTTGAGGTCAGAACATCTTGTCTGCAATTTTTGCAGAAAAAAAAATTAGCTATTTAGTGCATGAAATATTCCAAATTTTCATAGTTTGGGGCCTTCTAGCCTTCTACAAATAGGCTCATAAAAAGTGAACAATTTTGGATTTCTATCTTTTCTTTTCGCAGGTCCCCTTTGAAGTCTTTTTTAAGCAGGTGCATACTACTGCCCTGCGTCTAAAAATATGCTTATTAGCAGCCATAGGGACAAAACTTGAAGGGAGTCGTAATCTCTCAAAGACGAAGTTTTCGAAAGATAAACTTTCGGTTTTTTGACGCATGGTTTTCTTCCCGTTTGCGAATCAGTATATGCAGATGCGCATTGGTTTACCAAAGGTTTACTGCTTCTGATCGTCTTGACTGCATTCAAAAATATGAAGACTGGACAAAGTTATACTTTCAAGTCAAAACTTTGCAATAGTTCACGTGGGTGTCGTTTAGGCTAGTCATAATTTTTTTTGCTCATATTCGTGTGAGCAGATACTGTGTGTTTTATTGTTGGAAGCTTGATCCTTCCTTATCGCAAGATCTAATCAACCAACAACTGTTTGAAATGTGTACATACAATCTCGAAAATTCCAAACCAGTATAAGGTTTTTGCCTGAAACGAGATGTCACATTTAGTGTTTTTTTTCATGAGAAATTGCTCACGCAATATACTTCTAATCTCGTAACTTGCTCTGGCAATGTTCCAACTGTTCTTTGCAGTTTCACGTGTTCCTTTTTTGCTTTTTTCCAAAAATGGTAGAAGAGTTTTTATCTTATATCAGGCTGACTAATTGATGAGGTATGGCGTGGGTATATGCGATTGCGAGTGTTTTGATGCATTCCACCTTGGTATGCAAATATTTATTTTTGGATCAATTCCAAAAAAACTTATGCCGAACTAACAGATTGGAGAAGTTTCCAGTAACTATTAGGATGTCCCATAATTTTTACCCTTTTTCCTACAACCGTCGTCTTTTTGTATCTTTTCTCCAGCTGATGTGACTTGTGTAATTATTCGACAGGGCAAAGCAACCTCTTCAAGAAGGCCAAGAGCGTGCTCAAATCGTATGTCACGTGAAGTTCTGAGGTGAATTTTAATAGCAGTCGAAAACGAACTTCACCGTCAAGAATCATATCTCCACCCCAAAAAATTCTGGAAATTTTTCATTTATCCTACAGCTTGACACATCGAAGATACAGTTGTGCATTTCCTGTATTCTTCCATGGGTATAAATAAAAAAAAATAATGAATGAACTAATATGGCAAACTTCGCCCCTAGACATCTTGAGCTCCTCCCAAGTAGTGATCATATAGCTCATACATACAGAAGCACGATTATGTATTTGTACCCTTTGTAGGTCCCCCAGCTCTCGAAAAATGCTGATGTTTAGGGTAGAAACCGTAAAAATGGGACAGAGGGACAAAATGGGACACCGTAACAGATGTGCATTCCCAGGAAGATAGATTTTTCTGGACATTCTTTCATAGACACACAATCTATACGTGCGATTTGGTTGTATTTTAGTTTGTCACTTTTTATGGTCTCATTCATATGAAGAATGATCAGAATCGCATTTTTCCATTTTTGTGGTCGGATTATAGACGATGTTTTGAAGTTTCAAAGGCATTGCAGTAAGCGCTACTCCAGTTGCTGCTTGCACGTCTGACACGCTGTCTCACATACGACTAGTTTTCGATGTCAAGTAACCGGTACTTAGCGCGAGTAGCTGTCCCTTTCCCTTACAATTCTTCTCTACATATTAATCTACATTTTTTGCGTTCATTGGATTTCTGACCATTCTACGAACGACAGCGTTGGTCATCTTCATCTCCCTTTGACACTTCATAATAGACAATGAGGGTGTCTCAAAAATGTATCTTGCGTTTGATCTTACATAACTTCTTCATATGGAAAGCTTAAGCGGACCATTGGGTGCCATACGGTAGGGCTAGCTTCAACTTAGATTTGCAGTATAGGGCAAATCACCGATTTTTTAGTTACTGCAGGATTACGGTAAGATCCGCGAATCACCGTTTTTTAGTTACTGCAGGATTACGGTAAGATTTGACTAATTTTAAGCTTTTGACAGACAAGAATCGCATCTGAAAAACTCGAAGAAAAAACCCGAAGAACGTCAAAGTAGAATTTGGGGAAGTTGAATCTAATTACAAAGTTTTTCGCTACCGTACTCCTCGGCTTCTTACGATATGCGCACAGTAACGCTGAAATTTTGGCCTTTTTCTAAGATTTACTAATTCAACGTTGCAGTTACAAACACGCAGAAATCAATTTTTCAGATCAATTCGATCAGGTCAAATCATTCATTGTGTGTGAAACCTGATTATGTGATGAATGAAGAAGTCTCCAAGGTTCAACTGAACTTTGTTTAACAAAGGCAACGTTGATTTAGTAAATCTTGAAAAAAGCCAAAAATTCAGCGTCACACCGTAAGAAGCCGAGGAGGGTAGCGGAAAGCTCTCTAGTTAGAATCGGCTTCCCCGAAAACCTTAGTTTGACATCCTTCGGTTTTTTAAAAAATTTTTAGAAGCATTTCTCGTCTGTCAGGAACCTAAAATTAATCGGAAATTCCTACAGCAATCCTACAGTAATTAGGGGAAATCTGTGATTTGCTCTATAATGTAAATCTAAGTTGAAGCTAGCGCTACTGTTTGGCACCCAAAGATCCGCGATAGCTTTTCATATAAGGAAGTTGTTAAAGATCGAACGTTCGCTACATTTTTTTTGGGACAATCTGTACAAAAGAGCTTTGACGAAAGCATTTTTGAGTGCTCTCGCTGGCCCCAGTATGCGTTCTTATAATGTCAAAATAATGATTCATTTGAACAGCTTGAAACAGTGGTTGTTTAGCGTCAAATATATATCATACAGAGCATATACTAGCGAAAAAGACCTTTTGATGTTATCGCTTTACTCAGAAACACCTGTGTAGTAGGTCCTTGAGTTTGTGCAGTTTTTTGGGCCTATTAGCAGATCAGCCAAGGCAACGGTAGTTGAAAGCTCTGAGTAGAAATTCACAGCTTTCCTATAGTTTTCAACGCTTCTGATTTTAAGCTGAGTTATCTGGTGCTCCTTCAAATGATCGCTGAAATTCGAATGTTCCATCGAAAACTCAACTTTTCCAATTTTTGTTCACGGAAGAGATTCGATAAAAGGCAAGATGCATGTGCTTTTGAGTGGCTTTCCATTGTTTTCGAAAATATTTCTTGATGATGTAGCAATCATGGTTCTTTTTGAACCTCGTAGTCCTTTGAAGCCAATCAAAAATTTGAAAAATATCGCAAGGATTGCTCTATTTGACTCTTAGTCAACTTGACCTGCGATATTACCCATGCTTTCGTTTCCAAAAGTATAGATTAGATGCGCGACAAGAGCGTACGAGACAAAACACTTGTTTATACACTTTCTCTATCTATTTTGACAGATATGTGACTCGATGTCACAAAATGTCACTGCCTTGCCTAAACAGTATTGAGATCCCCGTCGTCTTTACACCATTAACGATACTCATCGGCCTTACTACAAAGACTAGCTTGACGGTTTATTTCTGGCTTAAGAAGACCACTATCTCACCTCTAAATCCTGCATATGTTTATGACCTCGGTTTTTGGTGTTCATCCCCATCAATGTCGCCGCAGCGCGACATTGTCAACAATGCAGTATGCGAAACTGGTTTTTTCTAGCACAGCATCGCTTTTATTTAGCTTCGCCAAAGGGACTAAAACGACGAATTTGCACCTCTACACACCAAAGAACATGGTTGAATCACTCTTTCATCAAAGATTTTGTAATCTGTTAGAAGTTTGTGTATGTCCAAGAAATGTATGATTGCATCAGGTCTCACTTCAAGCAACGATGTTTTGATAACATATGCGTTTTACTGCACTTGGAACACTCACTGAGATATTTCAACTTCTCGGACTTTATATCTCTCTGGAAATTTCACCTACTTCTGATTTTTTTTTGATTCTGCGATGTTTTTTGTTCACTAGCATTCGTAGCTTCTTGCATTGATTAAATGGCCTCCGCTGCAATGATTTTTCCTAACAAAAGTATATTTCAACAGTGTAGATGACACCCATTTCATTTTGCTATGATAGCAAAGCTTTTTTTTTTCATCATAAAGACAATTGATTTACAATTGATTTTATGGCAGTTTCTCTATGATCAATACAAAATCGCAAAATCGAATTGCCGCATCTGATCGCCTAACTGCTGCTCTCGCTATCTAAAATTTTTTGTTGAGATTGCTTTTTTCAAGTGTAGTGTTCAAAGATAACAGTCTGATGACTGAAGCGTCTCAAGCACAAGACACATGCTGACCAAAATGATCATTCGTATTTGACAGTTCCCGTCCTTATCAAGTTTTTGCTTTGTGTGGCGATTGTTTTCAAGAGATACCAACGAATTCGTTGATCAGCGTGAGCCTGACTCTCACGCAAATTCTTAATAATCTGATTCTTGCATTAGAAATAATTTCCAGTTAGGCGCATGTCTAATTTGAAACACTATTTTATGTATTTTTACTTTCTAAAGTCGTAAATTCTTGCTCACGAGATAAGTCATATGTTTGGTGAGAATGCGTGTCTCTTACACTTTTTGCAGCCCCATCGATCATCGTCAATGATTATTCCGACACTAAATTGTTTTCTGGTTTTGACAGATTAGCAACTTAATTTCTAAAAATAAGCTCTGAAGTATCAAAAGCTCAGTGACGCGAAAAGGGCCGGGCATACTTCACGCGATTTCAGTCGCGACGCGATTTGGCAATACCCCAACTGTCCATAAATCACTGAGGGCACATTTTGAATGTACAGAAGATAGGGCGTTCTATCAGTTTAGGTAAGTTATACACACTATGCATGTGCAGTCTGCTAGTGTTGGATCCGAAGAGTTATGGCAAATTGCCAAACCGCGTCGCGACTGAAATCGCGTGAAGTATGCCTGGCCCTAAAGCTGTGTTCTTTTCGAAGTCGAACCCAAATTTCATCTTTAACCTTTCGAACCTGACTTCCCGGCTGCTTTAGAGAGAACGGAAGAAGATTTGCGGTCTATAATGGCATATTGAGGCTAATCCTAGGAGGCTTCTGTTAGGAGTACAGAGTTTTAGATGCGGCAATTCGATTTTGCGATTTTGTATTGATCATAGAGAAACTGCCATAAAATTAATTGTAAAGCATTTTATAGCATCCTTGCATTCTCAAACAATCGCCTTGTATAGCAATTTCGTCCATTCATAGCCTGCGAATCAAAAAGGTCCAAGACCTTTTTTTCTTTGTGCAATCACCTTGACATTTATTTTTCCAAAGTTACATACGGTTATCATAATCAGAACTTAACTGGAAAAGGAGGGTTCCTTGATCTTACAAGGGAAGGAAAGTTGGTCGATTTGGCCCTATCAAAATGGCTACACAAGCTTGTATGGAATGCTGTTTTCAAATCTGCCTTCCTTATCTGCTGCGGGCTTCTGGGCGAGGGGTTATGAAGGTTTTTGTGAGATAAAAGTTAAATGCAAGATTAGTGTAAAATCAGTCTTAACATTTTTTCTAGGGCTTAACTGGTAGTCGGGTCACTCGGTGCAACAAATGTTTCTGATTCAAATATACCAACTCGCTGTTGCCTCATTTGAACGTTAGGGAAACGTTACGACTGATTTTATATTAGCCCTGCATAAAAAATTTTCACTCACAAAGATCTTCATAATTTCTCGCTCAGAAGTACGCAGCAGATTGCAAAGGTAGATTTGAATCAGCGTCCCAAGCTCCACGAGACAGTGTACATCTCATTCTAGAAGGCCACTTCGACCAATCTTCCTTCCCTTGTCAGACTGCTCCTCTGCAGTCGCAAAAAGACAGTTAAAGAAAGACTTAGATTGAGGAAAACTGCACATCACCCCGGTTTCAATCTGACTTTGGATAGCACAAACATTGCTCCAATAAAAGAGCCTCACTCGCTTGAGAAACCTTTGACACGCATCAGTGTGGTGGTGAAGATTTCTTTGATCTTGCGACATCAATCAACTTTCCTGTATCAAGTAAACGAGAAGAGTAGGGGCTTACATACGATTTGATAAGAAATTCTTCGCTTAGAGCAAGCGTTCCTGTGTTAGAGTCTGCAAACAAAGCAAAAGATTGTCAATACGTATGGTATTGAGGGCTCGGGCTTTACGTTTTGATGCAATCGAACTCTTCACATTGTTTTGTGCTCGAGCTCACATGACTTCTTTTTGTATTTAGATAGTTTAAATTTGCTCTTTGAGCTAAAATTTTGATTTTGAACTTCAAATCAAAGGAGGAAACCAATTCAGAGACTTTGTATTTTGAGCAGATTGTATCGTTTGGTAACTCATCGTAAATAGACTAGTTCAAGAGCTACTGATCTACCATCTTTTCCCTTTGACAGCTGCCTTTCTATCTGTAGTCAGTAAATTTTTATTATGAGTAGCGAGTGCTAGAAATGCACTGCATCTGATATGTTTCTATTTTTCGCTATTCTCGTACTTGATCATAACATTTTTCTATGCATTTTTTCATCTTTTCGATGCTTAATTGCTTATTTCCATGCTTTGCTAATCTCTCGACTCTTTTTGATTGCCTATCTCAAATAATACCTCTTTGTTGTGTGGCACTATGGCTGTTTCCGTTTACTTCTCAATCGAACACTTACTGCGAGAGGAAAATGCTCGAAATTTCTGTAGACGTCCTAGTATAAAGTGTTCGGTACAAAAGCTGCGAACAAATCTTGCCAGTTTTTCAGTTTTTTCTCATTTAGCAAAGTTCACGAAGTCGTGTATCCATATGTGCATCTGGGGAGCTAAGAGTGATAAACTATACTACTTTGGTAGATATTCGCATGATTGTTATCTCCTATCTTTATACAGAAAGTCTCCGCTCTATTCTTCTTGGATACGTAGTTTTCTACGATTAGCAGCTATGTGTTCCTAGACGGCTTCAGCTCAGTCATCATTTCAAGCGAAAATTCTGAAACTTTGCGATGACACTCTTTCTTGATTTGTTCTGAACTTCTCATCACTCTCTTAGAAGGAGGTTTGGTGGATTGATATGTATAAGCCCCTCTTCTTTTCCTCTCAAAATATTTCAAGAATGAATCCATCAAACTACAGTGGAGTTTCGTGTGCAATCTCTGATCTTATTGTGACCGTCGCTTCTTGCTCTCCGTTACCTGTCGATATGCCTATCGCTTTTGTTCCTTATCAGTCTTGGTCAAACAGTAGAGTACGTAGTTTCGATACCCTCCAAGGTCGCTGGCCTACGTTGATTTGTCATTCGCATTGGCAAATTGTACGAAAAACTTACCACTTACTCACTGTATCAATTTTAGGGTTCCATAACAAAGAAAAAATGGCTTTCGCAGAGGTAAGTTGGAGAAACGATGTTCTCCTACTTCCTTGTGTGAGTAATGGCTTTGTTTAGGTTGTATCACGGCAAAGGGAGTTTTTCCGAACAGGAGAGCCAGCGAAGATCGAGCATAGAAAACAGCAACTACTCAATCTGCGCAAGATGATTACTGAAAACTCAGAAACGTTGGGTGAAGCTGTTCATCAAGATTTGAGACGGGTAGGTCCTACTCCTGTGGTCTGGATTAGTATTTTCAAGTCCTAATAATGATTTGGAAAATCTTGGAAAGTAGAGTTCACCACCTAATCTTCATTTTCCCATTTTTGATTGCATGTTTCATTGTTAATAAGCTATCTACATAGCTTCAGTATGCTACCAGGAAAAAATATCTCCCCAGGTCTAGCGCGATTTTTCAGTCAGTTCAGTCTTTCAAATGCCATGATTCTATCCAGGGACTGGAGACATCATGTTTATCATGAACAAATAATTCAATAAATGTTTGCCATGTAGCAATTCGTTTCATACCAGTTCAAACCGATAACCGTTTCAAGAAATTTGCAATTCAAATGTAATTTTCAAGAAACATAAATGGTAAGGTAATGCGCTGTCACGAAAACTGTTTCAAAATTTTGTTTGAGAATCTGCAACTAAATCATCGCTTTTCAGGACCCGCAAACTACGCATTTCCTCGAAATCGCTAACACTGTTGTTGAGATCGACTACATGCTTGATAATTTAGAAAACTGGAGCAAGCCCGTCACTGTAAGTCCAATACTTGTGCATATTATCGAATTAAGCATAATTCTAAAAATGTGGATTTCCATCTATTTGGCTGGCATATAATGAGATATATACTGGAGCTACGTGAATTTCTTTGTTTTTGGAAAGGAATAACGAGCTAATTTCAAGGTTGTGGTAAAGCGCATTTGCGCCTATCAGGTGAATCTGCTGTGAAGAACAAGATAATTATGCTTGATTCTAACCTCTCAGCTTTACATAATGAGCTCACGTGCTTAAATTGTCTTTTCTGACTCTTTAACCATTTATCAGCTAGTTATAGCTTTTTGTTTTTAGGTAGAGAAAACCATCGTAAATGCCTTGGATCAAGCGATGATAGTCAAAGAGCCACTTGGAGTGGTGTTGATTATATCACCATGGAATTATCCGATATCAATGATCCTGCTTCCACTAATTCCCGCAATTGCTGCAGGTTTGGTTTTCTTTCCCATCATATTTCAGTGGCGGTCCGGAAATTTTGGGTGGAAGGAAGGAGGGGGGGGGGGAGTGGGGAGAGGAACGTGAAAGAAATGTGCATGTTTTCAAATCTTTGTGGACTTATGTGGGTTTGAACGGTGAAATTTTTGAATGAAAAGGAAACTATTTTGCTTTACTGAGAATCTTGAAAATTCTGATGGTTTCTAAATTTCTGAAAGTTAACAAGTAAATGCAAGTCACTTGTCTAATTTTTTTTATTGATGTGGGCTGCTCAAAAAAATTGTCAACCCATACTTCTCTTTGTTGTGGAAATAACCATTATGTTAACCGCATACTGTAAAATAGTTGTTTTTCTTTGGGAAAGACCACATCGGAAATAGTGCAGACCCAAATTTCAAATATCGGTCGTAGAGAAAATTTTTGTGAACTGTTCGTGAAAAAGAATTAGGGAAGAGAGATGGCAAATGCATTAATTTAGGCAATACTGCTGTCATCAAGCCGTCAGAGGTGTCTTCACATACAGCAGCAGCATTTGAGAAACTTGTGGCGAAATACTTTGATCCGGTATTGTAAAAATTATACAGCATTCAGTTATCGTTTAATAACCGCATGTTGTTCAGAAAATGGTTACCATAATCAATGGTGGTGTCGAGGAGACTACAGAACTGCTGAAAGAACGTTTCGACCACATTCTCTACACGGGATGTCCTCCAGTAGCAAAAATTATCATGACAGCTGCTGCAAAGCACTTGACGCCTGTGACGTTGGAGTTAGGTGGAAAATGGTATGGACGGCAACTAAGACTGCGTTTAGAGTTGACCGTGCTAGCAGCATGCCAGCGCCATGCTAGCACCGTGCCGCATTCGATCAATCAATACGGCGCGTGCAAGTGGAGCTGAATGCTGGAACGGCGCTGGCACAGCTCGAAGTACCGGCATTTGTGGACGCAGCCTAATGGAAAGCTCAAGTTCAATACTGAAGAATACTTTCTAGCCCCGTGGTTGTGGAAGATGATGCAGACATTGAGTTATCCGCTCGCCGCGTTGCTTGGGGCAAATGGATGAATTGTGGTCAGACGTGCTTGGCTCCAGATTACGTTATGGTGTCTCCAGCATCCAAGGAACAGGTGAAGAATCGTTCCCTAGTTCTTGCTGATAAGTTTTCCAATGTATGACTTTTGCAGTTTATTGACGCCTTGAGACGGAACATCACCGAATTCTACGGGAATGACATTCAAGCCAGCAAAGACTACTGCAGAATCATCAACCAACGACATTTCGAGTAATGCCTTTCTTTAACAATTTCACATTTGAGGGTTATGAAATTCTTTAGTCGTATAAACTCGCTCTTGGACTCTACTAAAGGAACTACCCTATTCAAAGGTGGGGAATGTGACCGCAATGATCTCTTCATACCTCCAGTTATACTTGATGTGCAGAAAGATGATCCATTCATGCATGACGAGGTGAGCGGCACCATGCACGTTAACACTGCTTAGGGGCTTACACCTTTGTATAAAAAATTATATAGTCACGTTTAGAGTCTGTTTACCTTGGAAAAAGACGTTGGCTTCTCTACTACTGTTTGAATTGCGATTTTACGTACTACAGTTATGATTTGAAGACTTCATGTATACAAAAATTGAATTTTTAGACGATTCGTAAGAAAAAATAATAATCTTTCAAAAGGGTATATTTTTTGGCTATCACCTTATGGCGGACTCATGTGAACCAGGGGGAAGGGAAGTACCCTTTATATGAGTGTGAAGCCGTGCAGCTGCTAGATATTAAACAGCTGTTATGGTACACAGTTTCATGAATTTTGAAAGCTTTATCAAAGAACTGCCCGAGGGGCGTGGTTAGCCATTTCTCAAATTTAAGGTTGTGAACTTACGAAGAATAAAGCAAAGAAATTCATAAAATTTTCTATCGCTCTCATCTACCTTTCCCAAACAAAAGTTTTGCGACCTTCATACTTGTACATATACTAATGAACGTTGCAGATCTTCGGACCCGTCCTTCCGGTGCTGACTATTCAAAATCTCAATGAAGCCTTAGCACATATTAATAATGGCGAAAAACCTCTCGCTGCCTATATTTTCACTCGCAGCGAGACAAATGCAAAACGATTATACACGGAGACCAGCAGTGGCGGTGTCACCGTAAACGACGTTGTGATGCATTTTACCGGTAAGCCATCAGATAAATTGAATCATAGTTTTTGCATGGAATGCTATGATTCCAGTGGACACACTGCCTTTCGGAGGTGTTGGCAACTCCGGCATGGGCAGGTATCGAGGCAAGTATGGTTTCGACACCTTCACCCACGAAAAATCTGTTCTAAAAAGAGGTTTTTTCGGAGAATCTCTGCAAAGGTGAGTGACATCTGATAAGCGTACTTTCAGTTTATCAATCTGAAAAAGTATTAGCTGTCAGAACCAAGAAGTAAGGTGATCTTTTGCACAGCTTTGATGGCCAGACATTGATGTGCTACATCTGATAACGTATGCTATGTTTTGCCTTACATGCTATCATCAAGAATAAACCTGAAGAGCACACGGCAGCACTTCCGAAAAATGCCGTTTATCATAACCATCATTTGAGAAAATTGTGAGCAAATTTATCATCAGAGTCAAAGCATACTTGCAGTGCTCGGTATCCCCCAGTATCAAAAGACAAACTGCGAACACTGGCCCGACTGACGGGCACTCGTCGAGCCATACCGTCGGTGGTCGCCTGGATCACCGGCATCCCGGTAATTGTCATCTCTGTCGTTATGGGGATGTTTTTGCAGGTGAGTTGCTAGACGACTCCTTTTGCCTGCTCCCCTGCTTTTCGCAATGAGTTCGCTGGGTTCCTGGAGGTCTGGTCTATTGTAGTATTATAGCAGTGGGCACGAGTCTGCTCTTGAGTTTCTTCCGAAATATCTTGCGGCCCAAAAAATTACTTTTTTGTACTTTGCTTCAGAAATTGAATAATAGTCCGTACTAAGATGACGGCCGGGCATTAGGTTGAATAATAATAATACAATACCGCTCACAGAATGTGCAAAATTATCGTAAATGTCGCAGAATTCCGGGAATTCCGCGAAGGTTCGCGAAGGTAACCTTCAAAATTCGCCTCGAACGGTTCTGATTTCCTCCCACATATGGGTAGCTTTAATTCAGAGAAACAGCCAAAGATTTTGCAGCTTCGAGGGCCTTAGTTCTTGAATTAATGTTCAAATCTGAAAATGTATTAAAAAATATTGGACAATGTAACACTTTTACTATTAGCCAAGTATATATAGAACAAACTGGACAAATACATTTTTCTCCTAGATAGAACGTGAAATTCGGCTTCAATCATTGACTACAAACTCTTTCAAAAATGAGACCTCTTGGTGCATGTAACAGTGATCATCTTTAACACTTGCGATTACCATTCTTATGTTCTGCTTGACCCTGGGACTACAGGAACCTGGCGTACTCGCACTGACATTGTCGATAGAAAAATATTGTTTATGTGTCTAAACTCCTGCAAAGTGAATTAGTCGTCTTCTGTAGACTCCAACGTTTTTCAATTTCAGCTTTCTCTGTTCTCGAGAAAGTAACATGATGATGCTATGTGAGTTGCATGTATAAATGACCTGTGTCAAATTACTCTACTCCTCCGTTTTGCATGTTCTCCCTCAGTCTTTTGCATGTCAGTAACGTCTTCTCTACAGTAACAGTTTTGCTCTACTGAACACATGTTTCCGCAGAATGTCATAATTATAGTACTGAAGCTGAAAAATAGTCTCCAAATTTGTCATAGTACTTTGGAAGCGCTTCGATTTAGTGCAGGAGAGAATTCTCCGAGAAGCCGAAAAATCCATAAAAGAAATTCTTCCTGAATACTGTGTTGATCGCTTCTTCACCAAAAAAGTAAAGCTTCTATGGTTAATTCAAAATATTCGCCTTTTTACCTGCAGGGTGTTGATTATTGAGACTCATCCCTTTCGCTCTCCCCTCTTGTCGGGATCTTTAGTTTTAGTATAGAAAAAATTTGAAGTGTATTTTCGCTAATACTAGAAGCCCACCATCGCGTATTTGTTACAACAAACCAGCCAGCATGGTCGAGTTATACTATCTTCTGCACTTTCGGCTGTACCTCCAAACTCTTACCCAAATTTTTCCTAACAATCTTGCGACGGCCTTTCATCTGGAAAAGGTATCTATAAACAAATTGAAAATTCGTCCCACAACTTCTTGAGCTTGACTACATCACAGTTCTGTGGATGAATTAGTTGGATGAATTAGTTTAGAAACAGAGTGGGCATGTATGCATCCAAGTTTACCTGTAGCACCTTCCCAGGATCTCCTTTGTTTCCTAAAGAATGTTTTTCAGAGATATCTCCGACTAATCAGATGAGAAGAATCTTCAGCTATCGTTGATCCAGTTCAGGTTGCATTGGATGGATTTTTCTTATCTCCACGATCTACTTCACACTTCATCTTTGTGAAACTAGTCCGTCGTATGTGGATGTAATCCTCATTTGCCCTAGCCATCGACTGAATCTCTATTGTACTTTTGTAAATTATTTCTATCCTAGTATGGTATTGTTACAATTCGAATGTGCACAAACATAAAGTTTTCTAATTTTGATTTGTTGAACAGTGAACATGAAGATGATTCAAAATTGATATATGGAAAGAAGATTAGTGCTAAATCATTCCCATTTTCATATGAGTTGTGTAAGTAGGTAATTATTCATAGGTGGATGATTTTCCGGCTTAATACACGCACATGGGACCATTTGGGACTTTATATTATGCAATTAATACATCAACAAGATGGAGGAATGGAGGATGGAGTTGATGTAAATTTTGGTCGAAAAACGTTTGTTCATAATAGTGATAATACCGTTGTTGAGCATGTAACTGGTAATCGATCGTACAAGTATCCAAAGTTTTAGGCTTTATAAATAAATCTGTTGCTTTTTGCAAGGGAAGGCAGTGGCGAACCGTATTGATCTACATGTTAGTAAATGCGTCTTGATGAGCTGATTCCAGATTTAACTTCCGTATCTGCTTAGCTCCTCTCTAGAGGAAGCTATGAGCGTTTGAATGCCCGAATTTAGCAAACATTTGCTGACACATCTTCAAGAACTACTTGTTCAAAAGCACTTCCTTGTGGGTTCGGTGTATGTACACATTACAGTACCCACACTAATTATTCGACAGAAAACGCAAAAACGGACGATCCGCGTTTTTTTCGTTTTTTCTTCATAACTTCCTTCAAATTGCATAAAATACAAATCCGAAGAAAGCATGATGCTCAGCTCGTTAAGATGAATCTTCCGATATATTGCACTCTCGTACTATTCTGTTTTCAATCTGCTCGATTTTTGTATGAGGACGGGTATTCGTAGTGGTGTAACTCAGCGAAGAACACACTTGGACGATTCAAGTAAACATGAGTCAGTAGTGCTGTCCCCGTAGATTATCACGTATTAGTGAGTAGCAAAGGATTCCCTTTCCATAGGGAAAGATAGGCCGTTTAATTTTGAACAAATCGATGTCTCTCAAATTTTCGTTACCGTAACCCTACAGTAAGACGCTAATTTGCAAAGCAGGTGTGTTTTTCGTGATCAGCAGGTTAGATAACCTCTATGCGCAAGTTTTCCAAGGAATTCAGAACCTTTTATTTTTTCTCGTTCTAAGCTGTGAAGCTCGCCGACGGGTTTTGGCTAAAATATTGATAATCTTGGATTGACCGGAAACTTCGCCCATAGAAGTTTTCGGACTCGCTGATTACAGAAATAGTGCCCTCTGTGCAGCATAAGTTCTTTTGGCAGAGTTATGCTGAGAGGAATACTGCGATACTACGCAAGTTCCTAAGTTTGTCTGCCCTTTGCGCGTGTCTGTTGGACAACTTACCTGCTCCTTTTTGTAATTTGAAATCACTAGAGACAGTGCTCTTAGAGCATGCTTAAACTAGGCCTTTACCTATATTGGTCGCCGAACTGTGAGCTGACAAACTCACGTCCGCATGAAAATCGTTCGAAATTTTAAGATCGAGTACTCTGCGTTGATACCACTGCTT